>JALPQD010000183.1:2400000-3600000 GCA_023101885.1 Typhlomys cinereus | reverse complement strand
GAAAGTATTTCCTTAAACTCTGTGAGCCACCCTACAAATGAACTCAATCTGAGCAAGGGGAGATGGGAACTCTAAGAAGAGCCTGGGGACAGAAGGTGAAACAGTTAAAATAGCCCTGGGCTTTTACTGGCTTCTACACTGGGGACAGAGGGATAGTTGGTTGGAACAGCCTTGGAGATAGTCCTCAACCTATGGGATATAACCCCATTTTTAGGTAGTATAAGAATTAAATTAAGTCAGGGCTGGAGAGGTGGCTCAGGGGTTAAGCCTCCGCCTTGCAGGCGGAAGGTCCCGAGTTCGGATCCCAGATCCCATGTATAGATGCCAGACGGAAGCGGGGGCGGCCTGCGCTTCTGGTCCTGGTAGGGCGGAGCCTGTGAATCCCGGGGCAGAAGGAGGTGGAGGTGTCCATGGTGGTTCGCGAATTCGTCCGTGGTTCTACACACACATACACACACACACAGACACGCGCGCGCACATACACACAGTTGAATAAATAATAATAATAAAAAAAAATTAAAAAAAAGAATTAAATTAAGTCAAAGCGATGTGGGGTCCCTCTGTGGTCTGTATGTGTCTAGCGTCTTGTGTTTGGGAGTGGAAGATTGAAACCAGAACATGCATAAGGATTAAAGCAGAGTTTATTAGAGGAGAGAAAGAATGGATGTTAATCTGTGCGGGGCAAGAGAACCCTGGAGAACTCACGGACTCCAGGCATGAGGGGTGAGAGAAAAGTCAAGTAGGAGCTTACAAACTCCAGACGTGGAGTATCATGAGGGATAAAGGAGCCAAAGATGGCTGCTGGCATATTTATATCCTTAGGCCCAGAAAAAGCGACTTTTCCTCATTGGTTAGCTCGTTTCTGCAAACCTAATTGGAGTTTTTGGTCCTCTATATCTCATTAGTCTGTTCATATTGAGGCCCAATCCAGTTGCTCTTGTGCGGGATTTCATAGTGGGCCTTATTTACAGAGGAGAACTCATCTCCATATTCCTTTCATGAACAGAGGATTGGAAGAAGTTGGCAACTTTATCTCTGTGGAGGATTAGAGTCAGTTCCTCCAGATCAATAAGATGTGTTCCTTCAGGGTAATCTCAACAGGAGTTCCAAGCCCTTCAGAGACTGTCCCAGCATGGCTGCTCTAAAACTGCCTAAAAAGAACACCCAGTTGGTATCTGCTAAGAAACTGACAGTTTGCTGGTAGGAGAAAGTGCTCACTGGTCATCTAATGACAGAAATGATTTCATTGTTAAGAGTATATTAGGAGTTTGAGTCCTGCTTTTCCATTAAGGAGGCTTAAGAAGCTCCTTTAATTTACACCAACTGTGTGTTACTTTGCTCAACAATGTGCCAAATACCTGACAGCAACAGTTTTTACAGGTGGAAAGAATTATTTTGTCTCACTATTTCAGAGGGTTTGGTCTATAGTTAGTTACGTGGCCCCAGGCCCTTGGGCAGCAAATCATGGTTTTGAAGCACGTGGATGAAGAAGCTGTTTACTTTAACAGAAAATAGGGAACAGAGAAAAGGAAGAGACAGGAGACCAAGTATAACCTTCACAGACACACCCTCAAGAACCTACTTCCTCTAAGTATCTCCCACATCCTAAAGTCTCCAGATCGTCCCCAAATAGTGCCCCTAACTAGGAGCCAAGCGTATGGCCCATGAGCATGTGGGGACATATTAAAACTGTAACACCAATTATTATGTGATTGTCGATGAAATCTAAATATAGAGCCAGTTTTTCAAAAGGAAAGATTTATAGCAAATGTTACAGACTGTATGATGGACTGGTGCCTGCATCAAAAGGGGAAGAGTACTTAGTTTTTGGAATTATTGTGCTATAGCACATCGATAAATGGCCTCCAATGGAGTACTCCTGGTTTCCATGTCATTTGCATATCCCCTCTTCCATTAATCCTGTGCTTGGCTGCAGGACTGGTTCTGGCTAATGAGACATTAGCCAATATGATGCAAGCAGAGGCTTGAAAAGTCCTTGCATATCGGGGCTTGCCTTCTCTTGCCGCTGCCAACTCTTGGAATGCCGCCACAGTGAGAGCAAGTCCAAGCTAGCTTGCTGCAGTGCCATGCAGGGAACTGAGCCACCATGCCTGACTGCCAGACCAGTGAGTGAAGCCACCAAAGATACTCCACGCCCAGGCAAGTCACCAGCTGGCTGCATACACACTGAAGAGCCCAGGCAAAATCAACAGAAGAACCACCTAGTGATCCCAGTCCAAGTGTTCAAACCACCCTACCACTCCCCCTCATTATCCAATCAGCTGCTTCAAACCACTAACAATGGATCTGCACTATCATTCAGATCAGGAGATAAAGTTGTAGATGTCAGAGAATTCATTTCTGAGGGTGGAGAACAGAGGCACAGAGTAAAGAGACTGGTTCTTCTCTGGTAGGTTTGGAAGCTGGCAAGAGCTTTCATTTTGCTGTAGTTTTGATTTTACTTGAAATGGAAATTTCCATAATAAAAAAGAAGGAATGGTGAAAAGAGACATGTAGAGGAAAAGGAGGACTCTTCTATCTATTAATAAAGAAATGGAGGCAAAGACAAGAAGTGAGTTCTCCAATGTAACATAGCATGGCCGAGCAGAAATTGTTGCTTACTTGTAGGTCAAACTTCTTCCTCATGGTTATAACAGAAGTGCTGTAAATAGGGATAATTTCTTCTCTTCTTTGAGAAAAGTCTGTGACTGGTCTAAGATATCAGAAAAATGGTGATTGATGATCTTCATCTATTTATTATTGGAAAGAAGTTTCTGTTCTGTCGTGTATTACATTACCTTACACAAGAGACTGGCCTCCATTCCACACCCTGCTTTGCTGCTTGGCACCAACAGCTTGTTCTGTTTTCAAAGTGTATAATAGCCTTCACAGAGGTAAGCAGGGCTATGTTACTGTGTGCCGGGCCAGCAATACCGAAAATGCATCTTCAAGGCCAAATATATTGAGGCTGTCTCTTTCCCACACATTCAAAATGAGCAAGGCTTTTATTATTCATCAAATGGGGAAATTAAACACTGCAATTATCTGTCTATTGCCCCAGGATAGCTTGGGCACCGTTTAATCAGACGTTGCTAGGAGAGGCTGCAGACTGCGCCTGACCATAAACAGACATTAAAGAGGGTTATTTCATAAAAAAATAAAAATACAGACTTCCAGGTCTTTATATCCAGTGTTGGTTTCCCTGAGAACTTCTGAACCTCAGAACTCAGCTGGAGTTTGGAGAGAGGAAGGAAGATTTTAGAAGGTGATAACTGAACCCCAAAGCCAAATACAACAAAGCTAAACTAAATTGCCATCTTTTTCATAGCCGAATTGGCAGGGGCCGTGCCTCGATTTTCTCGGGAGGGGTGTGCACCGAGCGGCCCATGGGGCTGTGCATTCATGTGTGATGACTGGTGTGAAATCCTAGGGCCTTGGAGCCAGCTGGCAGAACCTATGCACCCCGTGTTGCCACCAACAGGATCAGCGGCACACACAAGTCACTGTCTAGGTCCTGGGTGGGCAGGGAGTGGACCTTAGTTGTCCTTCCCTCAGAGTCCTGAAGGATCCCTGGCAGGAATCTTTCAGGGGTCTGAGTTCCTTGGGGTCTCACTCAAAAGTCACTTTAATGTGTCCTAATTGCCATGTACCTAATACATAAACGTTTGCAAGATATAAGGGACATGAATGGCAAGGTTCAGGGCTCAGGTGGGGTTAAAGATTTTTTTGCTTTGCAGCACCCAAGTTGACCTGGCTGTTCCCTGGAGTGACAGGTGAAGACGATAAGGTATTTATCCCCCCTCCCCCCCAAAAAATGCACCACACCACGAACTAGATGTAAGTTTTAATGGAGTTCCAGAGCTGTCTGGCCAATCATTTGAAGGAGAGAAAAAAGGCCTGGGAGAGGAGAATGAGCTGGTTTTATATCCTCAGGGTTAGGAGGTGGGCTGAGGGGGCAGCGTCTGGAGGTGATTTCTGGGACTTTTGCCCAGCAGTGGAATTGTCAGTCTTTGACCTTGGCCTCTCTAGCACTAAGGGTCAGGTGAGCGCGGCTCTTGGAAGTTCCAACTATTAGGGGGCAGTGACCATCAAGCAGAGGCTCTGCCTCGAGTATTGGGGAGGGAGATGGAGGAGCAGGAATCCTGTGAAGGATCCTTCCTCCTTCCCACACTAGGGAGGAGAGACACGCCTCCCTCTTTCACAACTCAGGCCAGCTGCGGTGGGTTTCCATGAAAGCAGCATCTGAGTCACTTTGCCAGAGCATCTTCTTTCCCATTTCCTCTCTTCCCCTCCTCCTGGCTCCCCGATGTGCCCTTTGCGGAACACACATGAGAAGCTCGCGTGCTGATGCAGCCCTTCTCCAAGTCAAGGAAGTGCTTGTCAGGCGGGAGACACCCACCCACCACCAATATAGATCCCAGGAAAGCCGGAGTACCAGATGCAGCAGCCTTACTGTGAATACATAAGAGTGAGGGAGTCATTTAATTTTTGCAGGCTGGCTAGTGCACTTAGAAGTGCCACAGTCCTGCCATGCTCACCACCTCTCCAGGTTTACCTCACTTTCCCGGTAACTCCTGGGCAATCACCCTACTCTCTCTTCTGGCTCTCTCACCATGCAGTTCCAGCATGGCACTCTGATCTCTCCTAGCCATGTGTCCATGGCAGCCCCCCCCCCAGCTCTGCTCTAAAGCTCTCCCTGTGGATTCCTCCTTGCCTTTCCTAGGCCAAGCATCCAAAGTCTCCCCTCTTCTCTTAGTTCCAATAAAATCCCTTCTTGTGCCTCTCAATGCGTTCTGGTCTCAATCTTCAACTCCAGAACACAAGAACCCCAAGAACCAGAAACTCTGCGACAACAGGACCCTTGCGCACCCCGATTCCATGGAGGCAGAAATGCCTTCTCAAGCCTGCATTCTGTGGGGTGAGAATTTGACAATCCAGGGGCCCTGGAGTTTCTCTTTTTACTTAGGGCAGCTCAACTCAGTCCTTGTTAATAGAAGTAGGCCTCCTACAACCAGCAGGGAGGCTGGGGGTGGGCGTGGACACCGAGGCGGCAGGCTTTGGGAAGGAACCTGTGAGAACCGAACCTTCCAGTTTTCAGGATAAGGTGAAACCTCTCCATCAGGTGACGTGCAGCAGGTGCCCCAAGCAGCAGAGTACAGAGTGCGTAGCCCCCCTGTCCACCATCACGGGATGCTACCCAGGAGTCAGAGAGTCAAGTCTGGCCGTGCAAGGAGCAGCCCAGGCTCCCTGGCCCGAGGCTGTTGGCTGTGTGTGTGCGGACCCAAAATTAACTCGGATGCGAGTCCCCAAAGACTCAGCACTCATGCCTCTCAAGTGGCCAGTCCCTTGCTCCAAAGGAAAGTGTGTATGTGCTCACACGTAGCCAGCCCACAGAAGCAGGAACTGCGTGGGCAAAGGTGGCCACGAGGCGGGTTACAGAGCAGCCTTCGAAGGGCCGGAGGCAGGAGTACCACCACTGGCAGGACAGGCGCCGTTCAGGCACGGAGTCCCACGCGGACCGCCCTGCAACCCATGCTAGTCACCGCCCTGTGTTCCAGAAGCGCGCTCAAGCGTGCTTAGGCTGGTGGCTGACGCTAGGGGGCAAAGAGGGTGGTGGCCGGCCCGGCACGAGCCAGCGTTCAGACTGCCTGTGACTGGCGCCCAGAGGTGCACGGAAATGCGGGGGCGTCACACGCGATCACACGCGAACCATGCGGCGAGGGTGGGGAAGAAGGGCAAGGGGATTCCACACACCCCTCTTCCGCCTGGGAGCAGCTCCGGGGTCCACCGCAGGCCGGCTCTCTATTAGAAAAAGGCTCGGTGGACTCCAGAGGTATCCTGCCATCCCGTCGGGCAGCTGGGGACCCCCCTCCCATCCCCAAAGGGGGGCTTCCTGACCCCTCTGTGTGTACGTATCACGCACGAATGCGCCCACCTGCCCAGCGCGGGGTCCCAGAGCCGCAGCCTCAGCCCGGTGGTGACCCGGTGCTGACCCACTTTCGCCGAGTGCCTCCCTAGCCTGAGGCCCAGAATATACGCGGTCGCGGGGGAGCAGGTGCGAGTCGCTGGGTGGGGCGCGCGGGCCACGGGCACCCCGGGTCTCGGTCCCCAGCGTCCCCAGCGACGGTCGCGGCTTCCGGAGGACTGGAGGAGGAAGAGGAGAAGGGCGAGAAGGGAGAAGGAGAAGGGGGAAGAGGAAGGGAAAGGAAGAAGAAACGGGGTGGGGCAGGGAGGGTGAGAGAAAGGAGGAGGAGTTGGGTAGTAAGGAGGGGCGAAAGCGTGTGACCGCACCCCTGCCTTGTGCCAGCTGCGTCGGAAATGTTGAAACGCCCCAAGGCACAGCGCCTGGGGAGGGTGTCTCGACCCAGCCCTGCACTCCAGCCCCCTGGGCCCCGCCCGCCTCTGTCCACAGGCTCGGTGCCTGGAGATGGGTCACTGGAGGCTGGGCTGACGCAGCGTCCCCACAAAGCATGCATGTAGACCCCTCTAACGTCAGATGACTAGGAACTCGGAGGACTTCTAGCAAGGGCTCAGAGTAGAGGAAAATGTCTCAAAGTTGGCCTAACGCCTCTTCCTGGTTCTCAGATGCCCTCAGATTCCTTGGGGAAGTCGCGCTGCTTGGCATGAGATCTGGAAAAGTCCCCTTGTCCCAGAGCAGGGGCTTTGTCCCCATAGACCTTGTCCATACTCTGTGTCCCTACAGTACCTACATTCTGGCACACCACATGTGCTAGTGCTTGTCAAAGGAAGATAGTTCATCAACAGCTCCCCCGTGAAAGACCGCCTCCTAACCCCCTCATCCTCCCCACCCCATTGACTGCTATTGACCACTTACTTCCAACAATGTACAGGGATGTATGTTAACTGCTCTGCCTAGACTGGGTCAGGGTACCCAAACCCTGGGGCACTGAGAGGGCAAGCTTCCTGTCCAGGAAGCTGCCAGGCCATGCAAACAGGATTCGAGGCTGACTTCAAAGTCCTTAAGTTAAAGACTTGGCTTTTTGCTTTTCTGTGCATGCCATCTATGAATAATTTTCCCACTGAGAATCTCTGGAAGATTCCTAGAGGAAGGGGTGCACATTTGAGATGTTTTGGGGTATTAACAAAACTCTTCCAAATAATGAGGGACTTGTATTCGGGCAGAAGCTTCAAATTGCGTTCTTGGACTTGCCCACAAAGCTGTTTCCGTGGTTCTCCAGTGTAGAAGTAGGTGGAGAAGAGGGAAACTCTCAGGCCAAGGACAGAAGCCCCCACAGCCCTAGAAACGAGTAAAGTGACCTTGGATAGAGAATCCCAGGGCTTAGACATCCCAATGGGAGAAAAAAGTGTCCAGAGAAGAGCTCACAGGTGTCCTGGCTGGGACCCGGCATTGTGTCTTATGGTGGTCCAAGAGGCTAACATGGGAAGGCCTCTTGATCCTTTCTCATTTCTCTAAGCCTGTACCTCTAGAATCCTCAAAATTTTCAGAGAAGAAAAAAAAATCCTCCTATCGGATACATACAATAGTTGTTCTCAAATGCTTAATTTTTGGCAATCTGATAGGGCAAGAAGGAAAGGAGAGGAAGAGAAGAAGCAGAAAGGGAGGGAGGGAAGGAGAGAAGAAGGAAAGGAAAAGCATTTTATAGGTTTAATTGGCATCCGCTTTTTACTAGAGAAGTGGGGTGGAGACTGTTCACTTCAAATAAATTTCATGTTCTAGAATGACAGGTCTGAAGCCAGGTAGAAGCCGCTGAGCTGGGCTGTATTTTCCAGTCTGCCTGGTAGTTATCTGCCTTGCAGTTAGTCTGCCTTATGACACAACCTTATCCACAGAGTTCTAGGAGGCCTGTGGCCTGGAGCCGGAAAAGGTGGGTACGGGTTCCCTGCTGCCTAGGACTGGACAGTAGGAGTGGCCACCTGTAGTGGAGCAGTGCCTTGTGGGAGGGCCTACGACAAAGCTTGTTATGTCCATCATTCTCCAAGATCCCATCTCAGTTCATAGTTTTGATTGATCAAACATTTTGAAGGGAATTATAGAGGAAGAATATTCTTTTATCTTTCAAAAAAGATGCCTCTTTCAGCTCAGATGTTTGCATGACAAACACTTTACTAACTGAGCTATTATCATCTCAGCCTGGGATTTTGTTTTTGTTTTGGAAATAAAGTTTTATTAAGATTGCATTAGTCTTCTCTGGAAGAACAGAATTGCTGTCTGTATTTGTGTGTGCGTGAGTGTGTGCGTGTGTGTGTGTGTGTGTGTGTGTGTGTGTGTAAAACTTTATCAAATCAACTCATAATAAAAGTAATGTCCTTCAAACTAGCCACCTGCAGCTGCTTTGTTCTGGACCCAAATGTCTCACAAAGTCAAAGGATCCCTAGAAAGTTTCGAGCCTGTGTCGACGAAGAACATCTGGGCTCCAATGTCAGTGATGAACAGAAAACAGTGGCCAGGCCTATGAGATCAGGCTCCAATGAGCGCAGGAACAAAGGCAAGGTGGAAAGGGCCGAGCTCTGAGTCAGCCAAGGATAGAGGCAGCAGCAACAAAGAAGGCAACAATGTTGGAGAAGGCAATGCTGGAAGAGAGAACTCAACACAAGTTGACACAGGATAAGGGAAGAGCACTTCCTATTATGTGGTCCACCACTGGAAAGTACCACCCACTAAGGGTTGGGTTTTCCTCATGAATTAAGCAAATACCTGCAGACTTGTTCAGGGGCCTGCTCCAACCACTGATTCTCCACAGCTGTGCCCTAAACACCTTGCACCTGTCAAGTTGATACTCAAATCTAACCATAACAGACACACACACAACAAAGCTAACTGTTGATTTACAATGAGGCTATTTCCCTATGAACCCAAGGAAAGCTGAAAGTCAGTCAAAAAGTGCATTCAACCCACCTCATCTAATATAGTGATTAATGCTGATTATTAGCTTGATAGGATCTAGATTCTCTGAGGAGAAAAGCCTCTTGGATATGCTCTGTGAGGACTACCTAGATTCCGTTCATGGAAGTGGACAATCCACCTTAGCTGTGGGCAACAGCGACTCATGGGCTGAGTTCCCAGGCTGCGTGAAGGAGAGAAAGCAACCGAACACTAACACTCATGACTATCTGCTTCTTGACTGAGGACACACGGACCAGCCGCCTCATGCTGCTCTGCTGCTGTCTTCTGCACCATCTCGGAGTTACTCTCAAGGGGTAATAAATAAACCCTTCCTTAAGTCGCTTATGTCTGACATCTTGTCACACACAGCAGCAAGGAAAGTAATGTGCTCAGAGAACCTCCCAGGTTAGCAGCCAGCATACTTCAGGGCCTTGACTCTCCTCTCTTGTTGGAGTTAACTGGTCTGCAGTTGTGGTTTATCACCACACCAGAGTCGTGGCTACTAAATGTTACCAGCCCAGCAACAGATTAAAATCCAAAAGCATGGTCTCAACGGAAGGTGTCTCAATCATCTTCTGTTGGTTCCATTCCAGGGAACTTACGACAGAAAAGGACCCACCTGCTGGTTCTAACCTCTCTCGTAGTGGATTTGTTTGTTACAGCAGCAGGGCTCAACTGTGACTAATTCAGAGGCTGCAGTTAGTCACTTCTGACTTGACCTCTGTGACCTTTCTATAAGTGAAGTTTTTGTGTTTTCTTCACATGACTCTGCAGAACTTTGAAGTATGAGGTACACATAAAATCTCTTGTCGCTTACTCGTTGCTTCATTGGACGTAAGCAGCTTTCATCCTATGTATACATTAGCTATACCCTTGATGCTCATGACAAAAATCTAATTCAACCTAGAGTAATGTACAGGGCTCTTCTGAGTAGCTTATATAACTGCCATCATGTACATATGTGTGTGCCTTAGGGAACGATACATCTTTCAGTTTACGTCTTTTAATAACATGCATTTTTGTTTTTTTACCTAAGTCTTGTCTAAATTGTTTCTGATTTTTGTGTGCATTGCCACCATCATCTTCTACTTGCTATGCAGAAGTACTTGATTTTGTGCCTGTTGCGTGTCTGACTACCATCTGACTCATATCCCATCAAGTCTCCCATAAGATACTAAACACGCTAATTCTGATGTTGTCTTCTAGTTCTCGTATTGTCCTGCTTTCGCCTGAATTCTGTCTGGGTCTTCTGCCCGATGTAGTTTTCCATCGCATACCGGAGATTTTTGTTATCTTATCCCATCTGTAAATGAATGTCAGAACTGTGGTTCTCCAAGTCCAGTCCACGGATTAGACTCCTTCAAGGGTATCTACAAAGTCAAAGTAATTTAAGAAGAGTACAAACACTCTTTTCTCATAGGCATTGAGGGTTTTCCAGAGCCTACAGTATGTGCGATAACACAACAGCTTGAAGGCAGACTCAGATATGGAAATCCAGCTGTCTGTTAAGCCAGACATTGGAAGTTCACAAACATAGAACAATGTCACTCTTTTTATCAGGGAAAATTAATGTCATTATTATTGTTGTTGTTGTTTTCAAATGAATGAAGTTTTGGCAGGGAAGAAGTATTGTAATGGGATTAGGAGCAGGGATAGGATTGGGAATTAAGATGTGAAAATATCATAAATTCACTGTGTTCATGTATGAAACTCTAAAAGAATAAAAAATAAAAATAAATTAAAGATGGATTTTTTTTCTTCATTCGAACTTCTTTAAATTCTAAGAGATTTACCCTGTACAAGCAGAAGCACCCTGGGGCCCTCCATCGTTTTCAAGGAGGTAGATTCCTAGCTTTCCTGATTTTCTGTGTCAGTCACCTGTCCATCACTGTATCACACACGTAAGAACAACTTAAGAACAGAAAAGATTGAGGCCAGGGAGAGTGTTTAGTTGTGAAATGCTTGTAGCACATGTACGAGGACTTGAACTTGTATCCTCAGTGCCATGTAAGAAGTCAGTTAAGAGATCGACGGGAAGAATCCCTGGGGCTTGCTGGCCAGCATTCTAACCAAATGGTGAGCTACAGGTTTAGCACTAGATTCTATTTCAAAAAAATAAGGTGGAGAAATGATTGAGGAAGATACTCATAACCTCTGGACTAGGCATGCAACGTACACACATGCAAACCCACACACATAGGTACACACACAAAGATGGAGAGACTAAAGGAAGGAGTAAAGGCTGACTCTGGCTCATGGTTTCACAGGCTTGGGCCCCTGTGATTGGCCTCACTACTGTTGGACCTGTGCTTAGAAATGCAGCATGGCAGGAGCATGTGGCCTTGCTAAGCCACTCACCCCCAAGGCCGGGATGCAAATAGAAGGGGCTGTGCTGCACATGCATGGTAAGCCACCACCTCCCAGCTTTGGGAACAAGCCTTTGCCGTGTGGACCTTTGGGGACTGAATGTCCAAATGATTGCAGAGCCAAGGGGGCCTGAATATGGCGTATTTGAGAACTGCTGGTCTTGAGTGATCATGCCTGCTGTGTAGGATAACTCTTGTTGCTGTGAGAAAGTAGATGATAAGATGCAAACTCATGGTTCTAGGTTCCAGCCCATCATTTCGGGGAAGTGACAGCAGCAGTAACTTGAAGCAGCTGACCATACTACGTCCACTGTCAAGAGCAGAGAGCAATGAATGGATTCCTGTGTGCTTGCGAGTGCTCAGCTGTCTTCATTTAGAACCCCTAACTAGGGAAACACAATGGGTGTGTTTTCTCATATCAATTAACATAATCAAGGGCCCTAGGCCTTTTTCCACATGATTCTGTATCAAGTTGGCAACCAAGACCAGCCATCGCAACTAAACCTTCTTCTGGCCCCTGCTGTCCAGGAACCCTGGACACTAACTAATTAACTACTAAGTAGGTATTTAGGGTCATGTGAAGAACATGTGAAGACAGAGCACCTTCAGAGGGACTCTAATCTGGGGCACCTGCTTCTCATCTTGGCTGACAGTGACTGGGGCAGCCTAAGGTTAACTCTAGAGGTCTCTGTCATCAGTGTGAACAAGGCACTCTGACTCTATCCTAGAGGAAAGAAAGAAAGAGAGAAAGAGAGAGGAAAGAAGAAAGAAAGGAAGGGAGGAAGGAAGGGAGGAAGGAAGGAAGGAAGAAGGAAGGAAGGAAGGAAGGAAGGAAGGAAGGAAGGAAGAAGGAAGGAAGGAAGGAAGGAAGGAAGGAAGGAAGGGAGGGAGGGAAGAAGAGAGGGAGAGGGGGAAGGAAGGAAGGAAGGAAGGGAGGGAGGAAGGAAGATCTGATGCTCTTTCTGTCTCAGAGCATCTTAAGTGTGAGGTCAGGTGAGGTCAAGTTCAGGGGAGGGCTATCTAAGTAGCTGCAGCTAGGGACTTGGCATTAGGTAGAAACAAAGGGGACAGCACATAGACTGTCCACTCTCTTTGGTTGCTGGATGTTAAAACATGGGGGCACAATTCTACAAGGACGGCATGTGCCTACCCTGTGCTCCAATCCTGATGCACAGTTCATGTCTCCTGGGCACTGGGCCAAACATAAAGAGAGGCAGATGGCCAGGAATATCCCCAGGGAAAGAGAGGGAACCATGGAGACTGTTAGTTGGATTCCTTGTTGTTGTGACCAAATACCTAACAAGAAGCCACTGAAGGGAGGAAGAAGAGTTCATTATGGGTCACAGTCATTATGGTGAGGGAAGCATGGCGGCCAGAGTGTGAGGGTGCTGTTCCCAATGTTTCTGCAGATAGGAAGCAGAGAAAGAGGGGCCGTGTTGCAAAACCTCGAGGTCTGTCCCTAGTGACCCACCTACTCCAGACAGCTCCCCCAACCCTCTGAAAGAGTGCCAGCCGCTGGGGACCAAGTCTTCCAACACATGAGTCTATGTTACATCCCAGCCACGGCAGAGGCAGTGTGTGCAGTACTGTCCCTGAACTCGGGGAGCATTATTCTCTCTCCTTGGCTCTGATCGACTGATGACTTTGTGTTAGATATGGCTGTCTTCTCATGAAAAGCCCACAGGATTCTCTGAAGATACTATCCCAGCACTGGAATGACTATAGAGTGAAGGGGATAGATGGGGGGGGGGTTGGGTTGCCTTGCACGTTATTTCAAAGCAAACGAAGGGGGATAGGGGAGACACTACCCCTGGCACAGGCACAAAGGGCAAAACCACTTCTCTGGAAAGTGTGGCCACACCCTCTGGACATGGGAAAGGCTTTCTTCTCCATTTCAAATGACCCTGTTTTTCCTTTTTTTAGATGCAACTGTTTATTTGGTCTGACTTTGAAATGCCTCCGTGCAGCTGAAATAATTTAAGGCAGCCCCGCAAGAGCTGACCACTTCCTGACCTTCTAACATGAGAACCCTTGGCTGGGGCTGCAGAGGGAATTTTCAGGCCACCTGTGGGACATCGCCAGACCATTTCCCCTAGGGCCTCCCTGCCCCCCCAGACAGGGTGGTGGGCACTATGCAGGGGACCTGGCATGCTGCACAGATAGATGAGCGGGGTAGTGAGGACCATAGAGAGAGAGAGAGAGAGAGGCAGTATTTGTATGGAAACTGACATCCACCAGACGTCTCTCAATTGGGCTCACCTTTCAGAATTAGCTGTACACTTCATCCCACATCCTAGACACCCAGGATGTGTACAAGTCTGATGGCAGAGAAATAAACTGCAAAGCACTGGAAAAACCGGAGTAGTAAATACAGCCGTCCATCCATAGCAGCAGGGGACTGGGCCCAGGACCCTAAAGAAACTGAAACTCACGGGCACTTGAGGCCTTTCAAGAAAACAGTGTTAGACTATGACTCAGTGGGTAAAAGCGCTTTCCACACAAACATGAGGACTTAAATTTAAATCCCCAGCACTCAGGCAAAGTTGGATGTGGTTGCCTCTCTGAAATCTCAGCACTCCCACGGGGAGACGGAAGGCTGGGGCAGGAGAATACTAGAAAGCTCATGGCTTGGCTACCCTGCCTGCACAGTGGTGAACAACCAAGAGTATGCGTCAAGCACAGAGGAAAGTGGGGATCAGCACCCGGGGTGTCCTCTGATCCACACACTCCTTCACACACACACACACTCCTGAGTACACACGCATGTACTCATATACACATATATGCATACACTCATACAGACACATTCATATATACACATACATCCATACATTCATTTATATACGCACACTCATATGATGCACATACTAACGTATATATACTTTCTCATACACACACATATACACAGAAACATTATGTTCTGATAGAACCTTAGCACATCCATATGCTTTTTTTCTTTTCTTTCTTCCATTTTCATGTGTGTAGAGGAGTGATGTGTGTATAAGCATGTTCACATGTATGGAGGTGCACATGTACCTGACAAATCCCAGGTTGATAATGGAAATCATCGTCAATCTTCTACCTTGTTCATTTGAAACAGGGCTTCTAATCTAACCCAGGACTTGCTGATGGAGCTAGTCTGGCCAGCCAGCTTGTTCTGGGAACTCTGGGTTTCAGCTTTCTGAGGCTGGAATTCCAGATGGGCTGCCACAGGTCCCACCCCAGACATGTCACGTGGGATCTGGGGATCTGAGTACTGGTCCTTTTGCTTGTACACGAGAACATTAACTGTCGAACCGTCACTCCAAGCTCCTACCATACACTTTAAATTATCTCCAGATAATACAACACCTGACACAGTGGTGGTCATATAAACAGCTGTTACACTGGAACAAAATTCAGCACAGGTGTAATCTCCCTCCAGAATGTTTTTTGACTGGTTGAATCTATGCAATGGGGGCAGGAGCTGGACGATATAGGGGACTGACTGCATCTGTAAAACATGAGTACGGATTGGTATAACGGAAGGAGGTTGAATGGCTTTGCTAAACAATTGTTGATTTAGGATTAGTGTGGATCTTGGGGGATCTGTTAATGTCAGGGGTTGCTGCAGTGTTACCCCACTTACAGGTGAGAAAACTAAGTGTCACAGTCGTAGGTTGGAACTGGAACAAGAATCCAACAAGTGAGGATCAGGAACCCGGCTACTTCCTGGAGGTTAGGCCCTTGCTAGGCTTTCTCCACCCTTTGCTAGGGGCAGTTGAGGCTGTGGTGAGCTCAGGACTGGCTGCCCAGTGTATCTGCAGAACTCCTCCACTCATTTTGCCACCCCGTTTGTCCTGCCTGAGACGATCCCCTGGGTCCTGTTCTCAGAAGGAGTCTACAGTGAGGAGGAGCCTGGATTTTTGCGCGGTTGCTGCCTCTGCCTGGCTTCTTTACACAGGCCGGTGCAGCTTGCCCCTCCCTCAGGAACTGGCTGAGGCTGACTTGCTCCTTCAGGTCTGCTGGCCAGTCGATGTCATCCTGAGGTGAGTGGCCATCACACATCACTGGAGGCCTTTTATCTCCAGGGATGACAGCCTCTGAACCAGCAAGCAAAAGGCAGGAAGCAGAGTGGCTCCTGCCTCACTTCATCTGTGCCTCAGCCTACCCCTGGCCTCACTTATGGTGGGAAGCCGGGGTCTTGTGGGATGATGAGAGAAGGTAGGCTAAGCTTACTAAACATTAGTAAGACTTGGGGTACAATCCTTCTAGAGGGTGCCTATCCTGGGGACGCCACTTCAGAGAGGGTTTTTGACTTATCAGGATGCATGAAATGACTTGCTAGGATTAGAGACCAGACTACAGTCAGTGGGCAGCTGGCCGTGGGTGGTGAGATGGACACTGCTAGACACTGGGAATGTGAAAGGAGATGAAGGTGACAGCTCACTTTGAGAAAGGTGGGTCAATAAACTGGGCCACCATCAGGGGAAAATATCAGTGAATGGCCACCTCTTATCAGGACCAAATAAAAAATCAGGAGCCAAAGAAATGTAAAGCACTCCAGATGGATCAAAGATTTAAGGAAAAAGATGGAATCCATACAAATACTAGAAAAAATAATTTTTAAAAATGCATAATGTTGGGGCTCAAGTTTTTGATTATGTTATAGACTCTGAAGGCCATAAATAGCATAATTGATGGATTTTACTAGATAAGAGACAGATGTTTCTGCATGGATAATTAAAGTTAAAAGACACATCATAAGCAGAAGAAAAACAAGAAAAATTCTACCACACACCCCTGGAATGAAGTTATCATGCATTCATCAGAAAGAGCAAGAAATATGTATGTGATGGAGAACCCCATTATAAATATATCTGCAACTTTGTAACTGCTATGAATCCATAAAAAATAAATACAATGGTCGAATTTGAATACGGCCAGCAAGTAGAAATCCTTACAAGAAAACAAAATGTTTCTAAACTTTTAAAACTGTGCTTAGTCTAATTACAAGAGAAACACACACTGAAGCACCCATGAGATCTGATTTTCCACTTACTGAACCCACAAAGCTCCAACTGTTGATAACTGCTATGTGAGAACAATGAGTGGGTTTTAAATGTCTTCCAAAAATATGTGTATTGAATGTCTGATCCCCAGCTTATAGTACTATAGGAAGGTGGTGGAACCTTTAGGGGGCCAATTTAGTGGGAGGAAGTCAGGGGTGTGCTCTTGGATGGACAAAGGGATTCCAGGGTGTCTCTTCCTTTTCTTTTGCCTCCTTCTTTTTCTTTCATCAAAGTGATAAGAACATGTGGTGGAGGCTCCTCACATCTTGACGGATTGGGGAGTAGAGGTCCAGGATGGCATGTAAACAGAGGTCCCCTTCAAGGACTCTGTCATAGTTAGATACAGGTATCAACTTGATAATTGAAGGCTGGAGCTGTAGGTACACTTGTGAAGAATTGGCATTGAATCGAGCTTTGGGCAAACCTATAGGAGATTATCTGGTTGATGGGGAGGGCCCAGCTCATAGTGGGTGGGATTGGGTTCTGAGTAGCTGTATAAATGGAGGGAGCTAGTTAAGGATATAGCTTTCTTTAGTATACTTGACGAGACATGGTGGTCTGACAAGTGAGGATTGTTCCTCTCTCAGCAACGGATATGGTACGTAGCCAGTTCCTTTGTCTCCTGGTGTTGGTATAAGCTCTCCTGCCAAGCTGGACTAAGACTGTAACTTGATAATTATAAGCTGGAATAAAACCCCTTGCTCCTTTAAGCCATTTGGTTGTGAATTTATCAGGAACATGCAGGCAAACTGAGATAGCCTCCTCCCAGCATCCCATTTCTGACATTAAGGCCACATGTTCCAAAGGCCCTGTGACTTATTTAAACATCTCCACCAGTTGGGGTCCAAGTATTTAAATATATGAGCCTATATGGGACATTTTTATATCTAAACCCAAATATAAGAGAACTGTGTGTGTTGCATTCAAGCCAAATAAATATGTAGTAGCTCAAGTTGACTGAGACTTCAGGGACAGGGGCAGGGCAGGGTAGGGTGACGTAGGGGCCAGAGTGGGGTTACACATGCATGCCACGGCACATGTGGAAGTCAGAGGACATCTTTCAGAAGTCAGTTCTCTCTTTCTACCATGTGGGCTTCAGCAGATTGAACTCAGATGGCCAGTTTTATAAGCAGGCACCTTACCCACTGAACTATCTCATCGACCCTGTTTTCAGTCCTTTGAAGAAGCAACTCTGTGCCTTTGAGAGGCCACAGATATCTCATGCCCCACATGTGGGTGTTGTGAGATAAGTGTGGAACCAGTCAGTTGCTCCTCACCGTGGGTCTACACTGCTGGTCCTGGCAAGGCAAACTCACAGCATGACCAGTGTCCCACTAGGCAGGGACCACACTGAACCAAGGTCTGCAGAGCACTGAGGCGGGGCGTTGGGATCTCACGCATTCCTTATGGTGAGCGCTTACCTGGTGTTGATGGAGATTGGCTGTGGGTAGCAGCCAGCAAGGCGGGGTCTGTGCCTTGGGTTGGCGGCTTACCCAGAAGCCGCCAGTTGACTTTGCACAGTGGGAGTGACAGCCCTACAGTCTGTGTGTCTCCTTACCCATGATGGAATCTTCATGGTATTGGGCCTTCTCGGCTTCCTCAGTGCCCCCACCCCTCCTGCTCTTTCTCCTGGAAATCAAAATCCCTAAGGTCCTTAACACTGTGGGAGCATGAGGAATTTGTGACTATCGATTATTTTTCTATTACAGCTAAATGTGATGATGAGTTAAAGTCTCAAACTTACTGACTTAGCTCAAATCCAACTTAATGACCACACCAATTGCTGTGTAATCTATAAGAGATACAGTCATGGAAAGGAAGTTATCTTGCCTAGTGTCTAATAGCACTGCATGGGATCCAGGTGTTTGAGATTCCAGGCAAGGCTTCTCGCATAGATGGCTCTCAGCAGAGGCAAGAGCTGGGTGAACCCTCACCACAGCAGCAGATAGGGGCCTTGAAACAATTGGTCATGGTCACCATACCATCTCCATGGCATGCTGTGGCAGTGCAAGGGAGGTGACTCTCCTTTCAGTGCCAGCAGCACAGAGCCTTTAGCTTTCCCTAGAGCAGCACACATCAATGTCTGTATCACACCAGCAATCATTCCTGCTAAAGACAGGCATGTCTCAGGGCTGGAGAGGTGGCTCAGGGGTTAAGCCTCTGCCTTGCAGGCAGAAGGTCCTGAGTTCGGATTCCAGATCCCACGTGTAGACGCCAGGCGGAAGCGGGGGGCGGCCTGCGCTTCTGATCCTGGTAGGGCGGAGCCTGTGAATCCTGGGGCAGAAGGAGGTGGAGGCGTCCCGATTCGTCCGTGGTTCTACACACACACATACACACATGCGCGCGCACATACATACACACACACACACACACACACACAATTGAATAAATAATAATAAAAAAAATTAAAAAAAAGACAGGCATGTCTCCTGCTAGAAGCTATTGGTGATTAAGTAGACTTCTCACAACCAGGAAAGTGATACCTCCTAAAGAACTGTTGGAAAGAGAAACCTAAAATAAAGTAAGTATTTGTCATTGAAATTGATGTCCTCCAGAACTCTATGGTGTCTTTAGGATACCACACACAATGATCATGGGACTTGAGAAAAAAATTAATCTGGAATGGAGAAGGAAGCTTCCTCCATGTGGACTAGCTAGCTCCATAGAGCCAGAAGATATGATGAAGGCTACTAGGGAGAAATAGCAACCAACACCCTTACCCAAATAGGAAAAGTACAAGTTACAACAACAACTCTGTCAAGAGGAATCCAGTGGTGCAATAGTGACTTGTACAGTATGGGGGTAACCAAGTACTTTCTGATTGACATTAGGGCCTATTTCACAGCAGAGAGCACATGCCTGGATTGTAAACCAACCCAATATCTGAAGATATGAAGACCTTAGATCCAAGGAGGGAACAAACTTCTTAGTGTTAACTATAAATACTTGATGGTAAGTTACCATCAAAATACTTACTATATACCCATAGATCAAAGAAGCGCTCAGCATTCAATGAAGAAGCATGCCTGTGCAAGGGAAGATGCACAACGCAGAGAACTACGGCTGGCCAAGGTGCAAAGTAAAAGCAATTATGAATAGCTCAGCTGTAATGAGGACATTTAAATCACATTTGTCTCAAGGCTCAGGGAACCTTGCAAAAGAGGGGGTGATAAGAATGTAAGCGTTAGAAGATGGAGAGAGGTAATGTCAGACGGCAGCCTTTGTTCATATCAGAGCCTCCATACTCAAGAATATAATGATATCTACTCTTACTAGACCTCCACAATAGCTAGTCAATCAACACTTTACCATGGAACAGGGAAGATACCATCAGAGACAGTGCTACCGAGGAGACAGCATGGGACTGGTGCTGAACAAGAAAGAAAAAGAGCTTCTGTACTTTGTGGTTTATCCACTGATGGATCATTTGTGTCCTGGCAGATGCCCAGGCATTTGCTGGTAAAGGCATCCTAGATGGGACTCAGTGGATCGTACATGCTGGGGGACATAAGACAGGGAGGGAAATTGGCTGGAGAGGAGAATGGTGGGGTGGGATGAGATGAGGAAGGGTTAGTTAGTGAATGAAGAAAACATATACATTCATTGTTAATATAATTAAAAATAAAAACGTGGGGGAAAAAGACCTGTATCATTGTGAAGGGAGATGAAAGTAACTGGGGAAACTGTGGGGCAGGTGTCCCATGGTGGAGAGCGCGCTCTTTTTCTTCTTTAAAATTCTCAGCAGCCACCCAGCTCTTAGCCACATCTCATGTCCTTATTTGTGCCATTTTGCATTTGGGAACATCTCTGGGTGTGGAAGGAGCAGGGGAACAAATCTTGGGGAAGCCGCAGCCTAGCCCCCAGTGCCACACTTGGCTGGGGGCTGGCTCACTGTCACGGTTCGAAATGTGAGTTGTCCCTCACAGGCTCACGTTTGAATCTTTAATCATTCGGGAAGGTCATGGTAGCTTTAGGAGGTGGACCTTGCTGGAGGAAGGCAGTCACGGGGGTGGACCTTGAGGTGGATTAGCATCCCTGATGGATATAACCTAGGCTGCCTCCAGCTTCTGCCAGCCAGCCGTGCCTTTTCTGCAATAATGAACTGTTTCTTCCCTCCAGAACCTTAGGCTGAATAAATCTCCCTTTAAATTACTTACTCACAGCAGCAGAGAGAGTAACTGCTACAGTCATGCATGATTAGTCAAGGACGGAGCTGGGGAATGATTTTCCCAGCTCATCATACAGTCTGAGCCTGTCACACTGTCATCAGATCCTGCCCCTCTTTCTGGGCTTGTGCAGGCGAAACAGAGCCCAAGCTTAGGAACAGAGTTTGCCCAATGGCTGCCCCAGTAAGTCCATGACAGAGAATATGTCATTACTCTGAGTGATCCTCAGGGCATCCCTAGGGGTTGGCTACCGTGGTTATACCCATCTCTCTGATGGGCAGATCGAGATGTCCATCTGAGCGGGGAATGAAGGACTCAGGAGCCCAAGGACTCAGGAGAATAGGAAGAGAGGCTGCAGGCTCATCCAATCAGTTGAATCCAAAAGCCTGGATGGCAGGAGGCAGAAGGATTTAGCAGGGGAGTGGAAAGAAACAGCGAGACTGATCTGCGCTGTAGTCTGGAAGCTGTGGTCCTCAAGAAAGCCTGGAGAAATTAGAAAAGGGTGGCTCTGAGCTCAGTCGCCCATAGACCCATGGTTGGGTGAGATTTTGGAGTAAACAGAAGCTGAGCTAGAAGAAGAAAGACCTCACACACCTGGAAGTTGTCTCCTTCATGGGAAACCCAGAAAGTCCATAGCCTTGGGCGGGGTACATGTCCCTAGGTGAAAGGCTCAGGGTATTTTTATATGAAGGTCACCCTACAAAGCTCTTTCTTTCTGCTCCAGCCTTAAGCCTCCCCTCTGACCTCAAGGGGCCAAGAGGTCCTAATCGCTGTACCCCGGGACCAGCAAAGACAGTGGAGAGCCGAGATGCGGCAGAGCATCCAGGGCAAACAGTAAGCAGCCCGGGCTCTTGTAAGAGTGGAGAGAATGGAGTCAGAGCCATTGGGAATACAGCTGACGTTGGTCACATGCCCAGAAAGGCAAGGGTGCTGCTGCCAAGGAAAGGTGAGAAAGGGTGATCAATACACAAGGCAGGGGATTGTCATGTGAACAGATAGATGTTCCTGGGGAGATTCTACAAAACTGTCTTTCCACCGTAGATTACTTGACAAATTAACAGAGTTGATTGGGTTACTTACAGAAGTAAGTAAGGTAAGGTTATTTACAGGAATAAGTCAGCTACTTCACAAGAAAGCCCACCTCCAGCTTGACTGACAGCTTCACCATGGCTGCTTAGATGGAATGTCCTTCAATTAACCTTCCTCAACCTAAATACCTTAGTGTCCATCCCAGACCCCAAAGCCCGGAGGGCACTTATGAAAATATGGACATTCTAGACCTCCGCAGCCACTATGTCTCTGAGCAAATGTCAACAGTCAACAGGTGCGATCTTAATGATCTCAGACAAAAATAGCAGCTGTTTGGAGGAAAATGCCATCCAACAGGGATGTGCATGTATATAAAGGCAGAGGCATGGATAGCTTAAGAAGGAAAGAAAAAAGGCAGAGATTAGCAATAAGAGATAAAAGACAAGTGGAAGGTCAATTGGAATTATGAAAGGGGAAAACAAATGTTTTCAAAGATATAGTACAAGAAAATTATCCAGAGAGTAACAGGAGAAAAGAAAACACTGGTTCAGAATCAATGTGGTGCATCTTTAAGAGTCTTTACCAAGGTATGTGTCAAATCTGTAGGTTTCAAGAGAAAACTTTACCTGCTGGGAATGGCTGGGATACAACACACCCAAAGATTTGATTATTAGGGTTGACCCTAGACTTCACAAGTGCAGCACAGAAGACAGATACAATGCAATAATGTCTTTGAAATGTTGATGGAGAGTTCTTTTCAAATTAAATTTCTATCTCTATAAGTCAGTATAAAGTTATTGCTTTTCTCGCTATTTAAATTTACATAATTGGGGGGCTGGAGAGGTGCCTCAGAGGTTAAGCCTCCACCTTGCAGGCAGAAAGTCCCGAGTTTGGAACCTAGACCCCACATATAGACACCGGACGGAGGCGGGGGCGGCCTGCGTTTCTGGTCCTGTTAAGGCAGAGCCTGTGAATCCCGGGGCAGAGTAAACAAGGAGGAGGTGGAGGCGTCCATGGTGGTTCCCGAATTTGTCCATGGTTCTACACACACACACATACACACACACACACACACACACACACACACACATGTGCGCACATGCACAATTGAATAAATAAAAAAATTTTTTTAATTTACATAACTGGGTTACATAAGGCCAC
Source organism: Typhlomys cinereus (assembly GCA_023101885.1). NCBI lineage: Eukaryota > Metazoa > Chordata > Mammalia > Rodentia > Platacanthomyidae > Typhlomys > Typhlomys cinereus. The sequence continues at coordinate 3,577,361 of JALPQD010000183.1, read as the reverse complement.
TTTCGTACATGTGTATAAAGCATTTGTAGCTTCCGCATCCCCCACTACCTTCCTTTTTCTCTTCCTCCCCCTCTCTGAGTTCCCTTTGTCCCCCTAGATAGTTTCATTTCTACTTTCAAGTCAGATATGATTTTATGAATCTGTAAAATCTAGGACCCATGAGTGAGAGAATGCATGTGGCATCTGTCTTTCTGAGCTTAACTGGATTGACCTGATCGATTCCAGTCATTTCTAGGCTGTAAATTCCAATACCATCTTCACCTTCTCTTTGGAGACCCTGAAAGATATGCTCCATGAAAACAAACAAGTAAACCTAGGGCAGCACCCGGTGTGTAGGCAACAGGAGACACAGAGGGCAGAGAGGCCCCAAGGTGACAGTTGCACCAACAGAACAGGAAGCGAGAGGCCCAGCAGGGAGGCCTCCACTGGGGGGGCTTTGCCAGAGTCTGGAGCAGTTGACAGGTGTTTGGGGAAGTTAACCCCTGCTAAGTGGATGAATTTACAATGGGAAGCATTGCATTCTGGTGTAGGACGGGGAGAGATTATGGGAAGGAAGTACCTCAACACACATTCTGATTGGACAGCAAGTATGACATCATGCCCTGGTCATAAAAACAGACTGTCGATGTAACTAAAAACGATGATGGAAAGACATCCCAAGAGAGTGAAGCGTTGGAAAGGAGACTGGCATGGCCACCCCACTGCTGGAACAGGAAGTCAATAGGCCATCCTAAAGGACAAGTAAAAAAATATATACTTGCTTTCTCAGTAGCAATTTAAAAAATGTGTAGGTGTGTATGTATGTTATGTGTTGCATATGTTTGTGGGCGTGCACATGCATGTGGATGCTAGCGCTTGATACTTGACCATTGATTATCTTCTTTTTTATATACATTTATTTATTTACTCGTGTGTGTGTGTGTGTGTGTGTGTGTGTGTGTGTGTGTGTGTGTGTGTGATAGAGAGAGAGAGAGAATGTATATCAGAGGGCACTGTGTGTCCCTGTGGAGGAATCACCCTGGATCACTTCTACCTCCTTCTTGCTTCGCTCTGGGATTTCCCAGACTCTGCCCACCAGGGCTAGGAGTGCAGGCCACAGCCGTTTCCATCTGTTTTTTGCATGAACCCAGGATCTGAACTCATGACTCTCTACTTGCTAGGCCTGAGCCATCTCTCTCCAGCGCAACCACTGATTATCTCACTTCATCACCTTCCCCTTATTTTTAGAGAATTTATAGCTCATCAATTCTGCAAGTACCTGGCCAAGGGGCTCAGGAATCTACCTGGCTCTGCTCCCCAGTGCTACAGTACAAACATGTAGTCCACCACACCCAGCTTTTCTGTGGGTGCTGTGAATTCACACTTGGCTCCCCGAACTTGTACAGCAATTTTTTTTTTTTTTTTTTTGTTAAACAAAAAGGCTGTCCCTTAGGGAGTAGAGCTATGGAATGAGACGCAGGCAGAGAACGGTTCTGTCCCACTGAGTCTAAATAACTGTGCATATCATGTGTGACTCATTTTTCTAAAAGCTGCTGGGAAAGGAAAGGAAGCTCCGCTTCACTTATGTGGCCAATGTGTCGGACAACAGGACTGGGTACACGAGTAGGCAGTTCATTGTTGGGACCTCAGGGGACCTCAGGAACATGGTGCCTATCTGCTGGGTTCCTGGAGTTAGCAACTCTGGATGAGAGGAGCGAGCAAATCCTGCTCTTGGCCTGGGAATTCATCTAGCTTCAAGCACTGCATTGGCTGGTTGGGAAAGGTCTTCAAAAGAGTGTCATCCGTAAGTGTTGAGATGCCAGATGTGGTGTTCCTTCGTAGTTTGAGAAGTACGTGAGGACATGGCTCTGTAACAAGGTTGGGCGAAGGTTTGCCGTCTCTTAGGACATGGGGTGCAGGTGATGTGGTAGAGACAAGAAAGTCATGTTCGGTTTCAGACTGAGACAGAACCCTGAGGTGCCCTGGTTTCTGCTACTCCCCTGGCCCTCCCCTCTCCCCATCTTGCCAATGCTGGTCCTATGGGGTGGGGTGTTGCATAGAGGAAATGCAGAGGAATGGGAGTAAGAGGGCGGATTGTTGCAAAGATGACGGAGGGTGCTGATTTCCAGCTCTGACTCGGGAGAATGAGTGCACAGAGATTGGGTTGGTGGTATGTTGATTGTCTATCAAGCTCACCAACACGAATGCACAATTCATCTGATCTAGGAGGGTGATAAAACTGGGAGCAATTCAGCTAGGTGGTCTGGGGCTGAAGGATTGGTCCCGGGGGTCATAGGTCTGGTGGCAAGGACAACAGTTTCTGAAGCTTCTCTGCTCTGAGGGCTTGCAAGCAAGCCACTCGCATGGTTTTGGCTTTGGCAGAGGCCATCTCCTTATCGAAGGGGCATCTTGAATGGCTGTTCGCCAGGTGGCTTCTCTCAGAGTGAGCAGTCAAGGAGAGCAGAGACAGCCAGAGGTGTGGACGAAGGATGGACTGCGATACAGTTAGAGGCCAGGTTGGGAAAAGGATGTCCTCTTGTCCCACTTTTTGGGATCCTGGGTGACACCCCATAGATCCCTGATTTGCATTTGAATCTGATTTGCATTGTTAGGGATGGTGGAGGCTTTATGAGGCAAAACCAAGGGGAAGATGGTAGGGGGAGTCACTGTTAGACACTAGTGTTTTCTCTCTGTCTGTCTCTGTCTTTCTCTATCTATCTATCTATCTATCTATCTATCTATCTATCTATCTATCTATCTATCTATCTATCATCTCTCCACTTCCCTGGAGAGGTAAGGAAACTCTCTATGACAACACCACCAAACTCACAGAGCAACAGGATAAGCTGATCTCAGATGGAAGCTCCCCTGCTGTAAGCCAAAGAACCTGTGCTTTGGTGAGCTTGTCACCTGGGAGTGTGGCTCAGTGACAGAGACTGACCATTGTGACTGTTGTGAGGGACAGCGTGAGAGGTCTCCACTTGCAGCCCGGAGGTCAGGAGCTGGGCCCAGAGGCCATCCTGAAGAGATACCTTTCTGGCTGGACTGTGATAAGTCCCTGGCTGTTAGCAGGATTCTGGTTTCCATGTCTGCATCCCATCCTAACTCCACGTTCCTGTCAGCTTCACACTTGGTTTTCTGATATGTGGCCCCCCTGCCTCCCAGTATTGGTCTTATGATACCTACTTTGCTGCATGCTGGGCCTGATTTGCTAATTGTTGGATGAAGAAAAGGAACTCAGGAAAACAATTCAGCATTGATCATGTGGCAGGGAAATCACAGGTGTGCGTGGGGAGGGGGTACAGGAGAGACATAGATTTTGAGGTCCCATTCTCTGCTGGAGTTTAAGGATGACTCTATTTTAAATTCTCGGGACAGTTATGAATAGAAAAGCCCCAGCCCCTTTCCTGGGTCGGCCACAGGGTCTCAGTCCAGCCTGCCACATAAACACAGGATCGCATAAGCACAAAGCAGGCAGAATGCGGGGAGCTGCCTGGCTGCAAGCCCAGGAAGCACCTCACAGGAGGGAGGTGCAGGGCGCTAATTCCTGCTTGTCACTGGGATCCGGGAACAAAGCAGCCAACCTCACATTTATCTCCAGGCTGATATTAGCTGCAGAGACGCTCACATCACTTACTTTTTCTTTAAGGTTGTGAATACTTGAAGGCAAAGAGTAAACGATGGAGTCCCACATAAAAAATCCCCCCCCCTCCCGGTCAGGCATGCTGCACCAGGCAAGGTGTCTTCCTGCAGAAGAGTAGAGTCACCCAGAAACAAGCAGCTAATAATAGCTGCACCATCTGTGGGACTAAAATAAGGATGATTATCAACACTATCTTTCAGGTTTTTCACCAAGTCAGAACAATCTACTAAAAATACCCTGTGCTGTATCCGCAACGCCCCCAAACAGTGTGTTTCCCATCACCGCAGCCTGCCAGCTCCCCACAGTCCCTGAGGCCCAGGAGGAGCTTTGAAGCTCAGCTGGCAGCTGCCGTGTCCTCTCCTTGGCCAGTGTTCATCCTGAGTGACATCTCTGGGCAGTGGGGATGGACGGAAGGAAAGCTAGGACTGGATTCTTCCGGCCATGGAGAGCTGTCAGAGTCCAGCAGGGTTCTGAGGCCCAAGACCAGGTTCTGAGATCCTGGGTCCAATGGGACTGAGTGTTAAGGAGCTCCCCTAGACCGCAGTGTGCTCCTTATAAGCGACCTTAATGTGAATTAGAAATTCGGGGAACCTAGTACAGTATCGTGGGGGAGGGGTGCTGTATCAGGTCTCAGAAGCTACCTACAACCTGGAGCACTATACAACCTGCACAGCTGTCTGTGGCATGGTGTGGTTCTTATGGGTGGTAGATTTCACTTACCTCACATAGCACCAAGGAACTTAACCCAGAGGAGTCTGCCTCAGACTGAGCACCCCACCTCCACCCCCTATGAAGTAGGGTGAACACTGGGTCTTCTTAGGGTGTGGACAATGGTGGATTGTGGATATGTACGTTTGATAAGACTGGAGGCAAGAAACGGAAAAGAGAGTTCTAGGCTCCCAAGTCCTGCTGCGGCACTCCCTATGTGGCAACTTCAGATGCGTTTCTGTGATGATGAGAAAGAGCACATCCCTGTGAAATTCATAAACCACCACCTGGATGGATGATGTCTGGGCAGGAACCCAGCTTTGCAGACAAGCTCTGCTACAGAAACCATCCAGGAAGTTTGAAGCACATGAAAAATACCTTTGAAGCTCTGAAGAACTGGCTGCCTCACCTCTGGGGAAGCCACACATTGCAAGACACAGCAATGTGCGGGCTTCCGACGCACCCAATGGCCTTAAGCACAGCCAAGGTTCCTGGGATCAAAGTAGACACCCTTGGGGTGTAGCTGGAGCAAGGCCACCATCCTGGACTATCATAGTTAGATACAGGTGTCAACTTGATGGTTGAGGGTTCAAGCTCTGAGCACATTTGTAGAGAATTAGTAATTGAGTTAAACCCAGAGCCAACCTGCAGGAGATTGTCTAGCCGATGGGGAAGGCCCAGCCCATGGTGGATGGAACTAGGCCCTGGACCGGTGAATAAAATACAGAGAACTAGCTGAGAGAGTTGGCATCCTTCTGTATACTTGGCCAGATATAGTAGTCTGGCAACTAAGGATCATCCGTCTCTCAGCTGTTAGTGGATATGGTGTGGCCAGTTCCCTCGGCCCCTTGGTGATGGTGCACGTTCTCCTGCCAAGCTGGACTAAGAACTGTAACTGGGAAATTGTTAAAACCCCTTGTTCCCTTAAGCAGTTCTGTCATGATTTTATCAGCAACATGCAGGTGAACTGCAACGTGGACATAGACAGGACAAGAGACAGACGCCTTGCCAGCCACCAGGGACGAATGCAGGGAGGAGGCACACAGCTGCAGAGGGCTGAAAGTAACAGTTGCCGTGGAGCTTCCTACCCAGGGAAAAGCTCTTCTGAGAATGAGAATGAAAGGAAGAGTGGAGAATTCACTGCCAGCTGGTCTTCCTGATTCTCAAAGATGTGTCACAAGAAGGAAAATGAACTGAGGGAAAGACTCAGGATGGAGAGAGGTGTGAGGGACAAAGATGACTGAAAATAACCAGGGTTCCTCTGCCTACTGTAGGTACAAGCCAGCACTTCCAGCAAAGCAAACAGTCTGAGCACAGCCTGTTTGAAGCTCAAGGCAGAAGATCCCTTAGTGCTGAGGTCAGAATGCTGTATACTGAGCTCCATGACATATGCTAACACAAGTATAACTGTAAGCACTAGTCTTTTTATATTTGTTTTCTACTTTTACAAGCATACTGAGCATTCATCCCTGCCTCTCTCCACCCCACCAATATCCCCTTCCTTCCCCCTCATTCTCTGGGCCTCAGGGTTCACCCCAGCCCTTCTACTCTGGTGGGGATTCAGGCCTCTGTGGCATATCAAGTTACCTCTCTTCAGACCACCCCACTGATATGGACATTTCCCTTCACTCATCCAGCATTAGACTCAAAGGTTTCCACTGTATGTTCTTGTCTTTCTTGAGTTCCTAGATAGTCTATGGGACATGTTGGCATGTCACTTATTGTGCTGGTCTGGCAAGGACAAGTCTCATTGCAGTGAGCTCCCAGATGCAGCAGTCCTGCCCTGAGTGGAATGTCTTACCTAACAGTGAACCTTCCCACAATCTCATTGCCTCCTCCTCTTCGAGGTTCCCAAAGCCTTAAGAATGGGGAGAGATGATTCTGGGTGGGCCTTGTGAGTCATTGATACTTTTCATTATGGATGGCCATTGCCATCCACTTCACTGCTTTAGGCTCCATCCTGTTAAGGTATTGAGTTCTTCTACCTCTGTTATAGAAGACTTCTAGGCTGAATGTTAAATGTTCTTGCAATTTATGGATATAATAACAGCTATTTACAGAGCAGTTTGATGTCTGTCTTCCTACCTATAGGTTCATTGGTTATTTTCCCTATTGATCTACTTCCTTCTCTTTTTTTAGTTCTAGTTTATAGTAACAGAAATGTGTACCATTCTGACAAGTGGGTCTTGAATCCAATTAGAAAGCTGTTGGTTGTCTCCCTGACACTCATGCCACTATCACACTAGTAGTCGCCTGTTGCCATGGTGATTTATATTGCAACTTACAGGTCTTGTGATGGGGCTTGTGATTATTTCTCTCCCCCAGCAGCTTCTGCTGTGTAAGCTATCTAGCAAGGAGAAAGTCTTCAGACCAGTTCCATTTGATGCACTTTGCCTGTGCTCTGTGATCCATAAGCATTTCATCTGTAGTAATGGGGTCTTACTGGCAATTTTTGGAGAGCAACTAAGAACAATGGCAAAAGCCTAGAATGTTTGGGGGCCTTTAAGACCTCTCCGACTAACATTTTATCAGGAAGTGCCACATTCCTGTAAGCATCATTCTTAATTCTCTATTATAATTCTGGGATACTCACTGAAAGATTGGAACAGTGTATGAAAAGGGAAGCATATGCATCTTAATGGAGGAGAAAATGTGAGAATACAAGTATAAAATTTGAGGCTAGATTAAAACCCAACTCTGTATCTACATTTACAGATTGTGTGTGTGTGTGTGTGTGTGTGTGTGTGTGTGTGTGGCATTTAAGTGTGTGTGCCTAAGGAAGCTCAAAATTAACATCTAGAATCATCCTGGATTACTCTATTATCTGATTGCTTTGCCTTGGGGGTTCCCAGGCTCTGCCTTCCAAAGCCAGAATTGCAGGCCACTACCACATCTATCCCACATTTTTATATGGGATTTGGGCAAACTTTTGAATGCCTGAGCCATTTCCCCAGCTCCTGATTGTATGCCTTTTGGGAGACTTCTGATTAGAGAAGATTAAAGAAGAGTCAAAAGTTAAAGCTTGAATGCACATTGGATGGCATAATGAACACAGATGGCCTTGCCCCTCAAAAAATGATTGCTTATGGTCTCAAAAGTGGCCAAAGAAAGTGGCCCTCAAGTATCACCATTACCCCCACTGAAATAATGCATGTGGTTACAGTTAGCCTGCATGTTGCTGATAAATTTATGACCAAACAGCTTAAGGGAGAACAAGGAGTTTTATTTTCTTTTATGATTCTTGTTACAGTTCCTTGTCAGCTTGGCAGGAGAACTCATACTAATACCAAGGGTCATTCTTACTTGTCAGACCAGCATGTGTGGTCAAGTATACCAAAGTATGTCAACCTCTTTGACCAACTCCTTCCATCTTATTCACCTACCTAGGGCCTAGTCCTACCCATCATGGTCCTCATCAATAGATAATCTCCTTCAGGCTTGCTCAGGCCTCAACTCAATTACCAATTCTTTACAAATGTGCCCAGAGTTCAAACCTTCAATTGTCAAGTTGACACCTCTATCTAACTATGACACCTGTGCTATAAGGAATACTTGGGCACATTCAAGAACAGACATCCTCTATTTGATTTGGTGGGACAAATCAAGAAGGAACACTGGGCTAGGAGGGAGGGAAACTTGTTGAGAAGAAATCTCCGAAGGGAAAGAGTGGGGGGAGAGAATAACAATAAAAATCCCATTGTAATTGTAACTATTTAAATTAAAACATTCTGTCCGTGTTAGCCTGAATATTGCCAACAAATTCATGACCAATCAACTTATAGGGGAACAGGGATTTTAATCTCTTTTACGATTGCCTGGTTATGGTTCTTAATTCAGTTTGGCTGTAGAGTCCACACCAACACCAGGGGCCATGGAAACTAGTCCTATCATATCTGTATATTCATGGGACTCCTGAGAGAGGGACGATCCTTAATTGCCAGATCATCATGTCTGGCCAAGTATACCAAAGGATGCCAACTTCCTGAACTAGTTCTCTCGATCTTATCCACCTGCCTGGGAACTAGTCCCACCTATCATAGACTGGGCTCTCCCCATCAATCAAATAATCTCTTGTAGCCGTGCTTAGGAGTCAGTTCAACTACCAGTTCTTCACATCTGTGCCCAGAGTTCAAGCCTTCAATTGCAAAGTTGACACCTGTATCTAACTATGACTCATTCTAAAGCCATCCTAAAAAGCTTAAAGTTGAGAAAAGATACACAGACACAAAGAGAGATATTAGTTCATTTTCCTTTACTTGTAATGAAATAATGAAGGCTGGCCAAGAGAAGATGTCCTGAAGGTTCACAGCCTGGTACTGGCATCAGCTCAACTCTGGGGAAGACCTCGTGGTGAAAGAGGCTCAGGAGCACAGCCAGAGAAAGAAGTCATAGGAAGTCAGTGAGGACGACGGGCCTCGGGCCATCTCCGGACACTCGCAGGATGCCCCCCACCCCCTTGCTGCAGGCTGCTGTGCTCACAACCACCCTCTCGCTACACTCAGAGTAAGCTTGCTGCTCCCCAGTGTGGCGCTGAGGAGCATCAGCATCCGCTCTGCTTTGTCGACACCAAGCTTGGCCTGTGAAGAGGGGCTGCAGTGAGTGCTTTTGAGTTTCTTTTCTAGCCAAGAGAGTAACCCAAAAATGGCATTCTGACTGTGGGGATAGTTGCCCCCTCAGAACTGAGGTTTGCAAATGACTTGGCGGCTTGTTTTTCAGTGAAGGTTGGGAGGTGGTGAACCTTTAAAAATGGAGCCTGGGAGGTGGAAAAGTCATTGGGGAACTGGAGACAGTGAGTTGATATGCAGCAAGTTGGTCCCCTGGATGGCTCTCTTCCTTTTACATGTGCCCCGGCACACTACCTGACCAGACCAGTGCTCCCACCGGAACTCCCAGCTAACAAATCCTTCTTTAAACCTTCCAGGCTGTGGAACTGCACCATCAACACCAGAAAACACACAACAGAAAGGCCCCTCGGTGCTCATTTGAAAACCGCCAGGATCCATTTAACACTGGTTCAGAGGTGTAGCTCGGGCTGGCACCCAGCAACACCCAAGACACACTGGAGCTATGTATGGCCCGGCTGAGCACAATCACACTGAACCAAGAGCTAAGAATCTGGTAGCCACATCCCAAGCACCTGTCGTCACTGCTCATAGGTGTTTCACTCTTCCCAGGATGTAGGGACTGAGGAAGCAAAGGCCCAAGCGTGCCAAAGTTAAGAGTTCATTGAATCCCACATTCAGTTCATTAGTACTTAGTGAAGACCACTGTAATTTAAAGCACTAGTGAGTGTCTGCCTACATAGACCCCCAACGGCAGTGAAGATGGCTGTGACCACCACAAACTTCACTAAGATGTGGCCAGTTATGGCTGTTGTGCTACTTAGAGTTTCTGGCTCTAGTGCCATCTTTTCCTACTTCAGAAGGATGATCTGAAGCAGAGCTTTGCCTCTTTGGTCAGAGCTGAAGGAAGGAAGGGAACCAGATGACTGCCAAATGGCACATTGGTTCCTAGAGTTGATGCTACGGCAGCCAAACCAGAGGAGCAGGAGGTGGCAGAAACCAGTACTTGATGCCACCACACATGCTGTCTGGAGGATGGTCCACGCCTGCTAAGCCCTTGGTGGCCTCTCTCCCAATGAAATAAAGAGAAAAATTGGGCAGAAACAGATGGAAAAATCTACTGCCTCCTAGAGGGAGAACGGTGAAAATCCATTGTCCAGTCCAGTGGGCTAGGACTCCATGCAAATTCAGGAGTGGAACTTCTGATTGGTTGGAAGGAGAGCTCTCCCAGCTTCTGGTGTACTTGGATGTTCAGCCTGAGAGCCAAAGAATCAATATTCCTGATACTCCAGTGTGGGTCAGAAAGAGACAGTCTAATACATGAGACATTTCCAGAATAGACAGAAATCCCTAAGATTTTAGGCTATGACCTTATTCCTTGAGGGGTTTCCAGAAAGTGCCAGTGAATTAGCTACCAGTGAGTTTCTGTACTTCCATTTCCCATGGAAAACTCATTATTTTAACTCCTTTCAGCCTTCCATGTTTTCTTTTTTAATGAAGGAATGAGATTTCCTTTTCTAGAAGGTAGCATCCTATATACCGCCTTCCACTAGTTGGCACTCTACAATGGCCCAGGGCATGATGGGTCATCTCACCCAATAGTGGTGAGTTATCAAGCTTTGAACTTCCTGCATCTAGGGTACAGTGTTTACCAAAGTATTTGGGGGTTTTGGAGGTGTGAGGTTTGCAGGAGGAGCTATAAGTCATGGTGGTAAAGACAAGTGCATTAGTTACTTTTATCACTGCCTTGTAAAAGAAGGGAAGATTTATTTGGTTCACAGTTTCAGAGAGGTCAGTATATGGCTTATAGGTGTTTAGCTTCAGCTGATGAAGTAAAACATCTTAGCAGTGGGTTCATGAGGTAGGTAGTTGCTGACCTCACGACAGACAGGGAACAGAGACAGTGAGGACAGGAAAGGTCAGGGGCAAGATGGAGCCCCAAGGAAACTCCCCCTCCCCGCCAGTGACCTTGTTGCCCCACCTCCCAATGATGCCATCATATTGTGAATCTATCAAGGAATTTACCTACTGATGAGGTAAGAGCCTTCTAAATCTAGCACATGTAGAAGAGCCATCATAGACAGCTCAAGGTATGTCACTCATTTCCAATAAGCTCTTAATCCAGTGACGCGAACTATAAAAACTAGCCATCACAAGTGTGCCTGATGTGTCCAAGTGAGAGGCAAGTGGGTGGGGTGCGCGACCTACCTATAGCTCTGCCTCAGAGCATATGCATGCTGGCAACATGTCTGTCTTAGAAGTGGCTCTTTTCAGATGGTCCTTTCCCTGTGACAGCATCATTCCTAGCTTGGAGGGAATGTGGGGATCTGGAAAGAAGCCAAGCTCTCTCTCTTCGCTCCCCTGGAATTAGCTCAGGGATGGGGTGGGGTGGAGATCTTGTTTGAGTTTGGGGCTGGTCTTGGCATTGGGCTGGAGCTGATGCTCACATTCCTGGGGTCTTCCTACACAACGGGCATGCACGGGTCTTCGCATGGTTTTAGGAGACATCAGCTTAACGTCTGCATGTAGTGCAGAACTGGTTTAGAACTAGTAATCTTTCCTGGGCCACTAAAATGTTTTCAAATCAGTAAAGGGAAGTGCCGGCGAGACAAAGTGGCCATAAATAATGATGACTCAGGGCACAGCCAAGGAAAGCTCATCCCAGGGCTGGGGAGATGGTACAGTTGTTAAAATGCTTGCTGTGCAAGCAAAAGGACAGGAGTTCAGATCCCCCGCACCTATGGATAAATTCCAGGTGGGTGTTGGGTGCGATAGTCCACCTGTAATTTCAGCCTCAGAAGGCAGAGCATGGGGCTCTCCAGAGAAGGCCGGCTAGGCAGATTAGTCCTCTCAGTGAGCTCTGGGTTTCATTAGAGACTTTGTCTCAAAAGAGTAAGATGGAAGAAAAATACAGGATGATTCCTGATATCAACCTCAAGTCTCCACACTCACAGGCACACACATGCATATATATCACACACTCATACACATATACAAAGACACACCCATGTAGACACATATATACACACATGCATATCCATATGAAAATGGAAAAAGAAAGTAAAAAGGAGAGTTCATTCTAATCCACCTCTCCCTCATCAAGCCTCTGCTTCTTACATGGAGCTCAACCATTTTTACTGGGAAGGTATCATGTCCCCAAAATGAGCGCACTCATTCCAGGGCATGTGATCACTGGAAGGGATTGATGAGCTCCGAGATTCCTGGGACCACGACAACAAGGGAAGCCCATCAACCCATCGTGCCCGGTTAATCAGAGGGGCAGGTTTGGTGGATGCGTATATTCTTTTCGAGGACTTCCACAAGATATCACAGAATGAGCAGTGTAAGCCACAGAACTAGGGGCTGGGTTTGAGAAGTTCAGTTCCTCTGAAGCCTCTCTCCTGGCTTGCAAGACAGCCTTCCTTTCCTTTCCTGCTGGTGGTTCACGTGACCTAACCACTGGTTATGTGTGTCCCTGGTGCTTCTCTCTCTCTCTCTTTCTATCTCTCTCTCTCCCCCTCTCTCTGGGGGGGGGGGGGCTTCTTCCTGCATTAGCAGATTTCTATTCCTCCAACAGTGTTGGAGGTTTCAGTCGGTGATCAACTAGCTGGCCTGTTGCCTGGGGCCCATAGCAAGACTCGTGGTGGGAGGGATGGTGGAAGCTATGCTTAGGGGCGAGTCCCATCTGTCTTCAAAAGCTCTCTTCTGGTGACTAGAAAAAGCCCCACCAGGCCTTTCACTTAAAGGTTCACTGTTTCTCTGTAGCCTAGCTGGGGATGAAGTCTTCAACACGTGGGCCTCAGGGGACATTTAAGGCTTTAACTCTTCCCTTCCTGGGAGCACTCTGGTTATACTGAATTAGGGTCCATCCACCTTTTTACAATTTTTATTCTTTTAGAATGTGACACATAGATACAATTTGTGTTATTTCCACTTCTTATTACCAGATCCCAGCTCTCCTCCTTTTCCCACTGCGAACCTTCTTCTCATCCAGTCTCCCTCCTACTTTCATGCTTTTTTGCATGAGTGGCCCACGGAGTTTCATCTGAGTTGCCTTCGATGGCATGTGCCTGAGCACTTGCTGGTTCATGAGTCACAAACTGTAACCACCTTTGGAAAGATGCCATTTCCACGGTTAGTCGACTCTCTGAGGTACGAGCTTAGGGTGTCCACACAGGAAAGTTTAGTCTCTCACAGCATGAGTCCCTTTCAGTCCTACCAGGAAGCAGAGCTGAGCCTTTCTCCTCTGTCTTCCTTCCCTGGCTGTGTATCTGTTCACCGCGGCCCACTGCTGCTTGTTCTTGGGGAGCAATTCCTGCCCCGACTGCAGCCGTCTCCCTTTCTCCCACCTCATGCCCTCCGCGGTTGACTGTAGTGTGTTTTTGCTCTCGGGGGATGTGAGGGCAGAAGCTTCTTCGTGTGTTCTTCCTTCTGCATACGGTGTGGAGAGAAGGAAGTTGCATTCTAGGGTGTGACTCCAGGACAGGAAGCCGGTCAGCCAGAGCAGATGGTGGCAGTGATAGGATGAAAGTGCATGAAATTTTGGGGACACCAGAGGTCTCACCTCACATCCTCCCGTCACCTACCTGCAGCCAGCCTGTACTTGACATGAGACTAGGCAAGCTTTGTACTTAGGACTCCACTGCCTTTGCTCCATAGAAAGGACAGTCTCAAGGGAGGGGACTCACTTCCATGTGCCCAGGCTTGGGGAATTTCTTGAATAAGTGGGTTTTTTTCCCTCCCACATTTTATTTTTTCCTAATCATGCACACTCAATGGGTACCCCCATTATTTCCCTCCCCCTCCCCTCCCCTGATGTTCCCCCATATTAGGCCAGAGACTATAAAAATCCTAGGAGAAAGGATAGGGAACTCCCTCAAGTGGACTGGGCTAGGCCAACAGTTCCTAAGCAGAAGTCCAATAGCACAGGCACTAGAATCAACACTCAACAAATGGGATTTTATGAAATTAAAGAGCTTCTGTTCAGATAAAGAGATTGTAAACTCAGCAAAAAAGACAACCCACAGAATGGGAGAAAATCTTCATTGAACCCCCGAAGTCTAGCATGGATCACAGGTACTAGGATTTTTAGAGCCACAGTAGTGTTCCTATACTAAAGGGGAACACAAAAAGGAGCTCTAGGCAATGCCACTGAGTCCTTACACCTTATCAGAGAAGAGGACTCAGAGGGAAGTTTGACATGCACACTATAGGATGCTCCAGGAATGGGGGGGGGGAACACTGGGAGAAAGGGAGGGAGGGGGGGAAGGAAAGGGAAAAGGGGGGAGGAAGCAAGGGGATCCAGAGAAGGGTGGAAGGAGGGAGGGGAATGGGGTAGTTATCAACTTTGTATGAGTGGAAGAAATAAATAAATAAATAAAAATGTCTCCTAAAAAAATGTTCACATCCCTAGCCATCAGGGAAGATATGCTTTGTTGGGAGAGATGGCAGAGAGCAGATGCTGCAGGAAACAGGAGCTGCTGAGAACTTTATTCTGTGACTGTGGCTCCAGCCACTGTCACACCCTCCAGAAACCCACCAAGGTGGATCAGCTGCCTTTACTAGGCAGGTTCCGCTTCCACCCAGAAAGCAGTCAGTCTCTTCTCCGCCAGAGGACCTCTTCACTCCTCCAATATTCTTTCTGCCTGGCCTTCAGCACACTTGGGGATACCTAGTAGAAAGTTCTTGAACATCCGACCCAAGGCATGCTGTATCGGTCTTTTGAGGTCAGGCAGAGGCACCAGCTGACAGGCTCAGACTACCCTTGAGTAGCTCCTGCAGTTTTAAAACTAGTTAAAAATTTGAAAATTTCCCTTTGGAGAAAAATGGTTTTCTAACCGTTGTAGCAAAACTGTTAGCAAAAACTGGCGACTCCATGGCCACCATTGGTTGGGAGGGGGCTTACCTCATGTTGCATGGTAAGGAGATTGTCAGGAGTTACCTCGTTTGACCCTTCAGCACCCCTGGAAGTGATCATAAAAGGCTCAGATGACAACTTGAAGCAAGTCTCTGGAGCCCTACAGCTTATGTGCAGTGACTCTAAGCTCAAAACCCTTGCCAGCCAGGTCTCTGGTGGCTACATTCAAGTTTTTTTCCCCCTCTGGTCTGCAGATTCACAAGCTCAGTGATGGGGGGGGGGTCTCTGCCTAAGAGCTGGGGTTCCCAGTACTGTCTACTACTCACAGCCAACTGCCAAGCTATGCAGCCTTGAGACTGGGGCCTCTGGCCACTCCTGACTCTGCTTTGCTGGGAACAGACTGTGGAGACAGCCTTGAGCCTGTTGCTCTGCCTTTGCAGGAGGACTCCTCACTGGTTCCTCTACACACACCCCTGCCTCAGCGTGAAGGTTAGTCAAAGAAACACAAGTCTAAAAAGATAAAACTGACAGCTTGTCTCAGCCTGCAGGACTGTCATGACACAATACCACAACCCCAGTGGCTTCGACAGCAGCAATTTATTCTCACTGCTTTAAAGCTGGAAATCCAAGATAAGGTGTATTTCTAGGGAGGCCCCTGCCGTGCCTGGCAGGTGGCTGCCGTCTCGTGTGTCCTCACATGGCCTTTCTTCTGAGTACGTGGAGACAGGCAGGGAGAGAGATATTGGGCGACGCGCTCTGGTGTCTTTTTCTCTTCTTATAAGGCACCAGCCCTATCAAATTTGAGACTTGGCTTAGGACCTCGTCTGATCTTAGTCACGTCCCAAACTCCTGACTCCTGTTTGGTTTTAGTCTTGAATTTAGTCCGAGTCACGTCAAGTATTAGGGCATCAACAGAGGAATTTTGTGGGGATAGAAACATTCAGTCCATAACAACCACAGCCCAGGGTTTTAAAGATAACCCCAAAACAGAGATGTGAGAATATTTTTAACCAGTAGTAAAAAATACTTAATGGGCCTTTCTTCTCTTTAATGTTGTTGCCCCAGACAGAAGCAATTCTTCCTCCCTCACCCCAGCTCTAAAGCCCCAATCCGCATCTTCTACAGGTGTACGTTGCCTCTACCTCTCCTTCCACCCTGACCGCCTCAGAGCTAATGTGTTGCTCCTGCTAGGATCCTTTTGCCTTCTGTTCCGGTTTCTCTTCAGTTGCTGTGATAAAGTACTCTGAGCAAAGTAACTTAAAGAAGAAAGCGTTTGTTGTTTCGACTTACAGTTCCAGAGGAAAACAGTCCATCATCCATCTTGGCAGGAAAGGCTTGGTGGCAGATAGGGAGGACTTGGTGACTGGTTCACATTATATCCACACTCAGAAGAGAGAGAGAGAGAGGGAGAGAGAGAGAGAGAGAGAGAACGGAAGGAAGGCAGGGCTAATGAAGCTTAAGGCCCACCCCCAGTGACATACTTCCTCCTGCAAGTCTCCATTTGCTAAAGGTTCTCCAACCTTCCCAAACAGTACCACCAACTGGAAAACAAGTGTTCAAAATGAGGAGCCTAAGAAGGACATTTCTCATTCTACAGCATCTCTGATCAGTTAGGATGTCTGTGCTGTGGAAGCTTTGGTTAGTCATCTCTTTAGGAGAGGAAGATGCTATCTTGGCCAAGTTCTTCCCATTCAGCATCCCATGCAGCCTCTGCCCATCTATCTCGGGACCATCCCCTGACGGGAAGAACTAGGGAGTGAGGGGAGGGAGGTGGCACCTAGGAGCCTTCCCAGCACAGCGGGGGGACATGAGTGATGACACCTTTAGGATGACTCATACTTAGTCACCATCTCACTGACCACATGAGATCCCAAGTGAGGTTAGAACAGTTGTCTACGCCGCTGTTTAGGGGTTGTTTATTACACAGCACTGGATAACGGATACAACCACCAGGGATCCGGAGTCCTACTCCCATCCTCTGATCTTGACAGGTGAGAGGTGCAGATGTGGGAAAACATGCCCAGCCTTTCCTAGTGATCTCCCCAGACAGGACCCGGGGAGCCTGGAAACCTGCCTACGCAGAGAACCCTTCGCACCGATGTGGGGTGTTTGCCCTCCCATGGGAGGAGCTGACATAAGTATCTGCAGACTATCCGCACACTCTTGCACTCTCTCCAAACCTGTGTTTCCCACTCCTTCTGGACTCCACATCTCACCGTGGTGCCTGGTCAGCAGGTGCTTGCCCATCTCTTTTTTCCCTGGCCGTCATTATTTCTCCAACAGCACCACCAAACATAGTGAAGTTTCCTGATCCCGCGTTGGTTCTGCCTCAGGAGCTCTGTTGAAGTGAAGACTCCTTTAGTTTCCACCCATGGGTGAAAGAGCCCACCCGCCTCCACGTAGACAGACAGACTTGACCCCCCACACCCTCCACCCTGCTCTAGCCCCTCGTGGAGGCTCTGTCCTCGGCCTATGTATCACAATCGTGGTGAAGGGCGCTCTTGTTTCATTCAGAACGATGTCTTTAATCCAAGAGAGGATACACACTTCCCACAGACTCTTAGACATATTCCCAGAAGGTTTTGAAACAGGGAGGAAAAAAAAAAAATGAGGATAGGAGCAGCGTTCCGTGTGGCAGGGGACAACTCTCTTTTTTCAGTAACTCCCAAAGAATCTCCTCAATCGCTTGGGCTTCCCCAGAAAATAAGCCTCTGGACTGGATGTGTTTCAGCTCAGCCAAGGCCAGCTCTCTACATATACATGTCACCACTCAGTATGTTATGACCCTAGGAGATAGATAATGATAGCAACGGGGAAACTGAGGCTCGGAGAGATGAAGTGTGGGATTAGGATTCTACTCCAAAGTCCATGCTTTGGGATCTATTGCAATCTGCTCCTTGCAGAGTCAGGCAGGTTGTCCTGTGATGTTGTATCATGATGTCATCTCCAAACCACATTAGAGAGACTGAGCCCTGAGAAGTGGAGACACACCTAAGGTCAGGACCCACCAGCTGTTCAATTAACTGAGTCTCATATGCTTCTGTGGCGGTTTTAAGATATGTCCACAAGTTTGTAACTCCTCCATCCAAGCATGTTCCATATGTGTAGATGTCACTCGGTGACTCACTCCCAGTGACTGGGATGGAGGAGAGTGATTGGATGTCTGGGACATCCTTCCCAGAGCACTTCATGCAGGGTCTGTGAGTGTCCAATGACAGTAATTAGAACACAGCCATTCTCTACTCCTAGTTCCTTGCACACTGCCTGAACATAGGAAACCAGGCAAAGAGTTGTCACTGGCATGTCTCCAGAGATATTTATTGATTCAGATACATCAGCATGACTAAGAAATGTAGACATAGCTTAGATATCACCAAGAGAAATCAACTTGCCCCCCCCCGCCCAGTGCAGCGGAAGCTGAGAACTCAGAATAAGTTCCTCTAGTATTTCCACCTGTCTTGGTCGGCTTTCTGTTTCTGTAATGAAATATCTGAGACTGGATACTTTACCTAGAAAATAGTTTTATTTTACTCACAGGTTAAGAGGTTGAATGTTCAGGGTCAGGCAGCTCCTTCACATTCAACTCTGATGAGGCTTGCCTTGGCTGTGTCACAGCCTTGCAGAGAAACAGACAGGGAGCGGACATGATCAAGGGAGACACTGCACGTGAGACAAGAAGCCAGCCACAGGCCAAGCTGGCTCTTTCTGGAACAATTCACTCTGACTCATGGACACTCGCCTGACTGAGTTTGAGGACATGCTGTGACATCGCCACCTCCCACTAGGCCCCTCCTCTTAAAGGTTCTGCACCTCAGCACCATTATCAGGGAGCAAAGTTCCAGCACAGAAACCCCACATGTACCAACATCTCCAAACCACAGCACCACCATCTTTGAGAGGATATCTCAGATGCTTTAAGTCAGTATTACAACCTGTTTTTCAGGAAAATCAGAAGCTTTGCAAGTACTGTGAACCTAGGAGATATTAAGAGAGAATTTTTCCTGGGAAGAACTTTGTTATTTCTTAATATTTTATTTGTTTATTTATTTAGGATGGAAAGAAAATATATAACACATGCCATGGTTCATGGGTTGAGGTTATTTCTCTTCTTCCAACATGTAGTCTTTTAGAGATCAAACTCAGCTCACCAGGTTTGTAAGCAGGCAGCCTTACCTCCTGAGCTATCTCGCTAGCCCCACTTTACAAATGTTTTAATAAATGCTGAAGCATTTAAGATGATGCTCTTGTCTGGGCAAATTTCTTTTGTAATTTGTGTGTGAATGGTATACACATGTACTGTTCTATAGAAGTATAATAATAGCATATAATTGAATTATATTGATATAACTATATTAAGATATTAATATTACAAAATTAATTTTAAAACTTCTCATAAATCTGGATAATTACCTTTTTATAAGATGACCCACAGTATATTTAGTTGCATTTTGAGTTTATCAAACAAAATGGATTGTGCAGAACTTCCATATTTATGCTTAAGAAATTGTACTATGTAGAGAATGCATGTGTATGGATCCTGCATTGAAATTTGGAGGAACGCCATTCACGTTAAAGTTGGTGCCAATGACATCATGTGATTTATGTTATGCTGTGTGCTCACTTACCAGTGTCCAATGGGTCTGTGTCAGGATTGTCCTTAAATACCAAAACCCACTGATGCTCAGGCTCTTTATGCAAAATGTATTTGCATAGAACTTATCCAACCCACTTGTATACCTTAAATCAACTCTAGATCATGTATATAAGGAAAATGTTATACAAATGCCTATAGGTGCTTGCTGTAGATGAAGTCCATTTATTTACTTATTTATTTTGAGATAGGATCTCATGTAGTCCAGGCTGGACTCCAATCCACTATGTGGCATGACCTTGATCTGCTGATCCTCATAAGTATATGATAACACACCAGGCTTATATAATGCTAGGAATCAAACCTAGGGCTTCATGCATGCTAGCCAAATACTCCACCAGTTGAGTCACATATCCCACATGCAGCCCTTTTCTAGTTGCAGTTGCTTGGATCTAGGGATGCCATATTAGTTCTATTCTTGTTGTAAAAAAATATTTAGCAAGAGCAGCTTAAGAATGGAAGGATTTATCTTAACTCAGTGTATGAAGGTATATCTCATCATGGTGGGAAGACATGGTGGCAAGTGCAAGGCAGTTGGTCACGTGATATCTACAGTCAAGAAGAAGTGAGAAACAAATACCAATGCTCAGCTGCTTTCTCTTTCTCCCTTTTACTCAGTTTGAGACCCCAGCCCATGAGATGATGCCCTCCCACCACACACATTCAGGACAGGGCTTCTGTCTCAGTTAAACTTCCCTGGAAACACCCTTTGGATGTGCTCAGAGGTGTGTCACACAGGATCCATAGGACTGTATCCAAGCAAGTTAGTAAGGAGGGTGAACTATCACAGACAGGGTACCGAGGGATGTGAAGTGCTGATTATCATAAATAATAAAGCAAAACAGAACTACTTAAACATAAAAGACTATAGCAAAACTTAGGAAACGGTGTCAAGCAGGTGCAGTGACAGTTCCCTTGCTTGAACTTTTCTAAATCCACCACACTGGTGGGAACTAGCTGCCATAAGGACCCTCGACAGCCCCATGAGAGGTATCACAGCAAGACCTGAGGTCCCCCCAACCCAACCATAGATCAAGTTGCAAGCAATCTCTCAAGCACATGTCACCCTCCAGTTGCCTGAAGCCTCACTGAGATCTTGACTTAAACTGCAGGAGAGATGCTTGAGTCAGACCTACACGGCTCAGTAGTGCCCAGACTCCCAACCCTCAGAAACCACAGGAGACACTTGTTTCTTAGCTACTTGGCTCAGGAGTAATTTGCTACACAATGACAGATAGCTAATGATTCCATTGCTTTCCTTGTTTTTACTATCTACTTGACATCACTCTGCCCACTCCAGGGAAGGTCTATTTGATCAAGAGGTGAGAGCAAATCCAAACTTTTTTAGCACAATAACGTGAGGCACACTTCTGAGGATTTGGGAACGCTCCTTCTTCCACACACAAAGGACTCCCAGGGCTTTTCATAGTTGCAGTCATGAGCTGATGTTTGCCATCCCAATCAAGTTTGGTAAACGTAGGAGTCTAGCAGCCCCTCTATCCATTGCCCTGATCTAGGAACCTATTGGATTAGGTGCTATGTGCCTGAGTTACCTGTTCAAAGCTAGCATGTGGTTGACGTTATAATTTATTGGCTGCCAAACACTGCTGAGGTGTTCCTAAAAAGAAAAATTTTGTGGTCACCTAAGTGTGGGGCATGCAGCTAGTGTGCTTTTTTCCTGAAAGGTCACACTACTGTCTTGAAGACCTGAGAAATCCCACAGTAAAGAATGTTGTTTAATCTGCTTAAACACAAATTTTCCAAACTTGTGCAACCGCACAGCTATTTTTCCACAAATTCTCTATAAATAGCCTTGGTTACAAACAGCAGCTCTATTTCATGCCGCCAAGCTGGGGACTGTGCCATTGACAACACTGCCACAGTCACACACCCTTGGCAACCAGGCGAAGTGTCCAAAGGGAGTGGGACACAGTGTGGTCAGGAGATGAGGGGGAGGGAATTGAGGAAATAGACTGGAGAAAATAGGAAAAGGCCTCCAGAGAGAAGCACCCCTTGCCTATCACGAATATTGCCTATAGACACACCGTGATGGATAGTCTCTGGCTAACTTGATGGGAGTTAGAATCACCTACAGATTTAGCCTCTTTGGCATATCTACAAGGGGTTATCTACGAGATTAGGTTAATTGTGGTGGGAGACCCTCTCACTGTGGGTGGTACCATTTTGTGGGCTGAGGACCCAGGCTGAATGAAAAAGAAAAGCAAGCTAAGCTTCCTGACTATGGATGGAATGTGACCGGCTGCTACAAGCTGTCGCCGCCGTGACTTTCTAAGTGTGGTGGACTATATCCTCGGACTGTGAAGCAGAATAATCTTCTCCCCTTCAGTTGCTGTTTACAGGTATTTTGTCACAACAATAGGAAAAATAGTTAATACACAGTCTACCATTCATTCATCTCCCTGCTCTTATCAACACATTTGGTCACATCTACTGAGTCTCTGGACTAATCTGAAATGAGGCACACGGTCTCCTCTTAAGGAGAAAGATGTGCCACCGGGCACTATAGCTCCCGAGGCTGACAAAACACTCCCACGGAAGTGGCACAAGCGGAGTCAGCCAGTATGGAGGCTCAGAGGTTGTCCTGTTACACAGAGCCCAGCTTAGGCTTCCAGCCTGAGTCAGACTGTTCCGGAGGCTGGTCATGTGACCCCAGTGAGCAGATGAGGCCTTTTAGTAGGTGACTAGGTCACAGAGGCCCAACTCTCGTGATTATAGTAGTGTCATTGTAAAAAAGACCCCAGAGACTCCTTTACCCCTTCTACCACTTAAGAACACCAAGAGAGATACCATCTAT
This sequence comes from Typhlomys cinereus, assembly GCA_023101885.1. Taxonomy (NCBI): domain Eukaryota; kingdom Metazoa; phylum Chordata; class Mammalia; order Rodentia; family Platacanthomyidae; genus Typhlomys; species Typhlomys cinereus. Next base: position 3,555,146 of record JALPQD010000183.1, on the reverse strand, counting down.
GAACCAGGAAGCCTCCAGTAGATTCCTAACTCCCTGGTGCCTTGATCTGGTACTTCCTGGTTTCCAGGACTGTGAAGGATAAATCCATATTGCTAACAAGCTGCACTGGGCGTCTAGGACATTCTGTGACAGAGCACACTGATCAAGACGGGAATATGTGTGCTTTTGACTCTAGTACCAAGCCTCCTCTCCACCCTTTTCCCCTCTCCATAGCCAGCTGTCTGTATTAATTCCATGTCCAGGTAACTAGTCTCTGCCTCTCTTCCTAACTGGACCCATACTCGCTCAGTGAACAGATTTGAGTTACCACAGTTACCACAAAGTTGGATCTCTATGGCTGGGCTGTTCTCTTCGAGTACGAACCGGAGATGGTACATCGCTCCAGGGGAATGGGATGCCGATTAGCAATTTCTTATGACCTGTGGTTGCTCAGAAAGTGGTGTCCAGTGAGGTTACAACTTTGGGACAGAAGTTGCCCTGCATTGTACTGTGTGTTCAAGCAAATGTCCAGTGAAGAACGGGTAGATGGCTTCTGAATTCCCTCGAAGATTCTGCAAAGAGAAAGAGGACAGAGATAAATATGGTAATGACAAAAGCAACAGGAACAAAGAGGACGAGGGAAAGGAAAAAGAAGAAGAAGGGGGGGAACTGGGTGAAGTGGACTATACTGAAGTCAGAATTCACTAAAAGAGGGAACAGGTGAGGAGATTGTTCAGTGGGGAAATTGCTTGCTGTGCAAGCATGAGGTCCTGAGTTCAGATTTCCAGTTCCCACATAAAAAGCCAGACATAATGGGATGTGCCTGCAACCTTACTGCCGGGGATGGAGACAGATGGATCCTGAAGTCTCATTGGTCTAGTCAAGATGATGAGTTCCCATTTCACTGAGAGACCTCATCTCAAAAAATGAGGAGGCATAATAAAGGAGGACTTCTGGTGTTGAACACACACACACACACACACACACACACACACACACACACACACTTGTGTGGGGAACACAAGGTACAACTGGGGAAAAACATTTACAACACACATTTGACAAAGGACTGATATCTGCAATATATAAGCAAGTCTTAGAAAACAATAAAAAGATGACAGACTAAACACATAGTTAGTGGTAGAGCATTTGCCTAACTTGCATGAAGTCTTAAGTTTGAGCCCTAGTGCCATATGAAAGAAGATGGCAAGATGACAGGTATCCCAAAAGGAAAAAAATTGCTAAATGCTTGAAAGAGTGTTTTATAAAAGAGTATCTCCTAGTAGCAGATAGACCTGTGAGAAAAAAAGTTCAACTCCATTACTAGCAAGGAAACATTGACTAAACTACAACAGGTCGAAGCCAGGCGAGATGGTACTTTCTGCCACTTTCTGCCCACCATGGTGGCTAATGAAAAGACCCAGGCAAGAACATGAGCTGGTGAAGACTTGGAGAAACTGGAACTCCTGTACCTTGCTCATAAGAATGCTTGGAAAACAAGCTGGTGCGCTATAAAAGTTTAGGAATTTTGACCAGCAATTTTGCTCTCGGGTATACATACAAAATAAACAGAAACATACATCTATGCAATGTAGTGGGTAGGAATGTTCATAACAGCATTGTTTGTAACAGCCATAAGTAGTGGATTTATGGTTTAGCCAATGAAAATTTGTTCCAGGGCTCAGGAGATGGTCCAGTGGTTAAAGTGTTTGCTATGAAAGCTGGGGAACTGGAGGTCAGACCCTCAGATTGGAAAGACTCAAATGTCCATCAACTGTTGGATGGATAAACAAAGCATGTATCTATACAAGAAATATACCTTGATAGTGGAATATTATTTGTCCATATAAAGGAATGAATAAATTCATTATTGAAAGAAGCCAGGTGAAATAAACCATATATCACATAGTTCTATGTATATGAAATGTCCACAATAGACAAATTTATAAGAGCTACAAAGTAGATTTATAGTTGTCGGGTGGAAAATAGGGTATTGGGGTGATGATGACTAAAGGTCATGGGCTTCTTCAGGGTTACAGAATATCTGCATATGGTTGTGGCGTTTAATACAGTTCTGTTAAAATAGATTGAATTGTACTAGGATGGGGAAATTATATGTTAAAAACACTATTAGGGCTTGAGAGATGACTGAGGGGTTAAGACTCTGTCTTGCAAGTAGAAGGTCCTGAGTTCAGATCCCAGGTCCCATGTAAAAAATGCCAGGAGGAAACGACTGTGGCCTGCACTTCTGGCCCTAGTGGGCGAAGCCTGGGAAACCCCAAAGCAAAGTAAAAAGGAGATAAAAACCAATCCAGGATGATTCCCAAAATTACCCTTGGTCCTCTACAGGGACATACAATGCCCTTTGATGCACACACACACACACACACACACACACACACACACTAGTTAATTAATTAAAACCACAAAAACCCCACTGTTAATCAAAACCAGAAAAAGATGAGGAAGGTAAAAGGGAGAAAGGATGAAGGGTGAAGAAAGAAAAAAGAAAGAAAAGAAAGAAGGGAGAGGGAATGAATGGAAGAAGAGAGGGAGGAAGGAAGAAGGGAGGAAATGCTGGAAAAGGCAGACAGGCTGAAATGCAATACCTCTGCCCACCCAGCAGAAAGGCTAAAATAAAAAGATGAATTCAACTCTTTGCTGAGGGTGTGGAAAAGCCAGACCTCACACTCTGCTGAAGGAGCAAAACTTGGTCACTTTGGAAAAGGTTCATCACTGAGGCTGGATATTAGAGGACGTGATCAGGAATTCACTCCTGGGATCTACCCAGCAGAAACGTGTACACGTGCACAACGAAAGATACCCCAGTGTGATCACAGAATCACTCCAACAGGGCACCTTAGCCCCTCATGGTACTCAAGGTGCCATGAGTTCCTTTTCCAAGTGCCTGCTTCTCATGGAGGCGCCCTAGCCCCTCATGGCACTCCAGTGCCATAAGTCTGTTTCTTGTTCCTTGCTCTTCATGGATTCCATGCCTAGGCACCATGAGTTTTCCAGGGCGTCCTAGCCCCTTGTGGCACTCTACATCTGGAGTCCATGAATTCCAACCTTTCTCTCCTCTATAATAAACTCTACCTTAATCCTCAAAAAAAAAAAAAAAAAAAAAAAAAAAAAAAAAAAAAAAAAGAATCACTCCAACAGCCCAAATCTTGGAAACTGTACAGCAAACACAACGGGACCTTGGAACAATGGGCACAAACCATCAACTCCATATACACAGCGCTGAGTGAAAGAAGTCAGATCTGTACTGAGAAAATCCACACAAAGGTCAATCAGCAGAGCTGCTCTTTGGTGTTAAGATCGATGGGGTGGTCAGTTTTAGGGGTGTACCTTGAAAGGCCACAGGGAAGTTCTGGGACACCGATGTGTGCCTAGATCTGCTCTTACAACAATGTACAGGTGTTCTGTAGTAGGGGGGGGGGTTGAGTCCAGGACAGCTGAGAAAAACAAACCCCCAGATGCTCAGGTCCCTGGATAGCGTTTGCATATGACCTTTGCATATGCTCCTGTGTACAGAAGATAATCTCTGGGGACTTATCATTCCTGACACAATGTAGGTGTCATGTAAATAGTTGTGATAATAGTTATTTAAGGAAAAATGAAAAGAAAAATCTCCTATACATGTTAAGCACAGATGCAGTCTCTGTGTTTGTGTGTGTGTGTGTGTGTGTATGTGTGTGTGTTCACATTTGTGTGTACATGTGGAGGCCAGATGTCAATGCTAGATGTCTTCCTCAGTTGTTCCCCATTTTATTTGGGGGGGCAAGATCTCTCAGTGACCTTGGACATCACTAGTTTGGCTAGGTTGTCTAGCTCAGGAACCCCACAGATCCTCCTGTTTCTGTCTCCCCAGTGCTAGGATTATAGACACACATTTCTATGCCTATTTTTTTATATAGGTACTAGAAGTCCAAACTCACTTCCTTCTGCTTTATGGGGCAAACACTTTCCCAATTGAGCCATTTCCTGGGCCCCAAGATGCAATCTTTCTAAACTGTTTTAGTCCATAATTTTAAAAAATTGGGGAACAAAGGTGGATGCCCACATTTTTATATTTATATTCTAATTCAATTTAAAAGCTTAAATCTAACATGACAGGCAAGGAGGAGTACATATACCAAGCAAGGAACACTGCATCACCACATCACCACAGATGGATTTTGCTTCTGGTCCCAACTAGAGTCCCATCACCACCTTCGGCTGCTGTTCTCCAGCCAGAGCAGGATTTGCACTCTGTAGATGTCTCAGCTAGGAGGGGCTCTTTGCATGGTAGATTCTCAAAGCTTTGCTTGTAGTCTGTCTGCCTCTCCCTTTTGCTGGTGATGGGCTTCACTATGGACCTCTGATTGTTCTGGAGGAATCTAGAACTCTCGGGCCTTCTAGACAAGCCCTCGTGGGGTTGACAGCTCTCTCTCTCTCTCTCTCTCTCTTTTTCTCTCTCTCCATCCTGGCAGTAAACTACTCTCTTCCTTTGAAGGCTGGTTGAGGATGTAAGTGTCCCAGGAATGCCAGGCATGGGTTGGAAGCAACCTTCTTGGGGACTTAGGACTTTAAATCTTCACACTCCAAGCTGTAGTTCCGAGTTGCAGTTAGGAAATAAAGTCTTAACTAGGAGACTGCTGGAAGTCCCCAACACACACCCCTGGATTTTTGGATCTGTGAATTCTGCCGCAGGAGAATCTGTAACACATACCTGTCTCAGCTTCAGAGATGGCACTGGCTCAGCTGGTCTGTAGATACAGTTTCTCATCTTTACTAAATGAGAAAATCCCTTTCGCTCTGAAACCCATGGCCAGATAAGGTGGCTCAAATAACAGAAATCTATTTTCTCAGTCCTGGAGGCTGTTGGTCAGCAGGAGTCAAGGTCTGGCAGGACTGGTGGTCAACAAAGTCTCCTTGGTGTGTCCCCCTGTGTCCACGCTTGGTCATTTCCTCTGGCATGTCCCAGGTATGTCTGTGACCTACTTTCCTCTTAAGACTCCAGGTCCTGTTTGGTCCCACACTGTCGTCGGGTCCTCATTTAACTTAATCACCTCTTTGAAGTCATCATCTCCAAAGACAGTCAGTCACATTCTGAGGTCCTGCAGATTTTTTATAAGGGGGACACAACTCACTCTGTAACAATCCAGCTGACTTTCTGTAGTGCAAATTCTGCCCTGCCCAAGAGAACAGAGCTATGTCTGCAGAGGGAAGCGTGCCAAGCAGCAGGGACCAGGGGACTGGGCAAGATGGCCTAGGGGGAATCCACAGGGACACCAGGAGGCTCCAGATGCTTTACGTCCATCCCTCCTCCTCCCCGCCCCGGGTCAAATGTGCTTCTTTGCAAGAGGCTACAGAATGCCCCCAGGGAACCAGTCTCCTTGCCGGAGTGTCCCTCGCAGGACCCTCCACAGAGACGGGCAAGTGCCACTGTGCAGCCATGTTCAGCGGTGTCCCAGCCCAGCAGCTGGGAAGCGAGCCAAGGACACCTGTCCCCACTTGGTGCCCGGCCCTCCTGCTGGTGGCCGTACAGTGGAGCAGCGAGTCCCCGGAGGTCACAGCAGGGTGGGCCAGGCCGGCCGAGTTAGCCTGCTGTCACTTCATGGGGGGAGGTGATAAAATTGAATGAACTGATAAAATAATGTCATTGGGCTGACACGGGCAAAAAGCACCCAGGGCAGTTTTCCTTTGGCCTCTCTGCAAGCCGTTCCTCTGTGAAATGAGGTGGGCACAGGGCCAGATATGCTGGGCTTTAGGAAGGCATGGATGGTCATCCATTGGCACTCCCGCCCTGGCTGGGATCCAAGGCTATGGGAGGGGCAGGCAGGCTCCTAGCCTGCAGAAACCCAGGCACAGAGATTCTGGGGGCACAGGGGTAGCAGGGGAAGAGCCAGCACCATGGGGGGCAAGCTTGACCCGTTCTTTGCCAGCCCCTCCACACAGCACCAAGGTTGCCATCTCTAGTTTCTGAGTAGGCACCCAAGGTCTTTGCAGCCCCAGGAGGGTCGCTGGGATTCTGGAGATGTGCTGTGGAGAGGGAGGAGGTGCGCTAGGGTGGGAGACTTGTTTATGCTTCATTTTTCCATCTAGTTCTGAAGATACGTTTGGATTCTCCCCAGGGGACAAGACATGAGAATGAGGGAAGGGCCAGTCTTTGCCATCTGCCCTCTGTCTCCAGGGACATTTGGCACAACCTTGCTTGGGAAGAGGTTTTGAAAGTGAGGGAAGCTAAGGCTAAGGGGTTCTTTCTTCTGGAGAAAGCTTGCTCCCGCTGTCCCCAGGACAACAGTCCTCAGGAGCAGAGAGTGGGATGACGGTGCATTGTTGCCTGGATCGCTGTCTACTGTACGAGATGGACACTGTGAGGAGCACACACTCTTGGTCAGACCTGTGGGCTCCTGGAAAAATAAGGAGGGAGGGGAGGAGGAAAAAGGAAGAGGGAAAAAAATAAAGAGGGGAAGAAGGGAAGAGGGAAAGGGGAAAGAAGAAGGGAAGGAAGTGGAGAGGGAAGGAGGGAGAGGAGGATGAGGGTGAAGTGGGAGAGAGAAAGGAAGGGAGAGGAGGAAGGGGGAGGGGAGGATCGGCCCTGTGGCTACAGCTCTTGCTGTAGAAGGCTTATGCAAACAGAAGTGGGAAGGGAGTCACGTACACAGGTGCCATTGCACTATGTAAATCAGATTCTAGAGTGAGTGAGTGTGTGTGCATGTGTGCGTGTGTGTGTGTGTGTGTGTGTGTGTGTGTATGTGTGTATGTGCATGCATCTTTGCATGAAGCATGTGTTCATGGGGGTGTACATGTATGTCTATATGTGTGTCCCATATGGAAGCACATATTGTGTAAGAGAAGGAGACCCATGGCCTGTGCTTTCCTGAGTTCTGACCTAGACCTGGACTTCACTTTTGAGGCATGATAGAAAGACAAGGAGATTAAGGAGACATGGCACAGGAAGGGGTTCAGTTGCAGTCCTTCACCAGCTGAGTGGTGAGAATTTTCACCATGACTGACCAAATGTGCTGTGAAGATGGTCTAAGGCAGTCCTTGGGAGAGAGAGTTCAAACAAGAAATGGTAGAAGAGCAATAAGTACATGACCTTCAAATGTGACCCGGCACCTTTCCCAGCTGGGAATCTCATGAACAAGACTGTAAAAGTTCATTTTCAGTTAAAAAAAAAAATCTTAGCTCCTCCCTCGTGCAACCCTTGTGTCCCATGATTTCACCTGAGCAGCCTATAGTCCTATTGCCCATAAACTTAGGAAAAACCCTATGATCTTATTTACTAAAAAAGAGAAAGAAGAAAAAAAGTTGGGGTCCTCTAGAAACCCCTTTGGTGTAGTTTCCTTTTTCTGTTGCTGCAAGACAACACTCATATACAACTTAAAGGGAGAAAAGATTTATTCAGCTTACAGATCCAGAGGGGAGATAGAGTCCATTATGGCAGAAAAGGCATGGAAGGCAAGAAGCTGAAGGTAGCTCAGATCATGGCCATCACCAAAGAGGCAGAGAGAGTAAAAGAAAACTGCGGAAGCAAGGTGAGGCCGCCAAACCTCAAGGCTCCACCCCCTGTGACGTATCTTCCTCCAGCAATGCTCCACCTCCTAACGGTTCAACGACCTTCCAAACATTGACATCAAGTAAAGATGTAAACACATGAGCTTGTGGGGGACAACTCACATGCAATCCATGACACCCTTGAATAATGCAACTTCAGAAGTCCCCAGATTGTCACCACTGGCTATTATCATACTCTTACAGTGTGATTCTCCTTATACATCCACATGTGGGCATGTACTATGTGCTCCCTAAGCCCCTCTCTCAGCTAACACCCATACTTAAATCTATGTTTGAAATCACTGGAGAAATGGCTCAGGAGTTAATATTCTGCCTAGCTAGCAGAAGGACCTGAGTTCTGATCCGAGGTCCCACATAAAAAAAACGCCAGTAGGAAACGATGGTGGCCGGCACTTCCGACCCTGGTAGGCGGAGCCTGGGAAGTCCCAGAGCAAAGCGAAGAGGAAGTAGAAGCAATCCAGGATGATTCCCGAAGTCATTCCACAGGGAACAGGGAGACACAGTGCCCTCTGACACACACACACACACTCAAGTTTTTTTAAAAATTACTTTTTAATCTGGTAACTCTGCTTCATACTGACTGTTCTGAAGTTCTCTTCTGTGATGTAGCCCGAACACTAGCACCCCTTGAACAGAGCTCCCTGAAAAGAACCTGCAGTCACACGTGGAGTCGGAGCATCTCGCCTGCTTCCTCCTGCTGCTGACTTCTCCACGCCACACCTTGTGGAATGAGGGTCAGGCAGAGTGGACCCCAGCCAGTATGCCCACCCCAAGTTTTCAGAGCTCTGCCAGAACTTCCTAGCTTGTTTTACAGAGATATAATTTTGGGGAGTCTTGGCAGAGTCTGGGCAGCACCCTGAAGGGAAAGGAACTCAGGGGAGGAGGAAGGCCTGCAGTGAGCCCACTGGAAAGGCACCCTGCAGTCTCCCCTTCTGGAGGCTACCACATCCTGCCCTGGGGCTCTTTGGAACCCCAGCAGGACTTTCTTGTCCCAAGTTCCTCTTTGCCTATTTATAGCCAGCCAGAACTGGTTGACAAAGACCTGAATTGTGCATAGACTTTTTGGTGGGACCTCTCTGGCTGTAGAAATCTAAGCATGAAGACCAAGAAAACCTAAACACAGCCTGTTCTGTGGTGTGTAACAAGGTGAACCTAGGGCCCACTTTCCATCTGGAAAGTGGTTTCTTCTTGTTTGAGTTGTGCCATGGATCCCTTGACTGGGGACACTTCTACCACAGATGACGAAGCACTGTGCTGGAGAATGACCCATTTTACCCTCTGGAGCCCCAAGACAATCTCAAATTTCAAAATTCTGTCAGCCCATCTTCCAGAACTTGTCCCACACAGATTTACTCCTTGACTAGGGACCTGACAGAGCTACTCTCTGCTCTGACCCCCCACAACTAGTCAAGCTTCAGTCAACCCTACGACAAGCCAGTGGGGCCTGTCACCATCTCTCCCATGACCCCTTCACTGCCTCAGAGGACTCCCACCCTCCCTCCTCACCCGGTTGGCCTGCTGAGGACCTGAGTCTGGCCATTGACCCCTGTGTACGGGTAGGTATCCTTTCTCAGAATCATCTGTCCAGAGCAACATGCAGGAGAGCGGACTTGCACCATGTCCCGGAACCTCCCCAGGGTTGAGTGCCCAGCTTAGCCTGGAGTCAGGGTTCCGCAAATACTGGTTGAACTGAAACCTGCTGTGGTTGCAAGTCTCTCTGCGTGTTCCCACGCCAGCTCCTGCTCTTGAAGAAGGGGCTGTGGCTGGTGCCTGGGCTTCATCACTTGTGAGCAAGACCGTCTGCTCAGCGGGCCCCTGCTGCCGTGGATCTTACTTGCCAGGGCTTTGCTAGTCGCTGGGGGAATTCAGTCAGCCGCAGGGAGCCGGCTCTCGATGGATTCCTGATACCAGCTTGGGAACTGAACATGCCTGGAGGAACAGGCCACGGCAGCCCAGCATTCTCGTCATCAGTCTGAGTGGCACTGAGGCTTAGCGGTGATCCTCCTTCTCCTCTCCTCTGTCTTGTGGCAGGTTTTCAGAGACATGTGCTTCTGCAGGCTGACTTACTTAGCTGTCTCAGATCTGGAGGAAGAATACTGGTTAGAGCATCCAGAGAAGAGTGTTTTAGCATTGAAAATGGGATGAGGGGCAGGTGATGGGTCCCTAGGCGTGGTGCTGGTGATGTGGGTCCCCACACACACACACATCCACACACATGCATGCACATACAAAGAGAGAACACACGTATGTGCACACAGAGGCAGCATCTTTAAGGAGCCCACTCAATGGGTCTCCAGGCCTCCAGCAAATCCCCTCCCTCTGTCCTACACTGAGCACTGGGGAAGTGGCTGCAGGGGGGAAGGAGGCAGTGGGTTTCTTGAGTGAGTTGTGGGAAGAGAGTGTCAAAGGATGGGGGAGCGCATGTCCTGACACCCTGCTGCGGAGCAGTCCACCGTGCAGATTCAGCTGCATTCCCGTGCAGGCAGCTTTGCCCAGGAGATCCATCAGGTCACCTTCTCACTCTCCCCCTGCAGGCACCAAGCCGGGATGGCAGAGAGGCTTCTGGGGTGGCACAGACACAGAGGAGCAAGTTAATCAGGGCAGCCCACTCTTTAGGAGGGGAACTTCATTCTTGAGGTTTCTGGGAGAGACAGAGGATGCCATCCCTCGCCCATGTCTGCACTCCAAGCACCACGGGGGCAGCGACAGGTGTAAGGAGACAGGTCGGCATCTCAGAAGCTTCAGGCTCAACTATTGTATTTCCTCTGGGTCTTCTTCACGCGGCTACTAGAGCCCAGCCCACCCTCCAGGAGGTGAGGGTCACAGGCTGCCCAATGTTGGACCATGATGACGGTGAGCAAGTCGTGGGCCACAGCCAGGCAAAGCAGGGTCTGATGGGAAACAAAGTCAGGGACCTGGTGGTGCTGTTGGGGGCAATATGGGACCACCCGGACCCTGAGAGCAGAAGCCCCTTCCCCAGCTAGGCATTCCCATTCTGGAATGTACGAACCCGCGTGAGCCGGCCTGCTCCATGGGCGTGTTCCAGTGTTGGTTGATGGCACCGCGGTGGCCCTGCAGGGATTGGGCAGTGTTCCACCTCACTCTGCAGTGATCTCCTGAGGTCGAATGATGGTCACCTGAACCTCCAGAGGACTTCTTGGGTGGCCCTGGGTCTATATGTATGTGTGGAGGAGTCACGGGTCAGCTCAGCCTGTGGAACTGAGCAGCAGGACTAGGGTGAAGCCAACTTCCAGGAAGTAGGGACATGTGGGACTCCAGCCAGGCCAGCACAACCGTTGCAGAGGGGTGCAAACAATAACTTAGGGGAGGGCTCCCATTCAAAATGTCTGTGTGTGCAGTGGGTGATAAAGGTGTGCTGGCCCAGGGAGTGGTGCCCAGCGGTAGATCTTCGCCGTGTGCTAATCTTACTAGAACACTCCTTGGCCAGGCTTGCTGTCCCCACAGTACCCCGGAAGACAGGATCTCCTCAAAACCGGACTGTGCGCAGACTGGTGTGAAGAAGCACATTGCGGGGCCTCCCCAGACCCCTCCATCTATGATGCTACATTAAGGCTGCGGAGAGAGGCCAACACTGTCTTCAGTTGTTATGCCGAGAAATGAAACCTTTCCTAACCCCATGAGAAACCACAAGAAGAGAAAAACATGCAAAGGCCCTGCTGCAGCTGGGCCTGAGGCTCTGCCTCCTGCTCAACGTCTCCTCCCCACCGCCAGAAGGGTTGGCGTCTGTGCTGAAAACAATAAAGAACCGCGTGGAGGAGGAGGGGTGCGAGGGGTTGGGGGATCCTTTCAAGTCCCCCGAAGACCCACCTGTCTGCAGGGGTGGCATTTGCTTAGAGACGTAGAACCCTCTTTGTCTTCCTGTTCTGCTCACTGGGGCAGCCCTGGCAGAGTTGAGCTACACACCTGCTGTGGCCTCACCTGGCCCAGGGACCCCGCTGCATCACCTGGGGCTCCCTAGGTATGTGGAGCCAAGGCTGCTGCTGAATGTCTACCAGTCTCGTAGCAGACATGCCACGGCAGGCTTGGGCGGGGCGTCATTGTAAAGGTAGCATGAGCTCAGGGGGTCTAGAAAGAACTATTTTCATGGAACAAGTACATGCTTTCAAATCTGGGCAGGGAAGGGGTGGGAGGCCTTTGCTATGGGTGACCCATGACTGGGTTACTGGCCCAAGACCCATCTCTGGGTTTCTCCTTTCAGATAGCATCTAGTTAGTCCCCCTGCTCACTCCCACCCCTGCCCCAAATTGTCATTCACGAGTTTTCCCCTGATATCAGGAATCTAGGGCCATTGATAGAAGGGTGCTGGGAATGTGCCCAGAGCCCACCGTCTATAGTAGGGAAGTTGTCCCATCTTCAAGGGGAAATCTGGTGTCCACTCTCAAGCCTCCGTTTCCAAGGGCTGCCTGACCAGCTATCCCCACTTCCACACTGCTGCCTGCTGCACATCCCTTTAGTAGTTCACACCAAACCACCTGAGTCCTTGCACCCAGTTTTCATACAAAGCTGTGCTACACACATGCACAGGTTCACACATGCTTGGACACACACACACACACACACACACATACACACACACACACACACACACACGCAGGCAGGCAGGTACATGTATAAGATACACAGGCACAAAACATATAGGCATACACAAGCACAGGCACACACATACATGACTGCACAAGCACTAAGACACACACACACAATTAAAAACATATAGACATGCATGCACACACACACACAAACATATACAGACACCCAGACAGTTTAACACATATAAACATACAGGCATACAAACACAAAGACAGACAGACTCAGACACACATAAGCACACATATATAGACACATGGAAGCACAGATCAACTAGACTCACACACAGCCATACGCAGATATGTACACACAGACACCCAGACACAACTCTTACAACAACAACCAGAGCGCCGTCTGCCTAGCCCCAGGCTCTGACTCGAGCACAGAGGACATTCTCCTCCCTCCACAGAGTTGAGTTTCCTCGGGCAGACAGCAGCGGCTATTAGCAGCACCGTCCTAGAGATGTAGTCTCGGGCCACTCATGGTCATGCTGGTGCCTTTCACACCTTGCATTGAGTGAGGAGGGACAGACAAATTCCGGTGTGCAGAATCTGCAGTTTTCACAGACCCAGTTGGAGAAAGTCGTTGTTGTCCCTTGCGGCTGCCATGCCTGGGGGCTCCCTGCTCCCCAGAGGCTATTGTCTGCTCTGTCAATCATCACTGCTCTGTTCAACACTGTTGTCACAGGAGCCCAGGGTGGCAGGGGAGAGCTGCAATGCTTCCAGGTATGATTAGGTAGATCCCCACAGAATGGTGTCTGGGTCCTGACATCAGGTAACAAGTTGAAGAAACTTTCGCCTTCACCTTCACCTTCAGTCCTGCCTACTTCCCCAACTCCTCCAGGCACACAGACCCTCCTTGTGACACACACAGGAAGCCACGCTATCCTGAGACTACCAGACAATAGACAGCCAAAGCTAAGTACATAGAGGACAATGGAGAGGACCACTGAGGCACCAGAAAGATGAGGCTCCAACCCAACCCAGGTTCCATCTGCACACGGTACCAGTTATCACCCATGCTCGTCCCCTCTGACTGAGTGGCCAACAGGATCACGACAGGGGGCAGACTACCTGCAGACTACCTAAAATCCAGGCTCACGAGATTAATGTGTGGAGTTAGTGTCCCCTAAAAGAACAGGCTCAGGAGCCTTATTTGCTCTGTGCAGCAGTGTTGGGGGCAGCTGGGGTCACGTAGGTGGATCTCTCACAAAGAGAGCTGTATTAGCCACAGCAGAGGTCAGCCACCTTTCTCTGCACGCACATACCTTCCCTGCCCTTTCCATGTCCTCAGTTATGAAGCAACCTGGGGCCATCTCTGGATGAGGCCACCAGACCCTGGGTTCGATGAGGCTAAACAGCTCTCTTTCTTTAGTACACAACTCTGATGAGACATGCCTTAGGACATGGATTCAGATTTGCTTTAGGAAATTACTGCGAGTCACATTGACACTTTAGTGCAGGTAGTTTAGTGAAACCACACAGCCTACAGGTCACCCTCTGGACAGAGCCACACTGAAGCCAGGAAAGATGCAGGCAAGAAAGTTCTAGAAAGTTCTACCTGCAGACTACCTGAAATCCAGGCTCACGAGATTAATGTGTGATATGGCTCAGGACTAGATGTGCCCCCTGCCCACCCTGACCATCTGTTCTGCATAACCCAGCTCTGGTGTTTGTAGTCACCAAGAGGTGCAGGAACTAACTCCTTTGATGTTTGCCTGCCCTCCTCCTAGCTCCTTGTACCACACTGTGAGTTTCAACACCCAGCGAAGAGTGGAGGGTCACAGCCCCCATCTCTGCTTCCTCAGACTGGTATCTGGTGGAGAGCCTCAAATGTTACCACACTGATCTCCTGTGTTTGCAAAGCTTGACCAGGAGACCCAACGTAACCAGCATATCTGGGGAAGGGTATAAGGCTGGCCCAAGGAGGCTGTAGTGGTCCAAATTCTCTACCTGGCTCCGGCTTTCTTAGCTTTGGCTTCTGAAACCTCAGATGTAGAATAAAATTGACATCACCCCTATGGCCAGTTTGAAGCAGGAAGTGGCCCTTGGCCTGAAGGACGGCAGGTGGAACCTAAAAGTGGGTGTTGACATTCCTTGCTGTGCCTGTGGGGGCCTGGCATACCCCATTCTGACACCCACAGGGCGTGGGTGGACTTTCTAACTTGGAGACCAGCAGGCACAGTGAGGAGAGAGAGCAGTGGGCTCTTCGTTCTGGGACCAAGTGGCAGGTGATTCTTTTGGCAGAGGCCTGGTAGGCCCAGATGGCAGGAGGTCTGGTTGCCAGGTTAAGTTTGGCCTTGGACTGAAAGGGGAGCCTCCAGAAAGCTGACCTGTCAAAGAAAAAAAAAAAAAAAAACTCTGAACCATAGTACTCAGGAAAGAGGGGCCTTGGTAGGTCCCTGGGCCCACCCAGGATTCAGGTGGGTGTAACTAGGCTTCAGACCAGACAGGCAGAATCCTGCACATTCTCCCTCCTTGGCCCCTTCTCCCACTCTCTAGTTTCCACAGAAGCTTTAAGGCTTCTGCCCCAGCCTGACCCTGTGGGTGGAGGAGCCCAGTACTCGCTGTACGCTGGCCAGGTGGAGCTGCATGGTGGCCAGGAACCCTCGCAGGAGGAGCAGCCGGCCACACTGCCCGGCCATGAGGAAAAGAGTCTATTCTGGGTTCAGAACCAGACTGGGTGGGTCCTGCGGAGCCTCTACCCGCAGTCCTGGGAGGGCCATCTGTTCCCGAGAGCAGCCTGCATACTCTGTCACACTGCCACAGGGCGCTCAACCCAGACTCCTGCTGCTCTGCAGAGGCCCCACTGGGCTCAGTCACTCGGACCTCTTCCTTGGCTGGGCTTGGTCCTCTTCCAGGACCTAGGTAGGCAGTTGTACCCAGATGCACAGGCACGACTCTCCTTTCATAGCCTACTTCACCCTAGCAAAACTGGGGAGCAGGATACAATTTTATCACATGTTTTAAATCCAGAAATGACAATGCAGATGGTTAATGGGAAGTTGGACCTGGGCTGTCCTCCAAAAATCTCACAAGGTGGGTCAGACCACCATCTTGATGTCCATGAGCCCCAGACTTCTTCTCATATCTGATGGAGTTCAAATGGCCCAGAAGAAGTGAGCAAAAGTGAGCCCCCACCCTGAAGACCACAGCTGGGGCTGGAAGAGGACCAGTCACCAGCAGGCCCACCCCTTCAGTAAGTCCTGCCCTCTCTGGTGTAGTCTTGGGTTGTATTTCTGACATGAGTTCATATCTCAGCTCTACAGCTAGCTTCCCAACACTACTAGCAAAGACCCTGTTTTGTCAGGGGGTAAGGGAAGGTGCCTTTCCATGGAAATTTGGCATATACAGGCTCACTCTGCTTAAGACTACTTCCTCCTTAAACATCTGATTAGAGTCTGCCCAGCACACAGACTAAGGTTTGGGTGTGTTCTCTGAAGTTCATGTGTTGGAACTTAACATCACTGCAACATAGTGATTTTGAACAGTGGGACTTTGTGTGTGCGTGTGTGTGTGTGTGTGTGTGTGTGTGTGTGTGTGTGTGTGCGCGCGCGCGCACGCATGTGTGTTCAATCATGTGTACAAGAGGACAATTGAGTTTGTATGCCTGTGGAGGTCCAAGGGAAACTTCAGGTATCTTCCTGGAGTGCTTTTCCTCTTATATTGTCTTGCTCTGGGGTTTCTTGGGCTCTGCCTTTGGAGACAAAATTACAGGTCGACACCAAATCCACCTGACATTTTTGCATGTGATCTGGGAATCTGAACTCAGATCCTTTTGTTTGTGAGGCAAAGGCTTCAGCCCCTGAGCCATCTCCCCTGACCTGAGCAGTAGGCTTTTAAGAGAATGAAATCAGAGGGGCTCTGTCCTCTTGCATGGATTAACTAAGGGGTGGGGTAGTCATCACAGTGTGGGTTTCTGATAAAAAGATGAGTTTGGCATTCTTTCTCTACAATGCCCCCCCACTTCCTCTCTTGTTTTTCTGCTTCCTGTCACAGTATGCAATGTGCAGATCCTCGCTAACATTGCCCTTGTCCATGGACTTTCAAGTCTATCCTTGGGCACTGTGGTAAAGCAGTGGGATAAGATACAGGTGATCTGCAATGCTCAAAGGAACGAAGATGCACAAAGGAACACAGCCAAGTTCTGCACTTCTGGTGCCCAGGACACCATCAAGAATGCAGTAAGACTTCTGCCACAAAGTACTCTTGTGCAAATAAACCTGACAATGCCACACAGAGGGCAGTAGCTGACTTTAAGGAACTGGGCCTGGATTCATATCCAAAAATCTTTTCTTAGAAATCATGTGAGTATACATGTGTAGGCGCATGCCATAGTGCGTATGTGGAGGTCAGGGTTACCTTTTGAGAGTTTTCTCTCTCCTTCCACTTGGTGGGCTCCAGGGATGGAAGGTAGGTCATCATGCTGGTGGTAAGCACCTTTACTGTTGAGCCATCTTCCTGTCCCGTAGCCACAGTCTTTATTAAAATGTTCAAAAAGAACTCTTAAAGATGCACGGTCAAGGGCACTGTGGGACTGGAGTGCCCCATTTGCAGAGCATCCCTAGGGTTTGGGACCTGTCCTCAGCCCACCTTGCAGGATTCTCTTGGCTTCTGGTGGTTGTGAGACCCCAGAAGACCTCATCCTTTCCCTGGCAGGAGGGTGAGACCCTTCCCAAATTTACGTGTTAACAACTTAGTGGAGATAGTGGCATCTTTTAGAGCTGGGACCCAGTGGTAGGATTTGGGTCACTGGGAATATGTCCTTAAAGAGAACTCACTCAGCCTGGGACCCGGGTCGGTCCAGAGACTGGCCAGGGGATCACAACTTAGAAAGGGGAAGGAGGACGCGCGTAGACCGCCTGCCATCCAGGGCCATTGCTGCTGTTGGGAAGCTTGAGTTGTCTGTCCAGCAGCACATCTGAGTTCTGAGAACTGACCATTCACCGAATTAACCACAGCCACCTCGCTTCTGACCGTAAAGTGTCTCCATCTGTCATCTATGTCCTGGAGATCCTGTTGTTCTCCCCAACTGCTGAGGCCTCAGAACAGCCTCTACCATCAGCCCCGGCTCTCAGAAGAGAGAACGCAGTTTCCTACAAGGTATTGTCCTTGTCACATCAGGAGACTGGAGAGGGTGTCAGGTTGGGCTTTCTAGCCTCAGTTGTATCCTTTGCCCTCCCAACTATTCCAAGAGTCTCTGGCAGAGCATCTCCTTGCCAGGGTAGGAGTTCATGTGTCAGAGAGGGCCTGCTCACATGCATGGAGTCTTCCTGTCCTGAGTTCCACCCTCCTGGGTCCACACACAGCAGCACCAGGCCCAGGCCTATGCTTATTCTTCTCCCATCTCCCAAGTCCTGCCCCAGCCCGCTGCTCCTGCAGTGCAGAACTCCTCCCAGCACGTGCTATGCTGTGGGTGAACCAGGAGCCGTTACCCTACGAAGTAGGCCGATAACAGAGGAAAACCTAAGTGACTTCGTTGGACTCAGAGAGAGGAAGGGGAAGGGTGGACATCAGGGGCTGGGGAGGGGGTGGAGAGTTAATTTTGCCATGAATAAAGACTTCTGTGGTCAGAGGAGATGGCTACACAACACTGCAGATGTACTTAACTCGCCAAACTGTATACTTAACAATGGGCAAGACTGTAAAAATTATCTATATTTTCCAATTGTTAAAAATTAAACTAGGGTTGGGAAGATGGCTCAGAGTTTGTCTCCCAAACAAAAGGAGCAGAGTTCGGCTCTCCAAATCCACATAAAAATGTTGCGTGGATATGAAATAGCCTGAAAGGTAGAACCTTGTGAAATCCCAGAGAAAAGTAACTGGGAAGACAAGCAATCCAGGATGATTTCTAATGTCACTCTTAGGCTTCCACAGGCTCATGAACTGGAGTGCCCTCTTGTCCACGCAGCCACACGCAATCACACACATATGCATGCAACAAGAGAAACTGAGCTAATAAAAACCCTTTGCTCCAGCGTCAGACTGTTCACCATTGCAGCAAATACCTGAGAGAAGCGATCCAAAACAAGAGAGTTGTTGGGGTTCACGGTTTCAGAAGCATCTGTTCACAGTCACTGGTGCCATTGCTTTGGGCCTGTGTGACAGAGAAGGATGAGAAAGAACAGTCAGGGGCTCAAGTCCAGGCACGGCCCCTAAGACCACATCCACAACGGTCCACTTCTTCCAATGAAGCTCTACCTCTGGAAGTTTCCATCGTCTGGCAACAATGTCAACTGTTCCAGGTTCTTTTCATGTTGCTGATAATATGTGACCACACAACTTAGGAAAACGAGGGCTTACTTCTGTTTATGATTCTGATTACAATCGACGGCCGAGCTTAGCTGGAGAGTCCATACCCACCTCAGGAATTACTGAGGACACACATATCCACAGGAATTACTGAGGACACACTTTCTCTCTTACTAGAATGCCAAAGTATGTTAAACTATGGAACCAGTTCTGTCTTAGCCACCTGCCAGAGGATGATTCAGCCCGCCATAGACTGGGTCCCCACACATCAATTAGATAAACTTCCATAGGCTTGTTTAAGGCTTGCCTTAGCTACCAATTCTTCCCAGGTGTGCATTTAGTCTTAGCTCTCCATTGTGAAGTTAACACCTGTATCTAACTGGTACACCATCCATCCCTGGCTGAATCTACTGATGGAGTCGTAGTCCTCAGGATCCAATCACCTGTTAGTGAGAGGACTGAGCCAGCCTTTTAGGTGGACACTTCAGACCCAAACCATGAAGCCTCCCTCAGTGAGTCCCACAGGTTGCATCAAGGTTAGAACCTCGCAGGCTGTCTATGTAACTGTGGTGATAGAGACAGGTCCCAGGGGAATAGCATTTCTTGTCAACGCCCCTCACCTTGAGACCACCATGTGGTCCTTGAGTGGAAGGAGAGTGGTCAGCTCTATAGGCCCTCAGCTTCTCGGGAGTCTACAGCTCCCCACATATCAAGGGCCCAGCTTTCTCGTCTCCATCCTGATCTTGCTTGAGATCCTAGCGATCAGAGGTCAAGCGCTCTACCAGCCCTGTAAGTCTGATCCTGAACCTTGCTGTCACTCTCACCCTCTCACCCACCCACTCAAGAACAAGGGTTTCCCTTGGATGCTACAGGAAATGCCCTGTAATTTTCATATTTTAATTGAACTTTTTTGATCTGACTCTTTCATCATCATATGAACAGTGCTCCATGCAGCCTGTCCTGCCAACTCCTGGCCCCTGGTGCCTCTAATAGGCCAGTATGACCCCCTTCCCCTAAAGTCCTCCCGACCTTGACTTCTTAGCCAAGATGCATTCTGCCTGGAGCCTGCGATGCATCTTCCATGGCATGCAGTTGACTGCGAGGGGCGAGAGGGAATGCCTGTTTGAAGAGAGGAGACAGAGCCATGAAGACCAGCCCACTGCATCCCTCAGAGGCCCTGGAATGCCTTTGGGGGTGTCTCCCAGATCTGTACCAAGGGTATGAGTGGAGCATGGGATCCCTGAGGATAAGAAACAATGCCCTGGTAGGAGATAAACTGTTACTCAGTGGCAATTTATCCCTGGAAGAAACAGACTGCCAGGAGATTGGGTAGTGCTCTCCATCTACCCATCTCTAGATCAGCCTACTTCCCTTCAGCCCCCAAATCAGCTTCTGCCCTATGCTGAGGCATCTCGGGCAATGTGGGGTGAAGATTCATCTCAGACTCTGGTCTGCAGCAGTCTCCCTGCTCCCAACAGGGTGCTGAGCACCCTTCACCTGCAACACACAGTGGGTTGAGCTCCAGAAGGCAGAAGGAAGGTCTGGCTGGAGGGCCCAACTTGATGATCAGTCACCTCACCAGCCACAAGAGCTGTCACTTAGAAGCCACCCAAAACTTGAGGTCAGCACTCTGCAGTCACCCATTTCGTTCCTTGAATTTGAGTTTTGTCAATGAAATTGATGGGACAATGGAGTGTCCTCAGGGACCCTCTGAGTTTGCATATTTCTGGGCACCTAAAAAGATCCATACCTGCCTCGAAGGTATCCCTGGGCCTGAGAAGATGTGAGATTCGATTGTATATCAAAACACTCATCAGTCATGATACTGTGAACCTATAATCCCAGCACTGAGGAACCTGAAGCAGGAGGATTTTGAGTGTGAGGCCAGCTTGAGCCACACTGAAATGTAGATGCAACAGCAAACAAACGAAAACAAATTCTTCTCATACGGTGAGCCAGACCTCTGCACTGCCACCCCCTCCTCACTCTTTCCATCGCGTGCCTCCTGTAAGAGTTAAGCATGGCAGCTTTCACCGCCTTCCCAGCCCCTCTCCCCTCTCTCCACTACCTGGCTTTTGCCAGCCACTTCCCCCCTGCCCAAACTACCAAGCAACCCCAGGGCCTCTTTCTGTAACTTGGAAGTGCTCAGCTTGAACTCACCAAAGACTTCTGTGAGTTTCAAATCAGACATATGGGACCGACTTGGGATCCTGCAGAGAACACGAGCCACATTCTGCCCCGCGGCCTGATTTCCGTAGCTCCAACAGTGGCTTTGTTGGCACCAACTGCCCGGCCTTGGCGTAGACAGACTGCCATGACTCCGCATACTGAGCCAAACGAGGTTGGATTGTCACCTGTCCTGGGCTCGTGCAACTGTGCTTGAAGCTCATTTACTGTGTTTTGCTGGTTCAGAGTGTTACAAATCAGCCCTGCTCCCAGTGCCAGCGCCAGCAATCCAAGCAAGGCTGGGCTCTCTCCCATCTGCCCGGGGCCCTGGCAGTCCCTAGGTGGCCCCTCCCACCCTCATGTCTCAGCCTCTGCACAGGGAGCTTGGGGCTCTCCAGTCTCTGGGGACCCATCTGGTTGCTTGTTTGGGTGAGAGCTGTATCTTCAGAAGCCTTGCAGGAGGCACTGGCAGAGGCGAGACCGTGCCAAGTGGGTATCGAACAATAGCTGGGCACGCAGTCCACATGCCATGCGCTGCAGAAGGGTGAGACCTCCCCGGCGCCCTGGGGGAGCCGCCTCCCTAATAATCCCTGACTCTGTGGGGAGGGGTGGGAGAACACAGGGTGATTGTCACAGATCATGTGCTAGAGAGAGCCACACAGACCTGAGGCTGGGGGAGAGGGAGCGATGAAAACAGCTCTTTGTCCAGAGCCTTGTCTGCCACACACTGGGCTTGTGTTTCTTGCTTTATGACAATTGGGTGAAACATTAGACTGGGCATCAATTATTCAGATTTCACTGTGAGGTCAGAACACTGCAGTCTGACCTTCCCCACCCAGAGGGAAGCTGGGGGCGAGGCTCACGCAAACTCTGGGGCCAGGGCCTCATCTGTACCCTCAGGTCCCAGTTGCTCAACACGCATGGGTTCTGCTTCCTCTGCTGGCACTGGCCAACACGTTTCTCCAGGATTCCGGGTGGCACAAAACACACACACTTCTTTGTCGGAAAGGAGGTGGAGTCCAGAAGATTCCCCCGGGTCCAAGGAGCTCAGGAGCTGGTGCCCCCAACACACACACGTGAACACTTGCATACACATCACACAGACTCACTTATACACACAGCACACACGAACTCACATGTCTGTAGGTACACATGCACACATGTACAGACACACATTACACAAACATGCACATTGTTCACTTATACACACAAGACACACACAGATTTACACATACCATACACACAAGATCACAGATCTAAAAAAAAAAATCATAGGTCTGCAGACACACATGCTCATATACAACACATCACACACATGACACAAACACACGTGTTCACTTACCCACACAAGACACACACTCAAACTCACATGTCTGCAGCCACACATGTTCACACATACAGACACATCACACACATGACAAAGACATACATATGTGTATGCACTTATATACATTTACATACAATACACATACAAACTTACATGTTTGTAGATGCACATGCTCACACATACTGACACATGACACAAACACACATATGTAGGCACTTACACACATTCAATATACAAACAGAAGACATATACATAAATTAACAAGCAATTACATAGATAGAAACATGACAGCCTTTTACACACAGACACATGGTGAAATTCACTCATACACTCACACATAGATGTGATACACACAAACATATTATACAACACTAACACAGCAGACACACGTCACATCACACTCATGACCAGATATGTCATAACAGGCACACACCCAACACTCTTACATAGCACACACAGTATACATGCATGTACACACACCACTCACACATACCACACCCACTCACACATGACACCATCTCTTTCTCCTGCTTCATGGCTGCAACATGGACTTCCAACCTTTGCCGAAGCCCATGGACCCCCAGCATTGCCCCAAGCATTACTGGGTCATGTCTGGGCTATGGTCCTTTCTGTCACCCACTGTCACAGCTATTCTTTCTGCTGCTGTGAGGCAACACTCACACAAACAGCTTAGGGGAGAAAAAGGAGATTTATTTGGCTTATGGTTCCAGAGGGGAGATATTATGGCAGCAAAGACATGGTGGGCAGCAAAAGTTGGATGTGCCTCAGATTACCGTGGCCCTCATGGAAGCACAGAGCAAGCGGCAACTGCGAGAGCAGACCGCTAGGACAGCCCGTTTCCTTGTTCTTTTTCATCATAAATCTAAACAAAAGTGCTAAACAGTAGCCATGTCACACTGTCAGGACCGCATTGTCTTGAAACTTTCTCAGACAAACACTTCAATTCAACTTTAGGGAAACTTTCAAGCCAAGGGCAAAACTTGGCCAAACTCTCTGCCAAAGCATCACTCCAATTGCCCCTAGTCCAGTTCCCAAAACAGTCTCTGCTCTCCTCTGGTACAAGAAGCCAAATAAATCTCCCTTTTTTCCCTTAAGCTGGTTTTATGAGCATAAAGTGTAATTCTGATGCCTTCCTTTCTCCTTTCTAAACCAAGTATTCCAAACCACACACCTCTACCCCTGGGCCACTACCAGGAGATACAGTCATGTGACTAGGTAGGACTAATACATACAAAACTCAGTCCATGTAGGATGACTGTGGTTCTGCTTGTTTGTTTTTATCTTTTTTGAAGCAGAGTCTCACTAGGTAGTCCAGCTGGTCTCAGACGATGATGCCTTTTCTTTTTTTCTTTTAAGCACAGGACATTGGTTATATGAAACATCCTGTCCTTGTGTCTAGCGGCATTCCTTCTTTTGAGGTCTATTTTATTCAATGATAATGAACCAATTCAAATGGCCCATGATTACTGCTCACATGCTATGCATTCCCATGTCCTTCCATTTTTTTGCTCCCCTAGGTTTCTACTTAAAATGCATTCATAAACATAGGCACATGGGCACTAACTTGCAGTTAGGATTAAAGAGTGCCAGAGTGGTTAGGAGCTGGTGAGATGGCTCAGTGGGTAAAACCCCTACTGAAAAGCCTGGCAACCTGAGTTCTATCCTGAGAGCTCCACATGGCAGAAGGACAGAATTGACTTATGAAAGTTGTCCTTTGACATCCAACTGTGTGCGTTGGCATGAATTCTCTCTCTCTCTCTCTCTCTCTCTCTCTCTCTCTCTCTCTCTCTCTCTCTCTCTCTCTCCTTCTCTTAAATAAATAAGCATATTTTTTTTAAAAAATGTGTTCAAGTGGGTTAAGGGTGTGGCTCCAGTACTGGTACTTGCCAAATTGGGTCTGATCACCAGCTCTGCAAATGCACAGCAGTTCTAGCTGCTGTTGCTCAGTACATGACTATAGGCAGCACTTCAAGAGGAAAACAAAACAAACAAAAAAAACGTGATGTTTGCATGCAATGAATGGTTGGGTGTGTGGTGAGCAACATGAGTAATCCTGAGAAGTTGAGGTAGGAGGACCAGTCTGGGCTGGTGATTCTGAGACCATCCTGGTTTACATAAGATCCTTTCTCAAAAAGCAAAAGATGAAATCCCAGAATAAGCAAAAACAAAAGAAGTGATGATTGTGGAGTTAGATCTGTTCAGCTTGTTCGTGTCACATAGTGTGTGTCAAACTGTCACATAGCACCTTGTTAATTTGCATGTACAGTTTGTGGGTTTTGCATAGCAACTAAAAAATAAATTCAAGGCCAAGGAGTGTAGTTAAAGCACTTGCTACACAAACAAGTGGAGTGGACTTCAGATTTCCAGAGCCAAGTAACTGCCAGGTGGGTGTGGCAGCCCACCTGTAATTCTAGCCTTGAGAGTCAGAGACTGGGCCTCCCCAGAGCAAGCTGGCTAGTCCGACTAGCTATAAGGTGAGCTCTGTCTCAATTAGAGCCAATATCCCAAAATAATAAGGTAGAAGAATGATGGAGGATGATTCCTAATATCACTCTTGAGCCTCACACGCACATACACATGTACACATATGTGCATGTACTTGCACACATGCAAAAACACGCCCCACATATCCCTGAAAATAGTAACAAAAAATCTTGAAAAAATGTATCTTTCAGTTAATATATTTTTTTAAAAAGTCAATATAAACGTCTTTGCCTTTTTAGAGTAATTCTATTTTCTTTTTAAAATTTTTTAATTATTTTATTCAATTGTGCGTGTATGCATGTGTGCGTGTGTATGTATGTATGTATGTGTATGTGTAGAACCACAGGCGAATTTGGGAACCACCATGGATGCCTCCACCTCCTCCTTGTTTACTCTGCCCCGGGATTCACAGACTCCGCCCTACCAGCACCAGAAACGCAGGCCGCCCCCGCTTCCTCCTGTCTATACGTGGGGTCTAGGATCTGAACTCAGGACCTTCTGCCTGCAAGGCAGAGGCTTAACCCCTGAGCCACCTCTCCAGCCCTACCATTTTCTTTTTTAGTTCTAAGCTTACGGTGGCTTTAAGTTGCCATCCTTCTATTTGTCTTCTTTATATCTGCCCTTTTTTCTTTTTTCTCTCTTTTTAACTCTATAGTTTTAAATATTTGGTCATTTTCTACTGGCTTACAAGCTATTCCTATTATTTTTATTTCTTTACTTGCTGAATTAGAGCTTATAATATTCTTGGGGAGCTTATCAAACATACGTGTTGTCTGCACATGCAGATTGTAAAGCTTTAATGTAATATATTCTCACTCCCCTGTCCCTTCCTTGTACCACTGTCATTCTCTGTCCATCATCAGCCACCTGCATTCACTTCTGCACAACAAGGCCAACAAGCCACAGGTGCCACTGTTGATGAAAGTTGTCCATTTTCTTAGGAACTATTTCTTTTGTATATTTTATTTATTTATTTGCTTGAGAGAGAGCAGACACACTCATGTTATGATGGAGTTCAGAGGCCAGCTTACAGAATTCAACTCTCTCTATCCTCTGTACGAGTTCTAGGGGTCTAACTCAAGTTTGCATGCAGGAGCCCTCTCTGCTGAGCCATCTCACAGACCCTGAAACTTTTTTTAAATAGGAAAAAATTATTAGCTTTCCCCTAGCATTTTAGATAGATATTGGACCATCTTCTGCCTGTATTGCTTCTAAGTCATTATTTTTGTTCCCCCTCTAATGTACCTTTTCAAAAAGAAAACAAAAAGACTTCAATGGACTTGCAACAGTTTTAGGTTCACATCAAAATGTGAACCACTCAGATGCCCTTTCCCCCAATACATTCATAGCTTCCTCCACTATCAATATCCCATTTGGTCAGTGAGGTCAATGTTCAGGGGCAAGCTGCAGTTGTGAACATGTATAAAAGAAGAAGGAGGAGGAGGAGAGAAAAGAAGAGAGGGAGGAGGAGGGGAGGGACCTTAAATCCTAAACAAAACTTCTACCCTGAGAAATTAAAGAGAGAGAAAGAGAGAGAGAGAGAGAGAGAGAATTCAATACAATTAAACAAAGGACATAGCAGAAATTAGAGTCAATGTAAATGAATAGAGGACAGAGACGCATATAGAACCTAAAAGGGAGTTGGTTCAAAAGATTTTTGAGAAATCTTTGACAAACCTTGGGATAGACTGATCAAGAAGAAAAGAAAGAAGAGTTGAGCAGTGAAAGAGAAGCTAATACAGACAAGATAACAGGGTCATAAGCAAGTGCTAGGAATAGTCTCTGACAACAGAGTAGATAATGGAAATGAAATGAACTAGTTTTTTGGGAAAGACACAAAATTTTGAAACTGGTCTAGGAAGAAACAGAAAATCTGAACTGACCACCACAGATCACAGGAAGAGTTGATTTAGCAGTGACAAAACTTCACACAAAGAAAAGCCCAGAAACAAATGGCTTCATGAGTGAGTTCTGTTCAATGTCTAAAAATAGTAAGACTCTTCACAAACCTTAATTTTAGTCTTAGTTACTCTTCACTTTCTGTGATAAATACATGACAGTTTAGGTGAAACAAAGAGCTTTATTCGTGTTCACGGTTCTAGGTTACAGTCCATTATGATAGCAGGAAAGTTCATACCAACATTCAGAGCTGAAGGAACCAGCCACACTATATCCACAGGAAAAACTGAGAAAAGAACCCTAAAATTCATAAAGAAATACAGTTGACCTAAAATTGTACAGATCCTATCAGTAAGAAAAGCAACCAGAGAGTTCACAATTCCCAATTTCAAAACTTGTCATAAAGCTGCTGTAACAAACACTGTGTAAGACCAGAACAGTGGCAGATACATGCACCAATATCATAACATTTAGAGCCCACATATGATGATACCAGACACTTATGGGCAAATGATTTTTGAACAAGGATGCTAAGCCCCTAGACACACAGCTGTGTAAAGTTCCTCCATCCTGGCTGGAATAGTGTGATTCCCAGAACTTCCTCAGCTTAGAGGAAGCTGAGTGGAAGCTCTGCAGGAGCCTTTTCTGCAGGGTGGGGCAGTGCCTGGGACAGTGCCTGCTACAAAACTTCAATGTGCAGAGATTGTCTCTGAATGGTTACAGAGCAGGGCTGGGGCTGTTAGATGCTCTGAAGACTGGGTTCCTGCACTCCCTGTTACCCCGGGTCTGCAGGCTGTCGTTACAGTATTTTGTTCCATTTTAAACGTGCAGCAGAAGGATTGCTGCAGCTGATCTGCTGTAATCAGAAGTAAAACTTGATCTATTTTAATTAGAAATTGAATTATCTGTTCATTTGGTATCATTTAGGCAAAATCCTAAAACAGCCTTTTTTGCATGTTTCCTGATAACAGAAACAGCCTTGGCAATGCTATTGGGGTAGGTTTTACCCTACTTAAATTACGTCTTCAGATAAACTTCTAACACATCAACAGATCCTAGGTTTTAACAAAGTTGTCGCTGAGAAGAGTCTCCGTACTCAGAGAGGTGATACTGTTTGCAAAGATGATTGAAGACAAATGCATACTGTATTTCATTCACTATTTTGAAAGTTATACTTAACTGTTGTTGAAAATCTAGAACATGGTGGCTGGACATTCCTTGCACAAAAAGAATCCACTACAGTCTACATTATTTAGGCATTAGCAGCCTTAATGTAGAGACCAAACATGTATTCTGTTGTGTATATAAATCTGTATAGTTACAAAACTAACTCAAGGTATAAATGCTACCTTCCAGTCTCCAGGTTGAGAGAATCAGAGAAGCTTGTGAATGCCAATCAACAATCTGGGTTTGTTGTGCTGATTGGAAGTGGGTGGGCTTGTGGCTGCATCTGAGTAGTGGCTGGTAATTAGTAGATGAATTGACCAAGAGGCCACTGAGGGTTGTGGTCACAGGAGATGTCAGGTAACTGGCTCTTGCTTCCCTAGGCGCAAGGTTGATGCACAGAGTCAATCAGTAATCACACCAGCCCCTCCCCCTCTCCAAGAGGTAGGTTGGAAGAGAGGGACACTTGAGGACCATATGTCCCCAAAGTCCCTGGAATTCTTCTGGATGTGTTATCTGCGGTAAATTTATATGTATGGCATCTAAAAAATAACACTGTGAAGCAGGTTCAAATGAAAGAGGCCAATTAAAGAAAATTGCATCACACGTAATGTTAAAAGGTAGCTTAAAAGGAGATAGAATAATTGTAGGAAGAAATTTCAGGCAAAAGCTAGTTGCTGAGAATTTACTTAATTATTTAAATTTTACCTTCTTGGCAGTCAGGGACAAAAAAATTAATCACACTAAAGATCTTGCTATCAACTCGCCAACTCCTTACCATAAACCCTTGGGGGTGACCGTTTCTGAATTCAGATCATTTGGAGTTTAGGCAGTGAGCAAGTAATTGTGAATTAAGTGTGTGGATTAAGCAATCCTTCAGCAGGACTGGGAACAGCACTCCTTGCCAAGTACACTCATACCGCTGTTGTGAAATATGCAAATATTCAGTCTTCACCCTAATGTCTGACCTGGTCATGTTTTGCCACTAAATGAATTTACTTCTGGACTTACAGGAAATGTCTTGGTTTTCAGAAACATTTCAGTTTTAGAATTATGCATTAGAGACTGTTGATCTGTAATTGAGGCTGTTAATTAATCTCCAGGGAGGGAGCAGTGTTTTCCTAGTTCTGACATCTAATATCATGTGGATTCGAACAATATTGCACAATGACCTAAGTGGGCTCACCAATCTAGGTTTTTACAAAAACTGCATTGTTTCAATAAATTCTACTGAATGCTATAGGGTGGGCATGTGCCTGTCCCCAAGATACAGAGACGGACAAAGTGGACAGGACATAGCTATGGAGGAGGGCTGACCTCTTTTCTGTAGGACACTGATCAGCAGCCAGAGAACAGAAAGAATGGGGCTGGTGGCGATGTGTTGGGTTGCAACTAAGAAGTCCCAGGATCAAGGTGAGTAAAACAGTTAGGACCCCTAATCTCACTGTAGAAACGGGAGAGCCAGATTGTGGACCTGAACCTCCTCAGGGACAGCCTCACCCAGGGCTGCTAAAAGAACTTCTGGCTGCAAAGATGAAAGGGAACGAGGCGGACCATCACTTCCTACACACCTGCTTTATCAGATTAGTAGCCTCCTCCCGAGCTCCCAGCAGACTTCCATCCATGGCTCTTGGATAGCATGGGGGTTCCCAGGGCCAGTAAGAGGAATAAGAGCTGCATAGCTTAGTTGACAGGGACCAGCAGGGGAAATCAAAGGGTCCCAAACTGTGAGAATCAGGAGGAATGGCTGATCAGACCTCCAGCAATGAGAGAGAAGGGCATGGAAAAGACAGAAATGAATGGAGATTGCTCCTAAGACCCTGGATGGGTGGCCAGGGCACGGGGGGATGACCACAGTGAGAAGGGGTCACAGGTTGGGAAGGGGCAGGAAGCAGGAGGAGAAGTGGATTCTGAGCTGTATCCCATCCCTAAAGGAGTTTATGAAAAATACAGGTAAAGAGCAGTAGGGTAGAGACCAGAAGGGCGTGGTGTTCAGAAGATCTTCGGATTCCCTCCCCAAGGTCATGTAGCCTCCAAGAAGGTCGTGTGTCCTCCTGGAATCTCCATGTACACTCCTGAAACTTCCGTGTGCCCTCCCAGAGCTTCCTTGTGCTCAGGAATGAAAGCTTCAAACCCTGTTCTTGCTGGTTACGTTGGAGATTTCATTGCATATGCATAATTGAAAACATCAGTGGCCGTTATCAAGGAATTGGGTGTTCAGTCTTGTCCCCTCCCCAGAGGTCAAATGTGGAGCTACAAACTTTCAGCCCTCAAGTATTTCCCCTAAGAACCTTGTACTAGTTTCTGCTTTGGCACACAAGAAGACACAGGCACTAAAAGGCAGGGAGAGTCGACCATTAACTGTTAGTTAGTTTCCCATTATTGTGACAAAATATCTGAGATAACCCATTTAGAAGGAGGAAAAGTTCATTTGGGCTCACTTTTTCAGAAGTTTCAGTACACAGTCATGTGACTTTAATGGCTTTGAGCCTGTAGCGACGCAGAGCATCAAGACAGGAGCACATGGTAGAACAGCCGCTCACCTCTAGCCACTGGTGGGCAGAAACAGGAAGGAACCTGATGCCCACTTTCCCTCAAAGACATGCCTCTAGGGAGCTAATTTCCTTCTACTAGGCCCCCACCACCTTCCAGAAGCTCCCAGCTGGGGACTAGGCCTCCAACACATGAGCTTTGGTGTCGGGGAGTGGGACACTCAACATCGAACCATAGCACCCTGCCTTAGGTCAGTCCAGAATGTACCATGCTGCCTGGATGTTTGGAAGGGAGAGGAACACGCCTGTGGGCTGGGATAGACTAAGTTCAAGGAACGTCTTCTGCCTCTTGGCTTGTAGCGTCCTTCAGGGGTTGGTCTATCACTCTGTGGGGAGCCCAAACATGCCTGGAGCTCACTGGGAAGAGTTGGGGCTTGGACAAGACATTCTTGCTGCTTTACTGCTGTTTGAAAGCTGCACTTCTGCAAGCTAAACCTCTAGATAGGCAGAAGCCTTGAGTTCAGTAGCTCCTTTCCTCAAGGGGGACTGAGGCTGGGGCTCAAAGTCAGAATCACCAGTCTACAGGAATGGAAAGGGAGCAGGAGGGAACTCGGGCTCCAGCAGGCCCAGAGCCTGGCTCTACCCGACTATGAGGCCTGTCCTCTCGTCCTTCCTGCTCTGCTCTGTGGCCTGGGTCCAGGCTCCTTCTCCTAGGAAGAATGCTACAGTCAAGTGAGGGGGGGTCCATGACACAGGCAAAGGGATCAGGTTCTGGGTGAAGCCAAGCCTGGCTGCTAGCCAGCTCCAGAGGAGTCCAGAGGAGACACCACAGAAGTGAGGCCTCCTTCGGAATATTGAAGTTGTCTGTCCACGGTCCTCATGGCACACCTGGCCTAGCTCCTGTCACATGGGGTCAGAGGCAGCGGTGGAGAGTCCAGTCCCGAGAAAAGCAACCAGCACGGAAGTCTGGCAGCCGCCCACCCTCTGTGGTCACATGCTTGCTTGACAGTCAGAGGCGCACAATGAGGCTCTGTGGGGCAGCTGGCTTCAAACACACGTGAATGTCTGGAACAACCCTGGCCAGTCGGCAATGCCAGTCCTGGAAGTCAGAGATGCCAGGCTGGGGAGAGCGCATGTGCCCTGCCAACCCTTCCAGGGTCGGGGCCAGGTGCTCTCCAGGAAGCCCTCTAGGGGGCTGGGCAGGATGCTTCAGGGGTGTATCTAGCAAGAGGCCTGGCCGTCAGCCTGTTAACTAACAGCGCCTGCTGTGCATCCTGGGACCACCACATCACTCACCTGAACAATACATCAGCTCACTGATTCCCTCAGAGTTCCCTGTCCCAGAAAAGATGAGAAAAAAGAAGACAGCTATGTTGATTTTCAAAGGAGTCCCCCTAATTTCACGTGTGTGTGGGACACATGAAATCTCTGGATAGGCAGAAGCTTTGAGTTCAGCAGCTCCTTTCCTCAAGGGGGACTGAGGCCGAGGCTCAAAGTCAGAATCACTGGTCTACAGGTATGTGTATGTGTATTTAAATATGTGACCCGTGTATGTGTGCGTGCGTATGTGTGTGTGTGTGTGTGAGAGAGAGAGAGAGAGAGAGAGAGAGAGAACCTTTACTTGGAAAAAAAGTTGACAATTTTATTTTTATCCATTTTTTAAATTTAATTCCTGAACCAGTTACTCTTCTCTGTTGCTGAGACACATCTCCAAGTCAAGCAACTTAAAGGAAAAAGGAAGATTCGTTTGGCTTACCCTTCCAGAAAGGAGATACAGTCCATTTTGGCAGAAAAGGCATGACTGACTGGCAAAAGTTGGAGGCGGCTCAGGTCACTGCAGACATCATGAAGACTGAGAGAGAGCAGATGGCAAACTACAAGAATATACTCCTCCCAGAAAGCAAGGCAGGACTAACCTCGAGGTTTGCCCCCTGTGACATGCCGTCCTCCAGCAAGGCTCCACCTCCTAAAGGTGCCGTGACCTTTTCAAACATTAACTAAGGATTCAAACACATGAGCCTGTGGGGAACAACTTATATTCAAACCATGACACCCTTCTTCCCCAATGATGACCTCATAGTTCTAGCTGGGCTGGCTGGGAGTCTTGGAAGAAAACAGTTGTTTAGCAGTGGGGTGGGGCAAGATGCATCCAGAGGCATGGCTGGAAGAGACCTCAAGGAACTGCAGGGGAGGAACTCTTGAACACAGAAATGGATTCCTGCATGCTTCCTTCAGCCTACCAGGGTCTGGGGACACTGGTTCCCAGGGGGAATAGCCAGGTCAGGAAGCCCCTTCTCAGGTCTTTCTGGTTGATGGATGCCTGCTGCATCCTCCCTTGTTGGATGCCTGCTGCATCCTCCCTTGTTGCAGTAGTCTTCAAAGGCAGCACTGAGAAGAGAGGAACAGATGCCTGTGTAACTCCAGTAATTTGTCCTGGATCTGAAAAAAAATACCCCTCCTTCGGCCAGCAGGGATTGTCCCTGCCTTGTAGGAGTAGCTGTTATGTGTTGAAGTAGAAGACAGATGGCCCATCTGCCAGGGTCTCCTAATGGCAGAATCCTTCTGGGACCCTGCAGCCACATAGCACCATGGCCTTAATCCTGCAGCCCTAGGGGGCCTTGTCATGTCAGACAAGGTTACCAGGCTGCCAGGCCCCCAAGAGAGTCTCACAGGAAATTGCTTTTCCTTTATGGGCATGTTCAAGAAACAAACCCAGAGAGGAGATTATTTGGGTTTTTTCCTTTTGAATAACACGATAATGTGCTAAACTCAATTTAAGAAATACTCTTGAATATTTTTGTTTCCTTTTGCTATGGATTTGCTCAGAGCTTTTTTTGTTTAAGTAGGAAAAAAATAGCCCTTTCAGGATTGCCAATCCACTTCAGTTCTGTGACTAAGTAGGTGTCCAGACCAGTTGAGATAGGTACAGTGCTGAGTGACTCCCTGTTTTTTGTTTGTTTGTTTGTTTGTTTGTTTTGGGGTGTGTGTGTGTGTGTGTGTGTGTGTGTGTGTGTGTGTGTGTGTCCCTGTGGAGGACCAAGGAGGGCTTCAGAAATGATCCTGGATCCCTTGTACCTTCTTCTTGCTTTGTTATGGGATCTCCCAGGCTCCTCCCACCAGGGCCTGGTGGCTGCTGCCCGGTTTTTTTTTTTTTTTGTTTTTTTTTTTTGTTTGTTTGTTTTTTTTTTTTTGCCTGGTATTTTTTTTTAACACGGGTCTTGGGATCTGAGCTCAGAACCTTCTGCTTGCGAGACAGAGTATTAACCCTTGAACCATCCTCCTGGTTCCCTGCTTTTGAAAAGAGGTTTGGGAGGTAAAGGAATATTGGTGCATGCATACTGGATGTCATTGCTCACAAGAGGTTGTAGCAGGTTCACAGAAGCCTTCCAAGGACAGACAGAAGCAGCAGTAAATGATGGCATGATGCCAAGAATGGCATGTGGGGGCAGAGAGCACTCTTCTAAGTGTGAGCATCCACTCAGAGCTGAGAACAGCACGCACCAGTATCATAGACTGTGTCTATAGAGAGCAGCTTGCTTCCTTCCTGCAGGGTCACTTTCTCTGCATGACTGAGTCTACATCACCTAGGTGCAATAGCTAATCTTGCACAGCAGGGATCCCTGACCTTCCCCAGAGAGGGGTCATTATGACCTTGGCCAGATATGGATGAAGAAGCATCCGAAGGCCAGAAGAGTCCTGAGGCTGACTGGGCAGACATGGACAGTGGAAGTACACATCCTCTGTCTGAGCCAGTTTCTTCTGCAGATGCCGGACACTCAAGGGACAGAGAGACAGCAGCAGACCAGGTTCCAGACCATCTGCTGCATGACTAGGTCGTGAGCCCAGGATGCCCACAGCCACTTGCCTCCTCTCAGGGTGATCTGCTCAGGGCAGCCAGAGGTAAGATGGCTCTCGGGAGCTCCAGGATGCTCTATCAGCAGTGACTGGGGGACCCTCCATCAGTTGCCCCTTCGACTGCACCCGCCACACAGAGTTAGAATTCAGCCCAGAAGTAGAGGATGCAGGGGGAGGAGGAGACAAGGTTCTGGAGGGGAAACAGGACAGAAAGTGGGAGGAGCTCCTGCTGGATGCATTGACTGTGAACTGTGAGTATCTAACTAAGCGAGAGCCTAGCACTCTTGCCTTGACTCTCAGGCAAGGTCACCAAGGCCTGGCAATGCCACAAAGCCACAATGAGAGGCAGGGATTTTCTTAAGTTAAAGGAAATATATCTTTAAAGAGGTTCCAATGAAAGTAGAGTTTAATACTAAATGTAGATACTTAATGAACATGATGTTTCTGTCATTGTGCTGGGACAGATATTCTTGGCTTGTTCAGAAATAGAATTTTTTTTGAGAGTTGTTGTACAATATGAATGAGACCACACCCCAAAGAAAAACTCTACAGCAGCCCTGATCCCTTAAACTGATAAGGATCATCATGGAGTTTACACTGTTCCCATCCCACGCAGGAGGAGCACCAACAGAGCCCCAGCCACGCCCACATCCAGAAGCTGCACACAGTGTGACCCCACCTGCAAGGGGGATGATCTCATATTCCTCTAATGCTGTGCCCCTCCCTGAACCCCAGTTCTATTCACAGGAGAATAAGGGCAGCAGCCAGCACAGGTGAACGTCTTCAGAGAGTAGAAAAGAGCAGGTGAACTAACTGGGAGTCACAGATTTGTAGACAGCAAAAGTCCACCAATAATGAGAGCAGGCTGGAGAGGTTGTTCTGCATGACAGGGTGCCCTGATAACATCTGGGGGTTGTGTATACACTTGGTGTCGACTCGGCAACTCAAAGCTCTGAGCTCTGGGTACGGTTGTGAGAAATTAGTAGTTGAGTTTAGCCCCTTCAGGAGATTGTCTAGTTGACGGGAAAGATCCAGTCCACGATGGGCGGGGCCAGTTCCTGAGTGGGTGACTAAAATGGAGGGCGTTTGTTACGAAAGTTAGTATCTTCTGGTATAGTTTGATCAGAACACGCTGGTCTGGCAAGTAAAGACTGCCGTCTCTCAACATTCCTGTGTTTATGTGGATTTGGCATCGCCAGTTCCCCTGGCTGTTGGTATTGGTATAAACTCTCCTGCCAAGCTGGGTAAGGAACTGTAACTGGACAACCATAAGCCCAAACCCCTTGTTCCTTACAAGCAACAATGCAGAGTAGCTACAACATTATGTTGGCAATTTCAAATTTCAAATTTTTTGAAAGTATTTATGGCTTCTTATGTAGCATTGCTCACCCTTCCTGCCCACTCGGACAGCTTGAAAGCTGACACCCAGGCAACCAACCTGTCCCAGGCCCAAAGTCTAGCCCTTCTGGATGTCTACACTTAGCTCTACCGCTTCTGTGTGGGCTGGAGCAGGTGTCATGAGGACCCTGAGGGTGTCACAGAGCGGGTGAACATATTGGGAGATGTCCACGAGGAAACAATAGTCAGAGGATTGCCGCCCTGGTCCAGCCTCACCTGCCTACTGTTCTCTGCTTCCTCTGCCTTCCCTGACCTTAAACCTTACCTGTGAACCTGTAAAAGGCGTATAGACCAGACTGAAAGCTGACAGACAGAGCCTTGTGTTCCTGGTGCCTAGATGGGCTGGCCTGCTCACAGCCTGGCTAGGTCTATGTAATTGGTCCCGAAGGGAAACCTTCACACTGTCCCTGGTCCCTGGCCCGCGTGGGCAGAGGCGCTGCCTGTTGGGCTGAAGTGACTACAGAGTGAGACTTCGCCTGCCTTTCTCCACAGGGTCAAGCCTCGCTGGTGTTGTGCACCTTAACTGTCCATCATCATGGTCGCTGATGTTCAAAATGACGTCGACTCCATGCCTAGGGCCAAGGCCGTTGTCCACGGTGGCTTCCTGCAGAATCCCACTCCCTTGGAGAAACAGAATCTAGAATGACTTTGGGAACGGTTTCCAAGGCAAGGGAGGGAGGAGCAGGAATAGCAGGGAGTTTGGAGAGCCAATAGGCAGCTGAATGTCACATCTGCGTTCATACACCTGTAACTAAGCTAGGTTGCCCAAGAGACCGAGCAGCCCTCCTGCCCATATGAAATCCACCTGCTTCTTCCTCCCTCCCCAGTTATTATTTATTCATCTGGAAGGTGCTTGATGACAGAAATTCGGGGCTGCAGGTGGGCAGCTCTAATGAGGGCAATCAGGATTAGAACAGGGAGCTCAGGCTGTCGCTGTGTCACAGGCAGCTGGCAGCCTTCATGTTTATAGAACTCTGTAGTCTGGTCAGAGATGCTTCTGAGCCTTCTCAGTCTCCCTCCTCTGCCCCCACCCCACTCCACCCCCAAGTCTCACAGCACAGGAGTGCCAAGTTCTCATGATGCCAAGTGGGAAAACTAAGGTCCAAAAGCCCCTGCACCTTCAGTTACAGAGATGCCAACGAAGGCAACCCTGCTGGGGGTGGCCTGCTGCCTCTTTCTGTGCTCTGGGCTTTGCCCACTGGCTGAAAATTATATCTGCCTGGTGTTGCCATGGCGACTGGTTGCATGACTCTGCCATATAGCACTGTGTGCCCATGGCACCCAAGGCAATCTGATTCTGCCGAAGAGAGAACTTTTACGTTGAGAAAAAGAGGGTGTGCAATGTTGGCCCCTTTGCTGCAGTCAACCAGGCTGCCAACACCCCTGAACACTGAGCTCCTCGCCTTTCAGTCTCTGACTTACAGGGAGGACAGGTGCTCTCTGCTCAGGGCCTGTGATCGCCCACCCTCTCCCCCACCACCCCAGGACACAGAACCTTGCTTCCCGTTGGACTGCAGTCCGTTACATCCATTCAAACCAGGTCTGTAGAGGCACAGTTGGGTCCTCTCCAATCCTTGGCTGTGACAAACAAATCTGGGAAGAATAACCTCAAACATATGTCACTTTGCACATGTGAGGATATTTGTAGAACAAATTCCTGGAAGTAGCATTATTGGGAAATGAGTGTGCACTGTGAGGAGAGTCTGAGCCAGGCACCAAACTCTACATTTATCTGGATTATTTTATGAATGTCATCTCACTATGGTCCTAAAATATAAACTTAGTACTTACCAGCTCACTATCTGGGTTAGTGCGGTGGTATAAAGGAGCAGAACTGCAGGCGTTCTATGGACACAGGGGCCAGCCCCCACCAGAGAGGAGTATAAGTCGTTGGGTGGTTGAACCCCAATCATCTTTGGGTTTTCTCTGAGAAACATCATGACAGCTTTGCCCACCTAGGAGTCCTTGACCTGCCCACCTAGCATCCCCAGGGCCCTGGCTGCTCGGCCTCCTCATCTGGGGTCCTACACGACCACTCCTCTTTGGATTGAACTTCAAGATGCTATCCTCGCTCTAGTCACCTGCACAACTCGGGGTGCCGTCTTTTGGCCTGGCCTTCCTTTCTCAGGTCCTTTCCCCTCCTATAAGACTGCAGGTTCAGAGAGCAGGGGCAGAGCCTGCACTGTGTGGGCGCAGGGAGGACAATAGAAGAGGCAGGCCCAGCTCTGAGCCCTGGGAACGCAGCGCCTTCCAGAAGCGGCCTTCATCTGAATCACAAAATGGTTAGAGAGAGTCGGTCCAGGCTGTTACCCTTGCCCACATTTGCATGACAAAGGCGCTTGCCCAACGGCTCTCTGGGGCTTTGTTAGGATCTGGCAGCCCCGGACCAGCACAGCCTCAAGAATTGTTCCCCAGCACAGGTCGTTCCCTGGCTCCACAGCCACCCCAGCGACAAAGCCACATTGTAAGGCCAGCGGCAGCTGCCAGCACCTGCTCCCGGCCCACAGTTGCCCCAGAACACCCCGCTGGGTACCGGCCGCCCTTGCTAAGAAAGTGGGCAGGGACCAAAGCCCAGGGCCATGCTATCACCCACAACACCGTGTGGGTGAAAGAACCTCTCCTGGTCCCCAGAGGGCCTGGACAGTTGACCTAGGATGGGCAATGGCTAGGACTCCAAGGTAGCCAGTGACTGACTGACCCTAGACTAGAAGAGGAAAGAAAACCTCACGTCAGAGGTGTGCCAGGCCATGGCGGGGCAGCACAGGCTTGGATGTGTTGCTCACAGGGAACGTTTTCCATGCTTTTCACACAGGGAAACAGCCCCAAAGAGGTTCACTAGCGGCTTGGGGCTTAGTCCTTCAGCATGCTGCCAAGGCCAGACCTTCCTACAGCTCCCTTTCCTCCTTAAACTTCTCAGACCCATCGGTTCCCTGCTCCCTCCCTCAGTAAGCAAGCTCAAGACCCTGGTCATGTCCTTGTCAAGGTCCTTGGACAGACACCTTCTTCTGGGTGCTGCTGTGCTGGGCAGAGCCCCCTGCCCCTGACTACACCTAGCTAGTTCTGGCCTGACACCTCTGGCGCATCCGAATGCCTTTACCTTGTGCACACACACGCTCCTGTCACCAGTGGAGTCCCTGTGCACATCTCCTACCCCTGGAGGTCCCAGTCACCCCTTGTTGCATACTTTTCTGTACTGCCTCCTGCCTTTCGGCACAGGTGCTTCACCTAGAAGCCGTGCCTCAGGGCCTATAATCAATTAATACCCACAGACATAAACTACTTTAAACTGTTCTGAGTGAGCACCAACCCTGCCGTTTTACCTGGGAAACATTTAAAACCATACTATGGTTTCGGGCTGCAGGGGTTCAGGACTGTGCTGACCACAGAAGTGAGGTCACGACACACCCATGGGTCCTCCTCACTGTGCAGAAGGACCAGGCAGGTAATTGTTTTTTGGTAAAAGCAGGAGTGGGACCATCGCCTCAGAGTCACCACAAGGCAGAAGGGCTGTGCCTTGAACCTGGAGAACAGCTGGTAGGAGTGGGTTTCCCTCAGAACTAAGGCCTCCTCTCAGAGGGAAGTATGCCTGTCGCATCCCCAAGGCATGCTCTCTCTCCCTTAGGAACTCCTGCTAGGGCCTGGAGTTGCAGAGGGAAGCGGTATCACAGTCTCGGCACAGCAGAGGGGCCCTGGCCAACCCTGAAGAAAATCTCTGAGTGGGAAGGCAGGCTGAGCGCAGGCCTCTGGAGAATAGGTCTCCGTGGCTTCTTCCAGAGAGCATGAGAGGCAAGGAAAAAATGTGTGGGGAAGTCCCAGGGAGAGGCTGATGGGTGCAGGAATAGCCTGCCATTTGTGGGCCTCAGAGACACAGTCAGGACAGGCTTGTTGGCCTGGGCATTGGTAGAAGAAGATGACTGTGAAGGCCAGAGGGGCCCCCTCTCCTGTAAGGATGCCTGAGGGGTCGAGCCCTCTTGCCCAGGTTCACATCAAAGTTCAAACAAACTGATCACCCTTGTGAGAAAGCTTGGACATCTCAGAGGCCAGCAGCAGGATGGACTCAAGAGTCTTCCAGCCCCTCCCCAACTTGTCCAGGAACAAACAAGTCAGCATCAGCATGGCTGGTTGGCAAGATATCCCTAAAGGGCACCTGGTGTTTAAATAAGACTCCCCCCCAAACAGCTCCATTGTCCAACACCTTGATCAGAAAGTGGGGTTTGTAACAAAATGCCAAGTGGTTACTAATAGGGTGGACCCATCTGCCATGTCCCCTCTGTGACTTTCTTTCTTGCTCTCTGGTGGTAGCACTGTGGCATGCAGGGGCTCACCACTGTCACAGAAGGAAACACAGAGGTCTGGGAAAATCCGTTCTCTGGAAGTGAGGGGACAGGTCACCCATGGCTACAGCCCCAATGGCTTCTGCTTCTCACAGTGACTTCTGAGGCATGGCAGGTACCTCCACAGTAGAAAGGTATATTTTGTGGGTGTGTAGGGGGGTACATTCCATCTTGGGAA
Source organism: Typhlomys cinereus (assembly GCA_023101885.1). Lineage (NCBI taxonomy): Eukaryota > Metazoa > Chordata > Mammalia > Rodentia > Platacanthomyidae > Typhlomys > Typhlomys cinereus. The sequence continues at coordinate 3,515,424 of JALPQD010000183.1, read as the reverse complement.
ACCCCATTGCTCTGTTATGTTAGCTGTTCTGTTACTTGCAGTGTGTGTGGGATTAGAAACCAGAGCCAAAAAGCACTCTACCACTGACCATTGATCTATATCGGGAAAAGAAACACAGCTCCAAGTGGGGCCCTTGTATGGCCTGCATGCCAACACTGTGTTGACAAAGGGAGTTTCCTTCCCATGCATCCAACTCCTATAGGATGGGTGTCTTAGACAGCTTGGCTGCTGTAACAAAAAACCAGGTGATGTAAGTACTAAATGCTTCCTTTCTCAGAGTTCTGGAGGCTGAAAAGACTGAGAAAGCCAAGGTCAAGGTGCCAGAAAATCAGAATCAATGTCTGCTGGGCTTTCTAATTAGTTTTAGTGAACAAGACTCTCTCTCTCTCTCTCTTTCTCCCTCTCTTCCTCTCTCTCATTCTTTCTCCCTCTTTCTCCTAATAATGGTACTGATCCCATCATGAGGACTTCACCTTCAAAGCTTAACTCTTCCTCAAAGGCCTCCTCTCCTAATATTATCAGAGGCTAGAACTCGACACCTAAATTTGGAAGAGACATGATTTGGTCCAGTCATTTGGGAGGGCACAAGTCTATCCATATGGTCAAATGGAGACTCCAACATTAGTGACCGTCGATATCCTCTGGACACAGGCTGAGTGCATATTCTGCCACTCAGCCACACCCTGACTCAGGGTGCTTATTTCTGTCTCTCTATAATGGGCTGCTGAGGGCTGAAGTCTGTGGGTCTGAGGACAGCCCGTGGTGAAGGCAGCTATGAGTGAGGTCAGAAGCCTATGGTCTCTGGACCAAACACCACAAGGTCAAGACAAGCCTACACCATGCGATCCCTTCCTGACATGGAGGGACACATCTACTGTGACCCCCTCCACCCCTCCCTCCCCGCATGGCCCCATAGAGAGAAAGCATGATGCTCTGGTTCAGGATGCTGACTCCAGATGGTCAAGATCATTCGTTTGTGCTCCAGTTCACAACCCTCCATTGATCCCCTTGGGCAGCCCCAGGGAGACCTCCTTCCCTGGGCTGTTCACTTTTCCCCATGGACCCCTTCAGTAGATGGGACCTGAGAACCTCTCTGGGTAGTCTGCCTCACTCCCTAGATATCCTCAAGGTAGCTCGCTTTGAGAACCACTGGCAAAGCAGCAACCCCTATGCCTCCCCCAGGGGTCTGTCCATGATGACTGGGAGTGTCGACAAGAGGGGGCTGATCTCATGAGCTGATCTCATGAGCTGCTGGATGGGAAGAGTTCAGATGATCTGCAGGAATAGAGCAAGAGCCAAGAGCAGGGGTGTGTGACTGCTACTCTTCTCCCTGGCCCTTCTGGGGACTCCAAGGCCCCTTATGAAGCCAGTTCCAGACTGGGTGCTAGAGTCCAACATTTCACTGCTAGGGAAGAAAGAGCTCTTTTACCTCTCATACAATGGCAGCCCATAGTAGGCAGCCGGCAGGCTCAGCCCTGTGTCAGCCAGGGCTGCAGTGTGGCTGTAGGTCTTCGACAGGGCTGGGGGAATGGAAGGCAGTAAGGACCCCTTCTCTGGGGTTATGCTGGAAAACACATGTGATTGGCCTTTTAGAATCCATTCATCCAAATGGCATGCCTAGCCTACAAAGGAGGCCAGGAAAATGGAGAGCACGAGGTCTTTCCCTGTCTGCCACGGCAGGCCTTGGGAGATCACTAGGGTGCAATGAGACTCCCAGGGAGAGCCCCCTCCCTGTGTCCCTGTGGGTGCAAACTCTGTAACTAACTGCCAAACCAGAATCCTTCTTTTCCACATGCTCCAAACAGGAGCTCTAGCCTACCTTGCGGACAGTGAAATTGTCGTCTCTAAAAGAAAAACATTCTCAAAAAACAAAAACCTGCTCTCCTGGACAGAGGTCAGGTGGCCAGCTTCCCTGATGGCTGTGACCCTTGTGTCACGCTCACCTGTGTGATGAAGGTCCCCACAGTGGACTGTATTTCTAGAAGAGGCCCATGCAGCCGTCTCCTCTTCCTTCCCCTTCTAGGACCTTGCTGCTTCCATTAAGAGGGGTGGTTTATGTCCCCATTTCCTTTGGCCTTGTGTGACCTGGCACATAGAGCTCAATGGAAGTACTGCCACGTGACTTCCAAAAGTCACAGACTCTCATGAGACATTCACTCTGGTAACCACAGATGCCATGCTGTAAGGAAGCCCAACCCCCTTTCTTACAGTGCTGCTGAGCTCCAAGTGAACGACTGAGGTGCGCATGGGCCATCTTGGAAATGGGCAATCCTACACACGAGCTGGAGACCTCCTTTCATGGGCTGATGACTGACTAACTGATCTTCCTTGAGTTTTGTTGAAGTAGCAGCACTGTGAGCAGAATAAAAGGTCTTATCAAAACAAGACGCTGCATTAAAAGGTTTTCCATAGAGATAGTGAGTCACAAGGAAGGAAACCATGCAGAGAGCAGAGGTAATCGTGTGCGTAAGATGGGGTGGACTCTAAGGCTAGGCTGATCTGTGCCCTGCTGGCATGGAAGCAGACTGAAATGCCACCTCCCTTCTGTGCAAAGGCACTCAGAGAGATAGCTAAAGCCACATCAGTGGAGGAGGCCTGAGACATTAGTGATTCGAGGGTCGGCAGTGGAGTGAGTCTTCACCATTCAGAGTGAGACTGGATCCAGGGCTCCTCTCATTATTAACCCTCCCAGCCTTTGCATGGTTGGGACCTGTAGGCTGGCAATCATTTTAAGATTATAATGCCCTCAACCCTAAAGTTGGTCCATTCCTAGGTGGTTTATGCCTTAATCTGACATCAGAGTTTTTGACAAAATGGATTTTTGTTGTTATCTGGGTCAGTGTTCTTTGGTGGCTTACAGAATCTGAAAAAACAGGCCCTTTTTTGCAAAAGAACATGCTATAGGAAGAGGGCTTAGAAATACCGTGGTGGGCTCCAAATAACTATGGCCCTTTACAGTTGGACCTGTGTTGATCAGGAGGTAATTCTGGATTAAATGTCAAAAACTGTTACTTCTCTGTAAAAAGTTCAGTGTTAAGCAGTTCAAAGAAGTTCCAGGAAGCTCTGCGTCGTCGCCAAGGACTTGGGCTCCATTCCAAAGAATTTCCTCTTTGATTTTTAACATATGTTTTAATAGCCTCACATTCACAAGAAAGCTGCTGGAACACCAACTAACATGAATCTGTACTCTGATTAGGGAAATGACATGCTGCCTGCTGTGCTAAGAGGGTGTCCACGAATCTGCACCCTAAGCAGCAAGTAAATGGAAGAGGCAGCGAAGGAATACTAGCTGTTCTTCCTGTTCTTGAAAACATTTTGACCACCAGCAGGGGAGCTTATACGTGAGACCAAGCACTCAGGAGGTTGAGGCAGGAGAATGGCTGAGTTTGAAGCCAGCCTGGGTCACAGAATGAGACCTAGTCTCAAATAAAAAGAAAAAGAAAAGAAAGGGAAGAAAAAGAGAAAGAAGGAAGGAAACAAGAAAGGAAAGAGACAATAACATACCCAATAACCTCTGTTCTCAGCTCAGTAACCTCTGAGGGAAAGTATGTGATTTGTTAGCCAGGTGCTCCGTTCCTTAGAGTAAAACTACAGGAAGAGGAAAAGAATAGACAGTGGGTAGTTATGGTGAGCTTTTTAAATTATTTGTATGTGTATGTGTATATGCAAATATATGTGATGTTTGTATGTCTGTATGAATATGTGTGTGTGTGTGTGTGTGTTTGTATCAGTATCTATGTGAACATGAGTGTCCACATGTGTCTGTGTCTGTGTGAGTGTAGGTGAGTGTGTGCCAAAATACACCTGTGAAGATCAGAAGACACAGTCTCACTTGTGGACCCTCTCTCTCTACCTTGAGTCAGGTTGCTTTGCTGTGCACACTGGGTTAGCTGGCTCTGAGATTGCAGGAGCACCAGAATTAGTTTTTACATGGATTCCTGGGATGTAAACTTGCACGGGTAAACGCACTGAACCATTTCCAACCCCAATCCACTGGTTTTAAAACATGCTCTCAAATTCCTGGACATTTCTTTCTTTAAAAGGTAAGACTCGTTCTGTTGCTGACACGTAAAGTCAAAATCAAAACAATTTAGAGAACAAGGGGGTTCTTCATGCTCATGGTTCTAGTTACAATCTACTATGATGACAGGAGCTGAGGAAACTGGCCACAGGAAGAGAAGAGGTAAGAAAGGGGCATACTTGCCAATCTGCCAAAATACTGAATCATCTTATCCACTTGCTTAGGGAATGGTCCAACCCACTATGGGTGGGTCTTCCCATATCAGTTAGATAATCTACAGGTTCTCTCAGGAGACTTGACTTAACTAAATATCTCTTCACAGATGTGATGTGCTTAAAAAAGCTCAACCCTCAATTATCAGGCTGACACCTGTATCTTTTTTTTAATTAAAAAAATGTTTTTTATTCAATTGTGCATGTGTGCGGGTGTGTATGTGTGTGTGTGTAGAACCACGGGTGAATTTGGGAACCACCATGGACCGCCTCCACCTTCTCCTTGTTTACTCTGCCCCGGGATTCACAGGCTCCGCCCTACCAGGACCAGAAACACAGGCCCACCCCACCAGCGTCTATACATGGGGTCTAGGATCTGAACTCAGAACCTTCTGCCTGCAAGGCTTAACCCCTTAGCCACCTCTCCAGTCCCTGACACCTGTATCTTAACTGGAAATTCAGAACTGCCATCTAATAGAATATGGCAGAAGTGATGCCTGATGAGCTCATATTGATGTGGGGTCCCTCTCCTGGGATCTTTATGTGTCCAGGTTCTTGTGTTTAGGAGTCAGAGACTGAAACCAAAATATGTTCAGAGGATTAAGGCAGTTTATTAGAGAAGAGAAAGAATGGAACTCACAAAGGTTAATCCGTGAAGGGCAAGAGAGCTCTGGAGAACTCATGGACTCCAGACATGAGGGACAAGGCAGCAAAGATGACTGCCATATCCAAAATATTTATACCCTTAGTCAGGCCCAAAAAAGTGGTTTTCATTGTTTAGCTCCAGTTTCTGAAAACCTCATTGGAACTTTTGGTCCTCCACATCTCATTGGTGGTCTCATACTGGGATCCAACCCACTTGATCTTGTGCCTGACTTCATGGTCGGGTGTAGCTACAATGGAGAACTAATTTCCATATTCTTTCATGAACAGAGGGTTGGGGAAGTTGGCGACTTTATCTTTGTAAAGGATTAGAGTCAGTTCCTCCAGATCGAGTGTTCTTTCAGAGTAATCCCAGCGCTAGGGGATGACCTTCAAAGATCTTCGGAGACGGTCCCAGCATGGCTGCTCTGCAACTGCCTAAACATGACAATTGCCACCATCTGTGCTCTACCCTGAACTCTTCTCCAGGATTAGGGAAGCTAGGGGAGGACGTCTCAGCAGGCCACGGGCACTGGCAATGGGAGGCTGACATGGGGTTGACACGGGCTGACAGGCAGCAAGAGCACTGGAGTCTAACATGGGATTCAGCCTTGGATGACCTTGGCCCATGCTCGGGGCAAGGCTGAAGATCTCTGAGCGCTAGACTAGCAATTGCTTGGCTCATAGGGTCCATATTTGTTCCTGTTACTGTCGTCGAGTGTCCTGCTCTGTTTTCAACATGTTTCTGTAATTGAACAGCACCATGAACTGGGCATTTCTAAATAGATGGTTTACCTGACCACAGTCCTGGAGGCTGTTGGTGACAAACACAGCACCAGCCTCGGGCGAGATCTTACTGCATCCATCATGATGGGGGGCTGGCTCTGTGAGAGCAAAGCTCTGCAGAAGCTAAAGCCCTGAGTTTAGGACTCTCACACATGGATGGTTACCATCTAAAGGTCCTGTTATTCAACACATGGTATAGGGGCCAAGTTCCCAAAAGATGAAATTTGGTTTCCTACTCAAACCACATGCTGTTTAACAACCCCAAGCCATGGCCTAAAGCACCTGTCATGGTTCCTGAGAATGCTGTCTCAGTTCTGCAAAGCTGAAGGCTTGGTTAGGTAATGACATCACCCAAACCCCACCCACTCCTGCACCCTTCCCCTTCATCCCAGAGACATCTCAGAGGCTTCTTTCCCTTAGGGGTCTGCTGTGGGAATAGCTTGACTTGGGGATGGGGGGTGGGGGAGGAGAGAATGTCTTGAGGTCAGGGTGCAACCACACATTGTTTTCCAGTTACCTGAAAAATTGCTAAATTCAGTGCATTTTTGGTGTCTCTTTCCTTTTCCTTAGGCTAAGCATGCACTTTTCTTCCTGGCCTCCCAATAGCCTTGATTGTGTGGTAGTGACTTTATATATGAAAGAAGTCCCATAGTCTACCAAATAGGAAGTCCACTGCCCAGTATTATAAAGAAAGAACCAATGCTATTGCATTTGGAGATATTTTTTAATAAGACCAGGCTACTCGCCGCCAACTCCTTTGATACACCATCCTCCACAGCACACCTACATGCATGCATGTCCACATGCATGACACCAGTGGAAGGTCTGTAGGATAAAGCCAGCACTAGCCACTTGGTTTAGCAGCTCATGCAAATGAGCGCCATCCCTGCGTTTTCACACCAACCAGGACAAGCACTCTCTTTGTCACTGCCCAACTGATTCTGGCTACTCAGACCAGATGCTAACAGCCCTGGATGCCACAGAAAGCATGAAGAGGGTAGAACCCACAGTTTGGGCACAGTCTTCCAATCCCATTAATGGCATTGTTCATTAGGGTGCCCATAAAACTCCCGGGGGACTTAGCTCTGCCTATATAATTGATCTAATACATCCCAATCCTGTCCACTGCCTTTCCAGAGGCTGGGTGTGGGGATCCCATGGTAAGGTCAGAGGATGTTAGGCAAAGTTCCCAGCTCTGTGTCTCGCTGTGTGCCTTTGGGGGTCTCTCAGTGACTGACATGGGCTCACATTTCTCACCTGTGAAATGGGAGAGGACAGCTCTTTCCTTGCCTTGTTCCTGCTTGTAGTAGGAAGGGCACCCCAGTATTGGACTCTGTGCTGTTGACCGTGGGCTTGGCAAGATTGAGAAGCCAGTCAAGGGTTGGGGAGATAGCTCAGTGGTTAAAGTCTTTGCCTCAAGCCCATACAATTACAGCCATGTGATCTTTGAAAAAGGGGCCCAGAAAATCCAATGGAAAAAGAACAGCATCTTCAACAAATAGTGCTGGCAAAACTGGATGTCCACATGCAGAAAATTAAAACTGGACCTGTACTTGTCATCATGTACAAGAATTAATTCCAAATGGATCAAGGACCTCAATATTAGGCCAGAGATTACAAAACCCTAGGTGAAAGGGTAGGGAACTCCCTCGAGCTGATTGGACTAGGCTAACAGTTCCTAAACAGAAATCCAATAGCACAGTCACTACAACCAACACTGAACAAATGGGATCTTATGAAATTAAAGAGCTTCTGCTCAGATAAAGAGATTGTAAATGGAGCAAAAAGGCAACTCACAGAATGGGAGAAAATCTTCACTCACCACATATCTAATAGAGCTCTATTATCCAGAGTGCACAAAGAACTTAGAAAACTAAACACCAAGAAAATCAATAGCCCAATTAAAAAATGGGCCTGGGAACTCAAAAGAAATTTTATCAGGGACAAAATTGAAATGTCTAACAAATATCTTAAAAAATGCCCACATCCTTAGCCATCAGGAAATGCAAATCAAAACCTCCCTGAGATATCATGTCACCCTGGTCAGGATGGCAAAAATCCACAATACAAACAACACCAAATGCTGGAGAGGATGTGGAGAGAGGGGAACTCTTCTACATTGAGGTGGGAATGCAGGGTCACACAACCACTCTGGCAAGCCGTCTGGCGATTCTTAAGGAAGTTAAAGATTGAAATGCCATATGACCCTGCTATTCCACTTCTGGGAATAATCCCCCATAAAGCAAAAATTCACCTTAATGGCACAAGCACAACCATGTTCATAGCAGCACTATTTACAATAGCAAAGTCATGGAATCAACCCAAATACCCAACAGCTGATGAGTGGATAAGGAAAATGTGATACATTTATACAATGGAATACTACGCAGCCATCAAAAAAGATGAATTAATGAAATTTGCCAGGAAATGGATGGAATTAGAAAAAATTATATTGAGTGAAGTATCCCAGACACAGAAAATTAAGTGCCCTATATACTCTCTAATAGGTGGATCCTAGTACCAAACCCACTTAGTGACATAGTCAAAGATAAATCTCTGTAATACCTACAGTAATTGCAAAGATTATAAACAGGAGAGAAGGGGAAGGAGGGACCCCCCAGAAATAAGGAGAGAGGGGATCATGCTACAGCAGAGAAAATAGCTCACCATCAAACACTGCAAGTAAGTAAAGAGACATCTGGTTAAGCCCACTCACTTTCCTTCCTGTTCACTTGCAACTGAGGGGGTTCAATCTCACCAGTCAGGGAGGGCATAGAGTCTGACAGATAGATGGTAACCATCCTGCAAATGGGAGATTGACCCCCCCCACCGTGGTTTCCTACTCTTATTCCATCTACCTTTGAATCTACTCTTACTGTAAGACTCCATTTTAACAGGCTTTTATCTCTGGCTAGGAGGTGACCTCCAATACCAATCAGGATGGCGCCAAGGGCGGTGCAGGAACAACAAAACTGAAAACAACAACAAACCATAATTCAGAACATCAGAGACCCTACATCACCTGGAACCAGACCAGTCAAATCTCTCCCCGTCCTAAAGCTCAGGGAAATTTGCAGAAGAGGGGGCAGTAAGATTGTAAGAGCCTAAAGATGAGGAGGAGCAACGAGACTCGAGATACCCCACACAAGTTAGGGCCGCAGTAACCATAATGGGACTTTGCATGACCTGCGCAATGACTGATATATCAATGACCCCCCAAAGTCTAACATGGATCGAAGGCACTAGGATCCTTAGAGGCAAGGGATTAACAGTCACAATAGTGTTTCATACTAAAGGGAAACACAAGAAAGGGCTCTAGACAATGGTACTGAGACCTTACATCTCATTAGAGTGGAGGACGCAGAGGGAAGTTTGACATTCACACTAAAGGATGCTCCAGGGATTGGGAGGGAAGAGGAAGGCATTGGGAGAAAGTGAGATAAAAAAATACATATGGCAGAAGACCAAGTTTATATGATTGGAAAAATAAATAAATAATTAATTTAAAAAAAGTTTTTGCTTCGAAAGCAATAGGACCTGAGTTTGGATCCCAGATACCATGAAAAATGTCAGGCAGATGTGGCAGAGGACTGCAATTCTGGCCGTGGAAGGCTGAGTCTGGGAAACCCCAGAGCAAAGCAATAAGGAGATAGAGCAATCCAGGATGATTCCTGACAACACTCTTGGGCCTCTACAGGTACACACACTCAAGTTCCTATACATACATATACATGTTCATGTACACACACACACACACACACACACACACACACACAAATAAAAAAGAATCAAGTCAAATCATAAAATGCAGCATTTGATTCTGGGCATCAAGTGAGATAAAAAAAATACATATGGCAGAAGACCAAGGAGCAGGAGGGCAAAGACCCATACAAGAAGGAACCATCGCCACAGAGACCAAGCCTCTCTGGACTAAAGAGGACTTGGGAGTGGGAGCTATCTGCTCATCAGCCTAACGGAGGATGGAAGATGGTCATCCTCACATGTTCAAACACTGCGGCAGACTCGCTTGAGCCACCTAGCCTTGCAGTGGCTCCGTCTTAGGAGCAACTTCTGGGTTCAATCTTTCCTCTTGTAAACTTGCACCAATGCAGAGTCCGCTTTCATCATGAAGACCTGATAAATGATTTTTGCATTCTGCATCATGGGGAGATAAAGACCTGAGATGTTTCCTATTCTACCCCCAGGGCAGGACAAGAGTTCATTCAGTTCAGTCCCTTTTCACACATCCAACTGTCAGCCTCTGAGATGGAACTGACTAGATGTTTCTCTCTCAAAAATCTGATTTGGAAACTCCCTGCCCTGGGGTGGCAAAACCTTTGGTATCGTCTCTGAATTCACCTTAATGGCACAAGCACAACCATGTTCATAGCAGCAATCCTGGAGATAGGCAAAGGTGAGGAGAGCATGTGGTAGCAGGCTCCCCTAATGAGTCCTAATGAGGGAGCCCTAATGAGGGAGCCCTAATGTTCAGCCCTGGGCTGAACAGCAGGACATGCATGGGTATTATGAGATGTTCTGGATAACCCAATAGCCTCTGCTCCAGGTGTATGTTGTGAATGGATGAGGACCAGTCAGCAGTAACTGGGAAGGAGAAAGGATGGTGTTGAGAGATGGCATCTCAAGGTCTGACTGAAACCAAAAAGCCAGTATTAGAGAAACTCTTTAGAATTAAGTACGATCTTCATCCCTGACCTATCACTGACTTGTCTTTAAAGTCTCTCTTAACTGTCTCTGATCTCTAGTTCCTCCGACCTCAGAACCCTGAATGAATGGGCTTATATGATTGGCTCACATCTACTCAGATCTTCCTCACTTAGTGTCATCTAATGAAGGATCTTAATCACATCTCAAAGCCCGTGGAAGCACCTATTTAGTGTGTGGTTAACCAGGACAGGGTGCATGCAGACCCCCAGCAAACTGCTCCCCATAAAGTTGCTGACTTTTGGTCTTTCCATTTGAGGGTGCTATTGACTTATGCAGATGTAGGCTTGGCTACCTTTCTTCCCACTCCTTCCAGCCATAAGCCAATAAGCCACCCTAGAGTGTCTAGGGGAGAAGCTGAGCAGGCCCCAGACATCTGCTCATCTCCAAGCTCTTTTTGGCCAAGTCAAGCGTCTCCGTGGTCTTGCGTCCCTTGAGTGTCTAGTTGCTTTCCCGTCTATCTTGTTTTCTCTCTACATATTAGTTCAGCACCAAATCCTCTGTCAGTTTTCCCAATCTTCTCTAGTCAGGTCAGCTACCATGGAAACCAGGGATGCTGAAGAACTAGCTCTATTCCAGCTTTTGGAGCAATTGTGTACCTTTTCCTGTGATAGGAAGATATCCCAGTCTGTTCAGGCTGGAAAGTTCAGCAGACTGGAAAGCTATGGACAGCAGAAGTTCATTGACACAGCCTCACAGGGTGGTTAAGTCCAAGGTCCAGATAATGGACGAGTTTGTGTCTGGTAAGGACCCGATTCCTGGTGTATAGCCAGCTGTCTTCCTACATAACTTCATAAAACAGGAGGGGCAAAGAGGGTCTCTGGAGTCTCTTTATTGATGGTGGTGGTAGCTGTTGAGACAGAGCTTTTCTCTAGAGCCCAGGCTACTATAAACTCATGATCCTCCTCCTGCCTCAGTCTTCCAAAGGGATCACGGTGGTTCCTCACCAGACCTAGCTCTAGAGCCTCTTTTACTCTGAAGATCTAATAACCTTCCAAAGATTCCACTTCCAAGTATCATAACACTGGGGATCAGGATGCTAACATTTGAATTTTGATAATATGAATTTGAATAACACTGAGATACAACCCCCAATCTCCAGCAGATAGTCCCCGAGAGAACAATAGAGATAGATGCCTGTCACTTCTGAGGCATGCATCTAATTCCAATGCAAGACTTTCCAGAAAGCTCTTTTCCCTCTGCAGTGATGACAATCTCTACCTCAAAGAGTGGTTCTCTTGTTGATCTAGGTCCTAGGATGAGAGACACAGAACAGTTGATGTCACAGAGCAGTTTCCGGTCCAACCTTTGGGCAACTAAATAGTAAAGTTTGGGGATTTTTCTCTCTCTCTGTGTATTGTTTTGTATCTATGTATGTATGTTTGCATGTGTGTGGGCACATGTGTGCATATGGTTACACATGCATGTGTCCGTGTGTGGAAACCTGAAGTTGAGATTGAGAATCATCCTCAGTTGCTCTTTTCTTATTCTTTTCAGAAGCATTTGCACTGGGGAATTCCCAGGTTCTACCTCCTGAAGTTGGAACTACAGTTACTGCCCCACCTTGTTGACATTTTATGGGATCTGGAGATTAAAAATTCCAGTCCTCTTGCTTACAAAGCAAGTGCTTTAACCCCTGAGTAACTTCCAGGCCCAAGTTTGGGGGTTTTAAGGCAGTGAGATTCTGGAACTATTTATTACTATTATGTAACACAGCTGATCCTGAGTGATAGAGTGGTAACCAGGAACTGGGTACATTTCTTGAATCGAATAGCTACTGGCAACAAGGCTAAGTGGAATCAACAAATCAGGTAAGAAAGTCAATTTCATTCTTGAGAAACTAGTGGTATTAAAAAAAGCCATGAACCAAAACTTAACAGTGGCTCAAATAACTCTTCTTCTCTAACCATATGCATTTAGAAAGTGTTAAGAAAACTGCCCAGCTGTAAGAAGAGAGTGCTCCTAACTGTGCTTGTTAGATACAGGTGTCAACCTGACAGCTGCAGGCTTTGGGCACATGTGTGAAGACTTGGTAGCTAAGACAAGCACTGAGAAAGCCTGTGCGAGGTTATCTAACTGATGAGTGAAGATCCAGCTCCTGGCAATTGGGAACCATCCCCTGGGCACACGGATAAGACAGAGGGAGCTAGCTAAGTATCCGGGCATACTTTAACTGACTGACACATGACAGCAATTCCTATGGATATGGTGTGACCAATTCCCTCGGCTCCTGATATTGGTATGGATTCTTCTGCTGTACTGATGAAGTGCAACCAAGAGTTGTAAGCTGAAATAAACCCGTGTTCCCCCGAATTGTTTGGTCCTGTATTTATCAGCAACATGAAAAGAAACTGCAACACCCCCTTTTTTTCACACAGACACAAACATAGACATACACACCACAAAAATGTAGTCTCTATGCAGCATGACTTAGCTAAGAAAAATGAATATTTCTTTCTCATGATCAAGAGTGTGATATTTCAATTCTAATAAATGTATGAACTGGCTAAATCATTAATCCTTCTTGAATGATGAAGGAAATTTGTTTTTTTTTCCACTCATACAAACTTGATAGGTACCCCATTGCCTTCCCTCCCTTCACCCCTTCCTGGATCCCCTTGCTCCCTCCCCTCTTTTCCCCCTCCCTCCCTTTCTCTCAGTGGGGGGGGGGCATTTCTGAAGCATCCTTTACTGGGCATGACAAACTTTCTTCTGGGTCCTCCTCTTTTGATGAGGTATAAGGACTCAGTAGCATTGCCTAGAGCTCTTTTTTGTGCAACACCCCCTTTTTGTGCAGAGGAGTAAGACAATGGCAAAGGAGAAACTCTAAGAGAAGAGCCAGGATCTGAGAACAATGATTGGGCAAGCGAGACATTCAAGAGGAGACTGCAAGATTGCTATGCAAGGTGCATGCTCTCTCTGCTCCTCTCCTCTTTGAATTGGACCATTCTGTGGTGCTACTCCATCACTTTGCACTACTGTGTATTTTGAGTATGTATGTACATATATATGTATTAGCTCATTCTTATTGCTATAATAAATACCTAAGGCTATAACTATAAGGAGTAAAGATTTATTTAGCTCAATCTTGAAAGTCCAAAACGGGGTGACCTTGTGAGAGTTTGGCCATTGGTAAGGATTTCTGAGGCTCTGTCCCAATACAAGTCCTTAACCTGGTTGGCACCGTGTGCAGCATGTACATGAGGGAGATAAGAAGTTGCACCCATTCAAGATTCAGGTTCATTCTTTTCAGAACCCATTCTTAAGGGAATTCACTCTAAGAAACCAGCATTAATCTTGTCTGAGGTCGCTGCACCCATTAGGCCCCACCTGTTAAATATTCCACCACATTAAGAATCACATCTCCAGGCCACAATCCTTGAGAGATGGGGGGGGGGGGAAGAACGGACAAACCTTTTGTTCACAAGTATTCAGATTGGGAGGAACATATGAAGAAACCACTGGGCATCCCAAAGAGGAACTGGACTTTGAGTTGGATGCCATTCAATGTCCCTTACTGAAATCCTTCCAACCTGCCTCTACTTACAGATCTAAATTTACAAAGCACTTGAGATTGGGTCAGGTACCCAAGGAGGAGGAAGATGTGCTTCATGGGGAAAAAAAGGAGGTAACCTGCTAGACTGCTCTACTATCCCTATGCCATGGTAACTAGTCCATTGTAGAGGCACCTACGCAATGGTGGACACATCCCAGTCAAATACTGAGGGCAGTCAGTGACATAAGACACTCTACACAGCCCTACCTCTTTAAGGCTTCACTACATCCCAACAGTGCTCCAAGTCAGGAGCCAAGCCTTTAACATATGAGCCTTTGGGGACACCTGTATCCAAACCATAGCCAGGCATAACTCCTATTTACCATGACTCAGTACAAGATGTGGGTGAATGACCCACAACTTCCACTCTTATATGGGTGCATGTTATGCTGTTCAAAGGTGGAATGCTTAAGGAGTCACTTCTCAGAACCCATCCCTGTTGTCAAGTGGTGTGTGACAACTCTAGTTCAGCTGGATGAAGATTGGAAGATAATTTTCCTTTAGAGTTCCCCAGGCTCTGTTTCCCTGACTTGAGTATCTTCTGCAACTGCAGAGAAGCCCACCATCCTGTCTCTTGCTTGCATATGATCTGTGTCTAAGGTCACACTTCATCTGATATTCTGAGGTTCAATAATGATATGCTCCAGTGGAGGGGATCTTCTCCCACATGCTGGCCTTCTGTTCTTTGACTGTTAAGACTTCTCTTGGATAAACTTATTGATGCTTTTCTCTGACCACTGTGTTGGGGTTGCTGTATTTGAGAAAAACACTTTCTGGTTGATTCTCTAATTTAACCCACCATCCATTATTGTTGTGGAATTCTTTTTGGTCAAGTTCCATTTCAATCTTCTGCTACTTTCTTTTAAATCCTAAGAATCCTTGTTTTTAACCCCTGAATATATCTTTACATATTATGGTTTCCCTTTGTGGATTATGACAGCTTTCTAAATTTCCCTAGCAAGGTTCTTAATAGTTTTGTTGATGTTTCCTTTTCTGTGCCTGGCCTCAGTATCTTCTACCTTACTTAAAAACAAACAAACAAACAAACAAAACAAAACAAAACAAAAACCTTTTGTGGCTTTGCATTTCCTGACACATGCTTTCCTAAGATGGTGGGTCAGCACTGGCTGCTTTCTTTTATTTGCCTAGGAAGGACTTAGATGGACCAGAAGTTCTGTACCCACAAGTGCCACCATGTCCCATGACCTTCCCTGGTCTTCTAGCTATTCATTTGAGCAACTGTGGATCTTGGAACTTAAAGGTGTTTTGCTTTGATCTGACTTGGTTCCCCTAGGCTAATTCACAGAAAGGGGGATTGAAGAATCAGCTTCCAGTACCATATGTGTACTTAATCTTCCTGATCCCAGTGTTGTTCCCCTGCACCATGTTGTACCAGGGCACTCTCCTTTATCTGTTTCAGATAGGCGTGGTAATGGGAAAGGGATAGCTGTGAAAAACAGGAAGGGAGCTGGGCATCTCCACGAAGACTCTTTGTACAGTTATTCTTTAGTTCCAGCTTCCCTCCCACGTCCAGGAGTACCCAGTGCCACCTATGTCTTCCCTTTAGATTCATTTGCTATTGTTGCTTCCTTTCCTGCTCTCTCTGTCCTCATGCAGTTTGACCTTATAACTCAGGTTACTTCAGAGGTTCCAAGAGAGAGCTGAGGCCACAATTGCCAACTCTTCTCTCCTCACCTCAAATATCTTTACTGCCCACTTACTCTGCCTGGTCCTCTCTGATCTGCATTTAGACGGTTCTTTCCATGTGAGATGTCAACACACACACACCAGCACAGTCAAAATCATAGTAACAAAGAAACATGGGCTCAGAGCTATGATGAAATCTTCACTGGGGGACATTTCCATGAGGGCTTGGAACAAGAGAGACCAGACCTGAGGCTTCAAGCATTGAACTTTGGATGAATTGCTGGGAAAACAGGCAAAGACCTATATGCAGAATGCCACTGGGCACAGACGAAGCCCTCTGGGAGGTGACAGTCTTGAAGAACCCTTGGATGGAAGCCTATCAGCACAAGGTTCTCTTGACCCAGTCTGCTACGGAAGCAGTAGGAGCTCATGACGTAGAGGTCCAGAGACAAGCTAACAGGAAGGTCAACCACCATACATGCAGAATCCCCTGGCTGAAGGGACAAGAGGACAGAAAACCAAGCCAGTAAAGCCGAATAGGACCAGCTCCTTTACAGTGAAGAAGCCACCAGCATGCGGTGGGAACAAACAGTCTGAGTCATCACTTGGTCAGGACACAAAGCTCTTAAATGTCATCAACACAATCTGCCTGGAAGAGAGATGATGACTTCTGCCAAGTGGAGACCCTCCTACAGGGACTTGATCTAGCGTGGCAAGCACTGGAGTCTGCACAGGGCAGCGAGAGGGAACTGAGAGCACCCAGGAAGTACTCAAACATGTATATCCCATCAACCCAAAATTGGTTGCCTGGAGTTGATCTAGACATCTAGGATCCTAGGATCCAAATAATTTGGGGAAAAACGAACTCAGGACCACAGTTCCTAGTTCTGCCAGTGCAATGATTGCTCCTTTGGTACACTAAAATGGTCTTGTTCAGCTCATCTTGCAATTCCGCCAATGTGGCTAATTCCAAGGCTATCATCCCCAGTGAAGGCACAGTTCTCACACTGTGGCAGGGGTCAGCTGCTACCAGTTCAGGATGTGCTAAGCTGGGCTCAAAGACGGTGGGAAGCTACATAGCGGTGTGTGCACGCGCTCGCGAAGGGCAAGGTAGTCTGGTCTAGGCTGGAAGGCCCCGCGGGGCGCAGTTGAGCACTTTCTTTGGAGGCCCAGGCAGTGGATGGGTGGGGCGCTCTGGGCGGGGTCCACGCAGCGGGTGGTGTTTGAAGCCTCTGTGACCGTGGTGGGAAAGGGACAGCCTGGAGAAGTTGGCAGTTGGCCTGGAGCGGGAAGGGGAAGGGCCTCGTTCCTAGAACAGCCGCGTGCGCCGCCTCGGCACGTAGTTCACTCACTCCTCAAGCACAAGAGGCGGTGGGGCCGTCACCCGGGCTGTCAGGAGCCGGCACGACCGCGTCCTAGGTGCCCCACGACACAAATGGGAGCGAGCGCTCGATCCCTCCCGCAGGGGTGGCCCGGCTCCATGAGTGATTTCACTCCTGCCAGGACTGCGCCGACTCCCGGGGCTCGGTAGGGGACCAGACTGGAGGTAGGCAACGACCCCGGGGTCCGGGCGTGGCCACCCGGAGATTCGGCAGCAGAGGCGTGTGGCGCGAGTGTTCCGCCCCCAGGCCAGGCCAGCAGCCCTGCGCGCGGGCGGAGCAGACACGCCTCCCCGCCCGCGCGCCTTGCGGATGAGGCCGGGGGGACAAAGGGTGTCCTCGGTAGAGTCCTCCTTTCCGCGCCACTCTGGGCTGTAATCGCACAAAAGCTCCGGGAAGGAAAAGCCCGGCGGGGTCCCCACTGCGGGAGACTCGGGCCACAGCCCCAAGCGGTTACACCCTTGCCCGCCACCCTTGGACGTCGTGCGTCAGCGTGCCCCGCGCCCGGCTCCAATTTCTGCCCCGCCTTCCACTAAGCAAGGGACACGCCCATTGGCGCGCGCAGATCCCGCGGCAGAACAGTCCTCACTGGAAGCCAGGATTGGTGTGACCGAGTACTCAAGAGCCAATGGTATCCGCTTGTGCCATCGGCCACGCCCCCTCCCGAGGCGCGCGCGCGTGACCGTACCATCCCTCTGGTGCGCGTTCCAGGCTCCCCGCCCCCTTCGTGCGCGCCGCTCCCTGCGGCCGCCGCCTGTAACCTGCGCTGCCAGGATGTGGCTGGGGGCTGACGTCGGGTCCAGATGTGGCCCCAACTCCGCCCACCCCCGAGGCCGGTCCGCCCACACCGAGCCGCGCGCACGGCGGCTGTCCCTCCTGCCACAATGCTCCGTGAAGCTGCGGCCGCGACTTGACGCGGTTGTCCCCAACGCCACCACTCGACATCATTAGGACAGGCCCGCCCTGACGCCGCGCGCGCGGACCCCGAGCGTCCGCGCCCCCCATGCACTCACTCTCCGGTGCCGGGCCGGGCGGGCGTCTCGCGGACGCGGAGCCGCGCGGGTGACGGCACAGGCGGCTGCGCGCCCAGCCTAACCCAGCCCAGCCCGAGGAGAGGGCGCGCCGCGCCCCCGCCCCCCGCCCCCCGCCCGCTCTCGGAGGCCGTGGGTGCGGATGCGCGGCTGACGACTCGCAGCGACCAGCACTGCCTCCCGCCCGCTGGCCAGAGCCCGCAGCATGGCAGCCGCCGCCTATGTAGACCACTTCGCCGCCGAATGCCTCGTGTCCATGTCCAGCCGCGCGGTCGTGCATGGGCCGCGGGAAGGGTCGGAGCCCCGGCCCGAGGGCGCGGCCGCCGCCGCCGCCGCCGCCCCCACACTGCCCCGCGTTGACGAGCGCCGCGACGGCAAGGACAGCGCCTCGCTCTTCGTGGTCGCGCGGATCCTAGCGGACCTCAACCAGCAAGCGCCGGCCCCCGCCCCGGCGGAACGCAGAGAGGGTGCCGCTGCCCGGAAGGCGAGGACCCCCTGCCGCCTGCCGCCCGCGCCCCCGGCACCGCCGCCCGCCTCGGAGCCCGCCTCTCCCGGCCGAGAAGGCGCGGCGGCCGCGCCCCCCAGCCCCGCGTGGAGCGAGCCGGAGCCCGAAGCGGGGCTGGAGCCCGAGCCGGGACCTGCGGGAAGCGGCGAGCCCGGGCTCAGACAAAGGGGTCGGCGGGGTCGGAGTCGCGCGGACCTCGAGTCCCCGCAGAGGAAGCACAAGTGCCACTACGCGGGCTGCGAGAAAGTTTACGGGAAATCCTCGCACCTCAAGGCGCACCTGAGAACTCACACAGGTCAGTGGGGCGGCCTGGGCGCCCCGAGCGCGCGGACTGGGGACTGCGCGGTGCCGGCCACGCCCCCGCAGTTGCCATTCCGGCGCGAAGTGGGGGGCCGGGCGCGGGGAACCGCCGGGCGGACAACGACGTGGGCCTCGCCCCTGCCCCCGCCGCCGCCCCCGCCGCCCCATCCCGCGGCCCGCCTCGCGCGCCCGGCGAGGCGGGTCCGGCTCTCGGAGTCGGCGCCCGCCGGGCGACCGCGCCCCCACCGGGCACGCCCCCTCTCCGGCTAGCTGGGGCGGGGCCGCGGGGGTGGATGTCGTCATCCGGGCGTGGGGGGAACGCCGCCCCGGCCGGGGGGTGGCGCGGGCAGGTGCGCCGGGGCTGGCTGGCGGCTGCGGGCGTGGCTCGTGGCGGTGAGCGGCGGGGGCCGCCGGGAGCCGGGGGTGGTGGATCTCCGGACCAGTCCCGGCTTCTCTCCTCCCCCGCCGGCCGGGCGCGCGCGCTGGGGAGGGGCGGGACCGACCCAGACGCGCGGCGGGCGAAGTTCACGCGGGGACAGGGTTCCCTTCAGCCACTCGGCACATTCTTCGTTCTCTTCCTGTAATTTTTCCAGCGCCCTAAGGTTTAATTTGTCGTAACCAGAACCAGTGGCGGCTCTGGCCAACGCGGGGGGCGGTCCCCAGGTCCCGGTTCCCCGCCTGCGGCTCTTTGTGGGAGCCCCAGCCCATCCGCCCGGCGGGGGCGCGCCCGGCCGGAGGAGGGGTGCTGTTCTGCCAGGCGGCGCTTTCTCTAGCACCAAGCTCCTGGCCACTGCGGTCTGGCTGTGCGGCTCTCTGGCCGGCCCAGCTCTTACCTGCCCCGGGGCTGGATGCGGCCTGATGAACCCGTGAGGACGGGGCGCCGAGCCTGCACCCTCGGTCGCGTCGGGCCGCTCGATGCTGTGCGTTCGGGGCACCGCTTCGCGTCGCGCGGGCCCGTTACTCTGTACTGTAGTCGATTCTTACGTGGGAGTTCCCCTCCCCCTCGGTTTTTAATTTTAACCCAGCGATCAGACATTTAGTGGAGGGCCACTTCCCTCCCCCAGTTGGACTTAAGCGTCTCGTATTTCCCTTGAGCTCATTCTGGGACATTTAATTCTTTTTCCACCTTGAGGCAGGTTCACAGCCCGTTACTTCGCGAATTACTAGTTGGACCTTCTCCTAATTTGAAAGTTAAACCCGTTGATTTTAAAACGCGCGCCTACACACCACACACACACACACACACACACACACACACACAGAAGCGTCGGTGACTGGAGCGCAAGACTTTTTTCCCCTAGTCCTTTTGGAACCGAGTGTGACGAGCTCTGCGGACACTGAGTCTGGGGGAGGGGCACGAGGATCTGGACAAACTTTTCCATCGGACACTGCCCCCCGGGTCCTAGTTCCCATCCAAACCACGTGGCAGGTGGTGGGGCTGGGAGAAAGCCGTCCATTTCCAGGCATCCAGGGTCAGAATTAATGGTGTGTGCGCGGAGGGGGTGGGGTCTGTGGAAGGTTCGAAGTTCTGCTCTGGAGAGAGGTCACCAAGGTGGGTGTGACCTTGGGGGAGGGACTGAGCTGGGTTCAAAACCTGTGCCGTGTGGGGGCAGTGCTTGGGGCGGAGTGTTGGGCGGGGAACGTAATGATTGAGAAATCTTAATGCAAATTAGTGCGCCGTGGCTTCCCCACGCGCGGCCCTGTGGCCCACTTTGATGCACAGGGGAGGAGCTAGCCCAGGATGTTTTCTTTCTTGACTCTCCTTTCGGACTCAGCTGGTGGTGAGAAAACCTCTGGGGGCGCTGGGTACTGCATCACCCGCAGTGGGGTGGGAGCCGTTCTCTCTGGAGTGCCAGGAAATTCTAGTCAGAAGAGAACGGAAACCACCTTCTCGAGTGCCAGTAATGTCCCTTAAGGCTTGTTCTTAGATCAGGGAACCCTCTCCACGCACCCCACCCCCACCCCCAGGTGTGCCGACCGGAGGGAGGCCTCATCTCTGGGGTGAATGTCAGAGACAAATACCCCCTTGAGAGCAGAGTAGGAAATAGAAAAGACTGAAGATGTCTAGGCCTGTCTGTTTACGTGGTACCCAGGTGAATCTGATTGTGAGCGTTGCATATCCAAAGTGCCTTCCTCTGGGTGGAGTCTGGTTCAGCCTGTGGTTCAGGGAAGCCCTGGATACCATTTCTAGTCCTGCCTTGCCTGCAGTGCATAAGTTAACTGGCATTCATTTATAGCACAAAGGGGATTTTCCTATGGGGTACGTAGAAGAGAGAAACTAGTCAGACCTTACTTAGGTGGTTCTGTGATTTGTATTTATGGGACACCAGCAATATTCTGGGAAAGGAGGGTCTCAGCAGGTAGTGCCTGAGATCCTATATCTTTTACTCTTAGAACCTGACCCCCCCCCCCTTTTTCTCAGAATCATATTGGTGTTGTATTTGGGTGAATATTGTAATCTCTGTGTTAGCATCATGCCTTATTGCTACAATAAAATACCGGACCCAAATAACTTAGAGTCAGAAGAGTCTTATTCTGCCTAACAATTCCAGGCTACAGCTATCATGGTAGGAGAGTTACAGCATCAGAAGCTAAAGGAATTGGTCACATCACAGCAAAAACAGGACAAGGACTAATGCGTGCTTGTCCTGTGCCCAGCTCTCTTTCTTTGTACAGGGAATAGTGCTGCCCACAATGGGTGGTCTTCCCACGTCAATCAAAGTAATCAAGACAGTATCCTAGAGAATCCCTATCAGGATGCCTGGGTCCGCCTCCTAGGTGTCAGGTTGAAATTAATGCTTACCATCACAGCTACCTTAGCCTACATGGTAACGGGGAGCTCTGTGACTAGCAGCCCCTTCCTGGCCTCCTTGTGGTTTGGTAACATCTGTTCCAACCATCTGGAAAGTCTTTGGGGAAAAAGAAGTCATGTGTGTGGACAACCTTTGGGAAGTGCAGGGATCTTTAGCTAGGACTGTCCCTCGTCTCCCATGCTTACCCTGAACAGCTGCTTGCAAAGAGAGGTGTCCCTCCTGATTAGCTACAAGGCAATGGCCCCTCTACTCCACAGCAGTCATTCTGTAGATCACTGCTTCTGTCAGATTTCAGTAATTGCTGGTGTCATAGCTAATGCAAAAGAAAACAGACACTGCAATAGGAGCTGCTCGTTTATTTAATTGGAACCTCCCAGACCAGACTTGTGAAATTTACCCCATCTAACTTTGGGGAGTAGCAAGGCCAGGAGCAGTTTTCTTGGAGGTTTGGGGTTTTGATGTGGGACTGTGAAGACTTGAAGTCAGGGCAGGTGGGGCCCTCCTTTGAGGGCAGACTAGTTCCTTGAGCACCACATCATGTGTCTTGCTGTGAGAGATTCTCCCACGGATGGCGGGGCTTTGGTGGAGTGGCCACTCAGTGTTCCACAAAGACACCCTGTGCATTCTTATCTATTTGTTCCTGCAAATAATTGTTTTTTGAAACTGTTTTGTGCCCTGTTTTCTCTACAGCATCCAGAACCAAAACAATCTTGCATGCTGCCTAAACTGGGCCATTTCAGGGGCTCTGGCAGCCCCTTGAGAAAAGCTAGCACAGTACTGGGCACAGCCCTCCCCTGTAGATCTCAAGTTCATGTATGGGGAGGTAAGGATGAGGGATATAAAGGAAGACTGGTTTCCTACAGTATTTTAGGAGCAGTTAGCCTGAAAATTACCCTGGCTCACTTGAAGCAAAGATTTGATATTGTGTGAGAGTCTTGGGTCAGTCTCCTCTCCCAACATGTACCCTCATCTTAGTACCTCATTCAAAAATACACTGGTCCTCCTAGGTGCTCCCTATACATTTGCTTAGTAAGCAACCTATCAGAGCAGAGGATACCTGGGCCGGACTTCCTTGACCCAGAGCCAGTCCAGGATCCTTGATGGACAAACCTTTGTCCAGGAACATACCCAAGCCAGGGGTTCTAGCCACTCTCAGTGCCAGTGGGCTTCCCTGTGAAACTCCTCAAAACAGCCCAGAGCCAAGAACTATGTGCACGTGCTTGTCTGCCGGCTAATCCCGGCTCCCTTTGCTGTATGCCTCTTTTCTGGCCTCTCCTGTGGATTTGCGTATGTACACCTGTGTAGCCATATTAGACATTTTAAAAAATGCAGGGGGTAGATGCACTGTGGGTTTCTGTTTCATGTGTTCACTTCAAGGAAACAGCTTCATTTATTTTCATTGTGACTGGCTTGCTCCAAGGTATGGTGGGGTTATAGGACCGTGTTACAATTTATGTAATCTCCTGTCACCTACTACTGAGAGGACAGCTGTGTGGCTGGATGTGATTCTACTGTTTTCCAGCTGTTTTGCAATGGAGTCTGTGATTGTCTTGATGCATAGCTTCACAAGTATGATTGTAACACGTGCGGGCTACCATCGGCATAAAAGACTTTGGAGGAAGTGGCTGCAGTTCTTGGTTTCCCCTGGGCAGAGGAAGAGACCTGTTTTGTCACCCCTGTCTTTTAGAGGGAGTTTTGCTTTCCCTAGTTTTCCTCTTGTACATGTTAAAGCATTAGACCTAGTTCACACTGGGACTGCTCATATCAGTACCAGCATAGCCACAGGGTTGCCCCCACTTGCCTTGAGCCTGCTCTCTCTGGCCATCTTAACTCTGACTTAACAGACCTTGGGAAAGCTCTGTGAGCAGTTAGGTGTGTCTCCCTGCACATTGGACTTTTGGCAGAAGACTGGAGGGGAGGGGTCCTGCCAAACAAGCAAAGGAAGGGCACACCGTACTGTAGGCTGGAGTTCATGCTGAGAGGTACACAGTGGCAGGTGCGGTGAAGTGAGCACAACAAAATGAGCTGCGACAACCTCTGCCCCAGGGTCTGCTCGGTCTGCCTTCATAGCAATGTTCACCCTTGGTTACTTGATTCCTAGATGTAGCAAGTCAAGGGGATAAGAGTGATGATGTGTTCACAGCCACTAAAAGAAAGGAGGGAACAGTAGGAAGAAAGATACACATACTCCTCTATTTTTCCAGTTTAAGTGAAAAAAACCCATTGAGCACATGGCCAGGACATATGTGGGCTGTCTGTGGAGGGCCACCTTGTTCCTTTCCAGAGGTTCTGGGCCTGTGTTATTAGAGACCTTACACTAATCCTCACAGTGATTTTCAAATCAGCCTATTAAAGTGTGTCTAGTTTGTGCTTTTAAGAAGGCGATTTAGACGGTTCTTAAAATCCTCGAGTGGTGAACTCGGCTCTCAACCTCATCTAAGACCCGCAGATTACATGCTGGGTATCAGGCGTTTTCCTACTTCATTAGCTTATAAGAAGTTGTTTTATTTTCAAAAGGACCCTAAGAGACAGAACTGTTACTGTTTTATTTCAGTGTGTGTGTGTGTGTTTTGCAGGGGATCAAACCTAGGCACTCAAGGTAAACACTCCACTACTGAGCTGTATCCCTTGTGTGCTACCCAAGTTATCATCCAGTTTTAGATCATCCTCCTCTCATCCTTCTGAATAGCTGGGATGACAGGAGTGTGTCACCTTACTTAGTACACTATTATAATTCCTCATTTCCAATAGTTAGCCAAGGTAAGTATCGAATGGTGGGTCAGGGTTGCACTTGGGTTGTGTGTCCTCCACCAGTCTTTCCTCTGGGACCTTCATCCTGGATGACAGGTAAGCAAGGCACCTTCTGTTACAGTAGGAGGCTGTGTGTGGCGCCTCAGTTTTCTCTATTTATAGGCCTGGCAAAATGCTAAGGGGTGGGTCTCCCTATGTTCACTAGTTGAAACTTTGTCACATTTTGCTCCTTTGCACCCTTTCTGCCTCTCTGCCTCTTTAAATATCAATATGCAGCCTGCACGTAGGAATTTCCCTAAGGATTCTCAAAAGTGCCCAAGCCAGTTAATACATTGTTCATAGAGTAAGTATGTCATCGGGCTGTTGATGGCATCGACATCCCACAGTCCGGATTGATTGGTGCTTTGCTCACACTTTAGGTGTAGGGTAAACAAGTTTTGATCCACATTACCACACAGATAATGTTGGGTCTCTCCATTGTGGCACAGCTGGAGATGGTAAGAATGTCACTTTCAAGATGATCGAATTGGTTTCTGCCAGGTCCCTGCTGATAGGAACATAATTTCCTCTCTATAATTAATAAACAACCTGTGGTTAATACTCTGAGACTGGCATTTTGGAGAGCCAGGTTACCACTGCCTCGTGCTGGGGCAGACAGGAATCTGTTCACCCCCCTGGCACACTACTGGGTGTATTCTGCAGTGACTTTCTAACTTCCTTGACTAAATAAGTGTTGGGGTTTGGGGGACCTGCTCTGAATGACTTTTAAATTAAAAAGATGTCTCGGAAGGACCTTTAGGCACTACCTTCTTCAAACAATTAGCACCAGAATTTTACTTCCAATGAAAGAGTCTCCAGGTATATTTATAGCTGGCTCAAAGTTTGTAGCATTCTTGGCCAGCTCTCCTGTGCCCCAGCTACTTAACCCGTTTCTTGGGCTTGGACAGTTCCTGCTACCACCAGCACCCGTAAGGTCCTTTCAAGAAGAAAACGTCACCTGTTGACCATACTCCTGAGCTTGTGCTTTTGTGTTGTCTTTTCTTGAGAAATCAGTTTGCCACCAAAGTAGGAATGCTCAATGGCCAGAATTTTTAGGGATGAGCAACTGCCACATAGGCCTGAAGGCAGGATACGTGGAATGCAGAAGACCTCTGGTCGTCGCAGGAGGCCAGAGCAGAGACACCTGAGCCCTAGCTTTTTGCTCTGGCTGGCATGGATTGGAAACAGAGTACTTGCCGGAAGCCAGAAGAGTGTTCCTTCAAGCACATGCTTGTCTTTTGTCTATGGTGTGCACATGCACAATATGCATTCTCACATACACAGGTACACATAAGCCCATACATAAGTACGTACGTGTAACTGTGGTGTCCTCAGTCTTCCTGAGCTCAGCATCTGTATCTGGAGCACAGTGACTATTAAGACCTGCTGGTTTCTAATTCCTCTTGACTTAGACATCAGGTCTCAGGGTCCACCTCTACCTCCAGCAACTGTCGACAAGGTGATGAGTCCTGTATTTAGGAGAGGCACAGGGTTGTTTCCTCAGTTGGAAATAGGGCCCTGGTAAGCAGGGTGTTTACCTGTCCCACCGTAGCCCCATTTCTTTATTTTTCTCATCTTGTGGTGGTGGAGTTTTTGTTTTTTTTGTTTTTTTTCTTTACTGAATCTTGCAATTTAGTCCAGACTATTTCTAATCTGGAGCTGCCTTCTCAGTACCAGGATTCCTGCTTTTACCCTCTCTTGCTATTTTAGTGGCTGGCTATTCCATCTTCCATCCTGCTGGCATTATTCTCTACACAGGGCTGGATAGCGAACACCAGGTGCTTTTGGGCACTTGGCATATGTGTGTACATGTGTGTGTGTGTTTGGTGTGACACCGCATGGCACCAAGGGCCAGAAACACAGCTTGACAAATCTATTCTTACCAGCATTGTCTTAGACAAACCAAACTGGGAGCATACGTCCACGGTTTTTGATTTTTGGGGGGGAAGAGGTGTATGTTTATTGTTCTCATTTTTTGAACTTTAATCACACAAAAAAACACTTGCTAACCAGGAACTTGGCCATGCTCCGTGGCCATTGGCCAGTCTGTCCCAAGGTGACCCGTGTCGCAGAACTCTACAGCTTAATGCCTCAGATTAAATGTCCTTGTATTGCTGCCACAGGAGTGTGGGGGACAGCACTCAGCTGATCTCCTTGGAGTTAGAGCTCGGGGACTGTGATGGAACAGTCCTGCAAGACACAGGGACCCAAATGAAAATGCACTGACCATGTCTGGGATGGGGGGGGCGATGGTGTGCAGTGCAGTTGTGAACACTGACCATGTCTGGGGGTGCAGTGCAGTTGTGGACATTGACCATGCTTGGGGGTGCAGTGCAGTTGTGGACACTGACCATGCTTGGGGGTGCAGTGCAGTTGTGGACACTGACCATGTCTGGGGGTGCAGTGCAGTTGTGGACACTGACCATGTCTGGGGGTGCAGTGCAGTTGTGGACACTGACCATGTCTGGGGGTGCAGTGCAGTTGTGGACACTGACCATGTTTGGGGGTGCAGTGCAGTTGTGGACACTGACCATGTCTGGGGGTGCAGTGCAGTTGTGGAACACTGACCATGCTTGGGGGTGCAGTGCAGTTGTGGAACACTTGCACAGAACGCACGAGGCTCTGTGTTGGATCCCCAGTGGCCCAGTGCCTTCTCTGAGCACCTGTCTTAGGAGAACTTCTGATGGTGGAGCTCTGACATAGGCAGGTCTCCCGTGGAAGGAGCTTGCAGTGGCCAGAGGGTGATGTGACTCGCTCTGCCCAGGACCAGATCTACAGAGTATACACGGGAGCTTCAGGAAGGCAAGTGTCAGTGCCCTGGCTCTCACCTCTGTGATCCTTTTTCAGACAGTCAGGGGTTGTGGTTTAGTCCTGCTCCTAGAGTGAAGAGGGACTGAACACAGTGGTGACCCCAAAACTTATGGCTGGGTCCTTTGGGATTCCATGTATGGGATCTCACATCAGGTCAACCCCTGTTAATAGGGATTAAGATTTACTGGGTTCTGAAGGTCATTCTCAAGCTACACCAGAGTATGTGCCAAGCCTGTGATAAGGCAGGAATATTCTGCTCCTGTAGATTCCTTCTCTAGGCTGTCTCAGTTGTTCCTTACTCCCTTTGTATATATATGTTCACTGTGAAGAAAGAATAGACAGAGTTGGGGCTGGAAGCTGCTGATAAAGGTAATTGACAGAGTGTGAAAGGGTTTGTGCAAAGCAGCATTGAGGAAGAGGAGACCAAGGGACTTCAGGGTCTCAAACCCCATCCTGGGTGCTCAGGGAAAGGAGAAAAGTCCTAGACCCACAGAGTTGCTTTGTGTGGGGAGCTGCTCAGCCCAGTTGGGCTCCTGGGGCAGCACCTGTGAGTGGGCACCAGGCTGCACCTGGGCTTCTTTCCAACCACAAAGCCCACAGTTCTTTGAGCAAGTATGGTGTGAGTTAATTACATAGTTGCCAATCAGGTGAGCCTTACAAGACAGAAAGTGACTGGGTCTGTCCCTTGGCAGGCTCTCCATTGTCTTGGTCCACACACGTCCTCAGTATGCTTCCCATACCCCACTCCAGCAGCCTTGGTTTGCCCACTCTTGGTGGCGGCCACATTCTCTCCCATGGTCCTCTTCAGGTGTGCTGAGTGACCTGCGTGAGGCAGGTTGGCCTTGGCTCCTCTCCAGCCCGTCATAGAGGTGTCAATGCTCGTGCTGCTGCTCTTAGCTCCCAGCGTGGTGCGTTGTCATGGGGATACCCTTGGCAGCACTTGGGGTCGCAGGGATTCTAGCTTATGCCACAGCCTCCATTTCCTGGCTTTTCCACCGTTCCTTTCGTCACTTTGCACAGCAGCAAGTCATAGTCTCTGATTTACCTCCCTGCTTGGCCTAGACCCTGGGGTCTCCTGGGCGAGTCCAGCAACTTGCTTCTAGAATGTCACGTGTCTAGATTGCACACCACGGCCAGTGTGCAGTGTGTGGCTGGCCCACCGAGGACCTTTTGAATGTTCTCTGAGCTGAGCAGCAGGGCACTGGTTTTCCTGACCCACCAGGAGTCCTGCAGAGCCAGATTCTGATGTGGCGCTATCCTGGGTTGGATGGGCATTTTGCTTTGGACAAATTGTATCACTCTAAAATTCATGCTTAATCTTCCTCCTTACCTGTAATAATAATAATAATGTCCTTATTATTGTAGTACTAGAGATCGAACACAAGGTTTTGTGTATTGTAGGCAAGTGCTCTACCACTGAATTGTATTATCAACCCCCCCCTTTTTTTTCTTAATTTTATTTTGAGATGATGTTACTTAGGCTGGCCTTGAACTTGGGATTCTCCTGCTTCAGTCTTTGAAAGAGCTAGAATTACAGGTCCACACCGCACATTTGGTTCTTGCTCTTGCATTTTGAACTCCTGCACAGTTACCACTGTATATTTGGAAGACAAAGAGTTTACGTGGGTGGCCATGTACGTGTGCTCGTTTGTACATGTGTACCATGTGTATATGTGGGCAGCCATTCTGCCTGAGCTCAGGATGATTCTCCTCTGCATGGAAGCCAGCCACAAGAGGTCTGACAGGTGCACAGGATGCAGCGCGAATGCAGAGTCGATGCCCTGTGAGAGCTGGGAGCAGTGTGTACCCAGCAGAAGCTCTGCAGACAGGACTGTCCTCAGGGTGGAGAGGGACCTGTGCTGTCGTTGGCTCAGCCAGGGAGATCCGCGGGGGAGGCTGTGGCTTCCTCCTTCCGCCCTCTGGGGACACCCTGGCACCTATCCTGTGGGGTGTTGGGAGGAGGTGACTTGGTTGACTGTTCCTTGACGCAGTCAGGGTCCTCCTACACAGCAGAACTGGAGGTAAACACTGAGTTGCCTTGACAACCAAGCTGAGCCAGGGCTCCAAGTGCTTCTGGCTAGAGAAGCTCTCATTGTCTCAAGTTTCTAGGATGGGTTTCTATTTTGATTATTTTTTTAATTAGCTAGTATGACTAAGATACCAAGATGCCTGACCCCATTCCTGTAATTTCTTAATAAACATTTATATTCCCTTTATAAGAGGAACATTTCTGTGATTCATTGACTTTTTCTTTTAGGCTGGCGAGGTGGGGAATGGCAGCACAGAGCACCCCGCTGCTGGCAGCTGGCATAGCCACAGGCTGGGGAGCATTGGCGGAAGGCCAGGGACTGGAAGTGCTTACGTAAACACCACACCAGGATTTTATTGGCTTGGAGGCTGATTAAGTTCCATGGAAAATTTTGGGGAGCTGCTTCTTTCCTCCTGGAGCACTCAGATGCCCGTAAGTGGAGCTTCCAGAGCCCAAGGGTCATTTCTCCACTCAGGGCCACCCCTCCTAAAGGAGGTCAAGGTGTGAACTGGTTTGACACAGCCACACAGGTGAAGGTCATGTTTGCTGTTAAACTCTAAACGGTTCTGCAGGCAGGTAGCCTGCTAACCTGGGCTCTCCTGCCCACCTGCCCGACTCTGGGCATCTGTGTCCCTGTGAGAATGCCTCAGCTCAGGAGCAGGCTTGGCTCAGGTTCTCATGCCTTGAGTCCCACTGAGTTTCTGTGCTCTGCCTAACCCTAATTTGCTTTGTGTAGAGTGAGCCGTCCCAGCAAGGAGCCGGGTGTGTAAGAAAGCAGCATTATTGATTTCATCACCTGGTCGTCTGGTGGGTGGTGTGTACAGTGGGAGCTATAAAGCTCCTCCTAGGCCTGTTCCAGGCTCTCTTCCTTATTGTGTTGGTTGAGGGCCTTGAGGACCTCATTCCCTGGCTCAGGCATGCCTAGGTAGACCCTTTCTCTTCTGCCCTCAAGGACAGCCCTAGGTTGGGACCTGCCAGGAAGGATCTCCCTGTGCAGGTTTGGTGCTGCATGCCCCCAGCTCAGCACGGAGGAAAGAACCAGGTTTAGCTGCACTGGTTTCAGAGTCGGTACTGGTGCTGTTTACCCAGGCCTGCCAGCTTTCCCTGTGGAGCGGCAGCTGTCCCCCAGCCAAGAGGACGTTAACCTTGTCCATCTCGACTGCAAATACTCTTCGTGACCTTTTCTCTCTCTATAAGGCAGAAACAACCCTCTTAACATGACCCTTCTCGAGGATGTGTAAAAAAAATTTTTTTTAGTGAAGAATTTACTTCATAGTGTTGGAGAAAAAAACTCAACCCAGAGATTTAGCTGTAGTGTTGGAGAGTATCAAAGAACCCCAAAGCGTGAATATACTTAGGAGCTTCATATGCTGTGTATGAGGCTAGTGATGTTGGCTTTAGACTCTGACCATTACATCCACGTCCCTCTCCCACTCTGTCTGGCTTTATATTTGGGGGTTTTTTAATACACTTTTTTAAGAGTCTTTCAGGGTTTTATGTTTATCAGAGGAGTACTTTTTGTTTGGTTGTGCCTTGTTGTTTAAATAGATACAAATGAGTGTGCCCAGCTTTGGGATCAGAATAGGCATCACCTTGAGCTTTCATCTATAAATCAGGCCTGTCTGGTCACACTGACCTCTGAAGAGTAGAGGAAAATGGCCAGGGCACCCAGAAGGAGGGAATTGATATACAGGTGGTGTGTGTGCACACACATGTTTGTGTGTGGTTGCATATATATGTACCCTGCAAGAACAGAATTTCATGTCTTGCAATTTTGCTTATGGGCCCTTGGATGAACATTTTTATTGCTCTCTGTGCCCCAGATCCTCGTGACTTCTCTGAACTTTCCTCCCCAGAGCCTCTCTGTGTCTGTGGAGCATGGAGTGTAGCCCAGCAGTGCTGTTCAGGACCAGGACAGTTGTAAGAACTTTACGGTTCCATGAGCATTCTTGTGTTGCTATGGAGACCCAGTTACTGGGTGCTGAGTTGTCCTCAGTGTGGCAGCCTCATCTCAGGTGAGACTCCTTTGTTGCCAGGTAACTGAGCCTTCCCAGTGTACTGCAGGTTGTACTCAGCCTGGCTGATGACCAGAAGTAGCTCAACTGAAGGCTCAAGGTGAAACGCCTGGTTACCTGAGCAGTCAGACAAGCCAAGGTGAACTCAAGCCGGCCCCTACCTTGTCAGTGATCTTGGATGGTTTCATATCAGCAGGCGGCTGTCCTAGCTTTAGTAACTCCATCCAAAGAGAATCCTTTCTGAGTCCTGGCGCATTCTGGGCAGGACTTCCCAAAGTGTACAGCCTTGGGCAAAAGAGGCCAGCACCCTTCACATGGTCTTCCATGTGTCTTCCTGTGTCCAACTGCCATGATGAGTGTTGTAGCTGACAGTCCTTCAGTTTGAGAACCCCAGAAGTCTTGCTTGCAGAAGACCAAATTTACACACTTGTACTTTCTCTAGAAGAGCCCCTTCTCTATTGTTAGCATATAGGTGGGAGCAGCTCAGGGAATCATGGGAGTGACATAGGTCACAGTTTCTATGGCCTCAGTGGTCTGCTCTGGTTTCAGCAGTCGTTTCTCTGTCTATAGGAGGAACTGCTTTTGTGAACTTTGGGCCTGTGTGTATGTCTGTGTTTTCCTCTCCTTTTGGAAGTAGCAATTCTGTAAATATGAGAATAGTTTCCAAAAGGGAAGCATAGAAGCTTTCTTTTGTTTCTCTTTTCTGTGTGTGTGTGTGTGTGTGTGTGTGTGTGTGTGTGTGTGGACATTGTGTGTCCATCACCAAGGATGACTTTGGGAATCATCCTGAATTGCTTCTACCACCTTTTTGCTTTACTCTGGGGTTTCCCAGGCTCCACCCACCAGGACTGGAAATGCAGGCTGCCACCATTTCCACCTGATGTTTTTTACATGGGATGTGGGATCCAAACTCAGGACCTTCTGTTTGTGAGGCAGAGTCTTAACCCCTGAGCTGTGTCTCCAGTCCTAGAAGCATTTTTGAGGCTGCTCTTGGGCTGGGACCCAACTTTCTTACCCCTCCTTCTCGGCATCCTCTGGTCCATGTATTTAAAATGAAGGCACTTCCTGTGTGGTCTGAGGTGAATGTCATGAATGACTATAAATAAGAGGATGGCCAGTCATTCTCCTGCATCTCATCTGTCCAGAGGATTCCTAGGAATGTGCCACTGTGCAGAGTCCATTTGCTGGGCAGAGTCCGGGCTCATTCTGGAGCGTGAGGTGTCCTCACTGGACAGGCTCCTTTGCTTAGGAGAAGACATTGCGCTATACATATGTTCCTGTGCCCTGCTCCTGTAGGCTTAGGAGAGACCCTTCTCGCTTGTGCTGGAGTCGGTGTGGAGCAGTTCCTGCAAGCAGGGAGCTGTCCTGCACTCTGCTTAGGACTACCACTGAGGTCCTACCGGATACCACCCCAGGCGAAGCAATGGCAAGGCCTTGGGGACCACATCAGGATGTCCTGCAGACCCCAAGGGCAGACATTCAGGGCCTAGGGGCCGCCGGAATAGAGGCATGCAGGATAGACTCGGCTTCCTCTCAGAACTGCCCACATACTGTCCTAGGTCCCTCACACCAGCCTTTGCCTCTAGCAGTGGGAAGGAGACTGGCAAGACCTGGAGAACTGTGGGAACTTCTGGCCTTTCTGTGATGACTGGGAGATAGGGCTTTGGTGCTGATGGGTGTGGATAAGGTCAGGTGTCCAACCGCGTGAGCACAATCCTGGTCTATAGAGGCTGAATCCTGGATCGCATAGTAGGAGACAATTTCCAACTATAGAACGTGACCTGGAAAGGTTTGCCGCGTCAGCTGCTGAGAGTGGGCCGGCTGTGCCACAAGCTCTTCCAGCACAGCAGGCTGACCCTATACCTTCTGTGGAGCTCCTTGGGGGTTCTCCCTAGAAAGGATTGGGCAGGTTTCTGTAAGCAAGCTGGGCTCCTGAGGAAATGTGGGAAGTGCTAAGGCCTCTACTTCCTCCATCTTGGGGCTTCCCTCTTGACTATCCCCACGGGAGGTCTCTTGGCCGTGGGTCTTTGTGTGATTGTGCCTCATCTTCCTCTTTGTGGAATAGCATATTACTACTGGCAGATGCAGGTGAGTCTCACATAGTTATGGTTAGTACTTGGTCAGTAAATAAAAGACTTGTGTACCAAAAACCTGTCTGTCAAAGGTGCCGTGGTCTGGGGATGCTCCTCCAGTGTCCGGATAACTTTTCGACCATCCTGCGTCTGCTAGATTTGGCTCTTCTGAGTCCCGGATGGTGGCCTTACCTCTCATCCCACTGCCTCTGGCCCGCCTACCCTGCCTCCCACCAAAGCTGAGACCCACGCCTCGCTCTCTGAGCACAGCCACAGCCAGGTGATTGTGTGGTCCTGGGACTGGGACAGGGTCCTCTTTGCCCCTGATGGGAAGGGAGAAACAGCCAGTTAGGTAGAATGGGGATAGAGGAGCCTTAGATAGAGGCTGAGTGCCTGTCTAGAGCTCCCTGGGATCCCTACGCGTTCTACCCACAGTGCTTCTGAGAGGGGCAGACTAGGTTCTGTGGTTTCAGGGTCTGAGGCAGGTGCCCAGTCTTCTCTTGTTCAGTCTTAGCGCTCAGCTTGCAGACTGAGAGGAATCTTAGACTTTGGGAGAGCGGTATAGCCAGGCCAGGGGTACGGAGCAGAGGGAGGGACTGTCCTAACCACTGTCGTACAATGGGTTTGGCTCTATGTAAGTGTGTTTGTGGGGTGTCATTGAGAAGCGCTGCTAGATGGATGACATGGGTTTCTCTACTTATCTGAATGTTTTGAGGGTCCTTGCTTGACTACTAAGTACTGTGAAAGGACATGCTCCTGCCCCAGCCCACTTGGCCTAGTTCCAGGGGCCTCCCTTCTCTTGAAGCTGGGGGGCAGAACTATGCCTAAGCGATCGCCCTGTGCTCAGAAGTAGGTAGCACGAAGACCCACGGGAAGTGTCGCCAGACTACGTGCTGAAAGCGAAAGCCCTGGAGCGCAGTAGGCAGAGTTGAGAAAGCGAGGAAGTGAGCCGCCTTGGGGCCTCCCAGCCCTGAGAGTGTCACAGCTGCACATTGCCTTCCACTCCCTCTTGGTCTTGGTCGGTCGTGGGTGTGGTTAGCATTACCGTTGGTGTAAGTGCGCTGTATTCCTCAGAGGCAGAGAGTACACACTGTGATGGACCACCTCTTGCCCACCGGGCATGCACACCAACCATAGGCCAGGGCTGCTCTGTAGACACCAGGGTGATGTTACTTTGTTCTAGGAAAACTACCCTCTGCCCTCTTCCTTCTGAAACTCACAGCCTTCTCCCTCTTCTGAGTCCTCCTGGTCACTCTGTGCAGTGAGCACCTCACCCCTGCCTGTCCCGGACACCCCCTCCCCCTTATAAACCAGTTTTTGGCCTCCACAGAGCCACGGACAGGCTAGATTGCCTTGCAGTGGGAAATCTGCAGGCAGCACTTGGCATTCTCTCTTTCCCACCTCTGTTTCTCTCTCAGTTCCTGGTCAGGAAGCATCTGTAAGGGACCCAGCCACCTGCTTGCCCACCCATGATCCTGGTCTCTGCTTTGGGTGTGGGGCAAGCTTACTCTGGCACAGAGCCACAGTTTACTTCTGAGTCTTGTTTTTTTCACTCTCTCTTTCGAGGTCATCACCTCCATTTGGAAGAAGAAATGAAAACGCCACCTGTCCTGGAAATCTTTCAGTTTCTAGTCAGGGCTCCTGAGCTCTGGGGCCAGGGCTCCTGCTGGATCCCTGTGTGGTTATAGTCTACACAGTCTGGGTGCCATCTTCAGAAGGGCCTGGGGAGGTGGACCTTGGATGCAGGGTCATGTGAGCCCTAGCTAAGATGGTGCCTGGGGTGTGGAGTGGTTGCTGCAAGAGCGAGCCGTGGCACCAGGCAGATCTGGGTGGGAACTTGCTCCCTGCCCCCTGGGTTTTTATGGGACTTCGTTGAGTCAGGAGTGGGACATGACCCACTGAGCTCAGCAGGCGGAAGGATCTGAGAGCTTGAGAAACTGGAGGGCCACACAGGGAGCTTGGGTTTTGACCCTCTAGGGATCAGCAGGTGTCCCCACAGGGCTCTGTCGGAGCACCAGCCTTGTGAGAAAAGTGCTTTTCAGTGCATCCTGGGAACTACCCAGGTACATTAGGAGCTGCTTTTCGGAGACCCGCTGGACTAGTGCATCATGGGAATTATTGCTGTCCATATCTGTGGATAGGGAAGGGGCAAGAGAGTCTCATCAGAGCTAGGAATATGTTTAGCCTCCAGAGGGGTGGCCAGAGATGGCTGTGAGTCCAGGGTCAGATGGGCTGCCTCGGGCCTCTTACGAGGATGCCGCAAGGGTGTGGCAAGCCCTCTTGAACCGGGCACGAGCCTGTGAGTCTGCAGGGACCTTCAGTAACCTGGCCATGGGCACTGCCTTCACCCTGGCATTGTTCGATCGTGGCACCTGTTTCTGCGAGGGAAGCACTGCCCTGAGAGATGGAGAATTGTGGCAGACAGAGGACAGCCTAACTTGGGAGGCCAAAGAGGAATGGCCGAACGAGAAGTGGATCTTGCCGCGAGTGGCTCAGCCTGAGGCACCATCCCATGTGAAAGCAGCATGAGGGGCTCCTGGCCCTGGGCCTGTGGTAGCATGCAGGTTGTGAGGTGGGGCTGCCTTCATGTTACAGTGTGGTGTGAGGAGAACTCCGACTATGCCTTCTTGGCTTCTGGATCTCACACACACTCCTGAGGGCTGGTTTTCAGCACAAGCAGGAAAGGCCTTTCCGCGATGTCCTGGTCTTCAAGGTTGCTCCTTGCTCTCTCTGGCCCATTCACAGCTGGAGGCTGGAGGCAAAACCCAAGCCTGGGCTTTCTGGGTGCTGGAGGAAAGGAGCAAGTACACAGTACTCTGGCAAGGAGGATCCCTGCTTCCACCTCGGGTCAAGCCTAGAACTGGGGCAGGTGCTCATCTCTTTTGGCAGGCTGATCCTGGGAGGGGTGAAGTCCAGAAAAAAGTCCACAGCAGAAGCACGTGAGGGCAGCAGATGCCTGCTGCTACCCTGACCTGGTTAAACCCTAAAGTGACCGAAGAGTGCAGAGGGCTATGCTAGGGGCGCACACATGGTCTTTATAGAAGGTGATATGTTTATTGCAGACCATATGGCTGATACAGAAATACTCAAAGAAGAAATGAAACGATGTCCACAGATTTATCTCCTAAGGGGAACGTTGCTTAACACCGTTCTCACCGAAGACTTAGAAATGACCAGCCCTACCTGCCAGCTGAAGCATAGGGGCTGGTCCCTGCAAAAGTTCAGTCTGTCTGCTCTGACTGCATCTCTGGCCTCGGCCCTGAACTACAGTTGAAGCCTCAGGTGTAGATGTTGGTTTTATGGTCTGGTTCAGGGGATGTCAGGGGGCAGAAGCTGGAGACTTGAAATGTCTGGGGCTGCTTGAAGCTTTTTCTCTTGGGCCTAGAATGTCCCTTGAAGGTCACAGCTTCCAGTGCCCTTCCTGCCAGTGTGAAATTGGGTGTGAATTAGTGAAAAGCATAAGGCTTCAGATGTTTCTGGAATTCTACATAGAGTTAATCATCAAACTGTGATGTGTTCTTGACTCAGACAAATTGAAGCCAAGTAGTCTGAGCAGTCTTCAAGTCAGGAATGTTGCTTGGGACGACGAGCTCTTCTCCGAGCTCCGCCACATGGT
Organism: Typhlomys cinereus; assembly: GCA_023101885.1. Classification (NCBI taxonomy): domain Eukaryota; kingdom Metazoa; phylum Chordata; class Mammalia; order Rodentia; family Platacanthomyidae; genus Typhlomys; species Typhlomys cinereus. Next base: position 3,478,477 of record JALPQD010000183.1, on the reverse strand, counting down.
GGCCTACAGCCGGGTGCCTCCACCTTGGGCCACCCCAGGTCTTGGAGATACAGCTTGTGGCCTCTGTCTTAAGCTGATTGCACATAACAGGCTGAGAAGGGGACAAGACTGATATAGTGGGACATTGGACACTTTGGACTCACAGTGCCCCTAAAGCATGCAGCTCTCTCCTTTGAGACAGGAGAGAGGCAGAACAGACTGTCGGAGACACAGGGCCTCCAGATGCCTATCCCCCACAGGATAGGGTCCTTGTTCTCTGCCTGAGTCACGTGAGAAAAGCTGTCTTTCACCAGGTAAGCGGGTAGATCTCAATGTAGATTTTAAAGGAGGAAGAGCATTTAATTTGGCTAGGGTGCTGGTCTTAGGTTCTATCTCCCTCAGGTTTAAAATTCAGTGCCTAAAATTTAGAGGGAAATTACACGTTCCCCCATCCAGAGTTTTGGGTAAACATGAGGCCCAGATTTAGTCCTCCGCCCTTGCTTCCCTCACCAAGTGTTCTGAGAAAGCAGGTTGGGTGCATAACACGGTCTAGAATGTGACTTCTTTGCCTTCCTCTCTGTTGAGCCTAGAACGTGCACAAGGATTATATCTGTTCTGCTTGCAGGCTTCAGAGCATCCTAGGATAGTTCTGGTCTAGGGTCAGCCCTCCTGAAGAGCCTTAGGTGGCCCTGGCTAGTGGAGAGGCAGCTGTGAGATGTCCCCACAACTAAGCTAGAATCCAGGCCTGGGGGCTACCACCCACACCAGTGCCTTTGTGAGAGCAGTAGTCTGGCACAGGTGAGGAATCTTCCTTCCTTGAACTTGTAGTGAGAACATTGCGCTGAGAGAGATACTACAAGGGAGCCCAGATAGACCATGGACACCCAGGTGGAGTGATGCCTAGAAAGATTCGCTTAGTAAGAACACCCAAATCCACCAGGCTTGGACCTTTTGCAGACTCCAGAATGAGTCCATGCCTGAAGAGCCCAAGTCGACGGTCAGAAAATGTTCTTAGTTTGGCCTGCATCAGCCTCACTGCTGGTGCTCTGGGATAAGCTAAAGGACATGTGTTGCTGCTGTCTGTAAAGTTGCTTTGATGAAACATGACTTGAGTGCCTTATATCTGCTTGTGTTTCTGTGGAAAAGCTGAATATTTTAGTGAAAAATGATTTAGAAGGTAGTGAATTATCAAGAAAAAAATTTTTAATCAGGAAGAAAATAGATAATGTTAGTCCTTCTACTCACAGGCCACAACTGTTATTGTTGTTACCATCTTTAACGGCATCAGGAATTGAATCCAGGACGTTATGCCAGTAGGCCAGTGATCTACCATTAAGCTGTGTCCACCAATCCATTTTCCCCACTCTAACATGATTGTGTGTCCAAGGTACTAACTGGTTTGTAGCACATGTGTGTGTGTGTGTGTGTGTGTGTACATGCATGTGCTAGGCAAGGAACCCCAGAGCCTTGGCATGCTGGGCTACATCTCCAGTTCTAGCCTGGCCTTAGCTGTCACCTCTGTGCCCTCCTCTGTCATATTGCTGCCTCCTTCCCCAGGCCTTGGTAAGGTAGCCATGGTGTCTCCAGTGACAGGGCTCTTCTGAGCAGCCCTGCGACATTCTCGGTATTTTCAATGTACACTCTTAGGAAGGAGCCAGTCCAAGACTGTTCATCAAAGGTCAGTGTCTTCTAGAAAGGTGGAATGATTCTGACGTCCAGCAGCAATGCGCGAGGGCAGTGGTGACCACACCTCAGTAGAGAGAGTGGTTTGTTTTTGTTAGATGTCCAGAGGGTTTTGCAGTGACCGTAGTCCCTCACTGTCTCCACTTCTTACCTGTGGGCTCCCTGTGGCCTTGGAGGAAAGGGGAACCCTTTTTGGAGTTTGTTTCTCCTTTTAAACAGAAACCAGAGACTTCCAAGAAAATAGTGCACCCTGCCCTGCCGCCTTACCAATACCCAGGAAAAGCCTCTGGGATCTGCCCTCCTCTATCACCCACTGGCTGACTTACTACTTTCCACATTTGCAGACTGACAAAGAGAGACTTAATAAAAGGCCGTATTAAATTCTGTGTATTGTGTGGCCAAGCTTAGTTCCCCAAGAAGTGAGTGCTGAAAGGACTTCACCAGACAGACCCCCTTATACACACACACACACACACACACACACAGCCGTGGGATGATAGGTTGTCACTAGGCGCTATTGGCGGGAAAACTCCTGCAAGAAACAAGCAAGATCCGAGCAGCCTCTTTGCCTGTCTTCAGCCACCACACTGTTGACTTGGGCTGCAGACTTCGCTGGCACTTCCTAAGTCGGTGCCCTGCTCAGATTCTGGATGGGCCTTCAAGAGGAGGGGCTGCAGGGAAGCTGTGATTGGCCAGAGAACTGGGGTCAGTGGCCCCACTCTTTGCTGACCACGAGTCTCCTGACTTATCCTCAGACCTTCTTTGGACTTGATTCTTGGTCTGTCAGCTATCTAAGGGAGTTTTGTTGGTCGTGTTAAAAGTTGAGTGTCCAGGGGCTGGAGAGGTGGCTCAGGGGTTAAGCCTCTGCCTTGCAGCTGGAAGGTCCTGAGTTCGGATCCTAGACCCCATGTATAGAAGCCGGGCGGAAGCGGGGGCGGCCTACGTTTCTGGTTCTGGTAGGGCGGAGCCTGTGAATCCTGGGGCAGAGTAAACAAGGAGGAGGAGGTCCATGGTGGTTCCTGAATTCACCAGTGGTTCTGCACATGCACACGCACAATTGAATAAAAAAAAAAAAAAATTGAGTGTCCGGCAGGGCCAGAGCAGGGATGTATAGTCCTGGCTGCAGGATGAAGTTAGATGGGCTTGAACAGATCTGGTTTGGGTCGCCCAGGCAGCAAAGTCTTCCGCAAGCTTACTGCCGGGGAAGCCTGTCCCAAGTTCTCTGTATCAGAGTTATAGGTGCCCATGAGTGTTGCGCAGGGCTAGAGAAGCCCTCCGTAACAGCAGGGTATCCTGGAGGAGGTCTTGGATGTGCTCTGTCTGTGCCATCTGACCTGCCCGGGCTGACTTCACAGGCCTGGTCCTGGCAAGGGTTGGGCTGCTTCCAGATCTGTTTTCGTTTTCAATTCTTTTATTGCTAAACCACCTCAGGGCCACAGAGAACAAACTGTTGTCCTCAGCTGACCTCAGATTCCTGGCCTCAATTGTTTGCACTTTGCTAATTTTAGCTTCTGATCGTTTCCATCCTTATCCCCGTCTCCCCCCAAAGAGAGACACAGACCAAGAATAGCTGCACGGAAGAGGGGCTGCCACATTGTGGCCAGAGTTCTCACGGCAGGCTATCTGTCAGGAGCCAGGAGACCCGAGAGGAGGGGCTCTCTGTAGGCACAAGCCCAGCCCCTACCCAGGACCCTTGCACTGCAGATACTCACAGGTGCTGCAGGGCCAGAAGGAGCTCTTTTGCCTATGTCTCCTTTTGAATGGAAACCAGACTGCTGCCTGGAAAACCGTGTAGCTCCATAGCCCTGCCTTGCCCTGGGAAGTGCTCATCACAGCACCCAAGTTGTAACCTGGGGGGGTCAGATATGGCACTAGGCTGTAGTCAGGCCCAGGAGATGCATCAGACCGGAGGGTCCAAGCATGCCCAGCATCTGCCCGGTGCAGCCTTGCGGCCTGTGGCACTCCATCTTCTCAGCCATGGGAGGAACATAGAGGAACAGCAGGAGTAATGGTGGGTCCCACACTTCAGGCCTCCATGAGGGTCCTGCTCAGGAAGGAAAGGGCAGGCCTTTTGGAGAGAAAGAGAGAGACGGAAAGCCTGCCGGGGAGAAGTGGCCAATACGCCGAGGGAGGGCACAGGATGGGTTCCTATAAATAAACGTCCGACATAGAGTATTCTGAAGGCGCCACTGTGGAAGAGAAGCATGTAGCCCACCCCCAGCACGCCTAGTCCTTCGCAGTGGGTTGTCTCCATTCTCTCCCCTCCCCTACATTTGTTTTGAAGGAAATCCTGTACAGCCCTGTGTGTCTGACACGAAGCCCCAGCATGTCTGATTCTGATGTGATGAGAGCAGCATGAAGCCACCCAAAGCCAGAGCTCCTACATCAGGGTTGGTGCCACTTGAAAAATACAGGGCCGAGATAGCTCAGTGTAGAGTACTTCCCTCGCATACCAGGGAGGGGTGGCGGGGGCGGGGCTGGTCTACCCCCAGCACTGCTAAATAAATACCTTTTAAAAATGCAAGGGCCTTCCTCATCGACCCTCGACCTCGAGTTATAACTCGCTGCAGGTAAGAAAAAGCTATCTGGCCATTTATTTCTGAGGTCGAAAGTGGCATCAACCCAAACCCTCACCCTCATGACTGTGAAGGAGGCACAGACAACAGGGCGGCCCCGTGTGCAGCATGTGTTCCTTGGGGTGGTCCCTTGCCTCCCCTGCAGCAGGCAACAGAATTTACCTGCATAATCGGCTTCAGGAGGCCGGCAGAGCTGAGACTCTCCCATGGCCGGCTGCGCTGCTGAGACCGGCACACCCGCCCTGTTTTGCAAATTATTTTTAAGAGCAGCACATGAGGCAATCCGTGCTGCATAAGGATCAAATTGTTCTGCACATTGTATTATGATAAAACGGGTCCCTTACTGCTCCCCCATCCCCTCTCTCCAGGCGGCCCTGGCAGCTTCCTCGGCCACTTCCTTTGGTGTTTGCTTCCTGTCTGACCATGTCCTGCTCCTGGGGGCCTCCTTGTAGGCCTTATCTCTGGACTTCCCGCTTTGGCAGATGGGATGCAGCTCCCTTCTCCCCCTCCCCCATAGCCACCTTTGCTCTCCTGCAGGATCACAGGAGCCTCCATTAGGTCAGCAGTCAGTATTCAGAAGATCCCATCTGAGGCTAGCTGCAGGGACTCGTGGACGCCTGCTTTCCTTTTCCACAGGATCAGTGCCAGTGCCTCTTGCTGTGGTTTGCCCCATGCAGGTTCTCCACAGACCCTCCTGGCCCTGTGCGCCTGCTGGGTGTGGCCTGTTGTTCACTGTGGTGCTGGGACTTGGCTGTCCCATGCCCTGTGTCTTAGGGGAGCCCTCCTCCTCCGTTACTGCCAGAAGGCTATGGAGGCTGTTGTGTGGGCACATACATGCTGGGAAATGGCTCTCTACTGGTCTCACATCTGTTGGGTGTGTGGCCAGGTGTCAGATGGGCCAGGAAGGTTTTCTCAGGGAAGAGGACAAGGGGAAATCTGTCCTGTGCTATTTTCACATGGAACTTGTTGCAAAGGCTGGAGCCTTTCTGTTCTGACCGTCCACGTCTGCCATGAGGGTGTGTCTGCTTGCCTCCTCTAGCCTTTCCTGCTTAGGCTTCACCATGCCGTCTGGAAAGCATCCTCACAGATTCTCTGCACAAGTCCTCACCTGAATCCCAAGTGCTGAGGCTAAAGGGCTCTTGTGCCTGGTACTGAAACCAGTAGGTTAATCCTTTACATTTTCTTTCTCTTCTCTCCTCTCTACTTGTCTTCTTGACTGTTCTTCAGTTTCCTCAGTGCTCTCTTGTAACCCTGCAGTTGCGGATTTCATTTCTGTGCCATTTTCTGCCTTTTATATCTGCTTTCCAGCTCTGGCTTCTGGAACTTTTGTTTATGATTAATTAATTTACTGTGTGTGTGGGGGGTTATGCATGTGCCGTGGAGTATGATGGTCATAACTCTCTCTCCAAGAGTCAGTTCTTTCCTGATTATCGGGTTTCTGTACAAGTGCCTTCAGACTTTCTTTAGCCATTTTGCTGAGTGGGGATGAAGATGGGGGAGGGGAGGTGCCTCTGTTTTTAAGGCACACCTTTTTCTGCTTCCGCCAAACTCTGTCTTGTCAGGAAGATAGTCTTATCTCTGAGAGTCCTAGCAGTAGCTCTGGAAGTTTTCTTCTCCCTCCATGACTTCCACCACTGATCTACTTCTGGCCCCCAGAAAGCCTGAGGCTGAGTTATTGGACCATCTCTGGCTTATGGTGATGCTGCCCTGGGGAAATGTGCCCAGTGACTTCTACAGAATTGGTTGGCCAGAATCTGTTACAAAGCCAGTCCTAGCTGCAGGAGAATCTGGAAGAAAGCATTTGTAACTGAGCATTGCTGCCCCAAACTAAAATCACTTTCTTCAAGGATGTCTAGTGGGCCAGTAGATATCTGTTGTTGCTAAATGATGGTTGGCTTTTGAACATTTCTCTTCCAGGTGTGAAATCACTGATCAGGGAAGTATCCAGTTGGCAGATGTTACTTTCAACACATGCAAAGGACATCAGAAATTGCTTCTCCAGCATTTGCTTCTTCCATAAATTAAATGCTTTAGCTCTTCCCACCATCTAACAGTCTTGGTTTGTTATTCAGAGCACCGGACCATTGTTTTAGATTACAAAGAGTGAGCAACATGGGCTCTCGAAATTGTTCACAACTTAGCTGTGGTTGTCATGTTTTCCTGGGCTCCTCCCAGCCTCTGAGACTGTCCTGGCTTTTTATAACCGTGATAGTTTTGAAGGAATACTGGCTGTGGTGGTTAATCTTCACTGTCAACCTGATTAGATTTAGAATTACCTAGGAGATACCCTCCTAGAAGTGTCTCAGGATGTTTCCAGAGAAGTTTACTTGAGGAAAAGACTTTCCGTGGTATCTCAGACTAAATGAAAAAAAAAAGAGAGAGAGAGAAAATCAGATAAGTATGCATCTCTCTGCAGTATGTCCATAATCAGCAGCCCATGTTCCTGCTACCATGTCTTTCCGCTGTGCTGGAATGTTGTTTTTGTTAGGTATTTTGTCACAACAAGAAAAGTAGCTATATGTCGGCTAAGGATTTTGTACACTGCCCCTAAGTTTGTCTGATATTTTTCTCATCGCTGGAATGGGTTTATGGCTTTTGGAGAAAAACACACCACAGGAGAGGAGTCCTTTCTTCACTTCATAACCATTGTCTACAGAGGAATTCAATTTGCATGACTTTCTTTTATTTATTTATTCATTCATTTAATTGTGTGTGTGTGTGTGTGTGTGTGTGTGTGTGTGTGTGTGTGTGTGTGTGTCTGTATTAGAAGGCATTGTGTGCCCTTGTGAAGAACCAAGGGAGACTTTGGGAGTCATCTTGGATTGCTTCATTCTGGGATTTCCCAGGCTCCACCCACCAGGTCCGGAAGTATAGGCCGCCTGGCGTTTTTTTCTGTGGGTCCCGGGATCTGCTTGCAAGACAGAATCTTAACCCCTGAGCTGAGCCGTCTCTCCAGCCCACTTCACATGACTTTAAACATTAAAGTTATTTATATTGTTGCTTAAATGGCCCAACCTTGGCCAGGCACTCTTTCAGACCAGTTCCTATATCCCTTTGACGTGTCCCTTTAATTTTGATTTTTTTTTTCTCTATTTCCTGACTTTCTGACATTACACAATGCTCAGACTCCTATTGTGTTTTTCCTGCCTTAGCCCCCAAATCAAGTCCATTGGGCCCTGTTTCCTCTCATTGCAGAATGGTATCAGAATCAGAGATCTGGGTGTGCTCCTTGTGACTGGAGGTGACTACTTCTAAGCCCACTCCATGAACAGAGCTGAAAGGGGTGTGTGTGGTGTAAACTCGGCCTTTATACTACATTTAGCACATAAATGAAATAGGCGATTTCTCTCAGTCCCTCCTTTTGAACTAAGTGTGAATCCACATCTAGGTCTTTGGAGAAGGGACCCAACCCATGGAACTCATTCTGACCTGCCTCTTGCTGACCTGCACAGTCCCACCAACAGGTGAGGTTCACTCCCATTGCACGTGGGAGGCGTACAGAATTGTTCCTAGGCTCTTCGTAGAGATAGATTTGCTGATCACAGTGCAGGTCCTTCTGCCTTGGCTTCTAGAGTTTCCAGTCAAAACACTGCCCCGGTTGCTTAGGTCAGCTGCCGCCTCTGTCCTCCACAAAGGCATGTGACTTATTTGTATACAGCAAGAGGCTCCTCTCACCATCTGAGGACCAGTCTGGGATTCCCCAACTTCCTTGTTGATTTTATTTGTGTACAGTGAACAGAATTGCTTATGATTTATGGTTCTAAGAGTTTGTATGTGTGGTTGTTATTTACTCGTGTGTATTTTGTGGTGCCAAGAATGAAACCCAGACCTTGTGCATGGCAGGCACCACTGCACTACTGAACTACACTCTGAACCCCACTCTCTCCTACCCCAGCGCCCTCGCTATGTTCTTGGCTAGTGTTGAATTCTGAGTTTAAGGGTCCCTCTAGCCTCAGCCTCCTAGGTAGCTGGGACTATAGGGTTTGTTCCTGTGCCTGGCTAGTTTTGTGAGAATTGACAGATAAGTAGTTTTTTATATACAGTCCAGTCTATCACTACAGAAGTTGTCTCATGTATCCCCTTTATGATAATCAAATGTCCCCAATTTCTCTGTCCCTAATATGTTTCTGTTTCTGGAGTTATCTTTTGCAGAGAGTCACAAGTAAATGGCATCATGTAAAGTGTAGCCTTTTGGGTCTGGCTTTGTCACCCCAACAAAGTGCATTTATCATTGATCCATTTCATTGTGTGCATCAGCAGCTCCTCTTTTACTCATTGAACAGGATTCCTTTGGATAGACTGAAGTTGTTCATACATGTAAAGAAAGTGCCTGTTTCCAGTTTCTGATGATCATAAGTAGAGCTGCTTTAACATTCTTAGATGGAGTTCTGTGTGAATCTAAGTTAGAGTTCACTTGGTGAAGGCCTAGGAGTGGGATTGTGGAGTTGTGTACATAAGTCTGTGAGTTCATATCTTCCAATATGGCTGCTTCATGCTATATTCCTGTAGCAGTGAATGAGAATTCAGGTTACTCCACTGGGTCTTCATGAATGTGTATAGTGGTGTTTTATGAGGACAAAGGATGCCAAACACTTCTTCCCATAGTTGTTGATCATCTACTTACCCTTGCAGATGGCATGTTCAGGTAATTTTTTCCTCTACTCTCCCCTCCCTCCCCTCCCCTCCCCTTCTCTTTTTTCTTTTCCTGTTGAGTGTTTGCTTGCTGGTGAGCTCTATTTATATACTCATTATATAGATCATCCTTAAGTGATGGACATCAAGTAAATGTATCGAGATTCCTGGCTTTCTTTGGTATCTCAGAAGCTGCCTGAAAGAGGTGGGTGGCGCTTCATTCCTGTGCGCTTGGCTCGGCTCTGTTGTAGGGTTCCTTTGGAAAGTGGGCTGAGGCCTCAGAATAGAGAAGAAATGGAAATGTCTGATTTGAGGGGTCAGCTCACCCCTTTTGTGACCTTAATCACCTGAAAGATCTTTGAATGTAGTATATGAGAATTTGGAAGTTTCTGGAGTGGATCCACCTCTCCTTGCGCATCCCTTTAGCAGTAACAACAGAGTATGGCTCCTGTGCAGATGGGGGGGGCTTTGTCAAGTGTAACTTCTGGCCTCCAAACAGAAACCACTGGAATTTTATTATTGCTGTTTTATAAGGGACCTTAGAAATGGAAATTTTCAAATGTGTTTTGTAACCCTTAGCAGAACGGGAAAACACCTTTATAAAATTCCTGGTATGTGGTCCTTTTGACCTTTCCAGGCAGACATACTGGTACAAGCAAATTAGTGCTGTTTCCTATCATAAGTTGGAGTTCTGGTTCTGTTAGAAGCAGTCCCACTTGTGAGCTAGAAATGGGTGCAGTGTGTGTGTGTGTGTGTGCACATGTGTTTACGCATGTGTGTTATGATTGTATCTATACACAACATTGGGTAGAATATTGTAGTATTTTTTTTTCCAACTGTCCAAAGCAATTGAAATTACAAGAATTCCAAAAAGGACAATTTCACACATACACCTCTTCCCAACATAAATCTGTATTTCCTCTTGTGATTATCGCTCCCTAGAATGCACACATCGTGCCTTGCATTTGAACATGGGTTCAGTGGCTGGAATCCCTGCTACCATAACCAAACCTCTCTGTCAGTGGCTCATGAGACCATTAGGGAGCAGGCGCTTGGTGTTCTTGCTTTCCCTCTTTGTACAGCCCCCTCAGGTGGAGCCAGGTTCCAGTGGCCCTGGAGACACCAATAAGCAGAGAGCTGCCTGGGGGGGGTCTTGCTGGAGAGGGGCAGGCCTCTGGACAGGATTTTTGTCCTGGGCGTTTCCTTGTGGTCAACAGCCCTCCTTTGGTATCAGCAGACCCTGGTAGCCCTAGGTCATGGAGTCCCTTGTAAAAACTACAGAAGGAAGGGTCATTCCAGCTCTGGATAAGACAGAGTGTGGCACCCACCTCTTTCCTTTTTTAGTGTCCTTAGATTCAGCTCCCATGGGATCCTGACTGAGCAAGAATGGCAAAGGGTATAGGAAATAGGGCGGAGAACCAGACAGGATGCAAGGAAACAAGTAACTGCCTGTGGACAGCAGTGACAGGATGAGACAGATCTGGGCTGGGCTTTGCCTCCAGAGCAGCTGTGGGCAGGACTGAGGACTGCACCTATGGCCACTGGTCTCCTGCCACGACAGCCTGTCCTCACACTAAGCTTTAAACACAGGCTTCTGGTTTTTTCCAGAAAATATGACACAACTTGTCAGTAACCCAGCTAGGTCAGTGGGCTAGGACTTCTAGAAGAGTAGCCTCAGGAGCTTTTCTGTCCCACCAAGGAGTCTGAACAAGACTCCCTACCTCTTTGCAGTTGTTGGGACAGTTCAACCTCTTTTTTAAACAAATTTTTATATTTATTGCGTTTGTGTTTGTGTATTCGTGCGTGCATGCATGTCGCCTGCCTGTATGTATGTATGTATGTATCAGTGGGCACCATGTACTCGTGGAGGCTCAAGGGTAATTTTGGGAATCATCCTGGATTTTCTGTCTCCTTTTTACTTCACTCCAGGATTTCCCAGGTTCAGCCTTCCAGAGTCTGAAGTACAGACTAGCTGCCATTTCCACCCTCAGTCTCTGTCTCTCTTTCTCTCTTTTTATTTTTAGTTATTATTAATATCAGTTTTCTCAAAAACCAAAATTTCAGGACCCATGGTACAGTTGACAGTTCTGGTTTGTTTGGTAAATTGAACTCCATTCTGAATAGATTGCAGGGTTGTGTTCTGTTGGCCACGTCACTCTTTACCTCCAGATAAACAGGATTTGCTATGTCACTCAACCTTGGCAGGCCAGGTGGGATGTTCAGGGCCTGGAGGCAGTGACTGTAGCTCCTTGCTACCTCCACTTCTTACTTCTGCTCTTGGGATGGGCTCTCGTAGGTGGGACCTTCCCTGCAGGAACATTGATGACTTGGTAGCCCCCTCCCAGGACTGTCCCGCAAGGGCACTGCCCCATTCTTTCAGGTCGTGAAATGGGGAAATGGTCTTGAGTGTTGCAGCAAGGCTCAGGGGAAGCTGCGCCCAGCTCCCCGCCTGTGGCTCAGATGGGGCCCTCTCTCCCTAGGTTTCCCTCCACTCTGGCTTGCTGGGCTCAGGCAACTGGCCGTGGTAGTTGTTACAGCCTCAGCAATTGTTACAGCAGTGCCCAGGTGAGGGGCTGAGGAGGGCTGCGTGAATCCTCTCTTGCTGGGCAAAGTTCAGATCTTGAGGCCAGCCTTGGCAGACACGTGAGGTCTTCACGCTGCCTTCAGGTCTCAGGGTTGGTAGAGTTAGAACTGGTCCAGTGGGAAGAGGCAGCATGCTGGAAGTGTGCACACACAGCTGTTCTGCGCGTGGCTCCATGCGTCCACTGGGGCAGACTGCCTGGAGCAGAGTGAGCTACGGGTCTCTCCTGACCAGTTCGTCTAGGAAGGACTCAGGGAGAGGAAAGAGAAAGGAAATGGAGATGGAGGGAAGAGAGAGGAAATGGAGATGGGGAGGAGATACACAGGAAGTACAAATGGGCGGCTTAGAGTCTTGCAGTGCAGAGCAAGTAGTACAGCTGGGTGATACCATCCACATGTCCTTTCAGTCCCCAAGCCCTTGGAAAGGATTACTTTAGGAAAAGAGAGGTACAGCCTACACCCCCAGGTGACTGAAGGCTTGTCCGAGCTGTTTGATTTCTCTGGTAATCTCTGTAGCTCTCCTTAGTGCTGCTGATAACTGGTGTCACCACAGATATCACACCCCAGTTCAGCCTGCCAGAGACAGAACCCACGCTGTGCCCATTCCCCTGCCCCTAGTCGGGCTCCCTCTGTCCCTCTTTTTTTGTAAATAAACCCTTTCATAGAAATCTGTGGTTTCCCTGCAGTCTACCCTCTCCAACCCCAGAAGAAACCAACTCTACGCTCAGGTCTGTGCTGCGGTGGCTGCTATCACCATGCACCCAGTTGGGTTTCAGGGGACAGCTGTGAGTCTTTATGGCAGTTGCCAGGAGAAGCCTCGCAACGTAATCACAACCCTAGATCTGCTACTGTTAAATTCCTGGCTGAGCGTTTGTAACCTGCAACCTTTTAGCCTTGTAAGTCAGACCTGCCTGTCAAGCCCTTTATCAGGGAGTGCCCTTCAGTAGAAAAATTTGCTAGGTGACCCACGGGCTTGGAAGCCTGGAGTCTTGTCTTTGGAGACATTTATAAAAGACAACCGGACTTTGCTGCTATTTGGAGAGGGAGTGTTCAGATTCTCGGCAGTCCCCCCTCCTCCCACAGTGGTCTGCAGAGACTCTTCTGGGTGACAGTGTTTTAAGAGAGACTGGTGGTGTGTGGGCTGCAGGTAAGTCTGACTAGGGCCAGGAATGTGCAAACAGGCGTTGTGTTGTGATGATGATGATGATGATGATGATTGGGTCTCGCTCTAGCCCACCATGACCAGGGACCCTCTATGTAGCTCAAGCTGGTCTCACACTGTGGCAGTCTTCATTCTCAGCATCCAGGGCATTGGGATGAGAGATATAAGCCACCACGTCCAGCAGAATGAGAAGTGTTTAGTGTATAATTTTTACTCTCAAGTTTTAAGTAATTTTCCAGTCTTCTCTGTCCTCCATATGTTCAAGTAATCCTGTTCCTACTTCTCCAGAAGTCTAATTTTCTGTTCAGACAGGCTGATGTACATGTACATCATACTGTTGATCCTAATGTCTTATTCATTCTTGCTAGACAGTGAGATTTGATCACCTTCCATGTTATGAAGAATGCCCACTCCATGGTCATATTCTATACAGGTTTTCTATAATGTTAAACATTCATCAAAAGAACCTTAATAGTTTGTGGGCTTTGGTTGTGCCAGAGTTGGGTACATTTCTCACTTTGTAAATGCATAGATACATTTGTAGACTAGGTTCCCAACAGTTCAGATATGTGGGATTAAAGATCATGCATAGTTGTGATTTTTTTTGAAAAAACCTTGGTGGGATTAAACCAGGGCCCCTTGCATTCCACTCTGCTCTGACAGTGCTCTACTCAGAGTTGCAGCCTCACACCCACATTCACAATTTTGATGAATGTTGGCAATCATCCTGCAGGGAGCTTTTGGCAGTTTGTCTGTCTGTCAGCCCATATCCCTGTGGCCTCACCAGTCTGGGAAGTAAAAATTATATTCAGTGATATGATTTTTGTATTTAATTTCTCATGAGAGGGTGAAGCATTTTAGGGTGTTTGAGACCCATCGTACTTCCCTTTTACTGAACTGCCCCCATTTGCTTTTTCAGTCTCTGTGAACTCTTTGTATATTGCAGATTAACGAGTGGCAGATTTTTTTCCCCTTTTTGCAGTTTACCTTTTACCTTGTTTATTATGGCTTTGTCCATGAAGTATTTTATACTTTGATATAGTCCAGTTATCAGTCTTCTCTTTTATGGCTTCTGGACTTTGATTTCTGTAGAAACTACTTATATCCTAGTAGAGCAGTTTTCTTCTAGAACATTCATGGTTTCATCTTTCACATTTAGAAATCATGAGTTAGAATTTCTTTTACTATTTAAATGTTAACCAGTACACAGTATTTCAAGGGATATCATGGGATGCATTATGCAATTTAGAATTCATGATTCTAGTAGAAATACTCTAACCTTTGCAAATGCTGCCCAGTTGGCATCCCTCCCTCAGATTGAGACATCATTTAATCTATAAACAGTTTCCACTCTGTTTGGGTCTAGCACTGGCATTCCTTCTGGACTCCAGTGACCAGTTTCTAGTTGTTACAGTGTGTGGAATACCTAGTCCTGTAGTTTGTTCCCCCTCCCCAAACACTGTTCTTAGTTCACAAAACTTTTCTGCTTTGCTTAGTTTCTCATATAAATTTCACTAACTAGTTATGTCACACTGCAGCAGAGCAAGACAACGACAACGCCGGCGTTAAAGGGCTCTGCTTCCACTGTAGAAGCTGCCTAGGTCAGCTCTGAGGTGGTGTGCCAGTCTTCCGCAGTGCCTGCGGCTCACGTGTAAGTAGGAGTGTAGGATCCCAGACAACTGATGTTCCCACAGGACCAGCAGCTGGCCAGGTGCCCCGGGGCAGGGCCAGGGGCCAGAGCAGCTTTGTAGCCAACAGTTCCTCCTCCTGCCCCATTCGCCTCAGGCTTGCTCAGGCACACTCCTCCCAAGGGCCCACAGGTGATGAAAACATTTCTCTCACAAGCACTATTGTATAGCAGGCACGTGTCCCACGTGAATTCTCCCACAGCGACTGAGAAACAGTCAGGATGACAACCACAGGCGCTGGCGATGGGGGGCAGGGGAGGCTGCTCCCTGCTGCAGACTTGAGTCCCCACTGAGGCTCTTGCTCTGGCAGGAGCCCGCCCAGTGCAGAGTGGTAGCTCCTCTTCTGGACACATACGCATATCTTACCTATTCCGTGGGTGGGAAAACAGGTCATTAGCATGCTAGCTCCATGCGCCTTCCTAAGCCGCTGGGATTTATAGCGAGCAGAAGCGCAGCCAGATGGCATCTTTAAGGAATTAAGAAGTTCCTCCCTCCCCATCCCAGACAGGCTTTTCTGTCCCGATGAGGGCCTTGTACCTGAGTATTCTTGGAGACTGTGGACTCTACCCGTGGCAGAAGGGCAAGCAGGCCTCGAGCAAGGCTTTCTTGGGGTTGGAGCTGGGAACAGCCTCAAGCCAGAGTCCACAGAGCAATACACGGCCCACTCGGATGCGGACTGGTTCTTACTGGGAGCCTGAGAGATGGAGGTTCTCTTCGGAGGTTTCTCTTAGGGGGTCCCTCATGCTGCCTTCCCTGATCCTTCCTAGCCCTCCCCATCCTACATACACACATACTGCACATACAACATACGCACGCGTGTGCGTGCACGGGCACATACACCCACATTTCTTTTGCTTGCAGAAGACAACTTTTGTAATCTAGCCTCTCCCCCTTTTTCTTTTTCAGTCTCCCACCCCACCCTCAGTACCCCTTGAAGTTGATGGCTCTGTCTGGCCCACACCCTCCCTCTCCCTCAGCAGTGGGGTGCAGGGCAGGCTTCCAGAAGGATGCTGGGACTGGTTGGGGCAGTGAACTGAGTCCAAGCAGAAGCCTGTCCCCCCACCCCACGGAGTTCCTAAAAGGGAGTGTGGGGGGCTGGGGTGGCGGCGTGGGGGAGGGGGAGAACTGCGGTTTTGTGCAGTTGCTGCAGAAGCCCCGAGGGGCCCTCATCTTGGTGGGGGAGAAGTGGTAGTTAAGCCCCAAGGTTGACAGGGCGGTGCTCGGTAACTGGGACCACGCCCTTTGGAGTGGGGAGCAAGGCCGCCCGCCCGGGGAACTGGAGCACAAGCTGGGAAGGATCTGCACTCGTGGGGAGCCGGAACCACCAGGGGTGAGGGTCGGTGCTGGTGCGGTTCTGGCGATGGGTTTAGGGAGGAGAGCCACGGCCTTGTTCCGTTCCCCGCCTCCCCGCCCGCCTCTCGCAGGGAACACGCTGTTCCCGCCCCGGCCTGCGGCTTGGGCAAGCCGCTCTTGTGGGACGCGGTGTTCCCTGATAAGATGAGGCAATCGCACCCTGCGCGCTCGTGCAGCGGCCTAGCGGTGGCGCCAGGGAACATTTATGTAACTCGGTCCTTCCAGCCAAGCGACCGCGGCCAGCCCCACCCCCAGCACGCACCAGCCACGCCCCTAGCCCCACCCCCAGCCCGCCCCTCACATGTACCAAACCACGCTCCAGGCAGGCTGAGCTTTCAGCCTCTGCACCTGGTGCGCACCCTCTCCCCGCTGCTGCTGGCGGCCCTTCCCATCCCGACACAGCTTCTGGCACGCTCAGTGCCCTCACCGCGTGACCCACCACAGCCCGGCCATTCCCAGCCAGCTGCAGAGTGCTAGCTTGCTCTCCTCCAGCCCACCCTGCCCCTCCTCTCTGCCCACCCAGCCCAGCGCTTCACAAAGACACCCCGCCTTCTCTCTCACATCCACCGCCCTTCAGAATCTAACCCCTCTGAGTGCCGTGCTTCTGAGCGTCTCTCCCCCAAGCACCAGGATTGCAAAAACTGCATTTGGCATTCAGAACTCTAGAGACCTGGTCTGACTTTCTGGTTCTGCCTTTGGGGTCTAAATCTCTCGTTCTGCCCCCTTCCTGTGTCCTCTCTTCTGAGGCAGACTGCATTCTCCCCTTGTGAGGACTCTGTCCTATGCCTGCGCAGAAGAGCAGGTGCTGGATTCCAATCCTACCAGGACTGTCCTGGGACTGGAGAGGGGGCAGCCTCACCAGCTCTAAGCAGGCCTGGGTGCCCCACCTTCTCTTGCCTGTGTGGCCTGGTCTTTCAGCTCAGTCACTCCACCCTGAGGTGGCTGTCAGGAACCGTTTCCTGACTGGTGCCCAAGGACACCTACACTCTTTCAGCGGGCCTTGAGATTGAAGTGATTTCAGTAACAGTAGCATTTTATACCTTTGATCACCCCAAAGTGCACATGGACATTCCAGAGACTATACAGTGTGTATGATACCATACATACAGGAGTGTGATAGCACTCTTCTGGACTGCTACTGGAATGTATACTTGGGTTTAAGAGGGGTTTTTTTTTTTTTGTTTTGTTTCTCTTTACTGTGCCCTGAAGTGTGGAGTTTCCTGTCCCTGGCCTTTATCCAGCCCGCTTTATATTTTGATGCTTGTCACTTTCCTTGGCACCCAAGGGTGGCACCTAGGGTGGACGCCGACCTGCTCCATGTCAGCTTGAACCCTACAAGTTCTGTCCAAAAACTGGCTTATTGGAAGTGGGCTGATATGATCAAGCAGATGAGAGGCCAGCATCTGTTTAGGTCAAGACTTTCGTCCCAAAGACCTTACCTTGAGCCCAGAAAGGCAGGTGCTCGATTCCAAGTATGGAAAAACTGTTGGTAAGTGGGACCTTCCCACTTTCCCTCACCCCAAGCCACCTGTTACTGGTGGCCCTTCTTCTCAGAGTCTGCTTTTCTCCGTGCCTCCGCAACACACGGCCCATCTGTAATTATGCCCAACTCATATGTTCACAGGGGTGCAAACAGACCCTAAAAAGGACAAAGACCCCGATCTGTTAGGAAACAAGGCTGAATCTGGCACTTTAGCCTGCTTTGGACCCTACCATGTTCAGATTTCTTCACTTTTTCCTGGAGTTTGTAGTCTTCACCTTTGTTTTATTTTGTTTGGGGGGGGGGATAAGAAAAGTAATGTGCTGTCCCTGTGACCTAAAGATACTCAGTGTTTTGGTCATGTTTTCTGGTGCACAGAATTAACCTTCTTCTTGGAGTTATTCACCTACCCTCCCCCTGAATTCCCTCTTCTGGTCTGTTCTTCCTGTCCCCCCAACCCCCACTCATCCTCAGTCTTGCCTTTGTGTCCGTTTACTTACATCCTTGGTTTCTTGAAGAAATAAACTTCGAAATGCCTGTTCCCCTGCTTTCTAGAATCTAGTGTGACTTAGGAGAAGCCTGGTGTCTGTCCTAACCTGCTCCCAAGGACAGCCTGACATTTGTTTCCTCCCACTCCACTGAGTTTTGATCTCTTCTTTTGCTCAACATTGCAATTTCACCATTCTTTTTTTAACCTTGCCCACCTGTGTACATCTCCTGCTCTTCTCCATGACCAGCCCCACTCCCTATACACACACACACACATACACATATACACACAGATATACGCACACATACACACATACACGCATCCACATAACACACAGATAATACACATACATACACACATACACACACACACACACACACACACACACACACACACTGATTGATACTGCTTACTTTCTTTGGTACTCTCCTGTATTCCACTTTTTTTCTATTTTCTCAGTCTATACCTCCTGTTAGATGTTTTTAGCCCCCTCTTCCCACACACACACCTCTTGACTTCTGGACTTTCCATTTTTAGACCCCACTATCTGTTTGCTGTCAAGCAGACGTGGGAATGGTGACTGCTTGGTTTTGAAGGCCTAGTCCCAGTCTTTCTCCCAAAGATAATGAGAGTTGATGCATACGGTCCTTGGCTCCAGCATTATCACCAAGAGAAAGACTACTGCCACAATCACTTATTTTTGGGGATATTTCTTTGAGTATATTTCTACTTGTTTTGTAGAATTCTTATTTGGACAACAGAATTTCCAGTTTCTGGGAGCTAATTTTTTTTTTTTTTTGTCTGACTTCCTTTTTATGGTATCCTGTTTGCTTCATGCATCAAGCTATGTTTCAAGTTCCTCTGGAAATAGTAATTAGAATTTTTAGGGTGATAGTCTCCGTTTCATGGCTTCACTCTTTCCTCTGGGTTGATGGTCGTTGCTCATGGCCTTTCCCTTTCATAGTGGTGACATTCTTTAACTGCCCGATCATCCTTCAGCATCTGTTTAGATGGGCTGTTGGGTGTGGATGTCTTCTGCTGGTTGAGGTCTGGCAGTTTGTTATAGCTGCAGAGGAAGAAGGTGATAAGTGAGGAGGCTTACTTCCTTCACTGTGCTGACAAAAAGCCTGCATTCTGGAGTCCCGGAACCCTGCACTGTTTCTCCCTGAGCAGTTGGTATTATTACTATTGTGGTGGTGGTGGTCGTTGTTAGGAGTTTGGGTAAATGCTAGCCTGACCACCCTCCATCTGAACAAGAGATAGGGTGGGGTCCAGACTGAAGACCCCACTGTAGTCTGCCTCCTCCAACCTGCAGTGGAAGAGAGTGCAAATGGTGACAATGCTCCCTCTGCATGTGGGCTTGTTAGATGGTGTCTTAAGGGTTCTTCCATGCTCGCGTTTTCTCAGCTTTGCCATGTAGACTTGTCTCCGAGGGTGGTGAGGCATCGGTGGCTTGAGGAAGAGGGCAGCATCGGGGCAGGGAAATCTAAGGTGGCGGGCTGGGTCAAGTGCAGAGGGGTCCCTGCAGTGGATGTGATCACTCTGTCTGAAGCTCTGCTTCTGTCACCCGCAGGTGAGAGGCCCTTTGCCTGCAGCTGGCAAGATTGCAACAAGAAGTTCGCTCGCTCGGACGAACTGGCGAGGCACTACCGCACGCACACCGGTGAGAAGAAGTTCAGCTGCCCCATCTGCGAGAAGCGCTTCATGCGCAGCGACCATCTGACGAAGCATGCGCGTCGCCACGCCAACTTCCACCCCGGCATGCTTCAGCGGCGCGGCGGGGGCTCGCGGACCGGCTCGCTCAGCGACTACAGCCGCTCAGACGCCAGCAGTCCCACCATCAGCCCAGCCAGCTCGCCCTGACCGCTCAGGCAACACAGCCCGGCCATGCCCGCGGGCAGCCCACGGGGCACGGACCCCATCCCGGGCATGTACCCTGCCCCGGGGAAGGACCACCCCGGGCACGGACCGCCCCAGACACGGACTCTGCCCGGGGCACAGACCCCACCCTGGGCACGGACCACGCCCCATGACAGCCATGAGCAGCGAGCTCTCCCTCTTGTTAGTCCCAGCCCCTTCCTTTTGTAATAAGAAAACTGAGGGAGAACTTTAGAAGTCCACAGCAAAACACTTTTCTTCACCTCAGGTGTCAGTTTGTAAAAAGCAAACAATACAAAAATACAAAAAATTCAAAAACACCATTCACTAATTGCACAGCAGAGATAACCCACAAAGTTGAGAGTTAGCGGTGTTGAACCCCCTTTCTCAGGGATGGACACGGTCCATGAGGTTAGTGAGGGCACCCCTTTCTGCCGCCTTACTCTGTATATAGATTTGCACTCTGGAGTTTTCTGCTAGGTTTGGGAACACACTGGGGCAGAGCAGTCCTGCCAGTGCTGCCCAGCTTGGCATCCACCCACTGGTCAGTCCCTTGGTCAGCCGGGAGCAGCTGTGGTCACTGTGCTTCTGTGACAGACCCCCAAAAGACCAGGCCTGTACCCCCTCTTCCTACCTACTCAGCTGCCATCCTCTGTCCAGTGGCAGAGCACAGATGGATCTGAAGGACAGGCCACTTAGGTGTGATTCCTTAAGCCGAGACAGACCACAGGAGCACTGCCTAGGGACCGAGGAGAGAGGCACCTGTCCTCTGTATCCAGCTCTGCCCACCGCCACCTTCTCTGCCTCCAGAAGCCCTCTCCCTGCCCCTCCAGGAACTGGAAGGCCAGACGCAAGCTCCAGCTGGGTGTACCACGTCTTTGAACAGCCCAGAAAAACCAGTGCCTGGCATCATTCCTACCTGCCCTGCAGAAGACACCCAGGACCTTTCAGTCTTACACCTTCTTCTTCTACTGGAATAGAGTCTAGGTATGCTGGTCTAAACCACTTCAGAAGAGTGGTCGTTTGTCTAGTTCCCGAACTAATTCTTTGCCCTGGGCCAGTGTGGAGGTGCCTTTGTATGAAGCAGTGGGCAGGGCCATCGTGCTGCCCTTTCAGGCTGTTTATGGGCCCGTGTGTGGCAGCACTCACACACCTCACAGAGACCGATTGGTGGCAAGAAGCCAGACATTATAAGTCAAAACTTTGCAGGAGCAGTGCGGCAGATGTTACAGGAAGTGCTGTTGGAGATCTCAAGAGTTCTGCTTCCACCTCAGGGGAACACCCGATGGAAACTTGTGGGAATCGCTTTCTCAGACCCTTGAGTCTGGGGCAGGTGCAGACTTAGTAACCCTACAGCTTTGCTCTTCTTTTCCCTCCTACTTTCGCTGACCTTTCCTGGGAGACTGCAGGCCACACCCAACCTACAGGGTCCCATGGCCAGCCTGCTAGTAGGACGGCAGAAGCCAGGGCTGTTTCTCCTGGAACATGGGCCACATGACTTCAGGCGCCAGGTCAGGTCAGTGAAGCCGTGCTCTGGTCACGTCTCTGCAGATCCTGACAGTGTCTGTCTACTTTAGCCCTGCAGAGGCCCAGGCGCTGCTTCTCTTTCCTCTCAAGAACTGGGGTCCTGGAATGCAAAGCCCCAGGACAGACTATATATGTGTATGTGCGCGTGTGTGTATGTGTGTTGGGCGGGTGGGTGTGGGGTGGACTCGGTTATCTTAGAGAAACCTCGCCTCATTTTGATGCGGAGGATCACCCTTGTGACTCAGAGGACTGTAGATGGGCTTCCTGGGCCCAGAGTGCCTTGGTTGTAGCCATTCTGCCTCCATCCCAGCCCTCACTCACACAGTGTGGGTGCAGCACAGAGGAACCCCAGAGACCAGCAGGGACCTGCAGTCCCTGGCTGTTCAGTCCCATGCCACCCATGTGGATCTGGGGATCCCTTTCTAACTACCTGTGTCAGCTGTGAGAGGCGAATGGCATGCGGTGAGTTCTGGTAGCACAGTAGGTGCTGAGTTGGGCTGTGACATTGTTACTGCCGTGGGCGGACATGTTGGATGGGAATGGCCCCTGTTCTGGTCCATTGCAAAGCTGGTGGCTACACTGCCTCTGGGCCTTGTGACAGCTCTGCATTTGGTCCAAGGGAGAGAGAGTGGAATATGTGGTTGGGACCTTGATTGAAGAGAGCCCTGGGTGCTTAGGTTGGGGTGTGGCAATCTTCATGCCCGATTCCAAAGCAAGGTCCCTCCCAAAGTCGTTTGTGTGAGGCAGAGGAAGCCACACTCTGAACACATTTCATGTCTCAGGAATTCACATTCCAGGTTCAGGAATTTTATTCCAAAGTCCTTTGGTGCACCCACATTCATGGTTCTGAAGGCAGAGAGGCAGCGGTGTGCCCCAGAGGCCAGCAAAGTGCTTTCTCTGGGCGGAGCCAGACATCTTGTGATCTGCCTACAGCCTCGAAGGAGGTTTTCCGACTCCACAACTGTCTGCACATAGGAAGGGTAAAAAGGACTCTAAACCCAGACATCTTGGAATAAAAGAAAGAGCTGGTTTGTTTTAGAGCGGGTTGGGGGGTGGGGGAGGGAAAGTGGGCGTAGGCTGTTTCCAAAGAGAGCACTTAATTTAATTTTTTTCTCTAAATGACCCAGGGCTGTTCCATCGGATAGATGGAAGGGTAACATTGCCTTAAAACAGAAATATGCAGGCGTTGGCTATTTTTGGCAAATGAGCGTGTCTTCATTCCCAAAGTGGTTCTCTTTTATTGGCAGGGTGTGGTCCTTGAACTACAGGGTCTGGGTCCCCCTGGCTGGACCCTCACATCCGAGTCTTTGGTTCTTCACACTGAAGGGTTGGTGGCTCAGTGGGTTCTCATTAGGTCTCCATCTCATCATACACAGAGATGCCTTTTAAGATTCAGAATGTCTTTCCAGCCCAGGTCTGTTGCAGGGTCTTTTCACGTTGATGCTGATGGCCGCGCTCGCTGGTTTCAGTGTGACTAAGGAACCCCTGGGGCTCCGGGAGATAATCAGTTCATGCTAATATCCCAGAGGCCAGAGCTCCCACTGTAGAGGCGCCTGAGTCAAGGGAGACTTCCCCCACAAAAATGTCTGAATGAGACTGCACTCAAAGGAAAAAGGCCCTCTTCTTCATCAGCCATATTAGGGGACCATAGTCTGCTCCCCGGATGCCTACTTAATCCTACAGCCATACAGACAAACAGTCCTTTCCACAGAGGGCCTTCGGGTCTCCCTGATGGGTGCTATGTAGCAATAGGCAGCAGAACCCTCGGTGGAAGTGTGCCCTACCCACATCCTGCCATACCCTTCACCCCTTGCCCCTAAGGTGCAGGTTCCCCACCTCTGACCCATCCTATCTGTACTTCGCTCTGAGGCCAGCAGTGGGACACATGCAGGATTCACTGTGCTGGAGTCTCGGAGTACAAACACCTGTCCCCTGGTGACCCCAGACCTTGCCATGCCCCGAGCAGTGGTACAAACCAGCGAGGGGTGATTCAGAGATGGGGCGAGCTGATGGCATTCTGTGATCCTGAGTGAAGAAAGAATGGGTTGGGTGGTCCTCTTCCAGGGTTCCTACTCCCCAATCCAGTGTGTCGGAAGACCCAGCCGTTTCTTGCCAGAAGCAGGTGCTAGGACAGACCTGACTGCGCCACAGCACTCCGTAGGGACCTCAGCTGGGATCTCTGCCCGACAGGAGCACCGCCAGGAAGACAGAATCTGAGCAGTAGTGTGGCCTCGTTTCTCAGCTCCTGGCTGTGACACTGCTTATGAGGGTGCCTATCTGGACTTCTTACAGGTGTCGCTTTTTTTAAAAACCCATTTTAAGAAAGTCAGTAAAAGTGGGCCAGGAGGTTTACATGTTGGCCACACTGTGATCAGTAAAAAATGCTTTGTAGCCCACATGGTTCACCATCCAGAGCCCGCTGTGTGGTTGCTGGTGGCCATATCTTCCAAAGCTAAGAGCCAGATGTGGGCTGGCCGGCCAGCCAGTTTCGAAACAGGATGGCCTGTGGAAGAGCCAGGGCCTGTGACTACTTTTCCTGATTCTGAGGCTTCGAAGGTTTGTCCTGGACACATTCCAGAGAATTTCCTACCCAAACTTGGATGCACAATCCAGCTTACTACTGAACACCGTGGAGAGGCTGTCCCGCCAGCTGACCAGCCCCACCTCTGCAGTCGGAGGAGCCCAACTGGAGGGGAGGCCTGCTTGGTTTCTGTTGCCCCTTAGGGAAGTCACATGACTTGCCCTGGGGCCATTTGGCTCTGTCCACCTCCCCCTTCTCACACAGCTTTAAAACTTTACTATTATTTAAAAACAGGATGGGAGAGACTGTCTCCCCTGCCTGCCCCGCATCAACATTCCCAGGAGTGGGAGGAAGTCAGGGCAGGCAAGAGCACACGATTTTCTCCTAGGGGCTCTTGGCCCTGCTGCCCCTGCTGTCTTCCTAGAGGGTCTGTGGCACCATTGCACATGCCCATTTGAATTGAGCATTTGAGGGAGCCGAATACCCTGCGCCTGATTTTTCCTGACGGCTCAGACACTGCCTGGTCATCGGCCCCAGTATCCATGACTGAGTTAGGGTACCTGGGTGAGGGGTCTCAGTTACACCCCTCCCGGGTTCCCAGTGTAGGTAACCCCATCATCGATAACCTGAGGCCCCCTGCTGAAGAGCTGTGTGCTATGGGGTCAGAGTTTGCTCTCGCTCCTTGATGACTAGGCATCCCTGTCTTGGTTTTGATTGATAGGCTCAGGTGACTACTTCCCTGGCAAAGCTAGGGTGGAGCTTTTCTGGAATTGTTTGCCAAAACCCAAGGCAGAATCCAAGGGTCCAAGACCATTTCCATCAAGTTCACATTTTCCTCTTCCATAGGAACTTTTTGTTTTTTTTTAAACTAGCTCCCAACATGCTTCCAAAGGCCATGTTTCATCTTTCCTGGATCACTACAGTGAAGTATTACAGTTGTACAGTTCCCAATCTGGCCTTGGCTTGCTCGGATAAAACTTTGTATGTATTTTGTAAGGCATAGATTCTATATTGTAATGATGTCCTATGCAAAAGAAAATTAATGAAATTGTAAATTTTATTGTTTTAACATGTATGCATGTTTAGTGACGTTTACATTTTGAAATAAAATTTATGATTCATTACTTTATTTGTGTAGGCTGATTTCTTTCAAGGGCATAATCTGCAGAGGCTTTGGGAGGGAAACTCTAATAGTTGTAATTGACAGAGAGATAGAAATTTGCCTGTAAGTTTGCAGGTTTTTTTCTGGAAGGAAGGTGTTGCAGTTACTCTAAATCATTGTGTATAAATTCAAAACAAAGTGGCTTAAGGAACAAGGGTTTTTTTTAATATGTATATGATATCATTTCTTTTTTATTTTCTATGTGTGTGTATGTAGAAGAGGGCTGGCTGTGTGGACCTGTAGAAGCTCAAGGGCAACCTCAGGAATAATTCTGGATTGCTTGATCTTCTTATTGCTTTGCTTTGGGGTTTTCCAGACTCTACCCTCCAGGGCTGGAAGTACAGGCTGCTTGGTGTTTTTATGTGGGATCTGGGATCTGAACTCAGGTCCTTTGGCTTGTAAGGCAAAGGTCTAACCCTTGAGTCATTCTCCAGCTCAGAGTTTTATTTTGACTTACAATTCTTGGTTATAGTTCCTTGTCCAGCTTGGCAGAAGAGCTTATATCAACACCAGAGACTGGAGGAACTAGCCATATCATACCCATAGGATCATTGAAAGAAGGACAGTCCTCACTTGCCAGACCAGCCCAGGGCCTAGTCCCACTCACCATGGGCTGGGCCCTCTCCATCAGTCAGTCTTCTGCAGGCTGGCCCAGGGCTCAACTACCAATTTTTCACAACTGTCTCCAGAGCTCCAGCTTTCAACTGTCAAGGTGACAAAGGTATCTAACTATGACAAGAAGGCTTTGCACGGAGCTCTGAGGATGGTGGGTTCTCTTCAGTGCCATCCTGCCTACCAGGAGCTGTTTCTGTTCATCATTCTCCATTACCTTGTCAATTCTGCAGCACAGAAGACAAAAGGAGGTGGTGATGGCAGTGTCCCCTGAAAGATGTAGGGTTTTTTCTTCCTAAAGTCACTTCGCTAGTCAGCTGTGTAACAAACAATTATCTCAGGAAGAGAAAAGGATTATCTTGGCCCCTGGTCTTGAGGGTCCAGTCAATGGCTGCTCGGCCCTTTGCTTTAAAGCCTGGGGTGAGACGGCAGATCAGCACACTCTTGAGAGCACATAAAGAACTCCACCTCAGTCCTGAAGTGAAAGAGGAGAGAAAGGCTCCTGCCCCTGAAGAAACGCCCCTCATGATCTGAAGACGTACTATCACTCCCCCCTTTAACTTCTTCAGAGCACCATCACCTCACTATGTCCTAAGCACCATCTTGAGGAGAGGGGAGTTTTTACCACACGGACCCCTGGGAAACACTAAAGATACAGACCAAAGCATCTCCCATAGATATTCTCTTCCTCCCCTGGGGTGGCAGCCACTCAACCAATAATAAAAAAAATGCCCATTTCTAGTCCTAGAAGGTCCTGCAGTTGGACACAGGCCCTGCTCCTAAAGGAACTGTCAGAGAAGTCTAAAAGGCTGGGGAGCCTAAAGGTATTTTCAATACCGGAGGCCAAGTCCTCTGTGTCCATTAACTGGACCTCAGGGGCAGGCAATGGAAGTCCACAGTCAGCAGGTCAGGTGACCTGTGCCTGCCATAATATGTGAGAAGAGGTATAAGCAACGCCGCCATCGATAGCCCTCATCCAGGGCTAAGCCTAGCCGCATACTCCATGCCATTTCACATCTGCACCTGTTGCTTACAGGGTACATTTTTTCATTACTCGTTGCAGCACAATACTTAACCCAAGCCACTTGCGGGGAAAGGGTTTTTCACAGAAAGTTGGGGTTTACTTAGCTCACAATTTCACGTCACAGTACATCATTGCAAGGAAGTTCTAGCAGCAGGAGCTTAAAGCAACTGGTCCCAGTCAAGAAGTGGAAGGAATGAATACATACTTGACAACTAGCTAGCTCCATCTTTATACAGTTTCGAGTTCATGCAAGGAAGTGCTCACCCTCCAATGGGCTGGGTCTCCCACATCAGTTATGCAACCAAGACAATCTCTCACAGGCATTCCCAGATGTGAACCTTAATCTAAAGACTCCCTCTCATGCATGCCTGGAGACCTGTCTCTTAGATGTCAGCTTGACAATTAATACTAACCATCACACATAAATGAAAACCACTAATAAGTTTAAAATATTAACACCAAACAAAGGCATCACTGTGATAGAAGATAGACTTTTCTCTGAGATTTGTTTTCTCTCTGAGATTAGAAGGATGTATGTGCGTAGCGAATGCGCTTGAACACATCAATAGCCATAAACACCTCTCTAAACGGAAGTCTGGTTGACGCAGACACCTAGAGTCTGTTCTCAGTTGGAGTCTTACCCCAGGACCTAGCTGCTCCACAGGAAGTTCCTCAGATTGCATCTAACTGCAGGGTGGATCTGCATCCACACATAGTAGTGTGGTATAAGGATTCCAGATGCTCCAAAAATATTGATGGGAAAAAAATACCTGTGACTGCTATCATATGACATCATTGCTGATGGTGAAAGGAGACTAAGTTCCTGTGAATTCTCTTCAGGAAAGAGGGACAGCGATATCAGGGCCCCCACCTCAGGAACTGGGGATCTGAAGCCTTGAAATGTCCCCTAGCAGTGTAAGAGGAAGAAAACACTTCCTCCAACAAGCAGAACTGATACTTGCGAACCGAATTCATTCCACTGGAATGTATGATGAGACAAGTCACATCTCCCTGTCGTCCAGGGGCAGGCAGAAATGAGGCTCCAGGGGAAGAGATTCTCTGGCTGTCCGGACCTCTTTGACAGTGCTCTGGAGGTAGGTTGGGGAAGCCAGCTGTGGGATATTTTTGGGTCCCACACCCCTCTGTTGTTTGTGGCAGTTTGGTGGAGCATTGTGGTTGGCTGTGTCTAGACAAAAGGAGAGGAGACATCTGGGGCGGGCAGCGGCAGGCTTCTGTCACCCTAAGGGGCAGCATCTGGCCAAGGTTCACAAAGTACATCTGTCGTCTTAAGGAAGGACTTACTATGTGTCCAGTACATTTTCTGTTGTCAGGAACACCGTGTCATTGAATGTTTGAGCTATAAGGAAAAGAAATTTGTTTTGGCTTGGATTTCTGCAAGCCAAGGTCTGCTGCCCACATCTGGCGATGGCCTTGCTCCTGGCTTAGACCCAAGGCCACACGCAGTGAGACACTGTATGCACTTACACACATCAACTCTGGGTTCTCTATTTGCAAAGCACAAGTATTCAGTTACTCCCACAAATCCTCCTTACCCTCTTCTTAATTAACATGGTTCTGAAACTCCAACATGGGTTTCAAAGGGGACAAGCCATAACCTCGATACCACCCCTTGGTCCTATGACCTAGTTACTGGAGGTGTTGGAGCAGATGCAGAAACACTGCTTGCCAGGTATGCCTTGAGGGAAACTGTGTTCTGGAAGCAGCAGATTAGCACATAAGGGAAGGGAACAACCATTAGACTCTTGGAATTTGTCTCTAGACTGTTGGCTTCACCTATACAGGGTCTTAAATACCAGGCTGTTCTGGGGATATAGACAGCTTGATCTCTCCATTTGGATCTCATATATACTGATGCAATTCATGCCATGATCACCACTTTCTTGTAGTAGTGAAGGGACCCAGTGAAAATCCATCTTCTCCTGGTGGGGAATTGTGTCTGCCCAACTGTCCTGCACTGACAAGTGGGCGGGACCAGGATCCACAGCAATGCCAAGGACAGGCAGTAGTGCTGGAAGGGAAGGGCCTGAATTCGTTCTCTAGTACTACTAATTATGGCTTTCCCCAAACAGTGGCTTAAAGCAGCACATTTCTTCTCATAAGGCTCTGGAGGCCAGAAGTCCAAAGTGAGTCTTACTAAGTTGAAATCAAGGTGTCAGCAGAGATGGTTTCTTCTGGAGGCTCTTAAGAAGTCCACACATTTCTTGATTTGTGGTCCCATTCCCTCTGCCCACTCCTTACAGAAGCCTCTTCTCTCCTCTCAACCTGCCACTTCTCTGGCAAGTGCTTCTGTGATCGCATCAGACCTACCTGGGTAATCCATGCCCTTCTCTCTTCCCATCTCAGCCTTGTGAGTCATGAGCAGAGCGGCAGACAGGCCGCATTGCAGAGGGGCAAGGGCTGGGAACACCGACATGAAGACTCTCAGGCCCCACTCAGATCGTGGGCCCATCTACGTGGTGCAGTCCTTCCAAGTTCGACTTTGACAAGCAGCCATACCAATGAAAATGCTAGTCACTGCGCTAGAGTTAGGAACAGACTGATCCTATAAGAGAGATACTGTTGTATGTCTCCATTCCTGAGCAGCATGCCTGGCCTCCACAGGAAGGTGGCCACACAGTGCTGGGGACAGGACTTGGGTCTCAGTGCTGAAGACACCAGCCTGGACTTTCCATTCCAAGCAGGCTGCCTGGGCAGCTGCAAGAAGCCTGCTCCAGCCTCCTCTTCCTCGTGGGAAGCAGGTTTTTGACCATGGTTTGTGAAGTTCATAGTGAAGCATTCAAGACTGGGACCGAAGTCACCAGGACTGGGCCTATGCCACGTCCTTGGGCCTCTTGGGCCCTGACCTCTATGCCCACGTACTGTGAAAAGAAATAGGCAGCCTCGCTGGATTCTCTATGTGGGTGAGACCAGGATCAACCTGGGAAGTGGGGGTTGGTGGGCAGCCTAGTAGGCCAGGCTAGCAGCCAGCTCGGCTCCACTTTCTATTCCGCCAGATGCTCTTCACTGATGTGGTTCAGTTCTCTTTGAAGCAAGCCAGGTGCTGCTCAGAGTCAGGCCAGGTACTAGTCACTGAATCCGGTCAGGTACTACTCTGAGTTGGGCTAGGTACTTGTCCACTAAGTTGAATCTGATAATGTTCACTGAGTTGGGATAAATACTATATTGGGGTCGGGTATTGCTCACAGAGTCAGACTTTTTGAGGGATTTTTTTTGAGCAATTCTGATTTAGAGCTCAGAAAAGATGAAGCCCAGAGAAATAGAAAGTATTCTTTCTAAGGTTCCACAGCCAGAAAAAAAAAAAAAGGTCAGGGTTGGCTGCCTTAAGCTCTGGCTTAACCAAAGAATTATTCTAACCTATATGGAGGCGTCCCTGTCATTCACAGACATCTTAGAACTATCTGCCACAGTGCAGAACTAGACGCTCATCTTTCTGGCCACTCGTTTCTGGGGCTAAGTATCCCAATAGTTGTGAGCCTGCCGTGTCCCCCAAGAAGAAGCAGGTATATCCAGGGAAGCCCAGCTTGGGGCAGTATGAGTTCAGACCTTGTGAAAGCTCCAATGCAGCCATGGAACCAGGACTCCCTCACCTATGGTCTGGGAGCCCAGAACACCTGCTCAGACCAGCAGACAGGCATAGAGAACACAGACGCATAACAGACTTACCCACATTGGCAAACCTGGGGGAGTTCAGTAAGGGTCTCCTGACCTCAATTCTAGGCCTTCTTTCTTTCTTTCTTTTTTCCTTCTTTATTTTAAAAATATGTTTATAATTGCACATTTTTGTCAATTTTTGCTAGTATTTCTTTTTCATGTATATATGTGCTCCATGATGGTCAAACCAGGATTAGTCTATGTACCACTCTGCCTGTTTATCATGTCTCTATGATGGGACACTTGGCATCCTTCCTTCTAGTCTACATGTAGTCACTGGCAACCTCTGCTAGGGCACAGACACTCTCTGACCTCTGGTGATGATGAGATGACCTCCCCCCTTCGGTGTCAGTCTTCACGCATGTGTGAGGGCCGGGATACACAGTGCCTGGCTGATTTCATCTAACACTGTTCTCCTGGGCCTCATGTTGCTAGAGCAGGCAGGGTTTCATGCACGTTGTGGCTGATATGCACTCTTTCCTGTGGCTGTACCCCATTGTCGTCATCTGCTCTGTCACAAGGGGACAGACCCCCTGAAGCTGGGTATAGATCCCCCACTCCCCCCCACCCTCCCCACCCCCGTCACCAGGGTATAGACCACTCTGTCACCATAGGATGGCTCCTCCCTTCCGTGATTGGTGCCTGTGGGAGATGCTGCATTGTACACGTCTCTTCAATGTACCAATTTCATTTCCTTCCAACACACACCCAGGGGAGATTACCAGTCATGTGGCAGTTCTATTTTTGGTGTTTGAGGAAACTCCATACTGTTTTCATAATGTCTGTGCTGATTTATGTTCCCATGAACTGTGCAAGGAGTTTTTTATGGTATTCTCACCAAGGCTAGTTTTTTCCTTGGGGATTCGTGTGTGTGTGTGCACCTCAGTCTCCAGAGTACAGTGGATTACAGGTTGGTACTACCACATTCAGCTGTTTTCATTTTTAAATCTTGTTTGTATATATTATGTGTGCAGAAATCAGGGAGAACTTGAGTGTTGGTCCTTCCCTCCATCTTGTTTGAGGCAGATCTTTTTGTTCTTCACGGCATGTATCAGGACCCATTGCCTCCCATCTGTCTGGCAAAGCATTGAGATTTAGAGATAGGTGTACTGAACCCAACTGTACAGTGTCTGGTGAACCCAAGTCCTCACGTTTGCATGGCAAGAGCTCTGTCCACTGAGTCATCTTCCCAGCCTCTGACTTTTTTTTTTTTTGCTAACCTCATGGTTCATTCTATATACCTGTCCAGGTCTTAATGTCTTCATTCCCAGCCTGACAACTACTGAGCATGACATACTCCTGCATGCCTCAGAAGTCCTATGGCCTCCTTAATCAGCAGTCTCCCTTTGCATTGCTGAAAGGAGCCACCAACAGATACCTGGGCGACAGGGTTGTTGACTGACTGCTAATGGTATTTAAGAATCTGGTCACGGTATGCATGCTCTACTACACAGAGCTACTTCCTGTCTGTTGTCTGTCTCCCCTTTTATTTTAGGCACAGACACCTCTGAGGATTCTGGGAGATCAACTGTTGGTCAGCAGGATCCCACACTGTCAGTGTGGGGGGATGGCCTTGTTCTCTGGCACAGCAGCACCTCCCCAACCTGGGTCAGTGAGCTTCCTTCTCACAGGGACCTCCAGTGGGAAGAGCAAGTATCAACTGGAACCTGGATGATAAAAGTCGGGTTGGCGAGGCCTCTGCAGTGGGATGCAGCCTAGGAGAGGTACTCAAGCAAGCCTCAGTGACCCACAACACTCACTAGGGCCAGTGGTCCCATGGTGCTGGTAAGGCGTGTCCGTCAGAACTCAAACTTCCCTCACATGTGTTCCAGTGAATGCAGCTAATGTTATAATAAAAAATGAAAAAGAAAAAAAAAAAACCTCAAGATGTCCAAAATAGCTTTAATGTCCATGGAGAGGGGATTAATTCAGTGAATACGTAATACCCAATGATTTTTAAATGAAAAGGACCAGTGGTAAAACAACATGCAAAGGAGAATCGCATGTGCAAAAACATCTTTCTCTAGAGTTGTGTAATCATGTTTACAGGACACCAGCAGGGAAATGATGCATGGGGCATAGACTCCAGCAGCTTCCTTTAGGTGGGCACAGATATCCAGGGCTTAGACTCCCAGTTTCCTTTAGGTGGGCACAGATGACTTGCATTTACTTGCTTTTGTTTGCTCTCTAAAATGTCCAAACTATTTGGGTAGCACTCATGGCAGGAAAACTTACAATCGCAGTTCTCTGAGGCTACAATGTAAAGGGCAGTTGGTGCCCCGTGCCCCACCCCCACCCCAAGAACCATTCACCATGACCTGCCCCGAGGGAGAGCCTGAAAGAAGTCACCCCAAGTGCCCCCAGTGGGAGTCCTCCCGAGGACAGATAAACCCTGTGGTTGCCAGCACAGCAAAAGCTTGTGGAGGAGGCGGAACTAGCCGTCCCAGCCACACCCCCAGCCAACTGACCCAGGGAAGCTGGAGGCGGAGAAACACGAGACACTCCCAGCGGCCCACCTACTGCACTAGCCTCCCAGGCCGCCCATGCCCCCACCCTTGTGGAAGGCGCAGCTAATCTCCTTGGGGAGGTGGGACCCTGGGCAGGTAATGAGGTTACAGGAAGGACTTCGGGATTTCATCATGCTCGTCCTGGTAGAGAGAAAGGGCGTGGGATCTCTCCTGGCCCTCCTGACACAGGGAGGAAGTCAGGCCACACTGCACACCTTGAGACCCTCCCTCAGTGGACAGGGAGTCTGCACTTCCTTGATCTTGGACGTCCCTGCTTTCAGGTCTGTGAACAATAAATGTCAGAATCGTCACCGGCCACCTGTGCGTGGTGGCCATTTGTTTCAGCAGGCTGATCTGACACTAATATCCTCTAGAGGCTAGATCCTGATGAGAAACCATGTGGGCAAGATTAACCCCGAAGTCAGGAGGAGGGGCTCTGAAGGCGCATTACATTCATCTGAGGTCGTTAGATCTGGGCGATGACGGCCGCCCGGTTCTCTTCTGTTGTGCTTGGCAGCTGTGCGTGTCACCTAGCCCCATAGAGGCTCTGTGTACATTCTGGGCCTTCTGCTTGGCCCAGAGGCTGACACTGTGGGATGTGCGCACATGACCGTGACTAGGCAGCTTCCTGCACAGGGCAGAACTGGACTCCAACGTAGGGATGCTGCTGACGAGTGTGGCGCTCGAATCGCAGCGCTAGCTTGGACGCCAGCCATCCAGAAACACGGAGTAAAAATAGAAGAGGCCTGGCTCCCGCTGGGGAGAAAGGCCGTGCTCCGTGCTGGGAAGCCTCTGAAACAGGAACAGGCTTCATTGATCCCAGCCCAGGAAAGGACACTGCGGTTCGGGGTCGCAGGTCCCTGGAGGACAGAGGATGGGTCCGGGCTGCTCTCCCTGGCTGACACCAGGCCAGTGGGTAACCACTGGAAATGGTTGGTTTTCCTTCCTTCCTTTATACAGTCGGGCAAGGGATGCCCACCCCACCTACATTTGATGACACCTGTGAAACCGACTGAGAAAATACCAGGGGAAATGTTTTTAAAAAGTCAAACAGCAAAATGGGTTTATCTTATGGCAGGTTCCTTGTGCTCAGTATTGCTTGAGTTTCACTCGGCATTCAGGGACTTGGAAAGCAATTTGACTATGAGCTCTAGCTTTTAAATTTAGAAAATCCAGTCAGAGTAGTGCAAGACTTTATGAAGAAAACCCCCAGAAGTTAATCATGAAGTGTCTCTTTTCTCCTTTTTCCGTCTTTCCCTTTGCCCCGCCCTGAACACATGAGCGCAGCTTTTCCACAGGCAGGCCCTGTCTATCACTAAAGTGTTCTTAATAAGATGACTGTCCTGCCTTTTACTTCATGAGCATTTGATAAAATATCCTGGCTTCCTGGTATGAAAGGTAAATATGGTAATTACCTCCCACTCCTTGCTTAGGTCCCTGTCCTCCACCCAGGATTCACTGGGGTGTCGCGACACTCTAAGGACCCATTTGAAACCAGACAGAACTCTTCTCCCTCTGGTATGCTCCTCCTCGCGGTCTGACTGCTCATCCCACCCTCTCCTCCACCCTCAGCCGTTTGCTTTGGTGAACTCGGCAATGAGGTTCACTTAGTTGGACATGTTAGGGGTCATGAGCACCAGGAATTTTCCTCTTCATGAGCCTAGTGTGGTCACCCCCACCTCAGACCCTGCAAAGAACACATTCTTGAAATTAGACCAGTTTGGGGAGTTGAGAGAGGGTTGTGCGTGTGAGGTGTGTTTTGCTATGTAAACATGAGGACTGAGCTCTGATTTCCATCACACATTGCAAAAGCTGGTGCCTGTGGCCCAGGGCCATGGGGACGGGAGCAGAGATGGAGGAGAGCGTGGCTTGACCACAGCCTAGCTCCAGGTTCAATGAGCAGCTCCTCTGACCTCCATGTTCATGAGTGTGTGTGCACGCTGAATGTGGGGCTGGAATGATGGCTCAGGGGTTAAGACTCTGTCTCACAAGCAAAAGGATCTGAGTTCAGATCCTGGGTTCTATGTAAAAATTCCAGGCAGAAATGACAGTGGCCTGCTCTTTCAACTCTGAAAGGTAGAAACTGGGAAATCCCAGAGAGAAGCAAAAAGGGGATAGAAGCAATCCAGGATGATTTCCAAAATCACCCTTGGGCCTCCACAGGTACACAGAATCACACACACACACGCGCACACACACTCACACTCATGTGAGCACATGCAAAAGAAAAAAGGCTGAATGTGATTGCTTGAGTAACAGCAGAGCCTTTAGGCATACCTTGGAGGAATTATTTGGTTAAGGAAAGCATGTAGGAGATGGTCTTAACTGCGGACTGATTTGGGAAGACCTAGCCCACAGTGGATGGAACCTTCCCCTGTAGCTCCTGCGTTTCCCTCCAGCTCTAGCCCTCTCTGAGTAACATTTTAGGAGGTTACGTATGGTTGAATGCAGCTGTGGGGCTGAATGAGGGGGGGTCTGAGAGAGCTTGGGGGGCTCAGGAGGTTGTGAGGTTCCGAAGAAGCTGTGCGTTTCAGTCTTTGGAGGCAGTGGGGTACTGCTGTATTCAGGACACCTGTGGCTCCCAGGGACAGTCAGAGCCAGGAGTGGGGAGCAAAGAGGGTGTGAGGTCAAGGGACCAAGCCAGGAAGCCCTTCCACGACGTCCCAAGGCTCTGGAAAATTCCCCGTTGAACACAAGGACTTTTTAATGTCTATATTTATCTTTTTTGTTGTTGCACACATGAATGCAGTGAATTTAGGATATTTTCACCTCTTGATCCCCAGTCCCCTCTCCCCTGCTTTTCTCCTTTACAACCCCTCTCTCCCCTGCCAGACTTTCCTATTTTCAAGTCTTTTCACTTGTGTGACCCACTGTGTTTCATCTAGTTTGCTTTTCCCCCTGCCCTGAGGGTGATTTGTCAGAAAAATAGCACCAGCCTCCAGAAGTGGATAGAGAGCCTATGATCAGCTTCTCCCCATAATTCCGCCACACTGCCTTGAGGCCCTCAGACCCACGTTCCCACCAGAGGATACTGCCCCAGCTTCCAGGGGAAGCAGCAGCCCAGCACTGGGGACCCTTCCTGCGTTTCCCTCCAGCTCTAGCCCTCTCTGGGTGGCCTCTGCAGGATGGGGCTGATGTTGCTGAATCCTGAGAGCTAATATTGTTGCCCCTAAAGTTAATTTCCGATCTTCCAAAATGTCTTCATGTTAGATCTATACTGAGAGCCAGTCTCTGCCCACACGCCACTCATGATGGAGATTTGATGGTGTGTGCCTGGGTGCCACAGATTCAGCTTCTTGGGGTGAAATATGCCGGTCTTGGAAGTGAGGATGAATGCAGGCTGCTGAGCCCCCACTGCATGCCTATGGAGACCTGGCCCCACCCGAGACCTTTGTCACAACTGGCTTTGATTCCTCTGCTTCCTGACCCCACATCCCCATGTCCTCGGTCCTCCGGGCTTGCAGGCAGCCCAGGGAGGCGTCACTTCCTAAGGGATGAAGCCCTTAAGGTTGTCCTGGTGCCTTCACTGCTGCTCTGTCTCCTTCCCTCTGAAGACAGGGGATTCCTTGGAGATACTGGAAAAGACTCATTTCGGGCCCAAAAAGTGGAGTGATTAGAGCAGGTGACATTTTGGAAACTCATTGAGTCGTCCCTATCCATGTCATTTTAACAGCGGCAAGCTCTGCTCAAGCCCCAGTCAGACTCGGAGTGAGCACTGACTCATTTCCTCTAAGACCTCTTCCCCAGTCTTGACTCTTCGAGGTCTGTTTTTGCATTGGAGGTGGGTTGCTGCTGACAGCTCTGGATAAGACTCGGACTCCAACAAGGCCCTTTAGCACACTGAGATGGACAGATACAAAGGATCCACTTCCTCAATACCTGTCTCACCAAGAGGATGACATCACATTACCAGGTGCTTGCTGAAGTAGGATAACAATTCACCCCACACCTGGCCTGACTCTTCTACAGCCTTTCCCAGGTGGAGGCAGATGGCCTAATGAGAATTGGAAGAGGCCACTACTTGTCTGGAAGCTTGATGGGCACTTTCTGATATAGATATTGAGGTATGCCCCTCACTTCCTTTGAAGGCAGGTTTAGGGCAGCCATGCTTGGATGGTCTCTGAAGGACTTTGAAAGTCATCCCCCCCACTGCTGGGATTATCCTGAAGGAACTCACCCTTTGCCAGCTTCCCCCAACCCTTTGCTTATGAAAGGATGGAGATTAGTTCTCCTTTACAGAAACTTCAAGGTGGGGTCAAAATCAACTGGGCTGGGCCCCAATGTGAGCTAACCAATGAGGGAAAGCCCCCTGCCCCTCACCTCCCCCACTTGCCTAAATATAAATATGCCTGACCATGGCAGCCATCTTTGGCGCCTGCCCCTCATGGCACTCCACATTGGAGACCGTGAGTTCTCTTCTAGCTGCCTACCCCTCATGGATTCCATGCCTGGAGTTCTCTCTCTCCTCTAATAAACGCTACCTAATTCTCTACACGTGTTTTGGTTTTAATCTTCGACTTTGAACACAAGAACCCGGATATATACAGACTTCTAGAGAGTCACCCAGCAACATTCGGACTGCACAGCCAACCCCACTGCATTTTGACTTACAGCGAGAACTACTTCCTCCTCCCTAGACGGAAGAGGAAGTTCTGTGGGAGGCAGAGGCAGGACTTCCCCAGACAAGCCCCAAGAGTGACAGCCAGCAGGCTTTCCACTGACACCATGCTTACGGCTCCAGGTCCTGACTCTGCAGACCTGCTTCATCCCACAACACCGTGCTCCACAGAGGAAGAAACCAGCACGTGTGAAGAGCACTGACTTAGTCATGGGCTGGAAGACTGCACCCAGGCACACACCAGCGTGTGCCAAGCCTGCACGCTTGCCATTGATCCAGGAGCCTCTGCCGGGCCCTCACTTTCATAGATGCGAGGCGACTCTTAGTGCTAGATTTTGTAATAATTGTAAGTTTTTTAAAATTTTTTTAATGTTCAGATTCTTGTGTTCAAGAGTCAAAGATTGAAACTAGAACACGTGCTGAGGATTAAGGCAGATTTTATTAGAGGAGAGGAAGGAGGGAACTCAGGGATTGGGAGTCCCTGAGGGGCAAGAGAGCTGTCTGATGGTTGGCAGGGTCCGAGTATTTGTAAACTTGAGTGAGCCCAGGAAAAGTGGCGTTATCTCATTGGTGAGTTCTAGTTTCTGTAAGCCTGATTGGTCTGTTGCGGACTGAGCCAGACATTGTGGCTGAACTGAGGAATTTAGTTCATTTGCTTCTAAGGAGTGCCTCTTTGCCTGCATCTGTGGAGTTCATATCCACCCCTTCATAAACAAAAGGTTGGGGGAAGTCGGGAAGTTATGTCAGTGGAGGTTTGGGCCAACTTATATATATATAGCAAGACCTTCAAAACCTGAAAGAGAAGACTCCTGGACATTTGGTTGAGAGGGGTGAGAGAGAAAACTTGCTCTATCATCTATCTATCTTCTGTCTATCTATCTATCTATCTATCTATCTATCTATCTATCTATCTATCTATCTATCTATAATCTAGCTAGATAGCTAGACAGCTATCCGTCTATGTATATCTTGTTTATTTTTGTAAAAAGAAAGCTTTGGATATATACACAGGTAAAAAGATAAAACTGAAACCTGATGGAGGTGTAATGTGCACATCCTACAATTCACCCATCCCATGTGTGTTTCTGTTCTTGAACGAATATAGAACCCAAGCAATTTCATCAAGGTGGCAGGAGAATTCATACAACAGTAACTGAAGGAACTGGTCACACCAAATCCACAGAAAGAGCTCAGAGAAGGAGACTTTCTCTCTTGTCAGAATACCTGCATGTTAACCATGCTGAAATCTGCCAAAACTCTGCACAGCTCTCTCTATCTTTCCACCTAAGGAATGGCCCCACCCTACCCGCTGTGGATGGGGTCTTCCCACACCCATTAGACAATCTCCATAGGCTTGCTCAGGTCTCAGGCAGAGCAGCCATGCTGGAACGGCTCTGAAGGTCTTTGAAGATCATCCCCAGGGCTGAGATTACCCTGAAGAAATACACCTATTTCCAACTTCCCCCAACCTCTGTTCTTGAAAGGATATGGAGATTAGTTCTCCATTACAAATAAGCCCTACCTTGAGATAGGGCACTAGATCAACTGGGTTGGGCCCCAATATGGACAGACCAATGAAATGTAGAAGACCCAATCAGGTTTGGAGAAATTGGAGCTAACCAATAGGGAAAAGCCATCCCCCCCCCCAGGTCTGCCTAGGCCTATAAACAATCCTGACCTGTCAGCGCTTGCCCATCATGGAGTGGGTGAGTTTCTTTTCATTCTTTCTCTTGCCTAATGGATTCCATGCCTGGAGTCTGTGAACTCTTGGCGACTCTCTTGCCTTTCACAGATTCTCATCTGTGAGTTCTGTTCTTTCTCTCCTCTAATAAACTCTGCCTTAATCCTCTACGAGTGTTCTGGTTTCAATCTTTGACTCCTGAACTCAGGAACCTAGACACATACAGACCGCAGAGGGACCCTGTAAGCTAATGCTTTGAAGATTTGTCCAAAGCTCAGTCTTCAATTGTCAAGTTGACACCTGTATTTTATAAGCACACCCATGTAGATATTTGGGCATTTCAGCATATTCACAGATATGCCCACCCTACTATAGAACACCTCTTGCAAGAATCTCTATCCATACCCTCTCAACCCTAAACAGAAAATCATAGGTGTCTATCTCTAGATTTCATGAAAATGGAGTCACAAGACCTGGGACCTATTACATCTGGCTTTATGTAGTATGTTTTCAGGGCTTAATCACCTTTAAAAAAATCTACAGAATAGGGCTGGGCAGGGGTGGTGGGTGGGGAGGGAGGCTGGTTCAGTGGATGAGTCACATGCCCCACAAGTATGAGGATGAATTCAGATCTCCAGAACCCACATAATATCCAGGAAGGCATGACAATTAACTGCAGTCCCAGCACTTGGAAGGCAAAGGTCCAGGGAATGCATAGGGCAAGCTGGCTAGTTAGCTTAGCTGATTGATGAGCTCTGGGTTCAACTAAGAGACCATTCTTGGTAATAAAAGTAGAACATGCTTGTCATAGGTTGAATGTAAATTGTCCCCCATAGACTCTTGTGTGTGCAACTTTAGTTGATGTTAATGTCTGGGAAGGTTGCGGCACCTTTAGGAGTGTAGTATTGCTGGAGAAAGGCTTATCACAAAGAGTGGGCCTTGGGGTTTTGGTAGCCCAGCTCTGCCTGGCAGTTGTTCTCTTGTGCTCTATGTCTGGTCATGACTGCTGTGACCTGAGACCCCCGCCAGCTTCTGTCACCTGCCATACCTTTTCCCCTCTGAACCTATAAGCCAAATACATAAGTTATTACGTATTAAGTGTGAGTATTGTGGCATCAGAAAGAAAAAAACTGCAACAATGATCAGAGAAGAAATCTAACATCTTTGTACTGCTACACACAAATACACTTAGGGACAGGTGCATCTGTACATACATGTGCACTGACACGCATGCAAACAGATATGTACATGTACACACCCAATACACAAATAATGGGTGTTTGGGTTGCTTCTCCCATTGGGCCTTAGTGAGCGGTGCTGTGGGCGCATGTCTGCACAAGTGTTTGTGTAGACATGTGTTTGCTTCTCTAACCTACATATTGCAGAGTGGCATTTCCTGGTAGCTTTGTGATAATCAGTTGAGCTTCCAGCCAGTTTCTCCCTGCTGATTTTTCTTCACTTTGTGAGCAATCTTTGAGAAATTCAGCTTTCCATGTCCTTCCTAACACTGTTGTCCATTTGAAAAAAAACCCACCCCAGTGGATGTGAAATGGCATTGCTGATGGTAAGAGTGCACATTTTATCTGTAGCTTTGATGCTGAATTTCTCTTGATAATATAAACACCAATTTTATAAAGTTGAATAAAATCAGATGTCAGAGTCCTTCAGGTTACACTGCTGGCTGGTTGGTAAAACTAGCATTCTGATTTCAGGGTCATAGTTCAAAGGGCTCCTGGACCCTCTGACATTCACCAGTTTTCCCCCCTCTAAGCCCTTGATATGACTGTCCTGGGACTCTTCCTGGGGAAGCCAGTTCTTCCAGGTCTCTGCTTCCCTTGTCCATCCCGCACACCTCATGACGTAGTCCGTGCCCTCCCTGCCTTGGTAAGGAAAGCTCCCTTCCCACTGTTTTACAGCCCCCCTGCTGGAAACTGCTGCCTGAGAGAAACTTCCACTGTTGGTCCCCAGGAGTATGCAGGATATTTTCTCAGGTACCAGTGTAGGGAAGGGGTTGTTGGAGGCGGGATCTGGGCGGCTTCCTGTGGGGGTTAGTGAAGAGTCTTGCTCCCCATAAATGTATGTTTAGGACTCTCAGAGAATCTGGGACATCCTGTCATCCTGACCTGGTGGATGCACATCTGACTAGAGTAGGCTGGGACCATCAGACAGCACATCTGGCTTGAAAACGACACAGCCTGCTAAAGACTGATGACCAAGACTTGGGGACTGTCACTGCTAGGCAGCTGCAGGCACGTGTACTAGACCAGCCCTGCTCTGGCTTTAATTATAGACTCTGGCTCACAACATTGATGTGGAAGAGGGATGGAGGTTGTTTTACAATATTATCCTTATGTGGAGGGGGTCAAGGCCTAAGCCTGCTCTCTAAAGAGCTGATGCATTAGCTCTGGAATAGGCAGTTGTTAGACTGTATTCCTCCCTCTGGAAGTTGAATTTGTCTCCTGCCTATATAGATAGTGGCAGACTGGATTCCT
Source organism: Typhlomys cinereus (assembly GCA_023101885.1). Lineage (NCBI taxonomy): Eukaryota > Metazoa > Chordata > Mammalia > Rodentia > Platacanthomyidae > Typhlomys > Typhlomys cinereus. Next base: position 3,437,160 of record JALPQD010000183.1, on the reverse strand, counting down.
CCCTTTGGGAGTTGAGTTTACCTCCTGTCTGTTCTTAGATCACTTTCGTTCCTGTATGTTCTTAGATCACTTTCGTTCTTCTCAGAATTGGCAAGGCTGAAACTTCTCCCAGCAGTTCCTTCCCTGTGCATTTGAGACCATTAGATATGTTAATACACAGATCACAAGATTATGCACATATCACAGTAACCAGGTAACTATGCCTTGAGACATTCATTGTCCATTCCCTTTTAGCAACTAAGTGTTACTTTTAACTCTACCTGGAGACATCATGTCTGCTCCCACCCAGCAAGTAGATGTCACTCCTGCCTTTTTTTGCTAGTTGGAATTTATATATTTAATATAATATTGTAAAGAATTTGGCCCTGCTGTTCTTTGATTTTTTTTCTATAAATACTCATGTATGCTACAATAAAATTGGCTTAGATGATGAAGGACATCCTAGACTTCCTCTGACCCGATGCCTGATCAATTCCTACCGCTCCCACTTCTGTTTCCTGCATGTAAGTCTGGGTTTATGCTGGTTCGTGGATCCTTGGGCCTCCACAAGCACATACTCAAGTGCACTTGTGAACATACACCCACCCATATGTGCCCTCCACATGCAAAAGCACACACATATGCACCCTATACACACATATATAACTGCAAAAATAAAGAAATGCCTGTAGGGTAGGTGATGTCAGAGAAGGTGACCTGGGAGAGTCCCAAAGTGAGGGACCAGGTACTAAGTGATGCATGAAATTAAATATGGAGCCACTGGAAGACGAATAACTGTTCAAATAGAACAGAGTGACTGGGTAGTGCCCTGCTGCCCAGGGCAAAGAATGACAGAGCAGCCATGACAGGTTCAGCCCCTGGCCAGGAGAGCTCAAGGCCACTCAGACATTAGATACGCTGCCAGCCAAGAAGGCAGCAATGTGCCTTGGATGACATAAACCACAGAATGTTCATCTAAAAGTGGGTGAGCAGACTCCTGAGTGTGAATTAACCTTGTTAAACGTTGTTTGTCGTGAATCATGTTTATGCCAATCTGGCCCCTTAAGGCCAGAGGTCATACTTGCAATCAGTAATGAAAGTTATAATTGATCCTTAACTATGGCTTGAAATTTTTTTTAAACTTTAACTCAAAAAATACATAAAATCAGGGCACCCTAGGACTCCCTACCCCCTCATGACACTCTCAAGCCATGAGCTCTGTTTCATTTCTCCTTCTCATGGAGGCGCCCTAGCTCCTCATGGTACTCCACGTCTGGAGTCCGTGAGTTCCAACCTTTCTCTTCTCTAATAAACTCTACCTTAATCCTCAAAAAAAAATCAGGGCACCCTAAAGAAATCTCGAGTCACCATATTTTAATGCACTAGATTTATAACTAGTATTTAAGAGGTTTTTTTTCTTTCTCTCTTTTTTTGGTCATTGAGACTAGTGGATGACTTAAAAAGAAAACTGTAAGTGAAATGAACAAATAGAGTTTGATGTCTTGAAAGTGACTTAATTAGCGAAGTATGTGGATGGATCAAGCATTAATTGAAGTGCCTTCCTCCTTACCAGCAAGTGATGTTCAGAACTTGGGAGACTTCTTGATAAAATAGGAAGTTAAAGGTGAAGTTAAAAGTTGAGGAAGATCTAGGTCTTCATATTTGTAAACTGAATGAGTTGAATATTAACTTCTAAACTCTTTAATGGTAAATACAATAAGCTCTAGATACCCTTCGAAGACATCAAAGATGTCCCTTTGTATGGAGTGAAGGGATGAGGCAGAATCTAATGGAAACGTGTTCCTTGTTTTGACTCGGGCTATTGAGACCCAGGGCTGACTGGTCAGGTAGTCTTCACACACACATTCAGTCACAGCAGCCAGTCCATCCTGACTGGGTCTTGTTTTTATTTATTTAATTTTATTTACTTATTGTTTGAGGCAAGGTCTCATATAATCCAGACTGTCCTCACACTTGCTATGTAGTTAAGGCAAGCCTCGGTCCCTCTGCCTCCACCTCCTAAGTGCCGGGATTAGTAACACGTGCCACCTGGCCGAGCTGCCTCGAGTCTATGTTGTTGCATAGCTAACAGGGTCGTTTAAACATGTCACCCAATAACCTTTCCCAGCACAGTAGCTGAGAGCATGCATGTGTGGAGCCCTGCTGCCCTCTGAGGACAAGTCTGCCCCTGCCTCCAGCATCCTGACCTGGCAACTTCCTCCCTTGGGATTGCCTGCCCGGCCTGTGCTGGTTGCTCCTTCTCATGCTTCTGCTAACAGAAGCCCCAACACCACTAAGAAGGAGCCCGGTAGTTCCTAGAACTGTGTCTTCATTGCCTTCTCTTTTTACTGTCCACCATCCCTTTGGGTTTTGTTTTAAATGTGGTGGCACAGACTGGCTTTGAACTTCCTATACAGGCGAGGATTCAGCCCTTGCTTCTGGAGCACTGGGATCGAAGACATCCATCTCTACTTTTTAAATTTTTTTTTCAAATGGTGTCATTGTTACTTTTAGTGATAGTGAGCTCCACTTCCATCTGAAGATCGGTATACACTTGTGCTTTGGAGCTAAAACTGCTACTCCAGGCAGTGGGCAACACACACTCACAGGCCAGGGATCGTGTGGCTAAAGCATTGCCCTCCGGATGAGAAAACCCAGGCTTAAAATTTTACTTGGCCAGTGTCACTAGCTCATTAGGAAGAGAACTGGCATCTCTGGCTCCTACAGTCCTGTGGTTGAACCTGTGGCAGTGGTTGGGAGGGCTGGCAAAGAGAGACACAGAGAGAGAGAGAGAAGAAAGCACAGTCAGGTGATCGCCAGGGCAGCCCTGCTATGGTTGTTGTTTTAATAATAAAGACTCTTTCCAAGAAGATGCTTTGAGACAGATTACAGGTGATCAGGTCCTTTAATAAGATTCTCAGTAGGGGAACCTGGAGATCCAACAACAGCGCACAGAAGCAAGGACATTCCTTCTGTGTAGACACCTCAGGGAGAGTGGGGTTTGAGTTTAGAGGGGCGAGGGTCTCTGAATTTAGTGGAGTAACTAGTGAAGGTTCCAGATCAAATGTAATTTAGGAAGCTAGTTCCATTTTCCTGCCCTACCTCAGGACTGCTACAGACTGGGGGAGTTTGGCAGTTTAGCCAGCATCCTAGATAGGATAGGAGGTGTGCCTCTAACAGGGGCAACCTCTGTGCTCTAACAAAATGCAGTTTGTTTCTAGAATCCATCTGAACACTTAATCCCCAGATTCATATGTCAGTGATATTTGGAGTGGGCCCCCTGGAAGGCGATGTGGATAGAAGTCATGAGGGTGAGCCACTAATGGCTCTACAGAGGAGGAAAAGAAGGCCAAGCTAGTCCCTCCTCTGTGTCATCATGATGCCTTCAGCAGATGCCAGAGCGCAGGTCCTTGGTTTTCAGACTGCGGACCATGAGCTAGACAACTCCTGTTCTTCATTGATGGCTCAGTTTCAGGTGTTTCATTATGTGACAGAAAATGATGAGAGTCCTCAAGGAATGGAGGGAGAGCTTTGTCAGGGAGACTACAGATATACAAGGCATTCTTCCCAATGCCAAAGCCCACAAAACCCCAGGAAATGTGTAGAGTTGGCATTGGGTAGAGGGGAAGGACCAAGATTTGTGGACTCCGGGAACTAAAGGCACATCTTGTATGGGGGACACTAGATGCAAAGAGGTAAGGTCAGAGGAGGAGTTCCGGGGAGCAGAGTATGTAGCTTCTGGAACATTTCACCCTGAGTGGCTTGACTCACATTGAAGCATGGTTAGCTGAATTAGACTGAGATGGTTTGGAGGGTCCTATGATAGATAGCTACTGATGTCAAACTGGCAATTGAAGCCTTTGATTTTGGACATATTTGTGAAGAATTAATTGAGTTAAAACCATAGCAAACCTGCAGGAGATTGTTTAATTGATGGAGAAGATCCAGCTCATGGTGGGTTGAATTAGTTCCATGGGCAAGTGGATAAAATGGAGAGATCTGGTTAAGTAAGTTGGCATTCTTCAGCATACTTGCATAGACATGCAGTGTGGCAAAGGAATTGTATTAGGGTTCTCTAGAGACACAGAATTCACAGAATGAATATATATATAAGAAATTTATTGAGTTGGCTTACGGATATGGTCAAGGTAGTCCAATGATAGTTGCTAGTAGCCGAGGTAGTCCAACGATGGCTGCCAGTAGTTAGCTGCTCAGTTCAGTAGTCAAGTGGATGATGGCTGAAGGCTAGAGGGTCAAGAGAAACCAGGTGGCCGGAAGGAAGAGAGATTCCTAGCACAGCTGCAAGAAGTATCTCTTCTCTTTCTTGGCTCCTTTTTATATGATCCACTACTGAGAGGATCCTATGAGATCTTTGGAGGTTCTGACAGGTTCTAGGGCGAATATAATCCTATCAGGTGATCTCAGTTGAGCCTTCCAGATGTGGTCAGCCCATCTTAGTTAATACTGGGTGTGTCAAGTTGACTCCTAGGCTTAACTATCACAGGAAGTTTGCCCCTCTCTCAGTTGTCCTGCGAATATGGTGTGGACAGTTCCCTTGGTCCTTGTTATTGGTGTGGACTTACCTGCCAAGTTGTTATTTATTATTAACAATCATAAGCAAAAAATAAAATCCCTTGTTCTCCCTTAAGCTGTTTTGTTGTGAATATATCGGCATCATGCAGAGTAACTACAACAGAGGCCATCAGCATGGATATAAACGGAGGTAGGGGAAGAGGGCCAGGGCTTCCAGAGAGCAGCCTCTGGCAGGCAGGTCTGCACCCTATGCTGCGGAAGGCCCCTCAGCGCCACATGGCTGTCTATGTTGGCTAACTCTGTGCTCACGGGTTGCAGAGTACCCTGCTGTGTTCCTGCTCAGATCTTCTGTTGCCTTCAAAGAAAGAAGAGGAGCCGATTGATGTGACCCAGCCTCCTTGCAATTGGTAGCTCAGTGAGCAGGGGCTTCAGCCTGGCGCCCAGGAGGGGATCTGAATCCATGCACCCAAACATCGGGTCCCCTCCACTAGAGAGGGCGCCGGTAGAGGAGGCATCTGGGGACCTAGACATAAGGAAGTGCCAGGAAGTGTTGCAGCATCTCCCTTGGGCTGCTGGGCTCAGGGGCTCGGGGGTGAGAGCAGGCTTGAGGGAGAGAAACAGAAGCATGAAGCCCAGGGGTCTCACAGTCATTGGCGTCCTCTAGAGGACTTGTTGAACCAAGCTTCTGGTCTGGAAATCTGAGGAGGACCTGGGTATTTCACATTACAAACCAGTGCCACCCCCTTTTACTCATTGTGAAAAAAGAAAGGAATGAAAGATTGGAAAATCCAGTTAAGACTGTTGTTAGTTCCAATTTGGAGAGACCGCTCCTTAAAATAAACAAGTAAGTAAGTAAATAAGTAAGTAAGTAAGTAAGTAAATAAGTAAGTAAGTAAGTAAATAACACAGTTCTGGATGTGGGAGAAGCAAGGACCTTGAAGGGTCTTGAGACAGGATCTAGGGTCTGGAGGTCTCCAATTCCCTCGAAGCACAAGGCCCTATTTCTGGTCCTACCTGCGACTGTGACTCTGTTAGAGCCAGGAGGGACCTGCTAGAAGTGGAAATGGATCCTTGCACTATCCTCCATGTGTCTCTCCCCTGGAAGCCAGAGAGAACACTGAGCCCGGAGACTGGCAGAGACCGGCAGCAAGGATGACTTGGTTGCTAAGGGAGGAGGGAGACCAAGAGACAGGATGCAGAGAGCCTCTGCAAAGAGGGCTAGACCCAAAGCAGGAACAACAGGATAGAAAGGAGGTAGGAAGTGGAAGGGTTGGTGGAGGCCTAGGGCCACACTTTTGAGGACAGGGCATGCAGAGGCCCCTCCTCGCCTCTACGTGTTGCAACAGACCAGCTCCACCAGCCCAGTTTTCTTTTGGGGATCCTGGCAAGTAGAGTCCTCAGGTCATTTCCCATATGAATGGAGGTTCACCCAGGAAGGGGCAAGGGTGGAAGGTGGGCATCCAGCAGCCAGGGCTTGATCCTTAAGTGCATGGTGGTGGGGTGCAGGCTCCCTGAGTGACCACGAGTCGCGGCTTGCCCAATGCTCCATGGTGCTGGGAGAGCAATTTTACTCAAGAGATTCCACAGCCTGAAGGAAGTGGGCCCTGCGATGACACCTGCTAGCTGGGAAGGGTCCCCGGGCTCCAGGTCCCAAAGAAACTTTGCTTCTGAGTGGTTCCAGGGTCTGCTTCCTTTTTAGGGCCCGGCCAGCCTCTTGATTTCCCAGTTGCTACAACTGCTAGCAGATGGCTTAACAATCACGAGTCTCAGTTTCTCCACTTACAAAATGAGGGGTGGATTTGCTCTCTAGCTCCAGAGGAGCTAATACACAGGCAGGGCAAAGCTGGCCTTCTTCAAATCCCTTCACAAGCATTATCAGCACCCTGTCGAGGGACCAGCAGTCCCCCCTTCCTGGTACATGATGTGCGTCACTGGGATGAAGGTTACAGATGGAGCTAGAAGGGGCAGAGCTTTGGATCCTGGGGTCTCCAGACCTCCAAGACTCCTAAAGTGTCTGTGCCCCCTACCACCAGCACTTGGTTTCTATCTTTCTCCTGGGCTCCTCACCTCTCCAGGCAGACATCACCTTGGAGCTGTTCTCTGGCCAACCCCAAGTTTATCTCCTGTTTACACAGTGCCAGTGAGCCCAGGAGGCCATAATTAGCCTAATAAGGTGTCTGTTGCACACCCGTCTGTGCTAAGGCTTGATTCTGATGGCTACCCCGTAATTTGCCTGATCCCTTGGATAAGACTTTCGCCTGGACAGGTTCCTACCACAAAGCACCCCATCTCCAGGTGAAGCTCATAATTGGTGTTGTTTTCTATGTGCCTTACTCCGCCACCCACCCATAGTCTTAGTGAGCTAAGCCCAGTCCTCAGAGGCCTGCTGTCACAACCAAGGACGCACACTGCCACAGGAAAGGGCTGTGCAGGGGACACCACACACACTGCGTGTGATCAGAGGGCAAGAGGAAAGGACGCCGCACCCCGGTTGCTGGGCTGCCAGTCCCACGTGAGGGAAGGCAGGCACTGGCCCAGAGTCATTTCGAGTCTTTACCCAGGCTGCTTTGTAGAACTTCTTCCTGGGACAGGATGGCGCTGCTGTCTCTCCCCAGATATCTTCCTAGTGACCATTCACACTGACTGCCGCTGGGGAAGGGCAACGCCTCTTCAACCTACAGCTCCTAGACCTGTGTGACTGCCGGACTCCTCCAAATACCTTGATCCCCAAGCCACAGCGCCACATCTGTAGCCTGCAGGGCCTGGGTGCCGCTGCTCTTGGAAGAGGACCTAGGTCCTGGGAAGGCCAAGGAGGCTCTGGCTACAAGTAGGTAGATCTGCCCTCCTTCCCAAGCCCGGTGGGTGGGAGGAGACTGCAGCCTGGGCAGTCCTGCCAGTCCTGCCAGGAGGAGGGCTGCCCACGCGGCTCCCTTTGATCCTCTGCGCAACGGCACCAGGTGGGTTTGCCCTGCAGACTGCGCCCTCGAGCTCAGCCTCATCCAGGCCTGGCGTCCTGCCTGCCGTGTCCCTGGCAGTGGAGATCTCCCTGCCTTCCTGTACGAAATGTGGCTGGCTGATCCAGGAGGTCAGGGCCAGTGGAGTGGTTAGAAGTCTCTGCCGGGTGGGAGTATCTAAGCCCCTGGGAGGGAGCCAAACTCTCTTCAAAAACAAGGGCCCTTCAGCCCCACCTCCCCACCCCCAGGCAGAGCCTGGTATCTCGCTGTCAGCCCTGCCAAACCAGCACATAATCCCTCAGGTTCCCACAGCTACTCCACCCACACAGGGGCTAGAGCCAGCCCGGAGGAGTTCCTTGACTCCCCCTGCTCGGGGGCCCAGGCCCAGACCTGCCCCCTCTATTCCCAAAGGAGGTCCAGGGGTGTGGAACCTGTGCCACCTTCCCGCACAAGGTAGGAGATGGGTGTGCCCTGAGTCAGCGCTGGCTCACACTGGGTGGGGAGCTGTGCTAGGGTGGGGTTCCTGTGGGGAGCAGGGGCACCAGCCACTGGAAGACAGAGTCTTTTGGCTTGGGAACATTGTGCACACGTTTGCCTGCTGACTGGTCTGTCCTTGGGGGTTACAAGGAGGGGCGGGAGCCCACCCAAACGCTTCCTTATTCTTTCCGGGTCCCTTTAGTGAGTAGACCCCGTGAAGCCTCACATGCCTCACCTTCTGTCCTTCACTCAGTAGCCACCCTACTGCCCATGAGTGACAGACCTTGGGCACCATGTTGTTGGCAACCACCCGGCAGAAATCAAAAGGTCCAGGGCTAAGTGAGGCTGGATCCTCCCTGACAGCCTGCCCAGTTCTGGGTCTTACTCTTTCCCTTCATTCCGCCCTCTCCTTCTTTTGCTGGGCCTCTGTCAGGGGAGGGGACATTTCCACCTGTGTGGATCTCAGGAATCTATGATGGGAACAGCCAGCAGGGAGATGGGCCACTTGCCTTTCTGTTAAGGAGGAGGTAATAAGAACTTCATCCCTTCTCCAGAATGCTTGGGACCAGAAATGTTTTGCACATCAGTGTATTTTTTTCCTTTTAAATTTGGACATATTTGCATATGGAGAATGGGGTCAAGTCCCAGGTCGAAACATGAAACTTAACCTATGTTTCAAATATGCCTTATAAGGGCAATGGCATACAATGCTTTTTGTTTGTTCATTTTTATATTTGTGCATATGCCGGTGTGTGCATAAAGAGCTTGAAGTCGATGTCAGGAATCTTCGTCAATCATCCTTCCACCTTATTCCTTGAGGTCAGGTCTCTCCATCAGATCTCCTCTACATGTTTAGTTTTGATATCTAGTTTTCTCTGTGGCTTTTCTGTCTCTCCTTTCCCAGGCTAGAATTACAGACTGGTTGCCTCCTCTAAAGAACATTTCTCTAGGGTCTGGGAATATTAATGTGGGTTCTTTTGCTTATATGGCAAGTGTCTCAATTGCCAAGGCATCTCCTCAGCCCCTTACACAATAGATATTTTAATAATGTTGTGCACATGACAAAATTTCACAATATGGAATTTTCTACTTATAGCATCAAAAAGTTTTAGGACTAGTGAGTTGGCTCAGGGGGTGAAGTACCTGCTCACAAACTAACAACCTGAGTTCAGTTCCCAGAAGCCAACATGGCAGGAGAGAATTGACTTCTGAAAGTTGTCTTTTGCCTGTACATTATGGTTCATATAAGCATGTGAGTGGTTCTCTCTGGTTCTCTCTCTCTCTTTCTCTCTCTGTCTTATTTTTGCTCTTGCTTTCTCCCTCTCCCTCATAAATATATAAAAGTTTTTAAAATGTTTTTAGTATTATTATTTTAGTCAATTGTGTGTGTGCATATGTGCATGTGAGTGTGCGTGTGTGTATGTGTGTGTGCGTGTGTGTGTGTGTGTGTGTGTGTGTGTGTAGAACCACGGACGCATTCAGGAACCACCGTGGACACCTCCACCTCCTCCTTGTTTACTCTACCCCGGGATCCACAGGCTCCGCCCTACCAGGACCAGAAACGCAGGCCGCCCCCGCTTCCGCCCGGCATCTATACGTGGGATCTTGGATCGCAACTCAGAACCTTCTGCCTGCAAGGCGGAGGCTTAACCCCTGAGCCACCTCTCCGGCCCCAAAAATATATAAAAGTTTTAAAAGTCTGTGGAAACTGGGGAGATGGCTCAGTAGTCAAAACCCTTGCCACATAAGCAAGAGGACCTGAGTTCAGACTTCCAGAGCCCGTGTAAAAATACGAGGTATGCTGGCCCTCCTGTCATTTTAGACCTGGAAAGCAGAGTCTGAGACTCTCTAGAGCAATCTAGACTAACCCTAATGAAGTGCTCTGGGTTTAATTAAAGAACCAGGTTCATAGCAATAAGGAAGAAGGTAAGTCAAGGATGATTCCAGGTATCACCTTTGGGCCTCTACAGGTATGCACGTGCACATCCCTCCCCCACACACATTCAAGTACACTCGTATACGTACACCTCACACACATGTACATCCACACACATGCAAACATACACTCACACTCACATACATATGCAATCCATACACACATATAGGAGAGAGAGAGAGAGAGAGAGAGAGAGACTCTTTCTATTGCTGTCCTTTGGGTTTGCCTGCTGCCCCCCATTGAGTGACATATCCATGCTGGCTGTCACTTGGCTAATGGCTCCCCGTGTGGGACATGTCCTTGGTTTAAGAACCTGAACTATGCAGCAGGAACTGGTTCTGCACGGGTCTGCCTCCATGCGGGCTAGCCTGGGTTCTTCCTAAAGGCTTCCTCCAAATAATTTCCAGGAAAGATAGCATTGTGGGCTTTTGTACAGGACAGAAACTGAGGCAGAGAGACAAAGCACCTGCCCAGCATGTCCCATGACCTCGGTGCTCTTGCTCTGGGTCTTCTGTGTGGCGTGCCCGTCATCACAACCGGGGACTGCCTTCTCAGGGAATGTCCCAGAAGCACCCTCTCAACGGCGGAAAATGAAGCTCACTTGAAGGAAGGTTCTGGAGGCTCCAAGGAGGACTGAGCCTGAAGCGTCAGCAGGGCGGCAGGTCCCACTGGCCAGAGAGTCAGAAATGGAGGGGGGCAGGTCAACTACTAACTCTGCTACTCATGGCCTCTGCCCCCTCCCGTCCCACTGGGGAACCTCTTCTGGGGAATGCCTCCCCTGGGAAACCTATTCCTGCCAGTCTGTGACTGGAGGTGGACCCTTAACTGCTGAGCAGGGACCTTGGGCTGCAGTCTTCTGGGTGGCCTCAGGCAACTCTTGTGAGGCAGGAGCAACCACACCCTGTAGAGAAGGCACCCAAAAAAACGTGCCAGTCCTACGTCCCCACCCATATGGAGCACGACAACCTCCGTGGGTGACAGCTGCCCCTCCCGCTGCAGTTGTTGGAGCTCCCTTGACCTGTGACCCATAGCATCCTTGCAGTTACTGGTCTCTGTCCTGTCCCTCTGGCTCTCCAGGGATGTGGAGACTGCTCCAGTTCAGACTCAGTAAGTGGGTCTTAGTCAGCCAAACACACAGGGCTGTGCTATGGGACAAAGCGTCTGGCAATGTTTACAAGGGAGGGTAAACAACAGTACCTGGAATGGTCCCCTTCTTTCAAAGACAGTCTTGCCTGTCATTCACTAGAGCCCAACTGAAGCTCAGACCAGAAAAGCCCAAGTTAATATGGAAAAATGGATAGAGGGATGCAGCGGCTGGGGCTCCCCAGCATCCATTCATTACTCTTCTTCCTTTTCTTCTTCCTCTCTTCTTTCTCCTCTTGCTCTTCTTCTTCCTGCTCCTCTTCCTCCCCTTCCTCTTCCTTTTTGAGGCAGTCTGATATAGCCCAAACTGGCCTCAAACTCACAATGTTGCTCAAGATGATCTTGAACTTCTTCTACTTCTGCTCTCCACGTGCTAGGAGTATAAGCCTCCACACCTAGTTTTGTCCTGGTTCTTTTGAGTCTTGGGGGAAAATCTCGTGCTCTGCTCTGGGTAACATGCAGGGAGCAATCCCAAGTCAAGACTATAATAAAACTGAGTGTGGCTGCAGGACTCTTGTTTCCAGGCGGAGAGAGTAAAACCAGAGACACCTGAGGGTCGTATCATACATGCTGTCCATCTTAGTGATGGAACCTTTTATTCTGTGCTTGCCATATTATCTGGACTGATCCTGGCCAATGAAGGAGTGGGCTGAAGCGTCACGAACAACATCCGTGCCAGGAGGTAATGTTAAAAGAAATGTATGAGTCTCTCCCTTCCTCCTCCTGCTGGCTGAAATGCGGATGTGATGGCTGCAATTGATGATCTGGAGACAAAAGCCGTCACGGCCCAGTCCTGACAAATGGGAGCCGAGTGTTTGACATGGACAGTCTCAACGACACACCTGAACTTCTACCTCCTGGTGCCCAGACTGTCCTTGCTTGGTGCATCCTCTTTGGTGGGAAGTAGGGACCTCACTGAAGCCATTCTTGAGTTCAGGTTTCTTTTAACACATAGCCAAAGGTAATTATCTGCAACTCTTAGTCTTCACTTGTGTTGATCCCCCGCAAACAGGAGACAAAGAGACTGGTAGCCTAGGGCTTGCACCAAGACAGAGCTAAGGAGGTGCTCTTGTGATCGACTGAATGCTTGAGAGTCCCAGAACGCATGTGCTTGGAATCTGACCCTCAAGGTGATGGCGTAGGAGATGGGGCTTAGAAGTGATTAGTCCAGGGTGGAGCCCCTCATCAAAGGGATTAGCATCTTTATGAAAAGAAGTCTTGCAGAGAAACCATCCAGTTCCCAGCATGTGAAAACACAGCTGTCTATACAGGGAGGAGGTACCTCAGACACAGTCCACCACTCCCTCAACGCTGGGCTTCCGGGCCTCCAGAATAAACGCACCACAGCTGGCATGTGGTGTTCTTTTAGAACCTTAAATGACAAGAGCTTTTGCCAAGGAATGAAGTGTGCTGGGGAGAGAGGTTTGGTGTCCACCAGGACAAAACCCTCGCTGGTCTGATGCTCGGTGGGTCAAATCACCCTGGCACCCTCTAGTGAAGGGTGCCAGTTACTGTGACTCACCCTCTGGAAAGCTCGTGCCAATCTTCCCAGGAAGGGGAGAGGCCTGCTGAGCAAACAGACTCTGGAGACACAAAGGCTCCCCACAGCCAACAGGCCTCGGGTTTTTTCTTTCTTTTGTGTGTGTGAGAACAGGTAACCAAGGGAAACCATCACAACTGCAGCAGAAGGAGCAGCTGTCCCTGAGGAAACTGGTCTGCGAGGCAGTGAATAGAGGCTGAGAATCAAAAACAACTCAGAGACACCTGCAAAACAAGAACAGAGACCCAAAGGAAAGGAAAAGGCAGGGAGAGCTGAGAGACTAAAGATGTGGTTGTCAAACATTTAAAACCCAGGAAAACTGAATTGAAACCGCCACTGTGGCCAGCAAGCCCCCGGTTGAGCGCTGGCTCTCGGTTCCAGAGGGGGACCATGTTGGCACCTGCGAGAAATAAGAAACCTGTCAATTAATCACAGTTCGAGGACTCTAGTAGAGATGATTTTATTTCTGCAACTGCACCTTTAAATAAGAAGGCCAAAATAATCCCAAAGGAGTTAACAAGACACACCCAAACCTAGCTCGAAGGAGGAAGACATCCCACCAGAGAAAACCCCTAAAAAAGTGGCTTTAGATGACAAGCTCTTTCAAAGGGGCTTAGAAGCTGCCCTGGCTCTCTCGGGAAGGAGCTCCCACCAGACTCCAGCCATGTGCAACAGTCTGAAGATGAAGGCAGTGAGAAAGAAGGCAAAGTAAGGTGGAAACAGGAGAGAAGACTCCTCGTGTCTCTAATTTGCAATGTGACCAGTGGTCACGCAGACGGTTTGGAGGAGCTGATGGAGGAAGATGACACACCTGGTAGCAAGAGAACAGAAAAGCAGCATCGAAAGCCAACGCCTGGCAGAGGATGATGCCTCTTGAGGGCAGCGAAGACCACAGTGCCGGCGACTGATGGAACAGCCGGTGGAGGGTCAGAGGGCGGTTCTAGTCCCGTTTGATGACAGCGAGGGTAATGATGAAGACTTTACTGTGAGAAAAAGTAAAGCTGAAAAAAGTAAGAAGGAAGAGAAGGTAAAATACGCAGTAGGAAAGAAAGAGAAAAAGTCAAAATCCAAATGCAGTGCATCAACGACTTCAGTGGTGCCTGCTTTGGTTGGCATCAAGTCAGAGTCTCTGTTGTTACCCAAGACAGATTCTCTTTCCTCGGAAGCTGCTAGGAAACCAGCAACCATGTTCAGTTCTTCACCCAAAGGCAGAAGACCTACGTCCCACCAGCTGCATCTAGCGGCAGCAGCCCATTGGCAGGAACATCTGTTAGGTCCCCAAGTCAGAGTCTGCGCCTCTGCTTGTGAAACTTCTGCACCCAAGTGCCACAAGCAGCCAAGCGTGGTAGCAGTGACCAGATCAGTTTCGGCATTGTGTCACGTTTATATTTTGTTAGTATTTATATTTAAGAGTGGTGTTGTAATCATAGAGGAATCCTGTAGCATGTCATACATGATCTCTGGTCTTTGTGATTGGGATCTCAGAGTAGCTTTTCAAAGAGGTTCATTGCTAAGGGTCATCCTCCTGTGCTGCTCCACAAAACATTACGTATCATAAAGAGGTTCATTGCTAAGGGTCATCCTCCTGTGCTGCTCCACAAAACATTACGTATCATAAAGTCCCTGCCATTAACTGGTTGTCAGTCTCTGGAGAAAGTCCCATCCCGTGCTACTCTGCGGTCACAGAATAGGCCTTCCCAGATCTGCCTAGTTCACAGCAGCTCCCGTTGAGCCGTCCAGAGCTCGGCTGGCAGGAGCCTTCTTTCCTTCAGGAGGCGTTTCTGAAATCTCTCATAAGTTCCTGAGCTGCTCCATCAGTTTATCACAAGCATGAGCTGTATTTAGCTGAATCTTTAGCAGGAATTCAGAATGATCTACATATTGGAATGATGGCTACACTGTAGCGTGTGTCTCCTGCTTGAAAATAGATGTTCCCTGCACAGCAGATAGAACTGCATGACACTTTATGAGCTTTTCATTGTCAAAACCTTTAATAAAAGTGGAAAAGTTTTAGAATGAGCTCTTCTTTAATACCATGTGTCCACCTGCCTCTCATGGCTACATTTCTTTCTTTTTAATTTGTTCATTCATTTATTTGATAAAATTCATTTCTTTGTATTTTATATACATTGTATAATGCTCATAAATGTTACATATGCAGATACATATGCAGATACCCATAATTATGTGAGAATATGTGTGTATATGAGCGTGCAAGCAAGAGAAAACACTTGCTGTGGTTCAAGGGGGCTCATCCTTTGAGAAGCACCTATGACAAAACGTGCTAGAAAAAAGTAATCTAAATCCCAGAAGAGCCCCATGGAACCATCACCCAAGTGAATCATTAGAGATTTGTACCTGACATATATGAATAAAAGATCATGACGTAACTTCACAGATGATCAGAGAATAAAATGGGCTTTTCTGGGGGTAACCAGTAACTTCCGATGTCACCCCAAATTCCTTTTTTTTCATTTTTTATTATTATTTCCACTCATACAAACTTAATAGGTACACCGGTTCCCTCCCTCCCTCTTCTTCCCCCCTACCCCCCTGCTCCCCCTCCCCTCACCCGTCCCTCCCCATCCCCCAGTGCCTCCCCCCCCCAATCCCCAGAGAATCCTTTGATGTGCATGCCAGACTCTCCTCTGGGCTCTCCTCTCCGATGACGTACAAGGACCCAGTGGCTTTTCCCTGAACGCTTTCCGTGTTCCCCTTAAGCATAGAAACACTACCGTCAATTCCTTGCCTCCAAGGATCTTGGTGCCTTTAGCAAATCTAGACTTTATGGGGTCAATAGGCTACATTTCTTGATATGAGATTTCTCCAGAGAGTATACACCCTCTGTGTGAACGCAAGTCAGTGAAACAGTATCCTAGCCCTTCATATGAAGCCATAACTCTGAAGACTGGCTGTCAAATAATCACCCCTATTATAATAATAGAGACTCAAAAAAGAGCCTTCCATTTGAATTTATTTGAGTATAAAAAGTAATCAATATTTTATATTTATGGTGAGACTACTAACCTACTCCCAGTAATTTTTTGAAAAAAATTTTTAATAATGTCAACTGTTAAAAATATGTAATGCCCAGTCTGGTTCTCAGCTCTGAAGATGCTTATGTTGCAATTAAAGCAAGCATTTGCAACAACAACAACCAAAAAAAAAAAAACCAGGAAAACTGAGAGAGCACAGTCAAGGTAATTCCCAAATTTGGGGGAAAGAAAATGAAAAGGCAAAAATCATGAGAGACCAGCCAGATGCAGCATCTGAGGACAGCCAGATGTTTGCATTGATCCAGGGCAACTGAAGTGCTCAGCATCAGACAAGTGCACATACTAGTCCAGGGCATCCACAAAGCATCAGAGTTTGGAGAGAATGAACAGCATCAGAGTACAGACTAAACTGCTGCTGCAACAAATTACCACCACTGCATGGACTTAAACTAAGGTAAATGTATTATCCCGTGACTACAGAAGTCACAGGTCTAGAAACGAAGGATGAAGGTGTCAGCAGGACTATACTCCTTTTAGAAGTTATAGGAGAGGATGTTCCTTGACTTTGCAGCGTGTGTGTGTGTGTGTGTGTGTGTGTGTGTGTGTGTGTGTCTGTGTGTCCAAGGGTGACATTGGGAATCATCTTGAATTGCTCTACCTGTTTATTGCTTGCTCTGGAGTTTCTCAGATTCTGTTTTCCTGGGCCAGAAATGCAGAAATGCCATTTCTACCTGACATTTTTTTTTCATTTTAAAAATCAGTTTTATTGTCATTTTATGGTTTAAAAAACATACATGGCATGGCTATAAAATAATGAGACGGGTTTTCATGTGTTGCTTGGTATACTGAGTCTCATTAGTATATAGTCATATCTTGTCTCAAGCTTGGAAGAAAAATATGCCTTCGCTATATGATTATCAGTTTGTTACTTAAAATTTATTAAGTGCCAACACAGCACTAGGCACATATATATAACACAGAATTGTACAGTCTCTATGTTGTTGACTATATTATTTACATAGATTTCTCAAAGATAACATTTAAAGCATGTATTTACAGAACTTTAGACAAAAATAACAATACTGGAAGTCAGCAAATTTCTGTCTAGCAAGGAGCACCTTTTCATGAATTGAGATCTACCTGACATTTTTACGTGGGATTTGGAGATCTGAACTCAGGTCCTTTTGCTTCCAAAACAAAGGCTCTAACACCTAAGCCATTTCCCCAGCCCTTTTTTCCAGCCCTTTTTTTATTGGTCGCCCAATGTCTTGGCTAGTGGCCCTTACTCCAGTTTCAAAGCCATCTTCAGATCTCTTTGATCTTCATATTACCCTCTCATTCTGTTTCCAGTATTGTGTCCCAATCTTCAAACTTCATCCCTTCCTCTCATGAGAACCCTTGTGATGACATTAGTCTAACAAGATAAAACAGGACCCTCCATCTAAGATTTTTCACACAATTTTATCTGCATAGTTCCTTTCCTGTGTAGAATAGCATATTCACAGATTCCTTTTTCTTCTCTTTATATTTTGAAATTTTCATATACAAGCAGAATGCATTTATGTCCTTACCTCCATCCCCTCCTCTCCCATCCTTTCTCCAGTTCTTCCTTTCATTCATCTCCCTTCCTCCCACTCATGGCCCTCTGCATGTATGGACTCTGTTCAGGATGCTCATACTAGCCAGAGCCTAGTGGTACAAGCAGCCCTCCAGTGGGCAAAGCTACAAGTGGGGATGCTCCCCTTATTTAGACCTGCACCTGCCCCACAGATTCTTTCTGTATGGAGCTGTTTCTCCCGAGATCCTTGTTCATCCATGGGGGAATGTTGATATCTCAGCCATTGTGTAGATCTGCTGGAGGTAGACCTCACTACAGTGAGCTCCTGGATACAGCAGTCCTGTTGTGACTAGCGTATCACATCAGACACTCCCACCTGTAGGCTCTTATTGCAATATTCTTATTGCCCCTCTTTTACCAGGTACTCCGAGCCTTGGGTTTGGGGGTGTGGTTTTGATGGCCTATTTAAGGCTGGGCAATCCGTGGTCACCTACACTCTACACTGTAGCCAGTCGTGATTCTCCACATCACCTATCTTCCATTGCAACAGGATGGGTCTTGGTTGAGGGCTGAAAGCCTTTCTTATCTGCAAGTAGAATAAAAAGTATCTAGACGTACTTTATCACCAAGTACTTATAGTAACACTAAGATATATGTTCCTATCTAGTATCTATGTTCTTTCCTTCACTGCTACTTTGATAGGTTTACAATACCTACATTCTATGCTTAAAAGGGTTTTCAAACCCACATATAAAGCAATTGGTCACACAAGTATATTGCATATCATCGTTACTCTACTGGATTCTTCTTGCCAAAGTTGTTATTTAGCTGGCAGCTTTCACATCTGGATCATTTTTTGTTATGGAATCATTTGTTCTTTGCTCTTCACCCATTTCTGCATCTATCTCCTTTCTTTCCTTCTCTTTAACTGCCCTTTGCATTCTTTTGCCTGTGTTCTTTTGCCTCCACTCTTTTAGGATCTTCCTTGAACCTCCTGACTTATGTTCCTTTGTAGTTGTTGCTGCTATAGAAGTTTCCATTTGAATATAACATTCCGAAGGATCAATGTTAGCATCCACTTATAAGAAGAACATGTGGTGTCTGTCTTTCTGTGTCTGGGATATCTCCATTCAGTATAATTTCTTCCAATTTCATCCATTTAGCAGAAAATTTAATTAATTCATTTTTGACAGCTCAATAGTATTCAATTGTATACATTACATTTTTGTTATCCATTCATTTACTTTTGAACATCTAGGCTGATTCCATTTCTTTGATAGAATGGCATATTCATAGATTCTTAAGATGAGGATGTTACAGCTTTGGTGGGGAAAAATAATAGTAAAAAGAGAGGGTTGGGGAGATGGTTCTATGGTAAAATTGCTTGCTGGCCATTACAAGGACTAGAGTTCTGATCCCCAGATCCCACATAAAAATCCTGGGTTACAGACCCTGTTATTCCAGTTCTAGAAGGTGGAGCCTGGGAATCCCTAGAACAATCTGACTAGCCAGACTAGCCTTAATGTAGTGCTCTGGGTTTAATATGAGAGCCAGGCTCGCAACAATATGGTGGAAGAGCAGTCAAGGATGGTTCTGAATGTCACCGTTGGGCTACCACATGCATCTGTACACACATGCACATCCACTCATGCACATCCATACAGGTGCATACTCACACATATACATACATGCATGTACCCCATGTATACATACACATGAAAATTGAAAGAAAAAAGAAAAGAAAAGAATAAAGGGAGAAGTATCCACAGCTAAAAGAGAGGTTTCATCTAGAATCCCCTGAGTGGCTTACTGGGTAGTTGAGGAAAATCTACACTTGGATTCTTTGTCATAAACTTTGGAGAGATAAGGAGACAGGAGGCATTGGTCCTCATAGGGGAGCAATATTATGGCATGGTAAAGAGAAACAGAAAAGCCTATTCACAGCTTGAAGGAATACCCTGACTTGGAAGTGACATAACAGCCACACTATCCATGGGGGAGGGGGACGCAAACCAAATCACTTCCTGTGTGTAAGAAGGGAGTCAGAGCTTCCTCTGTAACTGGAGAAGTACTCTGGCCACAAGAAAATGGACATGAAAAGGAGAGAAGGGAAGGAAAACTTCCTCAAATTATAGCAGTAACTCAGTACCACAGGGAGAGAGTATCTATACCAGCAACAATTTAGCAATGGGAAATCTATTAAAATTAAAAGAAGAAAATTTCACGCTTGTCATAGTTAGATACAGGTATCAACTTGACAGTTGTGAGTTTGAGCTCTGAGCACATTCATAAAAAATCATTGGTTGAGTTATGCCCCCACCCCCAGCAAGCCTGATTGCTTGATGGGGGAGGCCCTGCCCATAGTGGTAGGATTAGCTCCTGGACAGGTGAATAAGAGGAGAGAGCTGGTTAAGGAAGTTGGCATCTTTCTGTAGCTGATCTGGCCAGTGAGGATTGTCCCTTTTAGCAGTTCTGTGGATTTGGTGTGGCCAGTTCCCTTGGCCCTTGGTGTAAGTGCGGGCTCTCCTGCCAAGCTGGATGAGGAATTGTAACCAGACCAACACAAAAGAAAATAAAACCCTTTGTTCTCCCATGAGCCACTTATTTTTGAATTTATTGTCAACATGCAGGTTACTGCCACAATGATCTTGGATGTACCAGTTAGAGGCAGATCTTGACAACTGAAGACTCAGGCTTTGGACACATCTGTGAGAACTGGTAGCTGAGGCAAACCATAAGCAAGTCTGTGGAGACTGTTTAGTTGATGAGTGAAGGCCCAGCTCGTGTAGGTGTTACCATTCTCTGGACAGGAGATTAGATGGAGGGTGCTGGTTCAGTAAGTTGTCATACTTCAGCATACTTTGGTAGACTCACAGATAGCAGCTGAGAAGGTTTGCCCCTCTCTCAGAAATTCCTGTGGACTTGGAATGGCCAGTTTCTTTGGCTACTGATGTTGGTATGAATTTACTTGCCATGCCGATGAAGTCTAACTGCGAATCATAAGCAAGAATAAAACCCCTTCCTCTCCTAAGTTGTTTGGTCATGTTTTTATCAGCAACAGGAAGAGATCCTGCAACACATTCAGCAGTGTGAAACCTATCAAAATTGGAGGGAAAAATATATGATTATGTCCATACATGCAAAATAACTTTGAAAAAATTGAACTTCAAGTGTTGAAAGTGCATGAATGAGCCCTTAGGTCACTAGTTCACTTGGCAGGAAAGTATGAGATAAGGTGGGAATAATTCTTTATGCTGCTGTGCGTTCACATTTTACAGACGCTTTCAGAGAAATAAAAGCAATGAGAGCCGAGAGGCCTGAGAAAGAACCATCTTGGTTTGCAGATGACAAGATAGTCTACTTGGAGGTCTTGGAGAACTTCAGAAAAACTGTCTCTCAGAACAAAGGTGCTTCATGAGCAACAAGCATGAAGTCCAGTTAGCTCCACAACGAACAGACACCGAGGAAAGTCGCTCCTACCTCCTCATCCACCATCCATAGGAGGAAAAAAACATTAACTGGGAGATGAAATAAACCATGTCTTTCCTGTGAAGGACTGAAGGGAATGTTCTAGCTACACAACCCTATTCTGAACACTGAGAGAGCTTGGTGGTGAGAGCAAAGGGGACATTGGAATGTGAGGCCTGTTCATCTTCCACCTGCGGGAGTGGAACACCTTTGTCAAAGATCCACCAGAAGGAAGGGTCTACTCGTTTTCCAGTAGGGAAATCATATCCACCTAATTATTTTTTAAAGGAAAGAACACAAGCTTTATGAAAAGTAAGTTGAAACTACTTGTTGGAAAATTTAAAATAGCAATCATTAGCACGTTAAACTTCTGTGGGAAAAGCTGGAAAAATGCAAAATTAGATGCATGATT
Organism: Typhlomys cinereus; assembly: GCA_023101885.1. Taxonomy (NCBI): domain Eukaryota; kingdom Metazoa; phylum Chordata; class Mammalia; order Rodentia; family Platacanthomyidae; genus Typhlomys; species Typhlomys cinereus. The sequence continues at coordinate 3,416,164 of JALPQD010000183.1, read as the reverse complement.
TTAGTGAATGGACGGAAACTAGATGAAAGAATCCAGTGGAAAAACTAGGAATGAAAACACCATGACTGCGATGATAATGTTCACAGCAGAGATGAAGATGCTGGTGATAAAGGTGAAGTTGTGACAGACATGAACGTGCTTAGCAGCTCAGTGGCAGATGAACAATTAAGAGTCAAAGTAGACTTGAGACAAGTCCTGGGCCTGTAAGAACAAATATTATACAACATATTCAATAGCTGATATGCTCCTTACTGTGACTAGTTGCCAGACAAAAAGCAATTGAAGGAAGGAAGGAAGGAAGGAGAGAAGGAAAGAGGGAGGGAGGGAGGGAAGGAGGGAGGGAGGGCAGGAAGGAAGGAAGGAAGGAAGGAAGGAAGGAAGGAAGGAAGGAAGGAAGGAAGGAAGGAAGGAAGGAAGGAAGGAAGGAAAGGATTATCTCTCTCACAGTTCAGAGGAAGACTTGGTGATAGCAGGGGAGGAATAGGAAAGGGAGTGGCTTGTTCCAGCGAGCAGAGAAAAGGGATGCTGGTGATCAACTGTTTTCTCCTTTATTTTTTTTTTTTAATTCAACCCAGGACTCCAGCCTATGGGATGGTGCCGCCCCCATCCAGAGTGAATCTGCTCTTAAGGATATACCCTGTGACGTATCTACTAAATGTTTCTAAATACTCAGTCTATGGCTGTGCTACGCTTAAATTATCCCTAGGTAGAGCTCCAACAACAGACCAAAGAAACAATTACAGCAAAGTCCAGCTTGGTAACCCAATGTGTTTATTGGGGTTATTTATATGCTTATGAGTAAGAGGTTCTTACAGGATCAAAAGGAGCTTCATTACACACACATGAAAGTGCCCAACATGGGTGACACTCACAGAGGCTGTTGGTTCTCCGTGTTGGCTCTTCAGAGTCTCCTCCAGATTATCCATCTCATCTGGCTGGAGAGTTTGCTCCCACCATGAGTTGCTTACTGCTTTTTTCATCTCGGGGAGAAGCTTCCATGAGTCTTGTTAGCAAAATTCAAAAGGGCATGGAGTTATTCTTGGGAGCAAAACTCTATGCAACATTTATTTTGGCCAACTTGATAACTAACCACTTCATATATCAAACTTCGTTTCTAAATTCTAAAGACCATGACAGCAACAGGTGGTAATTCTGAATAACACAATGTAACTACCCTACTTCCATAGCTTTAGTTCCAATACTGTTCAAAGGCCCAAAGTTTCATCTGAGACTCAAGAACTCTTGCTGTGATACTCTGTGTAAAAGCCAGACAGCATTTACATACCTACAGTATAAAATGCCTTCTTGCTCCATGCCTGGCAGACCTTGTTAGCAACACGCATGCTCTTACAGGCTTGGGCAGGCCCACCCTTTAAGCGTTGTCACCTACAACACACATGCCTCTCACTTGGGCCAAAATTTGCTCCAAATCCTTCTTTAGCAGATGTCCTACACTTCTGCTATCCCCAACATCTTGGGGTCTCCACTGCACTCAGCCTGCGCAGGGGCTCCACACTGAGAACCTGTCTCTGCTACTTACTGCTCAGTCTAAGTCGCTTTTTGGAACTCTTGGCTTTTGCGTATCTGCCAAGCCATCACCAAGGAGATGATGTCACCATGTTCTGCTGTCATTGTGAGTGTAGTTCTCTTCTACCACACTTGTAGAGGCCGCCATATGCCTAGTGGCTGACCCTGGGAAAATTCCTCGCCAAGTGTTTGTTTTCGATCGGGAAACTCTCTCAGTGGTATTCTCAGTTCCATCTCTTTTTTCAAGTGAATTTGTAAGTTGGAGCCTTCAGTGTGTGTATGTGAGGGTCTTTCTGAGACCTTCCTAGTAGTTCCAATGGAAATTAGGAGGTTTCTCTTTAATTGCACTAATCTCTTTAACAATTAAAGATTTCTTGAGAGATAGCACAATGGATAACAGCATTTACTGCGCTACCATGAGGACCTGAGTTCAGATCCTAGCATCAGTTTAACAAGCCAGGCATGGTCTGGTTCATGTCTGTGACCCAGCTGTGGGGGATAGAGACAGGATTGCTGGAGTTTGCTGGCCAGCTGAAAACAAGTACTTCAAGCTCAAAGAGAGAGCCCGCCTCAAAGGAGTGAGAGATGCACCCTTCTCTGGTACCCACACATGCAGATGGGCATATGTATCTGTACATACACAATTGCATAAGCCACACCTGCTCACCCCCTTATACACAATCAAAGCTTAGATACAGATTAAAAATGAAATCTCAGTTGTATACTGCTTATGACAACAGTTAGTCATGCCATTTTGTAAAGCTTCCTCCTTCCTGGTTGGAATGATGATCTATCCTGGAATCAATCATAGGAGCATATTCTAATCCACTTCTGACTTATGTTCTCAAATCCCTTACTTCCCTACTCTAATAGCGCTGAGAAATGGCTAACTCGTGTGTGTGTGTGTGTGTGTGTGTGTGTGTGTGTGTGTGTGTGTGTAGAAGAGAGGACTGTGTGTGCCTATGGAGTCCCAAAGGTGACTTTGGGAATCTTCCTGGATAGCTCTACTTCCTTATTGCTTTGTCTTTGGTTTTCCACGTTCTTGCCTTCCAGGACTGGACATGCGGGTCACCACATTTCCACCTGGCATTTTTAGGTGAAATCTGGGATCCAAACTCAGGTCCTTTTGCTTGCAGCACTGAGCCATCTCTCCAGCTCTAATTTTTTTTATTACATTTTTTTGCCTAGTTATACAAGCTCAGTAGGTACCGCCATTCTCCTCTCTTCCCATTCCCTTCTCCCCTGTTGTCCCCCATTCCATTCCCTCCTTCCCACTCTCCCTACCTCTCTCTCACCTTTTTTCCTTCCCTCCTCCTCTCCTGGTGCTTCTTGCTTTCTCCCTCCCATTATCCAGAGCATCTGTTTATGTGGGCACTGAATTTCCTTCTGAGTCATCTACACTAGTGAAGATTCAGGACTCAGTGGCATAGGTGGAGTCCCTTCTTGGGTTGCCCGCTCGTATGGGAACACTATTATGACTGTTTAACCCTTTGCCTCTGAGGATCCCCTGTGATCCCTGTTAGACTGGGGGGGGGGAGTTGTTGACATGGCAGCCATTGCGCAGGTCAGGCAAAGTCCAATCACATTGTGGCTATATCCTGGCTGCTGCAACCCTGACTTGTGTGACGTATCTTGCATATCGTTGGTCCTTCCCATCTTTAGACTCTTACAATCTTGTTGCCCCTTCTGCCTCAAGGTTCCCCGAGCTTTAGGATGGGGAAAAATTTGGCTGGTTTGGTTCCAGGTGAATATTGTAGAATCTTTGGTGTTCTGAATTATGGTTTGTTGTTGTTTTCAGTTTTTCCAGTTCTAATCTTTAGGATAACATTTTTTTCACTTCCCTATTTCCCTACAATTCCTACAACTCCTTAGCACTACTAGAAGGCCATAAAAAATTTGTCCTGGGGCCCTGCAGCTCTCTTTCCACCCTCCCCAAGGGGAAGGGGGCTATCTTTAGACTCTCTCTTGCCATGCTGTCAATGGTGGCTTTCTTCCTATTCTCTCAGAGTTTAAATTATATCTTCTTTTCTAATGCTTTCCCACATAAACCACTATGGTCCCTTTGGCTCTCAGGCCCTCAGCACTAACACAACTTGCATTTTTAAGTCTTTCTCTTGCATCAGTTTTTCTTCATTAATGAGCCTCCACTTCGACCTCACACATTGTCAGAGTCACTTTCCTATCCGTTCCCCAACAACCTAGCAACAGTCTCACTTTAAATAGACATGTATTTAGAAACTTTAAAGATGGGAAAACATAAGCTTTACAAACTTGTAATAAGAAACATCTTTACACACGTGCAAATAAAACCAAACCAAGGCAATTACATTACAGTAAAGTAGACTTCAGGGTGAGAAATATGAGCACAGAAACTAGGATTATTACATAATAAAAAGGAAACAACTTCTCTCAAAGACACAAGAATCATAATTCCCAAGATGCTATATCAAATAGTTCTAAAGACATTTAATCAGTAAGTAAAAACTTTCCACAAAGAACATAAGAGTCTGTAATGACTTTCTTAGCAGGTTCTGGCAAACTCTTAAGCAATAAATAATGACCCATCTTGCGTTAACTCTTCAGGGTTTAATACCTGAGTTATGCTGTAAGTCCTAAATAATATTTATATTAAAATGTGACAGAATAAAAAAATCCTCGACAGGTTCATTATACCCATTAGCATGTATATAATACTCCAAATTAACAGCCTAAGGGTCAAAGTAACTGACAGAAATCTTATTTATTTTATTGTATTAACATTAAGTACTGTGAAAGTACACAATATAATTACTCACTAAATAAAAGGAAAAGTAATACACCATCTCATGAGACAGAACAGGCAGGTTAAAATGCCCTAACATCTCTTCATGATAAAATTTATATCATAATAAGACTAGAGTAGAACATTGTTAATTCAACGAAGAGCACATGTGAATGACTAGCACACTGTTGAGAGGAAAATGTCACTCAGGACTCAGAAATGGATAAGAAGAGACAGCTCATCTGCTTGTGTGCGTGCAGAGAAACTACAGACAAATGACAAGAATTAGTAAACATAATTGCCCAGTTTGATTTTTAAAGAGCAACAGACAAAACACAAAAAATATGAAAAAATAGAATTTTAAGATATTAGAGATTGAGTTTTTAGGTTTTTTTTTGTGTCTGTGCATGTGTGTGTGTATTCTTATGTCTGTGCACATGATTAGTTGTATAATTGAAGTGGGCAGACCCAGTCTCCAGTGGGCAAGACCATTTTCATTGAGCATTAGCAGGCAGGCAGGCAAGAATGCAATATTGGCCCTTGGCTCTGCTTTTGCTATTTTGGAATAGGATCTGTTCACTTGGCTCCTTGATGCTGGTATGACTCTTCTGATGAAAGAATAACACTTGAGACTGGAACATGAAAAAAAAATCTTTTCTCTCTTAAATTGTCTGGACCATTTATTACAGCAATGAGTCATGAAATTCAGACAACTATAAAAGTATGTTGATGGAGCTGGAGAGAGGACTTAGAGGTTAAACCTCAGCCCAATAAGCAGAAGAACCTAAGTTTGGATTCCAGATCCAACATAAAAATGCTGGGTGGAAATGGTAGCAACCTGCACTTCCAGCCCTGGAAAGAAGAGTCTGAGAAATCCCACAGCAAAGCATTAAGGAAGAAGAGAAATCTAGGATAATTCAGAAATCACCCTTGGACTGCAACAGGCATACATAGTGCCCACTTCTACACACAGACAGACAGACAGACACACACACACACACACACACACACACACACACACGATGTGTGTGAGGTGTGTTGATGGACACAAAAATATGAAAAGATGAAAGATCTTAGCAATAATGTGAAGGGATATAAGAAATAGAGTTTTGCAATTGAACTTGTAATTATCAATTCATAATAGGTTGTTAAAACTGTAAGATGCTAGAATTATAAGATTGTTTAATATTTCTATAAACAGTGGGAAAATATCTGTATAAGATACATCAAAGAAAATAAGAAAGGAATCAAAATATGTTGCTACAGGAAATTCTTGGGGCACACGCCCTGGGCCTCCAAGAATGATCCCCGCACTAGATTAATAGCTCCAGAGCCGAGGGACCAACCACATGCCCCAGCCTACTACCTAATGGCTTAAGGCAACAAGGAGTTTATTTTCTCTTATGACTCCTGATTACAGTTGCTTATCCATCTTAGCAAGAAGGCTCACACCAGCACCAGGCCGAGGGAACTGGCCACACCATCACCACATAATGGCTGAGAGAGAGACAATCCTTACTTGCCAGACTGGCATGTCTGGCCGAGTGTACACAAAGATGCCAACTTTCACAACCGGCTCTCTGTATTTTATTCCAGGACCTAGTCCCATCTACCATGGGCTGGGCCTTCTCCTTCAGCTAGATAATATCTTGTAGGTTTTCTCTTAACTCAACCACTAATTCTCTACAAATGTGCCCAGAGTTCAAACCCTAAGCTGTCAAGTTGACACCTGTCAACAGGAACATATCACTTTTAATCTGTAATCTTCACCTTGTCCTCACAGGCGTTAAATTTATCTTAAAAATATAAATACACTTCATAGACAAATTTAAAATGTTCTCTCATTTTAGAAGTTCAAAGTTTCTTTTTATAATTTTTTTATTTATTCAATTGTGCATGCGTGTGTGCGTGTATGTATGTATGTATGTGTGTGTGTGTGTGTGTGTGTGTGTGTGTGTAGAACCATGGGCGAATTTGGAAACCACCATGGACCGCCTCCACTTCCTTGTTTACTCTGCCCAGGGATCCACAGGCTCTGCCCTACTAGGACCAGAAACGCAGACCCACCCCGGCGTCTATACGTGGGGTCTAGGGTCCGAACTCAGGACCTTCTGCTTGCAAGGCAGAGGCTTAACCTCTGAGCCATCTCTCCAGCCTCCAAGTTCAAAGTTTCTTAACCTTAAGAGTCTATTAAATCAAAATAAGTTAAATACTTTAACACAGATAAAATATTAAAACACAATAAGTAAAAGCAAGTTAGAATCAAGTCCAGCAAATCAAATACCACATCCTGTACTTCAATGTCCATCTTCTGTTGCTTGTTATGTAGTCATGGTGGCTCAAAGTTTCTAGGCATTCACAGTCCCTGTTTGCAGCTCAAAGTTGTAGAAGCAGAATTCCTTGGAACCAGGCTGAATCTCCACTGCAGCGGTCCTCAGCATACATCCCATGGTTCTGGCATCTCCAACAACACAGTTATGTCGCACAACCAGAAGATTCCATCCAAATCCAAAGAAGCTTTCCCAGCAACGGCCAAAGTCAGACACCCTCATCTGACTCAGGAGAGCCAAAAATATCTACCCAAGAAAGCAGTCACAGACTTAGCAGATGATGCCCAAGTCACACCATAAATCCACAAATACACTAAGTACTAGGAAAACATGTCTCCTACAAAAAAACACCACACACACACACACACACACACACACACACACACCCTTGATGGCCCAAGTTCCAGGTGCAGAAGTCCAAGAGCAAGAAGGTGGCAGCAGAGGAGCGAAGCCGCCACCTGAGGTCCCCAAGAAGTCGTGAGTCGTGTAGCAGCAAGAAATCAGGAAGAGCCTGGAGGTGGGCATCCGCAGGAAGATGGAGCACCATGTGGTGCTGAAGACCCAAGAAGCTGGCTCTGCGGAAGTGGGCGGCCAAGAAACGGGGGCTGCCAGCCAGATGCCCTCCTAAAGGCACCAGCAACCCTGAGAGAGAGGATCCCAGCAGCTGGTGGTCAGTCCACTTGCACAGCTTGGGGAGGAAAAGGGGGCACCCTGAGTAGGCCTTACGTTCTGAGGTTCCCCTTATTTAAGTAAGATGTCCACTCTTGATAAAAACAAACTGTGCTCTTGAGGTCAGGCACTCGCCGCTCTGTGGCCTGAGATCCAGCCTCGGGGGAGGGGGGTCGCAGAGGGAATCGGTGCAACACTGACTCTCGGCCTTGGTGGCTACGGGACCTGAATTCCTGGGGTCACCGCCAGAACCGGCCATCGCTGCTTTGCGGACAGCTGTTCTGTTGGGTGTGCCTGTAGTTTCCTGCCTGGTGGTTTCCTGAATGCTATTAAATGCTATCTGAATATTTTCACATTTCTCTTCCGAATCACACAATCTCTCTGCCCAAGGACTGGTTAGCTGGGAGTGTTTCTTTCCCACTGTTGTCAGTGACATCTTGAAAATAAGGTGGTCTGCTGATTTTTAATGAGGACGCCATGCTGGCAGATGAAAGTCTGTGGGGACTCAAGAGGTCTGTCATAGGTTCTGTCATCAACGTTTGCAGTATTTGTACTTGGTGCAAACCTGGAGACCTGAGTGTGGTCCCTAGAAGCCTGCATGGGGGACCTCTGAAAATTGCCTTCTGATCTCCATCCATGTGCCATGGCATAGTGTGTACAGTTTTCTCTTTTTCACTTACTTGTTCTCCCCTCACTTCAATTTTTTAAAAAAAATATGGAACGCTTCATGAATTTGCAAGTCATCCTCTCACAGGGGCCATGCTAATCTCTGTATCATTTCAATTTTCGTGTATTTGCTACCGAAGTTAGCACCCCACTTCAATTATTTATTTTGAAAATATATTTTGAAAAAAAAATATATTTTTGAAAGAAAATATAAAAAAGCATCCACTATGACCAGATTTGGTTTATTCCAGAGATACAAGATTGGTTCAATATATGTAAATCTATAAATATAATTTACCACATAAACAAATACAAAGATAAAAATCACATAATTCTCTCAGCTGATGCTGAAAAACCTTTGATAAAATCCAATGACCCTTCAGGATAAAGACCCTGGACAAAATAGGGATGGAAGGAACATACCTATGGCAAAAAATCATCCTAAACAGTGAAAAACTACAAACATTCCTACTCAGTTGGGGAACTAAACAAGGCTGTCTACTCTTATCACTTATATTCAACATTGTACTTGAAGTGTTAGCTAGACTCATAATACAGGTAAGGAAGATAAAAGGGTTACAATTTAGTAAAGAAGAAATCAAGTTATCTCTGTTGGCAGATGACATGATTCTATGCCTCAAGGACCCTAAGGAGTCTGCCAGGAAGCTACCGGAAACTGATAAACAAGTTCAGTAGGGTGGAAAGATACCAAATTAATGTTCAAAAACCAGTGGCTTTCCTATACAGCAAAGATAAAGTGAGAAAGATCGGAGAGAAACAATACAATTTACCATCGCTCCTAAAAAAAAAAAAAGGGAATAACTTGGAATAAACCTAACCAAGGATGTGAAAGAGCTATACAATGAAAACTTCAAAATCATAAAAGAAGAGATTACCGAAGATATCAGAAAATAGAAAAACCTCCTGGATGAGTAGAGTTAACATTGTTAAAATGACCATTTTACAAAAATTAAATACCAAGGAAGTAAACAACCCCATTAAAAAACGGGCTATAGAATTGAAAAGACACTTCCCACAAAATGAAATTCAAATATCTAACATCTTAGAAAATGTTCTGTCTCCCTAGTTAGGGGAGTTAAGGAAATGCAAATTAAAACTACCCTGAGATATCAGCTCACTCCAGGCTAAGATCTAAAACGCAAACAACAGCAAATGCTGGGGTGGATTGGAGGAGAAGGGGATCCTCGCACATTGCTGATGGGAATCATAAACTTACACAATCTCTTTGGGAGATCAGGTTCCTAAAAAAGTTAAAAAATGAAATTCCATATGACCCAACTATACCACTGTGATAGTTAATCTTGGGTGTCAACTTGACCACAGTATTAACTAAGATCAGCTGTCAGACTACCTGAAGAGATTATTCAAATCAATATATTTATGATACAAAGACCAGCCCTAGATCTGATTGGAATTTCCCCAGATGTGATTGGAACCTCCCAGTAGCAGACCAGATCAAAGGAACCGTAGAACAGAAGACTTGGAAGAAGAAAGATTCCAGGATGCTTGCAATAATTTAGCCTGCCTCCAGCCACCAGCCATTTCACTTCCACCATGAAAGACTGTTTCTCCCCTCTGGAACTGTAAGCTGAATAAATCTCCCTTTCTCCCTTAAGTTGTTTGACTCTGAGTGTTCTCTCACAGCAACAATTAAAAGTAACTATTACAAACCTTCTTGGGAATATTTCCAAAGGCCACTGCATCTTTCAATGAAGTCACATATACAACCATGTTCATAGCAGCTCTTTTCATAATAGCAAAGAAATGGAACAACCTAGATGTTCAACAGTGGAGGAATGGTTACTGAAAATGTGGTACATATGTACAATGGAATACTATTCAGCTGTCAGGAAAGATGAACTAATGAAATTTGTCAGGAAATAGCTGGAACTGGAAGAAATCATATTGAATGAAATATCCCAGGTGCAAAAAGACAGATGCTATATATTCTCCCTTATAAGTGGATCCTAACATTAAACATTCAATTTGATGAAATCAAACAGAAACTCTTAAAACACCCGAGAACGCAAACAAACAAAAGCTGGGATTGGGGGGCTGGTAGAAGAATACCCTAAAAAACAGAAAACAAAAGAACAGTGGTAAACAGTTGTAGAAGTCTTTTATGTAAGAAAAATCTTAAAAGGGAAGAAAGAGCAGGAATAGAATACATTAGGGAGTGGCCTCGAAGTAGCCAAGCACTGACTTACTAGTCCTTAACATTCCCCTCCCCCAACGACAGGGAACACGTGCCCAGTAATATGGAAAAATTAATGGTAGACAGGATCAGAGAGCTTAATACCAACTATAACATCCCGATAGTAAACCTCCATCTAAACACCTCTCATTTTATCTTTAGATAAGAAAAGATCTCGACACCCCAACAAGATGCATCCTAGTGCAATGGAAGATCAGTGAAACAGACAACTAACCACAGTGCAAAGTATCGGTGACCCTAAACGCTAAGCCATAATCAGGTCAACCAAATCTCTTCCTGTCCTAAGGCTCAGGGAATCTTGTAGAAGCCTAAAGGTGGGTTGGTCCACCACCAACCAGGACATTCTCTTCTATCACTGCCACATCATATTCTCATCTTCCTCACTCTCTGACTCTATCCATGGGTTCCAAGTTCTTGGATCCCAGGCAGGGCTCTTTAGCACAGATCTAACTTGGACTCTATTCCTTTCGGCCACCCAGCTGTAAGAAATGACAAACCAATGTGTCCATCTCATTCTCTTTTTTGTCCAATTTGCTCGCCACGTCAGAAGCTAGCACAGCGGATACTAGCTGCATCTCCCTTTCTCTTTCTAACTCCTCCTGCACACAAACTAGTTCCCTGTGGGCAGCAGCCTCAGCCACAGATACATCTCTTACAGCACACAGCAGCGGCCAGGCGACTGCTGCAGACACCCTCCAATGCTCTCAGCCCTGCCACGCTGCTCTTAACGACCACAGTACTTGCTCCAGACCATTAGCTGTTCTTCAAGCGTCTCCATGCTCATGAGGTGGACCCCGCTCCTCAAGCAGGCATGCCACGCCACACACACAGACGAGGACTGTGTTTCCCCCCACAGAGCTCTGCCTCCTGCCCACTCAACATCAGCTACACACCTCACCACCCACTGCAGCACCCATGTGAACTATAGCCAAAGGCACGCTGCCACACTTCGCAGGGCTAAGGACCACCATCTCTCTCCCTGTGGGTGCTTGTCCTTCAGACTGTCCATCCTCAGCTGCAGGTCTGGTTGCCCATGGCAGGAATCAATGCCATGGAGTCAATCTTCCCCAAGCCATTCTCGGTTCTTTCACCAATGAATCTGTTGGGGGCTACTTATAGGAGTCGACACTGAGCTTTCCCTCGCGGCTGCTCCTCCCTTCCCCGACACGATGGCGCCAACAAAGTTTCTTGACAGGCAACAAGAAGCCTCTCCCCACCCTAGCTGCTCCTCCTTGCTCCGCAGTGCTGCAGCTCTTTCCCAGCTCACTTTGGTCTGTCATGATCCTGCCAACTGCACCAAGTGTTTTCAGAAGTAATTTTCCTGGGGAGATGCCACACGACCACGTTTCCTCCCCAGATAGGAGCTTCACGACAGATCAAATTGACGACAACCCGAATTTATTGGGGTTACTGACAGGAGCAGGGGTGAGGGCTACTGACAGGAGCAGGAAGCTCACCTCAGCATGGCTGACAGCGTCCCCAGGGCACTAGATGGATCTCTCTCAACTAATCTTCCTCACTTACATACCCTGGGGCCCCTCCCAATCTCGGTCCAGGGTATCGACATGGGCGGCATGTCAATAAGCACATGCATGAACATGTGTGCAGTATGTGTGCCCACAGATGCTTCCTAGCCCCTCTCAGCCCCTCTGTTGCTGAGGGGTCGTTTGTTCAGAGGAGCGCACCACACAGCAACCAACCACAACTAAGAGCTACAACCAGAAATCACGAGCAAAAATGAAAAGTGGAAAATAAAAGAAGATGACCTGGAACAATTCACGGATCAGTGGGTAGATCACAACAGGAACTGGACGACGTCCTGGGATAAATGTGAAATAAAAGCAATTTTGATGTGTATGTTAGTTACATATGGGTGTCAACTTGACAATTGAAGGTGGAGCTTTGGACACATTGGTACTTAGGATAAGCCCTATGGAAGCCTTCAGGATAAGCCCTATGGAAGCCTTCAGGAAATTGTCTAATTGGTGAGGGAAGACCCAGCACCTAGTGGGCGGGACCATTCCCTGGCAGGTGGATAAGATGGAATGTGCTGGTTCAGTAAGTCAGCAGACCTCAGCATGCTTTGACAGATGAGGGGTCTGCCCCTCTCTCATATCCTGTGGATATGGTATGGTCAGTTCCCTCTGCTCCTGATGTTGGTATGAGCTCTCCTGCCGAGCTGGACTATGACGTATAACCAGAAGGTTAGGAATAAAACCCTTTCTTCTCTAAGTTGTTTGGTTGTGTATTTATTAGCAACATGAAGACAAACTGCGATGGTGTGAAGAAAAAAAAAAAGAAAATGCTAATAAGAAAATCATGGAAGTAAATACCCACAGTCTCACATTTAAAAAAGAATAAAGTTCTCAAACTAACACCCAGATTTTGCATCTTAAAGAACTAGAAAAAAATTAGAAAGTAAACTAAAGTAGGTGTCAGGAGTAAAAATAAAGATTTGAATAGAAATAAATAGAATATAGAAGGTAAAATCAACGGAAAAAATAGAACTATGTCAAATAGTTTTTTAAAAAAATCATTAACATTGACAAACCTTTTGGGCAGACTAAGAAAAAAGTTAAAAAGACAAATAACATGGTCTTACTTTTGATTTAATATTTCTTACTGTGTCCTGATGCTTGGATTTTGAAATAGTAATCTTTATTCTGTTCTATTATATGCTGAAAGTATTCAATTTGTTTTTCTTTTTTTTTTACAGTTTATTTATCTTTTCATTAAATTATCTGTATATAACCAAGTACTGAAAACTGGAGAAAAATATCTGAAGTTCTTTTTCCCTGAAACAGTCTAAAACTAAAATGGGTTCTTTGGACACATCTGTTTTTGTTCCAAGGGGCGCATGATTGATTCTGCCAGCCAGCTTTCTCTCCAAGCAGGATCCCTAAATAGTTAATCTACTACATTATATGATGGTGTGTTAAGTTTTCAAGACATCTTTAGCAAATTAAGGAGATATAAGGTGTTGTGTTTTACCTTGTAGATCTTAACTGCGAAATTTCTTCTTTTGGAACTTTTTTCCTGCCTCATTTGCTGCTTTTTCAGCCATGATCTCTGAATATTTCCTTCGGTTAAACCTCAGGAACTCAGCATCAGCCAGCAGTTCTTCCACAATAGTCTTTTTCTATTGCTTTTTAGGAATCCGTGAATGGTAGAAGTCAGCTGGATTGTCAACAACAGTTCCAACCTGGAAATACTGAGGGAAGTCATCTCTGTCATTTTTCTTATGAAACCTTCTTGGGTTCATGCTTGCTCTCATCTTCAGTGCTTTGAGGTCACTTTCCAGTTCATCTTTCAATTCTGGAGCTTTCATGCCATTGTTTTTCATTTTATGGGAGTTGGTAAGAGACTTTGGACTCTTGGAAGTGTTAGAACTGATCTATTAATGACTATGAAAAATTTAAAGCTGAACTATGAGAACTTTTAATATTGGACTATTGAAATTTTAAAAATTGGACTAAATATATTTTATATTACAAAATTAATGTAAGATCTTACAGACAAAGTTGAAAGGTTATGGTTTGAACGTGATGTGTCTGAGGGCTAACAAGATAGAACAGTGTGTAAAGTGCCTGAATTCAATCCCTATGAAGCTCATCTGATGGAAGGAGAGAACTGACTTTCAAAAATTGTTTTGACTTCCACCCACGTGTTGTTGCATACACGTGCATTTTCTCTCTCTCTCTCTCTCTCTCTCTCTCTCTATATATATATATATATATATATATATATATCATTATATATACCATTAATAGATAAATATTTTCAAAAAATAATAAATTGGGGCTGGAGAGGTGGCTCAGGGGTTAAGCCTCTGCCTTGCAGGCAGAAGGTCCTGAGTTCGGATCCTAGACCCCATGTATAGACGCCAGGCAGAAGCGGGGGCGGCCTGCGCTTCTGGTCCTGGTAGGGCGGAGCCTGTGAATCCCCGGGTAGAGTAAACAAGGAGGAGGTGGAGGCAGTTCATGGTGGTTCCCGAGTTGTCTGTGGTTCTACACACACACACACACACACACACACACAATTGAATAAATAATAAAAAATAAAAAATAATTAAAAAAAATAAAAAAAACAAAAAATAATAAATAAATAAAAGGGATGTGTTTGTGGGTCAAGTTGACAAGGGGTGGAATATACCAGGCGTCAACTTGACAATGGAAAATGAGCACCAGACATGTCTGTGAAGAACTGTTAAGTCAGGCCCTGAGCAAGTCTGTGGGAAATTATTGACCTATGAAGACCCAGCCCAGCGTGATTGTAAAGTATAAATGTAAGGTGGATATTTCAAAACAGTACCACGGACAAGATGGAAGTTTTTAATGGAGTTCCATGAACCAGTGGGCCAATCATAGGGAGAGAGAGAAGAAAGCAAGAGAAAAAGGAAAAAAGCGCAGAGAGAAGTGAATGGCAGGTTTGATCAGGGTTGGTGGGTGGGCTGAGGAGTCAGGGTCTGGAGGTGATTCCCAGGACCTTCGCCCAGCCCAGGAAGTGTGGCTGGGTTCAATGTTTGATCTTGGACCTGTACTGGGATGAGGCAGCACTTGCTCTTAAAAGCACCCCTAGGAGGACAGTGGCCATCAAGCAGAAGCTCTGCCCTGAAAATGGGGGAACCAAGGAACGGGAATCCTATCATTCCAGCCTCTTAGTGATAAGGGGCGTCCTTATCCTTCTTATTCCTTCTTAGCTACTTCCTGCTCCATGGGGTCTGCATGGGAAAGGTACGGGTTGGAGTGATGGAGTCCTGTTCTGAGTTCTCAGGGTCAGGGTGATGACCATTGTCTGCCCTGAAAGTGGGGCGACTGAGGAGTGAGAATCCTATCAGCGATCAGAACTGTTCTCTGAGCCCATGATGGAGAGAGAACTGTTGGAATTTCAGCGGGCTGTCAAGCTTTGCTCTTTGCTTGCTCTCTGCTCTTGCGGTGGCTAAGGGGGAAACCCAGGCTCCTTCTAGCAACTCTCCTGATATCACGGTCAGCTATAATTTGAAACTGTGAGCATGAGTAAAAGTCCCCTGTTCCCCTAAATTGTTTGGTTCAAGTATTGGTTATAGCAACAAGAATGTGAAATTAAAACAACAGAACACTTACCTAGCATATGGAAGGCCCTAGGCTCAATACTGGCTTCTTGTCATAGATGCAGGAGTCAACTTGACAATTGAGGGTTTGAATTCTGGGCACATTTGTAGAGAATTAGTAGTTGAGTTAAGCTCAGAGCAAACCTACAGGAGATTGTCTACTGGTGGGTAGGACCAGTCCCTGGGCAGGTGAATAAAACAGAGAGAGATGTTTGAGAGAGTAAGCATCCTTCTGTATACTTGGCCATACATGTTAGTCTGGCAAGGAAGATCGAAGCAAGATCGCCCCTCTTTCAGCCGTTATGTGGAGATCGTGTTTAGCCAGTTCCACTGGCTCCTGCTGTTGGTGTAAGCTTTCCCGCTGAGCTGAACTAAGAACTGTCACTGGACTATAGTAAGAGAATAAAAATCTTTTTCCCTTTAAGCCATTTGATGATGATTTTATCAGCAACCATGCAGGCTAACTGTTACACTTCTGAAGACACTAAAATCCATTATTCATGGACTAGGAGACTGTTGTCGAAACGTCTCTACTACATGAAACAACTTATAGATTCATCACAACCTCTATCAAAAGCTTAATGGTATTATTTCTTGCAGGAATAGGAAAAAAGGTTTTAATATTCACATGCTATCTCAAAAGACCTCGAGTAGTCAAACAATCCCATGAAGCAAAACCAAAGCTCGAGGCCATATAATTCCTGATTTCTAAAGATACCATTATGATACAGTACTCAAAACAGTATGACATTGACATAAAGACAGGGGTCACTGGAACACAACAGAAAGTCCAGGGGTCAACTTATGTTTGACAACAGTGTAAGCCTGAAGCAGGGGAAAGGACAGTGTTTTGACAAGTGAGATTAGAAAAGCTGCATGTTCAAGTGTATGAATGAATGTTTTTCTCTTAAAATGTTTATTATCAATATGTGTATATATGTGTCTTGTATCTATGGAGTGCATACGATGGTCAAAAGGCAGCTTTGTGGAGTTACTTCTCTCTATTGACTTTTACATGGGTTCCAGGGATTGAACTCAGGTCATTAGATTTACACAGCAAAGGGCTTCTACCCACTGACCATCTTGCCAATCATGGAACGAATTTCAATTCCCAACTTACACGGCATAAAAAATTAACTTAAATAGGATAAAAGAATCAAAAGCTAAGTCCCAGGTGGAAGAAGATATTTGTAGTACATATAACTAACAAAGGTTTCCTCTTCAAACTATACCTACAAATTAGAAAAATACAGAACAAGGAGAAAACAGAAAATAAAAGGATGTCTTAGTCTCTTCTGTGCTGCTATAGCAGAGTAATGGCGACTAGATCATTCATGAGGAAGAGAAATTTATTTTCTCAAACTTTCAGAGACTGGGAAGTTCAAGATCAAGCTGCCAGTCTCTGACCATGGCTTTCTTGTTGCCTCGTAACATGCAGACAACATTCTAAAGAAGACGGGCAAAGATGGGGCGGAAGAAAGGGTGAGAGGGAGCCCTTCTTCAGCAAAGCCACTGCTGCGAGAAGTCATTAATCCATCCTTTCTGCCCTCCTGGCCAAATCACCTCTCAGCAGCCCACCTATGAGAGGGGATTAAGTTTGCAGTTGCATACTTTTTAGGAGGACTCATTGAAACAGTAACAGCACACAAAATGCCCAGGCAGATCTATTTTTAAAAAGGCATCTAATGGCTAACAACTGTATAAATGTTCCTTACTGCACAAATTTAAAGCATCAGAAGATAGCTCCATTCACCAAAATCTGATAGTCCAAAAGTCACTAAGTATTGGGGAGGGGGTCACAGAAGCTGCCATTGCTGCGGCTGGTAGGGTCAGCTGGGAAGATAGGATAAAGCAATGTCCAATGAAACTGAAGAGACACAGACCACAAGCTTCTGATCCCACATTCCGAGTAGCATGCATTGCAACTAAATACACACAACATGTGTCCTCAGCAGCATGCTTGCCATAATCCCTGTCATGGATAGAATTTATCCCCTACCTGAACAGTCATAGGTGGAAATCTTAACCCCCGGGTGAAAGTAGTGAGAGACGAGGTGGTGAATATAGAATTGTCAAGTAAATAGGATGAGGATGACCCTGGAGACAAACCTCTGGGTGTGTCTGTGAAGGAGTTTCTAGGTTAATTGAAGATGCGAGACCTATCCACGTGTGAGCAACCATTCCATGGGTGGGGGTCCTGGGCTGAATAAAAGAGAAAGCAAGCTGAGCACTGGTATCTATTCAACTGTGGACCAGCTGTCTCATCTCCTGCTGCCCTGAATCTCCCCTCCCCACACACCATAACGGATGCCTGTGCGCCCAAACCCTTCCGTTCTTAAGTTGCTTTTGTCAAGTATTTGTCACAGCAACCAGGAATCTAATGAATACACAGCCTTTGGAGGCAACTCAGTGATGGGAATGGAGCCTCATGTAGGTGAATGCACCTGAAGCACAATAGAACTCACTCCCTCTCTTTTTTCTTCCTGACAATGGACAGAAAAGCAGCCAAGTACAATTTCTCAGGATCCCGTCCACGCTGGCACTGATGTCAGACTTCAGCAGATTATGAGCACTGAGCTACTGGGGTTGCTGTCATCTGTCTAGTCTGTGATACACACCCTGATTCATTGCAGCACTAACTCATCAGGACAAAGCCTCACATGGAAACACAATTGTCCATCAATAGTAGGAGGGACTAAGGAGTGCAGGTTCACACAATGGACCTCATACAGCTGCACAGCCAGATGCATCGGAGAACATGGTTGACTCTTGGGAGTACAGCGTGGAGACGGAAGGCAAGTCTAAAGCTGTCCGTGTTATGGTTCCATTTCCCTGTAGGGCACCAGATGTGCAAGTGCCTCCGAGATGTAGCATGCTGCAATGTGGGACCCAGGTGGCAGGGGGCTGTGAGAGGGAGTCACTGGGGCAGATGGGGTGGGGCGACCTTGGTGCACTAGACCGAATGTTTATATTTAGACATTCACAATAAGAATTGGAGCAAGTGTGAAAACCCTTCATGGGGCTGAAGCCTCGGTGGTTAAAGTGATTGCCATGCAAGCAAAAGGACTTGAGTTCAAATCCCAGGATCCCATAGAAAAATGCAAGGTAGTATGATGGACAGCCCTAGAAGGCAGAGCTTGGGAATACTCGGAGTGAGCTGATCGGCCAGTCCAGCCCTAATGGCATGCTCTGGGTTTAATGAGAGACTCATTGCTGCAGTCAGCCTGCAACATTGCTGATAAATGACCATCAAATGGCTTAAGGGAACAAGGGTTTATTTTCTTATGATTTCTGGTTACAGTTCTTAATCCAGCTTGACTGGAGAGCACGCACCAACACCAGGGCTGAGGGAACTGGCCACACCGTCACTGCATAACGGCTGAGAGATGGACAATCCTTACTTGCCAGACCAGCAACCATCAACTCTGTACAGCTGTGCCCAGAGCTTAAACCCTCAACAGTCAAGTTGACACCTGTGCCTAACTATGACACTCCATCCCTTGTCAACTTGACATAAAAACATAGCACTTTTAAACTGTAACCTTCAATCCTTGTCCCCATAGATGTTAAAATATAAATACATTCCATGGACAAATTTAAAATGTTCTCATTAAAACTTCAGTTCCAACATTTTAAAAGTTCAAAGTTTTTTAACTTTAAAAGGGTATTAATCAGAATAAATTAAGTACTTTAAAACAAATAAAATATTAAAACAGAAGGATCTTAAAACAATAAGAAAACATTAAAAAGATCAAAGTCCAACAAATCGCCGCATCCTGTACTTCAATGTTGCTCATCATGTAGTCAAGGTGGCTCAAAGATTCTAGGCATTCCCAGTCCCTGTTTGCAGCTTAAAGTGGTAAAAGCAGAGTTCCTCTGAACCAGGCTGAATCTCCACTCGCAACAGGCCTCAGCATACATCCCACGGTTCTGGCATTTCCAAGTCTCTGGGTTCACCTCTGCAGCTATAAGCTTCACCTTCTCTTGCAGGAACTCTACACCTGCCATTTGGTGCCAAGCTTTTGCTGCTTTCCATTAATCCCTCTCAAACTGTTCACCAAAATCAGTACCACCTGGGGGACGCTGCCAGACTCTGAAGCGAGTTTGAAATGTAGCTTAGTCCACTCGAGCCACAGCTGTACCAATTTTAAAGTGCTGATGCTGGAAAAGCTTCTTTTAGGCAGCCAAACATCCAAAGGGCAAGAAAAAAAGGACTTTAACTTGGGCTTTCGGCCCCTGAAGGAATTTGAATTTCAAAACCACGAACTTGCCATACGGTGGTTTTCACGTCTTCCACCGTCCCAGTGCAAGTCACTAGGTTTTCCTTCACTGATACTCATTTCTCCAACAGCAGCAGATATTCTGCTGCCTGCCCTTTGCACATCCGAACCCTAAAGGCTGCCAACACAGTTCTCCTCTGTCAAGGAAACCAGTCTATCGTCTTTAAATTCAGCTTTACCAAAGTCCTTGTTCCCCTCATCACAAATTGGGCCCAAACAATCTCTCTCAGCAACTGGCCCACTAAACTCTGAAGAACGGTATTTGTAAATCCACAAAGTGAAAATTCTCAAGCATTTCCAACTTTGTCCAGCAGAACCGTTCAAAAGCCACAAAATCCACATACTCAGATTTATCAGCAACACCCCACTTCCTGGGTACCAAATTCTGTTGCAGTTAGCCTGCAACATTGCTGATAAATGACCATCAAATGGCTTAAGGGAACAAGGGTTTATTTTCTTACGATTCCTGGTTACAGTTCTTAGTCCAGCTTGATGGGAGAGCATGCACCAATACCAGGGCTGAGGGAACTGTCCACACCATCACTGCATAACGGCTGAGAGATGGACAATCCTTACTTGCCAGACCAGCATGTCTGGCCAAGTATGCAGAAGGATGCCCACTCTCTCAACCAGCTCTCTGTGATTTATCCAAGGCCTAATCCCGCCCACCATAGGCTGGGTCTTCTCCATCAGCTAGACAATCTCTTGCAGGTTTGCTCTGGGCTTAACTCAACCATCAACTCTCTACAGCTGTGCCCAGAACTCAAACCCTCAACAGTCAAGTTGACACCTGTGCCTAACTATGACACTCATGTTCACAACAATAAGGTGGAAGAGTGATCAAGGATGATTCAGGATGTCACCCGTGGATCACCATATGCACATCACACTCGTGTGCACATGAATGCCCACCCACATGCAAACACACACATACACACACTCTCTTTCTCAAAAAGAAAAACAAACAAAAACAAAAAAAGGAAAATCTTTCATATTATTTTGTTGAAACAGGAGAGGGTGAATGGAGACAGATTTTCCTATCTGCAAGTATTTGAAGACATCCTCACCCCCACCCTCTGCCTTCAACCCCTTATCTTGAGGAAGGGGTGGCCCTTCCTGACACCTGCCTCCTCCCACTACTGTCTGGGCTGAGAGAGACCTCTGCCCTACAGCAGAGGCTCTGGGCCACACCTGGGCCAGCCGGATGTTTCTCCTTATCGCTGCTTCTGACTGCTTTGTGGACCTGCTCATTCTCATTGAATGCCTGGTAGTGTGTCCCTCCACCAATCATTTATTTTTTATTTTTCTACTTTTACAAGGATACTGAGTATTCATCCCAGCTTTCCTCCCTCCCCCTCCCTCCCATCCTCTCCTTTCCCTTCACCATTCCCTTCCTGCCTGTATGCTTCAGTAGACCCCCCTCCCCCCGCGGGGTTCACTCTAGCTTTTGACCTATATAGTCAGGGTCTTGGAACATTCCTGACCAGTCTTCCTATCTTCTTGGCCTTCGGAACAGGACAGAGGCATCAGCTTCATCTGCTTTTACTGTCCATCCAAAGAGGCCAAAGCAACTTAGGAGACGAGAGTCCAACAACTAAGCAATCCCAGGGGCTGACTCCTGACCTCTGGGTGTGACTGTGTTGTAAGCAGTGAGGAAGCTGCCCACCTGCAGGCTTTGTGGCTGTGCAGAATGTCATCCAAAAGACACCCACACCAAGAGATCAAGGTTATAAGCTCTTTCTTTCCTTTGGGTGGGCACAGCCCTATTCTGCGTGAGCGTGCGTTCGCTGGCACCTCCAGCTCTGTACAGTAGATGTCAGGTCTGGGCTAGTCCCTGGCAATGAAGTCACTGCCGCTGTGGGAGAGTCTGTTGGCCACTCGGGCTTTTGGCTGCCTTCTTCCTTTTGAACTCTTCTAGCCCCAAAACACCTGATTACATAGGAGACTTTTGGCACACATGCCACATGGGAAAAAATGCAAAGGGAAGTTGGAGGTGACTCAGCAAGTATTACGGGTATAGAGGGGTACCACCCAATGGAGGAAAACCCTGCTGGTCACTCTCAGCCTGGAGTGAGTGTTCATGAAGCCTGATCCTGGAACAGTACTGACCTCAGACCTGGAGAGTCCAGGTGCCCTGATCCTGGAGTGGCATTGCCCTCTGTCCCGGTGTGCGTGTCCACCTCGGCCCTGGACTGGTCGCGTGGGCCAGACTTCCTGCTTTACATCCATTGCCTCATCCCGGCTGGGGCCTTTCAACATGCTCATCCTTCAGATGGGGGAACTTAAGTGATTCGCTTGGACTCACATGGCTGGACTCGTAGCAGCTGGAACTGTGAGGTGCTGCTCAGTGCCAGTGAGGCAGAGGGACTTTCCAGTTAGAGAGTCGGGAAGGTGCAAGAGCTAACACTGTGACGGCTCTGGGAGTAGGTTGGACTTGGGCAGAGGATGGAAGGAGGACCAGAAAACCAGCAGCCTGGGTAGAAAGAGATGTGTTCAGGTGTGCTCCTTGCCCTGGGAGCAAGGACTTGGAAAGCAGGAATGGCAAGGGCAGCACGGCCTCAGAACTGGGTCCTTCCTATGAACCCACATTGCTCTGGGGGGGGGGGGAGAAGGATCTTCTGAATCAGGGAATGTCATGCTTGGAGCTTCCTTGGGTCCCCAGAGCTGAGATTGCTGAGGATCAAGGTTGCTTGTGATTAGAAATCGAAAACAGACCCTTGGGAAGGTCCAGCAGGAAGCAGTGGAGAATTCCTGTCCACTAGTGGGAACGTCTGTCTACCCTGGGCGGCACCTCCTCCTTCCTGCTCCCGCCACAGGAGGCTTGTGCTCCGCCCGCCTGTTTCCAACACCATAAGGCCGCCTAGCAGCCAGCTTGGGCAGCTTCCCTTACCTCTGTCTAGACAGCAGCCACTCTCCGTCCTGAAGAGAGGGATGGGCAGGGACAAGGCAAGGGGTAGGGGACTGGCCGGAACTGCATCTGAAATCTTGTTTAAAACCACAGGCAGGGTGGGCTGCTGGGAAATATTCCTTCCCCGAGATCTCGCAGTCCTGTCTGGTTGAACCAGGCAGCCACTTCCTTCCCGTGCGCATGTGACGCACGCTGAGGGGCTGTGGCTAGCTCAGTCTGTTTTTGTTTCTTTGAAGTGTCTGTCTATGTTTTCTTCCTTCAGTGTGTTGTAGACCACGAGGGAGGGACTGCTTTTAAGGGGTTTTTGTCACAGGATGCTGGGGACAGCCCTGGCATTGTTTGCAACTTGAAAACATTTTGCTTCAAGAATGGAAAAAGGGTCCTTTAGGGTCTCTGAACTTTCACACAAGACTATCACTTCAAACCTGTCCCAGCACATGACACAGGGTCCTTTTACAGGTAAGCAGATAGGAATCAAACAGCAAGAAGGCTAGGCTGGTGGGGCTTCCTGCTTTCCAAGCCAAGCCCTTCCTGCAGGCAGGTCACACCCCCTCTAGTGCCTGCCGAGACCTCTTCACTCAGCACTGAAAGATCTACCAGATTGTTTTCCGAGAAGTCAAGGGACTTTCGGTGTGTTACTTTTCTTTCCCTTCAAATGAATAGAATAAGTCCTTAGCTGTGACACACAAAAAGTGACATAAGCTACCTGACAAACTCATATACACATGCACAGATACACATCACACTGGAGAAGTATACTCATGCATATGTATGCTATACACATATTATGCCTACAAGTAAAGCCATTTTCATGAAAAAATTGCCATAATATGTGGAATATTGAATCTACAGGTAGTAATTCCCACCTGGCACGTGCATGTGTCTGTGTGTCCCTACAAATGTCTGTAAAACATACACATGGATCTGCTTGCAATGTTTTGACTGAATTTCTTGACTCACAACAGCAGGAAAGTCATGTGCATTCAATAGGACCCATATTTTGAATATTGGGTTTTGGATTTGAATCTTTCCCCAGGCTAGCAGTACACACTGCAATCTTTTCTTTCTTTCTTTCTTTCTTTCTTTCTTTCTTTCTTTCTTTCTTTCTTTCTTCTTTCTTTCTTTCTTTCTTTCTTTCCTTCCTTCCTTCCTTCCTTCCTTCTTTCCTTCTCTCTTTCTCTCTTTCTCTCTCTCTTTCTCTCTTTCTCTCTTTCTCTCTTTCTCTCTTTCTTTCTTTCTTATCTCATGTTGGATAGTAGCTTCGAGCTGTAGCTCTTACCAAACTAAGATCTTAAGAGGAAAATGACTATGACTCTGTAGTGTGTCGTGTGACTAAACTGGATGTGGATGATCAGGAGCTATTGCATGCATTTTCCAAGTATGATGCTTTTGACTTTACAGAGTGTTCCTGGGGCTCTAACCCTATCATGAGTGGTGCATCATGTGCATACACACAGACACACATAGACACACATAGACACACATAGACACACAGACACAGACACAGACACACACACACACACACACACACACACACACACACACACACACACAGAGCTGATGATGTAGTTGTCAAACAGTGCCCTGTTTGATACCCTTCTATATTCCACTGATAGCCACCCATAGAGCCTTATGTTCAGACCTGAGTGATTCTCTCTTTGAAGTCTGGCAAGCATTGTGCAAGGAGGCATTGTTTCTGTGAGTCCTGGCACTTGGTCCTCTGCACCCCAGCTCTGCTGGGCCCAACACAGGCATGCAGGGAGGGAGGAGCACCTCGCCTCTGGGATGCACCTACATGAGTTGAACCTTGGGAACCAGAAACCTGCCTACAGACATCAAGATTTGTTAGGAGATAAAGCACTTCTCAAATCCCAGATTCAATGAGAGGTTGCATTTCTAAAATTGAGAGTTGATGTGGCAAATTATGGTCCACCTCCCCCCCCCAGATCCCTCTGAATCCTTCTGAGTCTGTGGCAGTTAGCTACAGATGCCAACTTAACAATGGAAGGCTGAGGCTTTGGGCACAGATGTGAAGAATTAATATTTAAGAAGAGCAAGTATGTGGGAGAACATCTGATTAACCAAGACAGACCCAGTCCACAGCGAGCGGAACCATTCCCTAAGCAGGTGGACAGGGTGGAGAGAGCTGCTTCACAGGCGCTGGCAGACTTGCAGTCTGGCATATGTGGAGGTTCTCCCTCTCTCAGTAATTTCTGTGGTTATGGTTAGCCAGTTGCCTCAGATCCTAGTGCTGGTGTGAACTCCCCTGCCAAACTGTAATCAGAATCCTAAGCAAGAATGAAACCCTCGTTCCCTTAAGTTGTTTGGCCACGAATTTATTAGCAACATGAAGGCCATCCGGGACAGAGCCCCACCCCTCTAACTGCAGGACATGATGATAACCAGTTCATAGTCACAGCTAGAGGCACCTGCTCACTCCATGTGGCAGGAAGTATGCAGTGTGGACCTGCTCATAATCATGCAGGATGATGGTCTCCAGGCCGTTTCCACCTGGGATTAGTACGAATGAGTGTAGGTCCCAGAAAGCAGGAGTGACCCGCCTTGCATATTAGTCATTTTGTAAGGAAGGAGCCCAGGACTAGGGGTCTTGGCCTGGAGGAGTCCCGTGCTCTTTGTTTATGGATTTCCCTCACACCACCCCATTTAACAAGTATTGCCTGTCTGAGAAAGAACTTGAGTACTGAGTACTTTCTAATAGTCACAAGTCTGGTCGGCCTCCATGGGTTGACTAAGGAGCCAGAAACCTAGCCAAGTGCTTTTTTGGAGTTCAGGCCCCAGACTGTGGAGGGACTGAGCTGCCCAGTCTTGGGCAGCTTTAAATGCAGCTGCCAACCTCGAGATCGCTCTAGCAACTACTGGAGTACAGTATGGAGGCTGTCCTAGGGTACCCCTTGATTTGTAAATCTTACAGGATCATCTGCGGGGATTGGACATTTTTTCTCTTTTAATGGACAGACAGTACTGTACAACTCAGGTGTGTTCCAGCTGCTCATTAAACTCCAAGGTCATGTTGCCGCTTCATGTGACCATTGTTGGGAGTTGCCAACTGCCAAAGGACAGGATCTTTACATGCTGGTCATTATGTGACCGTGACCTTGCAGACATTTAGTGCCCTATCTCTACCTTGCTCCATATCAGGGTTTACTGCGGTGTCTCTGTCGCATCTGCAGCTTCCCAATGAGGACAGGGCACCACTGAGCCAAGGCTTGCCTAGAAGCATCTGTGAGTGAGTACAGGCAGGGGTGCGCCTCAGGAAATGCTGGTAGGAGGCAAATCCAGGGTCTCCCTATTTCTCCCTGTTGGGCCTTCCCTCAGTGTTTAGCAAATAACAATATAGGCTCCTGCTTCCTATCTGAATCTGAAATAAGCGTTGTAATTGTGCGGGTAGCTTGCTTCATCTACTGATTCCGCCTCCTAACCTTGGGCTCTGGAGTTGGACCTGTGAACCTGACGTCTGCATGGCCCGTGGGCAGAGGCTGCTGGCTAGAGTTAGCCAGGCCTACCATCAGGCAGAAGGGTTGTGGGCAGAGGGCAGATGTCTAAAGAACTGCCAGAGGAACTAAACCCTGCAGGCAGTAGAGAAAAGCTACGTGTGTCCCCAGATGGGTGAGCTGGGATCTCCTGTAGCCTAGGAAATCCCACTCCACTTAAGCTCACTTAAGACCTCTTTACTCTCCTGTCCCTCACCAGCACCCTGACTCCACAACGGAGCACCAGTGCTCTCTCCTAGGCGTGCCACGGAGGCTCACCCATATGACCAGAGGAGGAGATGGGACTCTAGCCGTTCTGAGACAACTCACCTCTGCCTGTCTTGATCCCTCACCTATGAGGACATGAAACTGAAAGAGACAGGGGAAGTTGAGGCCTTGGATGAAGGGATGAGGGGATGAGGTCCTTGCGATGGACAGACACATTCCCAACAGACAGATCTGCGGGCTTCCTGCCTTTATACCAAAGCCAAGGAGCTTGCTTTCTTCACTCACAGGTTGACTGCTGGAATCCTAGCCTCAGCTGATGGAAGGATCCTAGCAGTTTAGTGTAGTTTAGAAGAAATTTGGTTTGAGTTCTTCAGCCAAAGACCAATTAGTAATTACATTCCTCTGGATGTTTGTCATTTGGAATTGTTTGATAACAGTACAAACCAAACCAAAAAAGGGATCTTTATTGGCTTTGTACCACTTGCATCCAGGAGATCAAGTTGTGTCCATATTTATCACACTGATTTGATTTCTCATTAATTTGGTTCAGTCCCCCTTATTCCCATTGAATTTTGTCTCAGCCCCACAGTGCCACGGGGTGGTAAGCTGAAGGTCAATAGTCCAGTTTGTGGAGCTAGAGATTGAGTGAAGTAGGTCGCCAGTATAAAGTCTCCGTGCACCTCTTATTTCACAGCCCATGATGGATCCCTATGGCCGAGGAGGCAGAATTCAGGACAGTCCTGCCCCCATGTCTTCTCCTCCTGTGCAAGGAGAAGCTCCAAACAGCAAGGAGGACTTGCCTTGGGAGCATGATTTCTGATGTGGCCCAGGACAGGGTGATGTCAAAGGTAGTATCATCTAACCTAAATCCCTCTCACAAGTCTTTCTCTGCATAACCCCTGGAGGAGGGGGGAATATGTGACACAAACAAGCCCGTCAGAGGGCTGCGTAGCCGTGGAGCTGACAGGCATATAGCCCTGGGCAGCCAATCAGAGCAGAGCTGGTTCTCAGGCTCGGACCCTCGGGGCATAGACATTTCTAGTCCTAAACCCATCTGCTTAGCTCTTTTTTCTGGGCCCTTGGGAGAAGAAACTCCTGGATCTCTCCATTGGTGGGACTCTGGCCTTCTGTCATCTGCAGTGGGTGCATGAGCAGGTCTCACCATCTTCCCTGAAGTGGGTTGGAGTCCTGCAAGAGGTTTACAGTGGAGATGGAACTACTGGGTGGATCCTACTTGATGAGAGCTCCCTTCTAGCAGACCAGCTTTTCCCTGAAATTTACTGAGAACTGAAATGTAGTTCACAGGGGAAACATGCCTTTTTTTGTGCCCAGACTGAAAATTTGGGATGGTTTGTGGCCACAGCGTCTGAAGCCTCGGTGACTCCTTAGCTATCTCCCTGGCTGAACTAAGCATCCTGGCAGATTCCCGAGATCTTGTTCCTGCGTGCCGTTTCTGTGAGACATTCCTGACAGTCTGCTGGAGAGGGCAATTTCAGCCAAGTAGGGTGGTGGGGATAATTTACTTTAATGAACTAATGAAAGCTATTTATTTCAGGAATACAAGCTGATGTTTTGATATCTTGAATGCATTGTGAAAAGATTAAACTGAGCTGATTAGCATACTCATCACCTAGTGTGTGTGTGGGAGGGTGGCTAAGAAAGGAAAACTAGGACCAGTGAGATACCTCAATGGGTAAATTGCATGCTTGCAAATCTGGGGACCTGAGTTCGACCCCCAGAAGCCCACATGATGGAAGGGAAGTTGTTCTCTTTGACCTCTAGCCATGTACCATGATATGCATATGTTCACCTTCTCGTTCTCTCAAATAAATAAGTAAATAAACAAATGCATAAATACATAAATAAATAATAAACTATCTCCTTGGCTCCCCCAAGTAGGTAGATACTAATTGTACTCAGCACCCAGAGAGGTAGTTCTCCTGCACTTTCTCCTATTAGTTTGTATTCTTTGTCCAACACCTCTACCTCTCTCATCCTTGCCTCGAAGACTTTGCCACTGGACATAGGTTTAGTTTAAACTTCATAGCTGTGTCTCAGTACCACCACGCTCCTGTCCTTAGGACCTGACTGGGGCAGGCCAGGCCGATCCTGAAAGGCTGTC
The DNA here is from genome assembly GCA_023101885.1 of Typhlomys cinereus. Taxonomy (NCBI): domain Eukaryota; kingdom Metazoa; phylum Chordata; class Mammalia; order Rodentia; family Platacanthomyidae; genus Typhlomys; species Typhlomys cinereus. The sequence continues at coordinate 3,387,857 of JALPQD010000183.1, read as the reverse complement.
CAGGAGTCAAGGCCGAGTTCCTGCGCCCAGGGCGCTTCCCAGTCTCACGGTGACTTCGCAGAGGGCCGACTTGTACGCGTGGGGCAGCTGTCCAGCCAGGTGCTCCTTGAGCGCTTGCCTACTTGGACTGCATCTACCCAGGGCCCTGGAACAACCCGGGGCGCTGAGACGCCCCGCCTAGCCTGTGGGAGGGACCCAGGGGGCGTGGGCCGCGCTCTGAGCCGCAGTCTATCCGATGGTCCTGCGGCGGCCCACGTGGCAGTCTGGCAGGCAGCCGGAGCGGCCGCCCGCGCTGACCACGTCTCCCAGTCGCCAGCCCCGCCCCGCCGAGGGCAGCGGAAAACGCCAGAGTCAGCGAGGCCTCAAGGTCACCGCGACCTACCCGGGAGCGCAACTGTGGGCGGGACCGACCCTGGTCCCTGGCCGCTGGGCTCTCCAAGACACTCCAGAGGCCAGGGCTGACTGGGCTTAACCCAGAAACTATTTTTAAATCTGGAAACCAAGTAGAGATTATGTTGCAAAGAACCTTTAATGAAATATAAAATAAAACGATCACGAATCTAAAAAAAGACAAACAACAATTGGCAGCAATGTAAGAAAAAGCAAACCAGTCGAGAGCGGGCGGTTGGCTACAGATGGCCTCTGCCGTTTCAAATGGCCAAGGGAAGAGGGCGGCACACTCGCATAGAATGCTACTGGTCAGTGCTGGCTAGTACTACAGAAGGACCAGTGCCCGTGGGAGCTGCTGCATGTGGAGGACCTACCTAGGTACCAGGCACCCAGACAACCACCTTATGTATAGTCGCTACCACGGCCCAGAGTGTGTGGATTATTACCCCAATGTTAAGTATGGAAGGCTAGGCTACGAGATAGGCATAGACCGGCTCTGAGACTATTTGAGTGATCAGGCCCCACTCCCGGCAGGAGAGGCTGAGATAGGAAATCAAACCGCAGCAGGCAGAACCAAGTACATTACTTACTTGTATAGGTCTTAGAAGAGGGTGGGGTTTGAGTTTAGAGAGGAGGCGCCTCTCAGTTTAGCAGATTAGCTAGGGAAGGTTCTAGGTCAGATATAAAGCCTTAGTTTAGGAAGCTGGTCTCATTGTCCTGCTCTACATTGGGACTGCTACAGACTGGGAATTTGGCAGTTTAGAGAAGATGTGGCTGATCCCCTCTACAGAGGTAGTTTCTGTGATTGAATACCAAATGATTCTCTTTCACTGAGGAATACTAACCCGTCTGAGGCTTAAATACCCTCCAGTCTCAGACTGTATACTTGATTTTCTTTCATTTCTTCCTTGTGCTTCCTGGTCACGAGGGCTATGCCACTTAACCTTCAACAATGCAATTGTTTTGCTTATGAATCTACAGGGTCATGGCTGGAGGAGTTGTTTTAAAGACCCTATTTTTGGGCCAGGGATATAGTTTAATGTGTTAAGGCACCTGCTCGCAAACCTGACAACTTGAGTTTGATCCCCAGACATCCACATGGTAGAAAGGAGAGAAGTTTGGGAAGTTGTCCTCTGACCTCTACTCATGCACGGTGGCATACATTTGTGATTTGTATTCTGTCTGTCTGTCTGTCTGTCTCTTTCCCTCACAAATAAAAAAAGGCTTTCTTTCAGCCTTATCCTTGTCCTAGGCTACCTAGTTAGAGGGCTAGGGGTTGGTGAGGAGGGAGATGGAGGTGGCAGACCTGTGGAGCTATGCTGTATTGGATACTTTCGTTCCCTGATGCTTAAGGAGTGAGAACTGGGAAACTAAGACCCACCAAGGACAAATGACCAAACCATCCATCCAACATGATCAAGCAGTTACGAGGTTGATCTTCATGGATGAGTTGGTAGCAGAGACATCTTCTCAGCATGACTCGTGAGGGGGCCTGAAGCCCCGTGAAGTCTGACTCACAGGCTACAGGACTGGGTCGATGGCACTGTGGTTTACATTCACTCTCAAACGAACTCTTCTGGGCACCAGCAAGGGGGGGAATGAACCCCTGGGGCATCTGTCCAGGCCACTGAGCTGTACCTGCTGTGCTTTCTGAAAGCTCCCAATTCCTGCTGCATGCCCACAACTGGGAAAGCTCCACTGGGGAAGCCTTGGCACCTGCAGAGTGACGAAGTCTCTCCTTAAGCAGCCCTTAGCTTTATTTTCCACAACAGCTTGCTTGCTTATTTATTCATTTATTTATTTATTTATTTTTCTTTAGCTGGATGGTTTTCTTTTTCAGTGTCAAGGCATGGAAATACCAAGTATGGTTTCCACATGGAACGTCGTTAACAATTAAGCTGCAGCTATTGACTTTGTAGATTTACTCGACAGAGGTTTCAAGGTCTTGAATCACTTTCTGCGTTTTGGTGTTTCTTGAGCAGGTCAATGCAACCAATACATAATTGATGTTTATAAGTATTGTTTGAATGTTGGAAAGTACACAATTTGATAGAGACACTATAGTCTCAAACCCATGACTACCTCATTAATAGGCCAGCTCTTGTTTGGCTCAAATAATGAAGACTTTGCAAGCTCCCCTCCCCTATTCCACTGCCATGCACAAGGTCCCCCCACAGAACATGACCCCCCACGGTGCAAACACAGAGTCCCAGCACCAGCTTGGGAGCACACTCTCACCTGTGCTACACAAACATTCCCTAGCTCTGGCCTAGCTTTCTCTTCCCCAGGTAGGTGACCTCAAAAGATCATCCCTACTTGCCAGATTGCTCAAGAATACTGTGTTCCCTAACTTTGGGCTCAAACCCAATACAGCTGCTAATCCTACCCACTTGGCAGCCTGCATTTATTTCTTCCCAAAGACTGCTCTCTTAAATCAAGAAGGTTCAGCGAATGACAGATGTCTCCAAGCAAACTTCTGTGCTGGGGAGACGGGGGATGGGTGACTTCACTCACAGTGTCTGTTAAATTGGGAATAATGCTTGTGTGAATGGAGGTCTGGACATTTCTGTTGACTTCTGGATCGTACTGTGTTATATCTATTGTTGTAACAAGGTACCCGAGATCATTTATAAAGAAAAAAGGTTTGTTTTGGCTAAAGTCGTTAGTCCCTGGCTGCCCTGCTTAGCCTGAGACAAGGGTCAACTCCACAGTAAGGAATGGGCGCTGTACAGAGTGGCTCGCTCTTTCCTGAAGGCCAGCAGTGACCTCCAGTGACCTCACTTCCTTCCCTTGGGTCCTGCCCCTAAAAAAGAACATGACCTCCCAATTGACCTGCAACTAGGCCTTTAGCTCTGACCTTTGAGGACATTTCAGATCCACACCATAGCAGCAGCCTCCACTAACAGAGAGGATAAAGGGGGCTGGAGAGATGGCTTAGGGGTTAAGACTGTCTCGCAAGCAGAAGGTCCTAAGTTTGGATCCCGGATCCCATGTAAAAATATCAGGTGGAAATGGTGGCGACCTGTACTTTCCGGCCCTGGAAGGCGGAGCCAGGAAAACTCTAGAGCAAAGCAAAGACGAGGTAAAAACAGTTCATGGTGATTCTTGAAGCCACCCTTGGGCCTCCATAGGCACATACACTGCCTTCTCTCTCTCTCTCTCTCTCTCTCTCTCTCTCACACACACACACACACACACACACACACAGTAAAATTTAAAAAGAGAGCGGATAGAACATTGCCTTTGTGTTAGTTCCTCCTTGTATTTCTAGAACTTTTCTATAATTTTTCTCTTTTGTTTTTGCGTGTGTGCATATGTGCGTGCATGCATGCTTGTGTGTGTGTGTGTATGTGTATGTGTGTGTATGTTTTGTGTGTATAAGAAGGCAATTGAGTATGTGTGCCTGTGGAGGCCTAAGAGTGGCTTCGAGAATCATCTTAGATTGTTCTACCTTCTTACTGCTTTGTTCTGGGATTTCCCAGGCTCTGCCTTCCAGGGCAGGAAGTGCAGGCCAACACTAATTCCACTTGGAAATATCTTATTCACTCTAAACAGCAACACAGACAAAACAGCATAGAAACCCAAAGGAACTGTGCAGAGTAGACACTGACTTTCCATCTGCGCTCCTAAGCAACAGCCCAGGTTCTGAGGAGGACCAAGTGAGGCCGGAAGGGCAGGGTGGTTCTGTCACACAGCCAGCCCCAGGCTAGAGAGCTCTGAGGGTGAGAAGCTCACCTGCATCCAAGCTTGAAGGAACTAGCCCCTAGAGGCTTGCCCAAGTACAAAAGCTTATCATTTTACAGCAGTTGAAATACTGACATCAGTACTAAAATAAAAGCAAGTCTTCCATAATAATCAAAATATACAAAAGATGGAAGGAAGATATCCTGTATGAAAAATTGGAGCAATTAGGCAAATTCAGAACTGTATGCTAAAGACAGAAATGGAACCTGGCACCCACCCACCCTCCCAGGGGACTGTAGGACTTAGATCTGTAAACGGTTTTAAACAAGTTCTTGCCAAGTCATCCCTCACTGCATATGAGGGGGAAACCTTCTTGGTTTGAGTTTGAGCCTCTTGTATTCCACTCTATTTTGGTAGTATACGTGTAGGCCTCTGCTTGCTCTAAGTCGTAGATATTTGGTTCATTTAGAAGTTCCTGTATTTTTAACACGAGCTCTTTAATCATGATGGCAGGTCCCCAGTCTTTGTTTTCCTCCAAGACTCGTGGGCACACTGTGCCTACATGGTAAGAATTTGGGTGAAGCCGTAGTAGGTGAAGCAGCAGTTTACATTTTGGTGAGAAGGATGATGGTCATTTGCATCCGCTTGAACAAACTCCTTCCCCATAGGATGGCACCTCCCTGGAATGGCGCCCTCCCCACTTATCAGCTTCATTCTGCCCTTAGGGTTCTTATTTGGGACAGTCACAAAACCAAAGTCCCTGGGTGACAGCTGTTGGACCTTCTCATGGGTAGAGGTGTTGGTGCTCCTTTGTCTCTGGAGTTCTCTCTGTGCACCCTCCATCCAGCATTATCACATCCATCTGAGCGTCATTTTTACTTTCCAGGCAAAGGTTTCCACTGTGTATAATTATCTCTCCTGAGATCCTTGCTAGTCTATGGGGGCATGTTGGCATGTCAGCTTTATGCAGGTCTGGTAGGGACAGCAGCCCTGCCTTGAAAGGAATGTCTTGTTCAATAGTGGACCTTCCCGTCTTTAGGCTCTTACAATTTTTTTTTTTTAAGGGAACAAGGAGTTTATTGTCTCTTACAATTATCTGGTTACAATTCTCAGTCCATCTTGACAAGAGAGCTCATGCCAACACCAAGACTGAGGGAACTGGCTACACCATCTCTACGTAACAGCTGAGAGAGGAACAATCCTACTTGCCAGACCAGCATGTCTGGCCAAGTGTACACAAGGATGCCAACTCTCTCAACCAGCTCTCTGTATTTTATTCCAGGGCCTAATCCCACCCACCATGGGCTAGGCCTTTCCCATCAGCTAGACAATCTCCTGCAGGTCTGCTCTGCGCCTAACTCAACCACTAATTTTCTACAAATGTGCCCAGAGCTCAAACCATGAACTGTCAAGTTGACATCTGTGTCCAACTCTGACAAGTACAGTTTTCCAGGATAACCAACTATGATGTCCACCTTAAAGCTGGAGGTTTGAAACATTTCAAGTCAGTGCAGAATAACATTTTCAGCAAAGGTAGCGAAAATGTGACAGGTTTCCAGTGGAAAACTGCGTGGCTCACAGCAGGAGTGAGTGTTGGTTTGGGACTCTGTCCTGTGCAAGATCTCCCTGACTACTCAGCTCTTTCCTTCCCCAGAGCAATGGCCTCTGTGAATGAAGACTCATTTTGTTTTCAGTGTTGGAAATAAAGGTAGCCGTGAAATGCAAGCAGTGTCCATTGATTTGAAATAAAAATTCTGCAGACACAACATCTCTATCAACAAAGTCCAGAGTCGTCTTTCCCGGTGTCTTGGCTGGGCTTCATTTGAAACACAGAGATTTGCAACCATCTTGGCACTCATCATTGAATGCTAAATTATCTGTATCTGAATAGCAAGTTTCAGTGTGCCTGGGCGTCTCTCTTCAAGGGACTGCTTCAGTTTTGAAGAAGGCTTCTCTGGGAATCCCACTCACTTGCTTTGTCCTTAATTTAAAGCATTCTTTAGAGTTTGTAAAGTGGCGCCTTTCCTGAAATTCTGTTTCTGATGAGCAGGGGGGTCATCTCTGGACCACGTGTCCTGGCAGAAAGGGATAGGCTCTTACAATCTTACTGTACCCTTTTCTGCAAGGTTCCTAGTCTACAATTTTTAATGGAATAAGATTTCACATATAAGAAGGATCATGGAAATCTTTTAATGTCCTTGAGGAAAATAAATGTCTTTTGCCATATTCACATGGTTTTCATTTGGATTCTGGCATGTGTGTATGTGTATGTGTGCATGTATATGTGTATGTGTACACATCATTGTGTAGATATGTGTATGTATATATGCAAGTACGTATTACATGTACATACATATATGTATTTGTATAGAGTGCATATGCATGTGTATATGTATATGAGTATGTATGGGTACATGTGTGTATGTATGTGTACATATATGTTGGTGTAGATGTGTATTTGTGTATATGTATGTGGGTGTTTACCCATGTATATATGTGCATACTGAATGCATGTATGTATGTATATGTGTGTACTGTATATTTTCCATTTGCTTCTTCACATTTGCTTAGGTTCCTTTGTTTTCCTTAGTAGATCCACACTGGGCATCTTGTACATACCAAGAACAGAACTCTGCAGCATGTGTCTAGACTCATTATTTCACTCCAGGGGCACACAGAAGCATTGTGCCTGTGTAGTTTTTTCTTTCTGTCTGTACTGCTATACAAATCATGTTATTGGTATACGTTGTTAAAAGTAAATTTTGTATGCAATCAAGATGCTTTGTTTAATAATGGTGGAAGTTCATACAAAAGTGTCTTTGGGTGACTTTGTGGTTGTGCGAATATCGTAGAAGGCATTTGCACAGACTTAGCTGGGTATAGCCTCTACCCACCTAGGGGTAGCCTGCTGCTTCTCAGTTTCAAAGCTGCACTCACTACATTACTGTATGAATGCTGGGGGTCACTATAACACACCAGTAAGCATTTGTGTCTGGGCATAGAATACATATAAGAGATATATAGTGGGGCTTGGAGGTGGCTTAGAGAGGCCTTTGCCTTGCAAGCAGGTAAAAATGTGGGATGGAAATGCTGGTGGCTGCCCTTCCAGGCCCAGAAAATGGAGCCTGGGAAACACAGAACAAAGCAGTAAGGAGGTAGAGCAGTTCAGAATGATTTCAGATGTCACCCTTGGGCCTCCATGGGCACACATACTCAGGTACCCCCTTACACACACACACACACACACACACACACACACACACACACACACGTCTTTACGGGGCACATACTAATGGAACCAGCAGGACTGGAAGGTGCTGGGCACGTCTGTGCTGAGCCGGGAGGCCCAGCAAAGGCCTGGGACCGTGCTGTTCACTCTGTGGACTTTATAAGCACCATGTATTTGGGCACAAGATTTATTAAGATGTTTTTCTACAACAATAAATTAAGCTTTGGTATTTGGAAGTTCTTGATTTCATAAACTTTAAAATCTGGAAAACTTTTGACTCGTTTTTAAAACCAGCTTAAAACACAAACTTGCTATATAGCCAAACAAAAATATTTCCTTCTTTGTTCAATCAACTTTTTCCTATTTTGATTTTTCTCCCACTTTTAAAAAGGTTTTGGTTAAGAACTAAGACCTGAACACACACATTCGGCCTCCACAGGGTCCGGATCATGACTGCCATTGCTTTCCTCTCCACCTCTCATCCCGCTGGGTGGTACCGAGGCACAGGGACCTGCACGTGTCTGATTATACAGTATTTACATTTGATCTTATGCAGCTTCATTTAAAGTCAACCCAGAGGAAAAATGCATTTATAATTACAGAAGATAATTACATAATTACCAATTTTGATGCCATGTGTGTTCTGATTGTCCTACAAGGTTACTTGTTTCATCCTGAAAGACTGCCTTTAGTCTTTCTTTTAAGAGAGGAAGTATAGTCTGATAGAACAAACTTGGTCTGCTTTTTGCTTATGTATGTGAAGGTGACTTTGTTACAGCTTCATGTTGGACCTAGCTTTGGAGGGCATCAAGTTCATGACTGACAGGTTTTCTGTGAGAACTTTAAGTACCCCACTGTCTTTTGGTCACCATTGCTCTCAATAAGAAGTCAGCTGTTGGGGCTGGAGAGGTGGCTCAGGGGTTAAGCCTCTGCCTTGCAGGCGAAAGGTCCTGAGTTCGGATTCTATACCCCACGTATAGACGCCGGGTGGAAGCAGGGGCGCGACCTGCGTTTCTGGTCCCGGTAGGGCAGAGTAAACAAGGAGGAGTGGAGGCGTCCATGGTGGTTCCCGAATTCGTCCGTGGTTCTATGCGCGCGCGCGCGCGCGCACACACACACACACACACACACACACACACACACACACACAATTGAATAAAAAAAGATTTTCAACTTGTCTTTGGTTATGGTATTTTAGCATTTACAAATGCTACTTATGAGTAGTATGTTCACTGTTTATGGATCTCTTTGCATTATTGTGCTTGGTATGTACTGAGATTCCTGTAAATATATTATCTTTGAATCAACTTGGGAAGTTCCTTCTTTCTTTTTCTATATATGTTTGTGGGTGTACTTGTTGGGCTCTCACATATCTTTGAGGTTTTGTTTAGCTTTCCTCATTTATTTTTTTCTCTGTTCGTTGGCTGTGTAATTTCTGTTATCTATTTTCAAATTAGCTAATTCTTTCCTCTGTCATGTCAAATATACTGTTGAGCTCACCTGGTAGGTTTTATTTTTAATATTGCACTTTGAAATGATGCATTTCCATTTTTTAAAAAATTATCTTTTTGTTATTGTCTTTTCCATGTGATACTGTTTTTTTTTTTTTTTACAAATAATCTTAATTGAATTCCCATTTGTTTGTTCTTAGTACACAAAACTATTATTTTTATACCTAGAAGTTTTCAATAGCTCACAAAGTTTATTTTCATATCTTTCTTCCCAGTTGTGATAGTTAATGTTGATTTTTCACTTTATACTTCATGATATTCAGAATCTCTGAAGATATAACCTTTAGAAATGTCTGTGAATGATTATCCAGATTTGGATAATTGAGACGGAAAGACACAGCCAAGCTATAGGCAGCACCATTTCATGAACTGGGGGGCTAGATTACACAAAAAGAAGAAAGGAAATTTCTGGGTCTTTTCCTTGGTATATCAATTATGTTTTCTTGTTTCTTCATATGTTTCAGCATATTTGGCTGGAATAGTTTAGATGATAAATTGCATCGAATCTGAGTATTTGTTTCTTACTCTCGTGAAAGACTTATTTTTTTGTATATTCTTTTAAACGGCTAATTAGCTTTTGTACTGGTACTGGTTACTCTTATCTATTGCTAAGAGACAGTATCCAAAGTCAAGCAACTTAATTGAAGAAAGGAGATTTATTCAGATTACAGTTCCAGAGGGAGATACAGTCTTTCATGGCAGAAACAGCATAGCTGGCTGGCAGAAGCTGGAAGAGGCCTAAGTCACTGCAGACATTATGGAGATTAAGAGCTACTGCTGCAAGCTGAAGAGCAGATTCAATCACTGAAACAGAGTGGGGTTTGACTTTCCCAAACAACATGACACTCCACCCCTGGCCCCCACAGGCTCATTGCCATCTTATTATGCAAACCATACTCAGTCCAACTTTAAAAGTCCCAGAGTAGTCCCATCAAAAGACAAGTTTCACGTTTCCAATATACAATGGCACAGAATGATTATTCCCATGTCAAAAGGGAGAAATGGAATCACATCCAGGAAAGACTGGTCTACTACATGACTGAAAACCAACAAGGCAAACTATAAATCCTGTAGCTGCAGGTTCAACAGACAAGCCTCTTGTTGAAATTATCTCAGTTTCAAAGGGCTTCAGTTCCACTCCTCCAGTGCAGGTGTCTGTAGAATACATCACTCTTGGGCTGGATCCTCCCAGGGTACACAACTCTCTTTGGCAGATGTTCCACATTGGCTCTGGCATCTCTAACATCTTTGCTTCTCAATGGCAAAATGGGCTTTAACTCCACAACACAAACTGCCCTTCTTGGGCCTCTAAACTGTAGGCTTCTTGCCACATACTGCCTAACTTTTACCATTCTCTGAAACCTTGGAGGGACTCATAAACTCCTCCTTCTTGCATCTTTGATGCCTCTAAAACCAAGATCATGTGGACAGCTTTGCCAAGTTCTGCTATAATGTGCAGGTAGAGATTAGTCCCCTTAAACTGCTGATTCAGCTTCTTGGTGCTGACTGGAGGCAAAAATTTCCTTGAGCAGTTGTTTCAGAGGAGGAACAGACTTTTCTTTAAGAACACCACCCTTTTGCTCTTTCCTTCCAAAATAATTTGTATTCTTAGGGGCGGGATACTTCCCAATGAAGAGCAGGCTTACATTCACTAATCTTTAATAATAGCTGCCATTTTACTGTCTATATTCTCTGTAGGATTGCCCTCACATTTTTCCTCATCAAACCTCATCTTTTTGGTCTGATTTCTTGCTGTTTCTTCCCTCATAACTCTGAAGAAGAGCACTAAAAAGTAGCCATTCCACACTGTCAAGACTACATTCCTTGAAACTTCCTCCACCAAACAATGGAATTTAACATCAGGCAAGTCTTCAGGAAGACAGCAAAACTTAATAAAATTCTGTGCCCCTTGTCAAGATCCTAACACAGTTCTGTTCCCCTCTAAACTATCATAAGCTGGACTTCCACTGCCTGCATCTCTCACAGCATTACTCTCTTCCAAGTTTTCACTAGAATGTTCTTTTAGACCCTGGATACAAGATGTAAAGACTTTCCCAGTATAAAGTCCTGAAGTTTTCCTTATTTCTCCCAACAAACTAGCCATACCCACAACAATGATCATACTTCTCTACTTCTTGGTCCCAGCTTCTTTCAGCACTTTCCAGTACCAGACCCTCTTAGTCTCATAGCAACACCTCACTTCTCTGGTACCTATTTCTCTCAGCTTCAAAACAGTTCACATTCTGATACTAAATCCTTTTATTCTAACATCAATACTCCACTTCTCGGTATCAATTTCTGTACTGGTTACTCTTTTCTGTTTCTGTGAGATACAACTGAAGCTCAAATGACTTAAGGGGAGAAAGTGAGATTTATTCAGTTAATAGTTCCAGAGGGAAGATACAGTCTTTCATGGCAGAAAAGACATGGCAGGTGGTAGAAGGTGGAGAAGGCTTAAGTTACATCCATCCATTCAAGGAAGCTGAGAGTTGTAAAACTGCCAGCTGCAAGAGCAGACATCTCTCAGAAGTAGGGTGGGACTAATCCTCCTCAAGGTCCACTCCTTGTGACTTCCTTCCTCCAGCAAGGCTCCACCTCTTAAAGATGCCATGACTTTCCCGAACAGCTAGATTCAAACACATGATGAACCTGTGGGGAACAACTCACATTTCAAGCCATATCCTCAGTGTTAAATATTTGATATTGTTCATTACACAGGGAAGGACAGCCTTAGTTATACCTAGAGTCACAATGATATAGATTAAGTAGTCCTTGTCTATGTTTCTCACATCCAACAACTAGGCTTTTTTTTTTTTAATTTTTTTATTTATTATTTATTCAATTGTGCGTGTATGCATGTGTGCGCGTGTGTGTATATATGTGTGTGTGTGTATGTAGAACCACAGGCAAATTCGGGAACCACCATGGATGCCTCCACCTCCTCCTTGTTTACTCTGCCCCAGGATTCACAGGCTCCGCCCTACCAGGACCAGAAACGCAGGCTGCCCCTGCTTCCGCCTGGCATCTATACGTGGGGTCTAGGATCCGAACTCAGAACCTTCCGCCTGCAAGGCAGAGGTTTAACCCCTGAGCCACATCTCCAGCCCCAACAACAACTAGGCTTTATTAATTCCTTGCTGATTGCTGTATTGTTCCTAACAATGTCCAATCCAATTTGAGTTCTTTGAAACAGTGATTTTGAAGGCGAGCTTTGTCTATGTTCTGACCAAAGTTGACTATCACTCCTTTCCCAGGACCCCTTTCTCTGATTCTCTGCTTTCCCTGGGGAAGGGAGAGAAGGTAGTGTATAAGCCCTTCCTGCAGAGCTGGAGGTAGGAGAAATGGTCTTTTTATCTCTAAGTGACAGCCCTACTTTAGGAACATCGTGCTCAGTGGATTGGAATGGAGAGTGGCTTCAGGTTTTCACATTGCCTTTCCTCTCCCAATCACTATGCTGAACAGCCCTGTGCCTACGATGATTAGTGCTGTCAACCTGGCCCAAGAAGGCAGTTTCTGGGATTGCTTGAGTGGTAATCCTGGATTCAAGTTGCCCTGTGCTTTGACTGCATAATTGATGTGAGAAGACCACTGTGGAAATAACCATTCCCTGGCAGGTAATTTGAAATTGTATAAAGATGGACAGGCAAGCAAGCAAGCATGGCTGCCTTGGTCCTTGTCCACTGCTTACTGTGCATGTGATGTGATTAGCTGCTATAAGCTTCTGCTCTGGAACTTCCTTGCTCTGGTGGATCATGACCTGGAATTGAGAACTGGAATGAAATCCTGTCTCTCTAAGTTACTTGGGTGAGGTATTCTGTTGCAGCAATGTGTAATGAAGTCAAAACAATGCTCAAGAAAGGGCCTTTATCCTAAACCTCACCATGTATAGGAGCACTCCACTCTGGGCCATACTTACGTGGAGCTTCATCTCGGGCCATTGGAGGTACTATAGGAATTGTTGACCTGACCCCTTGGTCTCCAATGGGATTCCAGAAGAAGAGCCCTGGGTCCCTGACTGCCCACATCAGAAATGGAGTTTCTTGTCTATTCATGGGAGAATAGAAGGGTAGCATGTCTTAGTTCAAATGCTGTTCTCACCAAGTACAGATTTCGCTGAATTCACATGTTCTCCTTTGCTGTGTATTTTAAGACCGTTATGAGATGCTTAAAGTACTATTGGGTTTTCCCACCAAGTTCATGGTTGTTATATCTTGGATCTTCAGTGTCCCTTAAAGCTCCATGTGTTAAAGATTTAGTACCCAGATTGTGGGACTCTGAGGAGCTGGTGGAAGCCTTGAGAAGGGACGTCTACGAGTACATTTCTAAGTCCCTGGGGACATGTCTGTGAAGTGGACTGTAGGGCCTTGCCTCTTCCTCTTCCTCTTTCTGTTCCCAAGCTACTGATGGGAGTGGTTTTGCTGTACTGTGCTCCTTCCATGATATGCTATTGCTCAAGGCACTTGGATCAGGAGGTCACAGACTTGAGGAAATTGACTAACATTTGTAAAGGAGCCATTCATCCCATATCCTGCCAGAAGCCCCTCTTCCCTCCTCTGTAAGCTTTCGGGTTGTGATCCTCTCTTGCTTCGCTGAGTGGGCAGCACCACAAGTAATCAGATAAACAGCATGTGTACTTTTGCTATTGATCAGGACTCTGTAGAGAAACAGAATCAAAGAATGCATGTGAAGTACACATGCAGTAAAGGCAGGATGGAAGGACAGGAGAATTAAGAAGACATGGCCAAGGGGAAGAGGCTCTTCATTCTGCACACAAGTATATAGAGGTCAGAGATCAGTGTTGGATATCTTTCCCATTCTCCATCTTATTTTTATTTATTTATTTATTTATTTTGCATGTGTGTCTGTGAGTGTCTCTGTGTGTGTGCCTACATGTATCAGAGGCTCTGTGTATACCTGTGGAAGCCCAAGGTGACTTCAGGAATCATACTGGATTGTTTCTACCTCCTATTTACTGTATTCTGCAGTTTCCCAGACACTACCTTCCAGGATCAGAAGTACACGCCACCACCATTTCTGTATGGGATGTTTTTCTGTTGTTTTGTTTTTCTTAACATGGACCCTGGGATTTGAACTCAGGACCTTCTGCTTTTGAGGCAAAGGCTTAACCCCAGAGCTATCTCTCCAGCTCATCATAGTATTTTTTGATATGGAGCCTTACACTGGGCCAGGAATTTACCAATTTGGCCAGGCCAGCCAGCCAACTGAGCTCCAGGGATCCACTCTCTCCACCTCCTCAGAGCTATCAGTACCACACACTTGGATTTTCATAGGATCTGGGTCTCATGCTTGCACAGCAAACACTTTGCTGACTAAGCTATTACCTCAGTCCCTGTTATGGTTGCATTTTGGTATCAGTTTGACAATTGCAGACTATTTGGGGTGTAGCTGTGGAAGGTTAATGGTTGGGAACCATGTCTGCAGGTACCTGATTGATTGCTGTGGAGAACCCAGCCCATAGTGGTACTTTTCAGTAGTAGACCAGATATAGGAAGTACAAGGAGGAAGGACTTGTTTTTCCCTTATCTGGTGTTGACTTGTGGAGTCACTCTGCATGGATCCTTTGCTTTTAGAGCATCGTGGCTTTCTTTGTTGCTGCTGCTGCCATCTCCATCCTTGGCTGACTTGGAGCTTCACCTTTTCCACCATGTTGCTGTTCCCGCTGCCTTTGGGGCCTGGTCTCTAGGCCTTGCTGCTGTCGCTGTTCATTACCGATGTCTGAGTCCAGCTGTTCTTCACTGTCATCTGAACCCAGCGTCTTCAACCCTCCAGAGAAGTAAAGGCTTGAGACCTTCTCGGGATCTTTTGGCTTTGTGGAACATTCCAGTCAAGAATGAGTGGCTGCAGGTGGCTATTTTGAAGGACAATATTTTTATTCTGAGTTACTTTAATAAACTTATTTATATATATTACATTCTATAGATTCTGTTTCTGACTAATACAGTCCCCAAGAAATTATTCTTTAAAATAAATTTATAGGGCTGGAGAGATGACTCAGGGGTTAAGACTCTGCCTCAAAAGCTGAAGGTTTTGAGTTTGGATCCCAGATCCCAAGTAAAAAAACACCGGATGGAAATGGTGGTGGCCTGTGCTTCCAGCCCTGGTGGGCAGAGCCTGGGAAATCTGAGAGCAAAGCAAAAAGAGGGTAGAAGCAATCCAGAATGATTCCCAGTCACCCTTGGTCCTCCAAAGGATACACATACACATGCACACACACACACATGCATACATGCACACACGCACACACACAACACTACAAATAAATAACTGAAGTTTAAACAAATAAAATTAGTGTTCCTTTGAAGAAATTAAAAAATATAAACTAAATTTGTAATGGGGAGTTAGCTCAGTGTTTGATAAAGTCTTTGCCTTACAAGCAAAAACACCTAAGTTCAAATTCCCAGCTCTTATGTTAAAATGCTGGACAGTTGAGGTGGCCCACCTGTAATTCTAGCCCTGAAAAGTAGAACCTGAGAACTTGCAAAGGAAGCTGGGTAGCCAGACTAGCCCTAATGTTGTGATCTGTGTTTAATTAGAAACCCAGGCTCACAACAATAAAGAGGAAGAATAATTGAGGATGATTCCCAACATCCTTCTTAGGCCTTCACAGGCACACACACTCAAGTGCACTTGTGCACATACACCTGAACATATGTGCACACTTCTCTGCAAATACACACACATGCACGCATACACACACACACACACGCACGCACGCACGTGCGCACGCGCGCAGTATCAGCTCATAGAATTATAGAGGCTGAGAAACACTGAAATCTATCATGAAACCCGATGTCATAGATATAGGGGTCAACTTGATGGCTGAGGGTTTGAGCTCTGGGCACATTTGTAGATAACTGGTAATTGAGTTAAGCCCAGAGCAAACCTACAGGACATTGTCTAGTTGATGTCTAGCCCATGGTGAGTGGGACTAAGCCCTAGACAGGTGAATAAAATGGTTGAGGAAGTTGGCATCCTTGTATATACTTGACCAGACATGCTGGTCTTGCAAGTAAGGATTGTCCCTCTCTTAACTGTTACGTGGATGTGGCATGGCCAGTTTCCTTGGCCCTTTGATGATGGCCATGCCACATCATGTTTTCCTGCCAAGCTGGACTGAGAACTGTAACCGGACAATTGTTAAGAAAGTAAACTTTGTGCCTTAAGCCATTTGAGGGTGATTTTATCAGCAACCATTCAGGCTAATTGCTAATCCCATCGAACAGGAAAGCGGGCAAGTTCAGATGCCCCACAGCTGGAGAGCCCAAGTCTGAAGTTTGGAGCATCGAGGGCAGAAGAGCTACATCCTACTGAAGAGTCAGGTGGAGTTAGTCCAACCTCTTCTCTGTCCTATCTGGGCTCTCACTGGCAAAATGAGTCTCCTGTATTGGAAATCCGTCTGCATGTTAGCAGCTCCTAATATGATGCCAGCCCTCCAGAAACATGGCTCTGAGCCACCCAGAAAGATTGTTTACCTAGATGTTGCATTCTGTGGCCTAGGAAGTTGGCTCTAGCATGAACCCTCACAATTTTCATTCTGGAGTTTTGTTTTTGTTTGCAATACTGGGGATGGAACTCAAAACCTTGCACTTGCTAGGCAAGGGGTCTGCCACTAAGCTGCATCCTGAGCTCACGAATTTCATCCTGTCCCATACTCTTTGATACTTTTTTCCCACTGAGACATCCTCCTTGATGCATGCTTAGCTTTTAGTGTTTCTTGATTTCATTGTATGTTTTATGCTGATTTTCTTTGATTTCACTACTCTACATAATTCATTCAAAAAGAAATTTTGAAAGAAGAAATGATCTACTTTAATGATTCCCTCACTGTATAGATGATACCTCCTTTACACAAAGAAAATGTAAGTCAGGTTTAAGGAGTGGGAAGACAGAGCCAGCATCATATCCTTCCTTAATGCCCCACACAGTCTCCTGCATGAAGACAGAGCTGTGGGCGAAGGCCTCCAGCCTGCACGAACATACCCATTCCAGACCTGTGCATGCCAGGCCCGAGCCTGCACACGCCTACACACGCTAGGTCCACGCCTGCGTTTATTTACTACTCCTGCCAGGTCCGAGCATATCAGCTTCCTCCAAGCTCTCTCTGCTGGCTCAGCACTCCAGACTTGGCTTGTTCAAGTTGGGTCAGTATTGACACTCAGCATCAAGTTGTGAATGTGGGAGTGGAGGGCGCCTCCCGACACCCGTGAGTCTCTGGGGGTCTATCACAGGCCCCGGATGCAGCAGACAGCACCTTGTTAGAGGTCTGTGATACTCCTTATGGCCTAGAAATCCTCTTCTCAGTGGTGCTATGTAACAGGGAGGTTGGACCTGGCAAAGAATCAGCTCCAGTCCCTGTGACTGACCCTGGAATGAACAAGCCTGAGCTTGAAGAGAAAGAAAACGAGCTTCTAGTTGCTATAACACAATGCATAATCTGGGTGATTTACAAAGAACAGAGGTTTATTTTGGCTCACAGGAGGCTGGGAAATCTGAGAGCTTGCTGTCTGTTTGGCGTCTGGTAAGGTCCTAGGATTGAAATGCTGGCAAGGAAGTGGAAGGGCAAGCAGGAACGTTAAAGAGACAAAGCAGAAGGGTGGCTTCCTTTGGAGCAACCTGTCCCTGGTAATTAGACTGGTCTTGCCTTAGTCCCTTTAATGACTTAGTCACCTCTTACAGGTCCACCCCCAAGACTGCCACAGTGGCTCTCAGGTTGCTGCATGAGGGGACAAATCACGTTCACGACCTGGCACTGCACTGAAGAATCATGCTTGAATAGGCTACCAGGTCCCAAGTGCAGCTTCTCCCCACTCCTGTCACTTCCTGCCCTCTGGACTGGAGACTTGGTAAAGAGTCTGTGCCCAGTGCTCTCTGCTCCTCCCTGCCAGATCTCTGGGGGCACAGTCTCCAGGAATGAGTGACTGTCTTCTCAGGGCTCTCTCCTCCCTCAGGAGGGGATGGGAATGAACGGGTGGACTCATGACATTCCTCAAGTCACAGCAGCCCTGATCCTCTGCTCCTCCAGTGTTGAGTATGTGTGACCGAGGCCAGATACAGAGGTCTGTATCTGGGTCTCCTGACAGGGACCCCTCCCTCCATGGGTTCTGCTCACTCTAAATGGTGCCAGTCTGTCACTCACTCAGTGTTTGCATATGCGTGTTTTAACTTTTCTTAAGGAGACATGAACAAATGCCTACTCATCCCAGACAGGGAGCCAACAGCAGACCTAAGAATAATTCCACTCAAGTCTAGCCTGGCGAGGCAGTGAGTGAAAGCTGTGGGCAAGGAGTTACCTATAGGAACGTGGATGACCCCAAGACAGCTGCGTCATCAAAACCCCACCCAGCCCAGGTGATGACTCCTAAAAGCCCTGCTCTTGGAGCTCCCTGCATGGCTTGCAGGCCACGAGACAGGTCAGAGAAGCGTTTTTCTCCCCAACAACTGTTACTACTTATGTAACCTTGGGGAGGGACCTTGTGAATCTTGTGAGTTTCAGAACAGCCTGAATGCTGCCAGTTTTCTTTATCTACAGTTTTTTTAAAGTTATTACTATTATTGTTATGCTATGATGATGATGATGATGTGTGTATAATGTGGGGGGGCACACACATTCCATGGTATATGCATACCATAGTGTGTATGGAGGTCAGAGGACAATTTTGTGCAGCTGGGTCCTTCCTTTTACCTTTACCTGGGTTCTAGGGGTGGAAGTCAGGTTGTCAGGTTTGTGCAGCAAGTGCTTTTACACGATGAGCATCTCACTAGCCCTCCTGCTTGAGTCTTAATAAACCTCCCTCCAGACTGGAATGTTTCAATCTGGAGAAGATTATTAGATGATCCTATGTGACTCTGTGATTAGTTCTGTAGAGTTTGTTCTTATTTATTCATTTATTTTTGAGACAGGGTCGTATTCTCTAGATTGCGCTGGCTTGGAAGTCAATATGTAGCCCAGACTGGACTTGAATTCATGGCTTTCCTTCCTCAGTCTCCCGAGTGCTGGAACTGTGGGTGTGTGCCGCCATGCTTGGTACGTCTGTGCCAACAAATGGGCTAGTCTTGAGGCATGTTTGTGCATTACAATATTTCTGGTTAAAGTTAGTAAATGCCTTCGGTTCGCCAAACAGGGGAAAGTTCAGTAAGGTCTCCTCTGTTCATGTGCAGCACAGGGTCCTGCAGCTGTGTTACTTCGATCTGGACATGGGGTTTCCTCAGGGTGAGGATACTTCATAAGGGTCCTCACACATGCCCAAATACACCTGGGCACTGGGAGTTACACAGCACACCGTATTCTCTAGCTGCTGTGGGTGGGCGGTCAACTCTCAATTCCTTGCATGACTGTTGTATTTAACTAAATCAGGATCCTGTTCCTTTGAAGCTGTTTTTCTTTCTATAAAAACGGTTCTCTGGGAAAAAATCCCGATTTATGAGTCCTGTTTTCCTTATGAGTCTCCATGTTCACCCAGCTCTTTGCGAGTCATTTCCATGAAATGCTGGGGAATTTCCTGTTTATTTCCTGTGGGTTCCAGACAAACCAGCCTCCTACGCTCCCGCCCCAGACAGAAGCAGCTTTGGCCGGAAGAAGAGCTGCCTGGGCTGGAGTTGAGGCTGTGACTCACCTGGAATGGACCCTGCCCGCCTGTCCCTGCCTGCTCCAGGGTCATGGGAGCTGTGCTCCAAGTTCAAGGGAACCCCACTGGCTGCTTTCTGCTTCTGGCTGATGAAGAAGGATGTCAGCAGGACCTCTGCCTGCAACCACAAGGCACGGAACTGGCCCGCTGCTGCTCCTTGGCTCTGAGCAAAGGGCTTCAGGACGATGTGCAGACAGAAACTGTATATGCATGCCCGCAGATGATCTCTCTCTCTCTCTCTCTCTCTCTCTCTCTCTCTCTGTCCTCATCTCACTTTGGGCCCCCTCCACATACACACATAGGCAGAGCCATTTGTACAGATGCATATGTACACATAGAGACACATACAGATGTTCATATATACATAAACACACACACATAGGCTCACGCATACATGCACACATAGGCACATGCATGTGCACATATGCACCACACAAACACACACACACACACAGACACACACACACAGACACACACACACTCACACACTGTTGAGTCCTGGATACTTG
This sequence comes from Typhlomys cinereus, assembly GCA_023101885.1. Classification (NCBI taxonomy): domain Eukaryota; kingdom Metazoa; phylum Chordata; class Mammalia; order Rodentia; family Platacanthomyidae; genus Typhlomys; species Typhlomys cinereus. The sequence continues at coordinate 3,367,888 of JALPQD010000183.1, read as the reverse complement.
GCCTCTTTCTCCTTGAGGCTGTGGCTCCTAGTTGCCTTGCCTGAGCCTACATCACAACAGTATACCTTCTCTGTGGTGGGCTGCTACAGGGAATGCTCAAGCCCGAGATCTCCATTTCTTTTTTTTTTAATTTTTTTATTATTATTTATTCAACTGTGCGCATATGCGTGTGTATGTGCGCGCGCGTGTGTCTGTGTGTGTGTCTGTGTGTGTGTGTATGTGTGTGTGTGTGTAGAACCACGGATGAATCGGGAACCACCATGGACGCCTCCACCTCCTTCTGCCCCGGGATTCACAGGCTCCGCCCTACCAGGACCAGAAGCACAGGCTGCCCCTGCTTCCGCCTGGCGTCTATACGTGGGATCTGGGATCCGAACTCGGGACCTTCCGCCTGCAAGGCGGAGGCTTAACCCCTGAGCTACCTCTCCAGCCCCGAGATCTCCATTTCTTGAAGACAGATGCAAGGTGATTCTAAAAACACTTAACAAAACTCAGGAAGCTCCTGAAGTTTATGAGACTCACAAGTGTACTTTCCAAGGTTATATAAGCAGTGGCAACTGCTAGGAAGAGGAGATTCTCTGGACCACAGACCTGTCTGCAAGGGATAAGCTTTGTGCCTTCAAGCCACCATGTTTCCGTAAGTAATCCCAATAAACTTATGGGCTCGCTAAGCTAGACTTGGGGGGAACTATTTCTTTGGTCTGTCCTTGGTGCCTTGTTAGGGTCAAATGGATGTTTGTGCACATGTTCCTAGGAAAAAAGTATCCTCAAAGCCACAGACCCACGATGGGTCTCACCTCTATGAGCCCTTTCTACCCTTAGAACAAATGCTAACACCATACTTGGTCTAAACTGGGCTGTGAGTGAAGGGTAGAATTAATACAGTTACTGCTGTAGGAATGCAAGAGTTAAATTAGCCAACAGACTTACAATTAGCACCAAATTTAAAGGGAAAAACTAGCATGTGATATAGTCACATTGAGAGGGGAGTGAGTCATACCTCACTTGACATTTTTTTGTTTTCTGCTAACTTAAAGTGTGTGTGTGACATGTCCTAGGCAGTTAAGACTCACTTTAAGTGGGGGTGAGGGGGAGAATTCTTTATATTTTCTCATTACCTACAGATCTTTTCTGTCCGCTAAAAGGTAGCTCCCTGGCTCTACGCACAGGTCCGTGTGCTCTGGAAGCAGCAGCCTCTTGGCCAGCAGGTGAGCTGACCACAACGACCCAACCAGGACATTCTGCCATTTAAGCCTGCATTGCTCGTACTGAGAAGGCCTGGCCCCCTCTAGTCTTGATGTCCAGTTGGTGACAGCTCTGATGACTCTTTCGCAGTCGCATCACAGGCAGACATGATGCCCGGGAAGTGTCCCACCCATAGCAGAAGACAGACCTTCCTGGTGGAGGCGGGGAGAGAACTCGAGGGATTCCTGCAGCCCCTGTCCTGTGTGACATAGTGCGGCCCACTCAGCCTCTTCATTAGCTGCCTTCTGTCCTCTTTCGAGCCTCACTGTAGTCATGTACTTCAAACCCATTGAAGCTTGTGGTGTTTCTGGGCATCCAGGTGCCTCTATCCCTGGAGGTCCAGTGCTCCTTAGCCTGTCCACCTGCAACTGGAATCTGTCATCAAGTTCAGATGATGACCAAGCCTGGCTTGAGAAAAACCAGAAGGCAGGAGTCTGGGAGTCCGTGACCAGTTCCTCCTACCATGTTACTCCATCTTCCTCAGTCTACACTTGAAGCCTCAAGGAGTTCCTAAGAGGCAGACATTGAGGTCTATCTTTAAATGGTTCACTGTGACATGTTAGATATGTGACATCTGAGATAGTGCCATGAACAATATCACAGTCCCAACTTGGAGAGTCCTGGAAAGACAGTGGAAAAGGGAAGTTGTCCTCTTCGAAGAAGAGACATTTCACAGTGAACAAGACTCTGCTGCTGCAAAACAGAAATTCAGTCAGGAGCTACAGGGGGCAAGGCGTTCTTTAGGCTGTGGTAGAAGTTTCTGGCAGAATGATGGCAGGTGGCAAAGCTGAATTCAGGACACATCTTCCCTAGGGAGGGAAATGGCTTAAGTAAACATTAGTAAGTTTTCTGTTCTAATTGCACACCTGGCACGGGTCAGGGTTAGGTTGGAACTTAGTCATCGAGTACCTGTCTGGCATGTATGAGGTCCTTGGTTCTGTTCCCCAGTTGTGTCAAAAAAGGAGGGAGAAAGGAGGAGGGAAGAAGAGGAAGAAGGAGGAGAGGGAAGAGACAGAAAGGGAGCAAGATTATAGCTATTGCCTTGGCTCAGTGTTGGAAGCTGCAGTCTATGAGGGCCTGGCACATTGCTTTGTGTGAATGAAGAGCAGAGAATTGTTAGGAGTGTGCGGTGGAACCGTTTTTTTCGCCTCATGCCGGAAATGAAGATGAGAGGAAGAGAAAGGGACTGCATCCCTTATCCCCAGTAATCTAACTTCTGCCCTCTAGTCATACCTATTCCATCTTCCATCCCATCCTAACAAAACAATCTGGGGACCAAGCCTTTAACATTTGGGCTTAAGGAAACAGGTCAGCTCTGAGCCATAGCACCCTCCGTGTTGGAAAGGGTCATTGCAGAGGTCTCAGCTGTCAGAAGGTCAGACGAGAGGAGGGAAAGGGTTAATGACAGTCCTGAGAACACACAGCCACCCTTCTCCTTTTGCAACACACACACACACACACACACACACACACATACACAGCAGTTCCCTGTGAACGCTTAACCCCCTGCCCACTTCCTTATCTGCAACTGCTATTCGTAGATAAATCAGTAAACCTTTCATCACAGGACCCTTAACCCACAAATTTAATCAACTCTCAAACACCGTCCTAAGCACGTAGTCGTTCCCCTCATCCCTGACCACCATCCTTACAGTCCTGTAAATGACTTAGCCCTGCCCTACCTTGGGGCACAGCTTTTTATCCCTAGGAAGAGCTGCTGCCCCTTGCTGCATTTTATCCCATAAAAATCCTGTTAAGATTGTTTCTGTTTTTTTTTTGGACTGCCCCCACTTGAGCCCTGTAGGCTGGTCCTGTGAAGAAGAAATCTGTCGCCATGCTCATCTCGAGTCAACAGTCCTTTGTATGTGGACTCACTGAGCAATGAGGCTAGCTGGTAACATGTGGAACCTGCCCGCTGAGGTCTGGATCCAGGCCGTAACAGCGGTAAGGCACTTGTGTAACGTGTGAGGTTCATTTCATTTTCTCAGTACTGCCAAAAGAGAATGTCATTGCTTGAATGTAAGCTGTCCCCCCCACAGGCTCATGTGTTTGATCCTTAGTTGTTGTTTGGGAAGGTCACGGTACCTTTAGAAGGTGGAGCCTTACTGGAGGAAAGTGTGGCACGGGGTTGGGCTTTGAGGTGTTAGTCCTGTCCTGCTTCCGGGAGACTCGCGGTGGGCAGCAACTGTTTTAGCCTCCATGACTGATGTGACCCGAGTCCCCTCCAGTTTCTGCCAGCCGGCCATGCCTTTTCCACCGTAAAGGACTGTATCTCTCCTCTGGAACCAAGAGCAAAATAAATCTCCCCTTTTCCCTTTAAGTTAACTTAAGTGTTGTCTCACAGCAGCTGAGAAGAGTAACTGCGACCAGAAGAGGAGTGTGGGGAGGGGGAGAAGTGTCAGCAAGGAGACATGCCTGAAGGGCGGGGCTCTGTCCTGCACATGGGGGTTGGACAAACCACCACTCCTGGCGCGTGTGCAGTGACCAAAGCATAGCCTGGGAAAAAGAGGTGAGGTGGTGAGGAGCTGTCGCTGTGTCTCACGGACAAGAGATTGTGCTTTCGTTCCCTGGGCAGGTGGATCTCGCCAACCTGGAAACTGACAGACGCCATCCTCGGGCTTCACAAGTCACCGAGTCAATACGTGTGAAGTCATTTGTGGACTCTGCTGGCTGGGGACTGAACCTTTTAGCAGGGAATAACTGATCTGTCACCCAGCACACAGGGAAGGCTCTGAGGGGCCTGTGTGGGAACATCCATCATTTCACGTCCCCAAATAAGAGTCAGCAGTAAACGCTGTAACATCAGAGGGAAAGTCTCTGAAAATGATAGCTTTAAGAGATGAAAAGTTGGATTAGCCTTCAGCAACCATCCCGACAAGAGCAAAGGGAATGTGGAGTAGTGGTAGGAGGAGGAAGTTACCAATGTTCACCGTGAGCCATGGGCAGTGCCTGCTCCAGTTCTACAGGGGCTGTGGCACAGCCTATTTTCCTTTTTGGTCGAGTGTGTATGATCATGTCTGCACCTTTGCACCTGAAGATTCAAGCAGATACGGGTCAAGGGTCAAATACACTTGGGAATAAAACCTCTGCACTGAACATATCTAGATCTTGTCATTATTTCCTGAGCAAAGTCTTCTAACAGCCACAAACATAGCCTTTACATTGGATTAGGCAATTATAAGTCATCTGGAAATGAGTGAAAGTTTACAAGAGATACAGGAAGGTTCGACTTGACACTTTGATCATCTGTGGATTTTGGTGTCTGTGGGGTCCTGGAACCCCAGCATTGGATGCCTGGGGACAAGTGCCCATGTGCATATGATGGTGTGAGGTACACGCCTACAGACGACTTGCTTCTGCTTCTGCCAGCGTTGTCCTAGCAACGGTTCTTCTCTTCTTCCGGTTGTAATTTCTTCCATCTTTTTCCCCTTAGTGAAGAACTTGCCACATCACACCCCCTCACAGAGATCAGCAACTACTCCTCAGATATCGGAGCCCAGAGCCCCAGCTGGGCAGGGCTCCCTTTCCACAGGTCTGGGGCTCTCTCTAGACCCCTTCCTCTCTGCTGATTGCCAGGTGTGTGGCTTAGAAAGCGCATGTGCTCTAGCGCAGCTCAGCCCCAGCCCTGAAACAAAGCTGTTTGCTGCAGGCTCCTGGTCTGGGACCTATTTCCTAGTGTGTCTTCAGTCTTTTCATACTTTCTTGTCCAGTTTCCCAAATTAAACTCTGATAAAATAACAGAGGCAACTTGTTTTCCAAGTAATATAGATTCTGTAGCACAGTGATGAACTTTGACCACCCCCTTTTAACAGAATAGAGATCAGGAGCCAGGAGTTAGGAATAGGGATTCAAAGTCAGTGTGGGGCCAGACCTTCTGTCTCTCAATTCAGTATTCCATCAACATCCTATGGTCTTTTCTTTTTTTAACCTTAGCAAGCTTCCAATGAGGAGCCAGCCTTCTAATGCAGGGGTTTCTCCCCCCTCTGAAAGAACCAAACATAGTGTCCTATTTCCTAGTATGGAAAAATCGAGCCAGAAATGGACGGTGACTTAAGCATCTCCACAGGCCCCCAAGAACGCATAGACAGCCGCCCCAGAGAATTACATGGGTTAGCCTAAATCTGTCTAATTCTTCCTCCCTGCTCCTGGAAGTGAGATGATTTGTGCCAGCTTCATTGGACTGTGGACGCCTGCTGGGCAGAGGACTGGCCTCAGCGAGCTACTGGCAGACCCTGCAGTGCCCTGCAACTGAGTGCACAGGTCCTGATGCCAGGCAAACCTGAGCCCAAAACCTGACTGCACGACTTGCTTTGCCCAATTTGACTCTCCTCATCCACAAAATGGGCCTTTTGATTTCTTACTTATGTGGTCGCTGCAGGGTCTGGATTCCACCATGGGCAGAATGTGTCGTGCCCTGCGACACCATTCAGAGGACAACCCTGGGAAATGAGAAATCTCGTGGGCTTTGGGGATCAAACTCCAGTTGACGGGTTCATACGCAGGTGCCTTTACCCACAGAGCCCTGTTCAGATCATTTTTTTAAAAATTTTATTATTATTATTATTATCTATTCAACTGTGTGTATGTATGTGTAGAACCACGGACGAATTCGTGAACCACCATGGATGCCTCCACCTCCTTCTGCCCCGGGATTCACAGGCTCCGCCCTACCAGGACCAGAAGCGCAGGCTGCCCCCGCTTCCGCCTGGCGTCTATACGTGGGATCTGGGATCCGAACTCGGGACCTTCCGCCTGCAAGGCGGAGGCTTAACCCCTGAGCCACCTCTCCAGCCCCAGAGCATTTTTAAAAGGAGCAAAATCATCATTCCTCCAGGTGACTGAAACTAGGATCAGGGGTTCACATCACACCTTACTGAAAAAGCAATTCCCCCCTTAAACTGGTGTATACGCATACCTGCTTCAATTTCACCCCCTCTGGAGTCATAAAGATTCTCTCTGCTAGCATCTTATTGAGAACATGAAGTGCATTTACCAAACAACACAAACAAACAAACAAACAAACCACTTGGCCAATCCATGTTTTACAAACATGTTCATTTTATTGAGTAGGCATCAAAACTTCTCTGTGTCAAGTAATGGAGAAGCTGTGTCACACAGATTATAGAGCTATTTTTACTTCAAATAATCTTTCATAAAAGAAAGAAATTAAATACAGTTCTTCTATAAAAAGTGCAGTAGTCATTACTGGAAGTTTTCCAAAATGAAAGCAAGATTTACTACATATTGCAAAAAATTGGTTTAGTGCTTTAATACTTTACAAAGTAACAACCCAGCCACCTTAGACAGCTCTTCACCAGCAGTGGACCAGATGGAAGAGATTTGCAGTGAATGAAGAAAGATTCACAGGTAGAAAGACTCTCCAGAACTCTGCTGAAATATGATTTACCAGCCATTTTGCCTCAGTGTTTTCCTTTGCTCAAAACAATCAGATGGATTGTGAAGAACTGTTTGACCCCTACTCCCCAGACACACAAAGGAACCAGGAAAAAAAAAAAGGAAAAACAAAACCCCCAAAAGAAGAGAATTCACTAGCTGTGGGAGACCAAATGTACTTTGACAGGAAAAGGAGTCCTTTTCTATAACCTAATGCCTCAGATGCAAGAAGGCCCATTTGCCACATGTGACAGTGGATGAGACTCGGGCTCTTCAGAAGTGGTGGCAGACCAATAAGCTCAGTCCCTGCTTGACCTCAGGGGCGCCTGCTCCTTACTCCTAAGTGTTCCTCTATCTCTGTGACTAAGGATCCAGCGTCTGTCACCCCGAGCTCTGTGTAATGGAGTCCGGCTCTGTCAGGACTGCATGGTTGCTAGGCTCCAGGGCCCTAGATACAGCTGGTCTCCAACATGTGCTCGTGGTTATCTATAGCTTGGGTCTTGAGTAAATACAGATGAGCTGCCTCATGCCCACCTGTTCGGTCACAATTCCAAATCTGATGTTTGCACATAGGTGCTGAGAAGTGGGCAGTCCCCAAGCCTGCCAGATCTGCAGGGGACCTTGGGGGCCCGGGCAAGGACACAGGCCTCTCGGAAGCCACCTCCTCTCATCCTGGTTGGGAGTGCAGGCTCAGGTCATTTGGACACCAGGGCAGCTTTACTTAGCAATTCACGTGTGGGGGACACGTGCATGTGTCCACTCACACAGCTGGGCAGTTGCAAAGGGGTACGATGAGTGACACCATCTCCAGAGAGACCCTAAAGTATGGCATCCAGAGAGATGAAAGCAAAAAACCACAGAAGAGGATTAAAGAGGATGATGAGGCCTTTTTACCAGTCGCAAGAAGTCAGGGGTCCTGTGAACAAGTGGCTTGTAACAGTATTTTGCCGATGACTTTTAGAGGAAAACACACTTGGACAAAGGACCAGGAAGTAAACAGCAGGTTGGTACTGTGAAAATATCTGGCAGACAGAAGAGGCTGAGGAAAGCAGCCCTCCATAGTAAGGTCCCTCAAAAGCAAGCAGAGCTAAACTCGAGGAGGTCCCTTGGGTCTGCCCTTCTGCTGTAGCCATTGCTGACCCAGTAGAGTCCTGGGGCGGGGTGGAGAGTGTTGACTTTCCACTCTGCTAGCTCCATGTTGTCCACAATTACCTACTCCCGCCCTAGGTCATGTGAGATACATTTCCTTTCCTCTGTTGCTCTGACTTTGGTGACTGGAAAAGAAGTCCGGGACTCCTTTGCCTGGGTTGGGTCATCTGCTGCCACACTATGTGGGGTAAGAAGGGCAGAGAGACACTTAAGGAATGACTGGAGAGATTTCCCATGGTGGTTTGGGTCTCCAGTGACATGGCAGGCATGATGGGGGCTCAACACAGCACATCTGACTGTATGAGCTACTCACTACAGAACTGAGTTCACTTTTACTTGACCCCAGGGGCCCCTCTGCAAGCAGTGGAGCACCGCTGTGAGGAAGGACCGGCCACAGTGACTGTGCTATCATCGCAGCTAAACCACCTGGAACCTCCAGTCCCAAGAAGCCTGGTTGCTTGGCCAGCTGACGGCCCCTACAGGTAGGGACAGTAGAAGGATCTGGATTTAATAAAGGCTGAAAGTGATACTTTGTGGTCTCTTTAACTATGATCTATTTAGAAGAGACTTCCTTTCAACATATACTTTATCTAGTGCCTAATCCGTGCCACACAGTGTCCTGGGCACCAGGACACATCAATGAGCAAGACACAGCTGTCTGCACACAGTACTCATATCCTACGAGGATCTGGGGCTATGGCAGAATGATTACTTGCAGCGCCCAGAGGACGAGGAAAGTGGTACAGAGGGTGGAATGTGTCACATCCTAAATAACAGGCAGGAGGACTTTGCCTGAGGGGAGATGTTGGAGCCAAGACAGTCAGGTAGTGAAGGGCAAATCATGGGGCTATCTGAGTAGAGAATATTCCAGGTAGAAGAAATAGCATATGTAGGGCCTTGAGGCAGGAGGCTGCTTGGTGGTTGCAGATGGCTCTGGTCCCTGGGCAAGGACACATAGACGGCAGCAGGTTTAGGAAGGTCTTGGTTTTTGGTTTTCATTTAAAGTAGTCCTTCAGCGTATGGAGATGGATCCTGAAGTAGCTAATTTCATTGCTTGCCCTGATCACATTAATAGGTTGCTTTGGTCTTGGGCAGATTCCGTTATGTTTACTTAAAACCAACTGGTATTCTTTACCTGATGCTGAATAGATTATATAGATATATATATATATATATACACATATGTATATGCATAATTAGGGATGATGGGGCCTTTTTAAAAAAAAAGTTTTGCAAGGCTGAAGAAGTGAAATGAAAAAAAATCAAATTATTTTCCAAAGAAATAGAAACAGTCATATTATTCCTAGCATGCTTGGACATGACAGCTTCCACTGATTTCTGCTATTACATTCCGCACCACACAGATGTGCCTTTGCTGCTCCTGGCGGAGGCCTGCTGGGATTATCTTCCTCGGCTCCGCTGGCAGTGGAGTGGGGAAGGCTGGGTCTTTTGGGAAAGTAGCAGCCTGGTCACTGTTGGGAGAATCCTGTACCATAGTCTTACTTAGAGGCATTTCTCACTGGGGAGTGGCTGGGTGAGGTGGGGTGTCCCTCAGTCTCACCTTGGGGTGCAGAACTAATGGGATCAAATCCCTTGACAACAAGTGGCATTGCAAAATGATGCCTGGGTGAACAGGACCAGTGCTGCCCAGTGGGCAATGGGGAAATGACATCCAGCAAGAACGAAGTAGAGTCAACCTGCAAGGGTCGGTGACGTTAGAAAAGGGAGGCTGGGGCAAGGGGTCATCTGCTGAGTGCCCAGAGGTCTCCAGAGGCTACACGACTTCAATGTTGGAAAGAGCTGTCTGCTTCCTGGAGCCAGGCGAGGCAGGAACCTGTGGGCCCTTCACACAAGCCTCTCTAATTTAAGGGATAACAGCAAGAGACAGCCAGGGTCCAGGCTACGTACACAGCCCAGTGGTGCTGAAGCTGGTTCACTTGGCCTTCAATGTACTTTCTCTCTCTTGTTAGAAGCCCTGGAAGTAAAGATCACTGGAGGAACTTAATATGCAAAGTCCCCATTAGGCCAAAGAACAAAAGAGCACGTTACCAAGAAAGAAATCTCAAACATGTAGCAGATGCTTTTAGCTTTTACTCCAGGTCTTTCAATAAACAAAGACGACTCCTATGGGGTAAACTGACACACGCACAGGCTTGGCAGTCTTGTTTTCTTTCTTTCTTTTTCTTGCAATACATTTCTTACCACCAAAGGTACACTACCCCCCACCCCATTTCCCTAACCAATGTGAAATGTATTTTATTGGAAGAAATCTACTTTTGCAATGTATAGGAATTTTCAAGATTTGCTACGGGAGGGCCTGGGATACCCACGAGCTTGCCCCAGAGACCACGGGGGTGTGTGTGTGGGAGGTGCTGCTCAGATTCCATATCCATGGATGCTGAGGGTATTCTTATACCTCATGCCACACTAAGCTACTAGGATTCACGAATTAAGACATTTTGGATAACAAATTTGTAAAGGAAAGGTTCGAATGATTAGGAAAGGGTATATAGCAATTTAGTGAATATAAAGTACCAGTTGACAGGAATGCACATTTATCCACAACCCATGAACAAAATAAAGCAAATAAAGCTTTTGATTAAAAAAGAAAGGACAAATTTACATGTCTCCACGTCCAGAGGGTATTTGCACAAACAGCAAAAAGAACTCAATCCCAAGAGCCTGAAGTGGAGCCTTTCCACTGTGAGACTCTTCTGAAGGACGACCCCGTGACATAGGATGCAAGGTAGTGCTCTACGGTATGTTCTGAAAATCATAGAAAAATAATTTTATAGTACAGTTTAAACTTGCTTTGTGAAGTTTCAATATAATAGTGCACAAAATCAACAAACAGAATACACTGAGAAAATACCTTTCTTAAGCAATGCATGACTAAAAAAAAAAATCATTATCAGGTGATGCATGTGAAGGAAACATGTAGCAAGTTTCTTAAATTACCTCCATGGGGCTGTGGGGAAGAGGGAGAGGTAAGAAATATCTGGCATTTTTCTAGAAACTTGCTGTTGCTCAGAGACACCCCATCATTCCCATTAGGGGATATCTGACCAGGTCAGATTCGGAACACGGCTGCTGATGGTGCAGGCAAAGGTCTTGCATGGCGGCAGCTGAAACTTGCCGTCCCCTCCCCCTTCCCTGATCCACAAAAGACCTCCAAGTCCTATGCAGAAACTTCTTGACCCTCATGTTCCTGTCTCAAGCCGATTAACTGTGATGGTCTCTGGCCATCTTAATAGTTTTCTGAGCACATCTAAGAGTTTTCTAAGCAACGTGGCACAGGTATACAAGACTGTGTTCACATCACAGTGGGATCTCTTGCTTTCTCTGTTCTAATACTGCTTCGAGGATAATACTCACAGAAGGAAATGGCTGCTCTTACTTGAGCAGGTCCTGGTGGGTGTGTGGCCTTGTCTAGCCCATCTGGGATCAAGCTGAAAGGAAGGGCCTTTCCCTTGGTACAGAAGCAAGGCTGCAGTCTGGGCTAGGTGTGGCTCTCACTCATGGCACATGTATCGTCGGGTTGGGAAAGTAACTTGGCAACACAAGGAGACAGAGTGCATCATTGCTTTTTGAGAGTACGCATTCTTTACCCCGTGTGGAAGGTTTTCCTCATTATGGTGGGTTGTTTTAATTCTCAGTCTGCCTTATTTATTTTTCTAAACCTGGCAGAGAGCATTGAGGAAGATTAAAAAATTTGCATAGCCAGTTTTGAACATTTCTGGTTGGCTATTGTCACATGATAACTCGAAAAAGACAAACATGAATTCGCGCCTCCTTGGCTTGTGCAAGTGGGTTTCACTTCCAAATGCACTTAAGCATTGGTCAGGCTGCTTTTAAGGACAAGGAGCGTGAGAAAGTGGCCACAACACTGGAGGTATCATGCCTGATGACCTCACAGCTCTGGAGGGTGAAGTAGCTGCTCAGGCAACGCGATGGGAAGAAATCAGTCCAAAAGAAAGCTGCCACAAACCCTCTCGGTGAGAGATTTGTTTAAGAATTATATCATTTCTTTTTTCAAAGTAACAAAAGAAACCTCAGTACTATTAGGGACGTAGATAATAGTAATTATCACATACTGAAAGTATCCTGTTCAGCATGACAAGTAAAACTTTGAAAAAATTTCTTAAAGATTCTAGTTAATAAATAGCTTTGACCTAAGGAACCATTTATGCAAAACTTGAATAAATTACCAAAAAAACTCCACAGACTGTGGGATAACTAGAAACAAAGAGGAATTACTCACAGGAGACACTCGGTTATTTTATTATAATTTTCCAAACAAGTAAAAAAAATCCCCCCTTTTAATTTGTATTTATTTTTTTTGCTTTTGCTGCTCTGGATGTCAGGGGCGTGAAGTATCCTTTCAGGAGGAGAGGCTGGCTCCAGTAGAGATGGTATACCCCCGCATCTTCTGAGAAATTGACCACCAGGAGAGGCACTCTCCTGTCTGAGGACCACCAGGCTATATTCTACAGCTCCCAGGGGTATGGAAGAATTCTTTTTTTTTTTTTTTTTTTTTTTTTTTTTTTTTTGTGAGTGAGGGTTTTGTCATCTTATCCATGTTTCCTGGAAGCAAGCTCTTTATTTAGTGAGGCAGGTGAGTGCCTCGGTGTCCTTGGCCAAGAATGGTGGTCTGCAGAGGTAATCTTGGAAGAGGCTGCATATTGCTGCTCGGAATAGGGTAGCTAAGGACACATTATTGTCTATGTTTTTAAATTTTCCTCAGGAAATGTAGGAGGCACCAAAAGAGGAGACTGCTAAGAGACTGGGCTTCTCCTCAATGTGACGTGGAGCCCCGGGCAGGGCCACTCTGCTCTGCCGAGAGGCTCCCCGCTGGCATGGAGCCCCATGACATGGCAGAACCCAGACAGATGCAGATATGCGGATGGGGGGGTTGTTTTCCTTCCTTCCTGGCTTCCCTTGGGAAGGAGGCCAGGCTGGGTTCAAAACAGCCTAGTGGGGGAGTTGACACAGTGACCTAGGGGACAATTCTGGGGCACAGATGTAATATCACCTCTTCAGGGGCCCTCCTCTGACGGTCCACTCTGTATGGAAGAGTCTTCAAAGCAGAACTCTAAGCAGGTTGCCGCACTGGCTCAGATGCGGGCCCGTCCGAATTCTGAGTTCAGAACCCTGCATTTTGGACTTAGAGAGGGTCTTTGGGAAGGTCCTGTCTCTTGAACTGTCCAGCACTGTGGGCGATCGCTATGCCTCACGGTGCCTCGGTGCCCCGAGAGGTAGGTTGTCCCGTGCCCCTTCTGTGGTCGCCCGCGGCTTGGATGGCAGTGTGAATGTTGCTGAGCCGGGGAGAGGGCGGTGGGAGGTGGTTTTGCTTATGAAATGGAGCCGTGTATTTAAGGGCCCACAGTGAGCCCTGCGGTGACAGCGGGTAGCAAGGTGTCTACGCCAGGTCTCCAGAGACCCAGATGGGAAGCTGGTGGAAGCCACGGAGGAGGCTCGCCCCACGGGCTCAGCTGCGTTTTTGCTTCTAAAACCCTGGGTGCTACCAAACCGCACGCAAGTGACCGCTACTTGGAAGAGGTCAGTGGTTGGGCTAGGAAAAAAGAGGGCAAAATAAGAGCATGTAAAACACTCCCTTCTAAAAACAAAGGGCTGAGAATTTCTTTATTTCTCGTATAGAGGAACAAAAATACTCTTGCAATGGCTATTGAATTTTCCACAGGTACGAGGCAGATGCTAGGCTAGCACACCCACTTCCAACAGTATGACTTGTTTCCTATCCGTCTACTACCTGAGTGGCGTCAGTTGTAGGTTCAGGCACCATTAGGAACGTTTGACCAAACACGTACACGGCACTGACCGAGGAGGCGCCGGCCTTTCGGTGGACTAGAGCGAGTAAAAAAAGACACCGACAGAATGGAAAAAGCAATCCCGCGCTCAGGGCCGGGCCCCGCGCGCCTCGCGCCGCCGCCGCAGCTCCTCGCGGTAGCAGTAGGAGCAGAAGTGCTCGGTCTCGGCGCGCCCGTAGAACGCGCAGTTCTCGCGCTGGCAGCGCCGCTGCGCCGGCCCTGGGCCTCCGCGGCTGCACTCACCGTTCGAGCGCACGGCCGGCGGCGCGTCGGCGTCGGCGAACTCGAGGCCCTCGCGGGCCGCGCCGAAGCCGTTGGTGTAGGTCTGCGATTTGTGCTCGGCCGGCCCCGGCGCGTCCGTCCCGCCCGGCAGGCCGGCGGGCATGGCGCGCGCCAGCGACTCCACCGTGTTGACCGTGCGCAGCGCGGCGGAGCGCGCCGGGCTGTAGCTCTGCGACGACAGCGAGCGGTTCTGCTGCGGATACGTCGCGCACGGCCGCAGCGCGCCCACGGCGGGCGCGCACGCCTCGTCCCGGGCCGCCGCCTGCACGTGGATGACGCTCTGGCGCGCCAGCGCCGGCGGGCTGCGACCCGGGACCGGTCCGCTGGCCCCCGCCCGCCGCCCGCCGCTTCCCGGGCCGGGAGACGCCGCGCCGCCCGCGGCCACCCGCGCCGCCCTGGAGCCCGCCGCGGACCCGGGGCTCGGGCGCTCCTTGAGCTTGAGCACCAGCTGCGTGGGCTGCCCGGCCGACGGGCCCGGCGACGCGCGTTCTGGGCCCGGCGTGCCCTCGGCCTCGGGTCTGCGCGCCGGCCGCTTGGTTGAGTTGGCGGCGGCGGCGGCTGCTGCTGCGGCGGCGGCGGCGGCATCGCGGCGCCGCTGCTCCTGCTCGGCGCTGAAGCGCTCCTGCGCGCTGGTCAGGTAGTAGCCGATCATCTCCTCGTGGAACTGGTGCCGGTGACTGGTGAGCAGCAGGCCGGCGAAGATGAACTTGCGCTCCCCTTGCATGGCGGCGCGCAGGATGTTGAGGCTCAGCTTCACGTCCGTGCTGTACTTCCAGGAGTCGCCCTTCGGCCCACCGCCCTTCTCGGCCGGCGACGCGCCCGCCGCCTTGTCCGTGGGCGACGGCGTGGTCTTCTCCGACGGCGAGGTGCTCGCGGACGCGCCTGATTCCTCCTTGCTGCCCTTGCGCGACTTGGACTTCTTCTCCTTGCTGCGCTCCGCCGTGTCGCCGTTCTTGCCGTTGGCAGAGTTGGCGCGGCCCATCTTACCATGCACCAGGCCGCCCAGGCCTCCCATGTTTTTCTTCAGCTTGATGCCCAGGGTTTTGCTGAAGCTACCCAGCTTGTTGGCCACGGAATCCGCGCGGGTCTTGTCCTTGTCTTTGCGCGGTTTCTCCTTCTCCTTGTCCTTGCCGTTCTTACCGTTATTGCTGTTGGAATTGCTGCACACGGAGTCGCGGTCCGAGTCCAACGATTCCGCCAGGGACTGCACGTCCTCCCCGGCCGAGGCCGTCGGAGACTCTGGCTGTGCCAGGGGAGCCTGTGGCAAGAGAGGGGAGGCAAGGAACAAGGAGGTTAGAAGAGAGGCCTCCATGCGAGGCCTAAGACAGACCCTGTCTGTGTTTGGGGTACTGAAGTCACTTCCTGGTCTCCTCTACTGGTGGTGGTAGTGGTGGTGGTAGTGGGGTAACAGAGATTAGAGGTGTTTAGGGGATAGAAGCTTGCAGAATTTTGATCAACAGCAAGGGTCAGAAGACAGACCGCAGGGCTTGACAGAAGACTTTAGAAGAAAGCTCCTACGTGTGCCACCACCAGTGTAGAGAGGTTGCACTCCTGAACCCAGGTTCTTGGTAGTCTAGAATCTTGAGGGCAGAATGCTTCGAACCAAGGGTCTCGGAACTTTAGAGTCTCTGCACACTTACAAAGGAGTACCAGACCCACACTCTAGCCTTCTAGCTTTTCCAGACTACAGACACCAGGCCTAAGTATCTGCACCAAGGCCATCAGTCCTGACAATGGCTGCCCCATACAGATGTTTCACTTACTCCGATAGAGGCTAGAAACCTCGCCACTGACCATCAATCTTTGGATCGCAGAAGGAACGCTATTCAGGATTGACAACTTGTGGTTCCTTTCTCAGGCTGCAAATGTGGAGAGCTAAATTGAGAAGGATGCTGAAATAGGTTTGGGCTTGGCAGAAAATGTGTTTCCATTCCCAGAAAATCCTTCCATGGTGCCATGGGGCCTGATGGGAGGATCAGGTAAGGACCATCTCAGGTGATACTCCTGAAGGAAGCCTGCCAATCATGAGGGCAAACAAGACCATGTGGAACGTGTTCATGCCAATCTGATGAGGAGCCTGAGAGAGCATCCAGCAGAGGGTACCAGGAGTGGCAGCTCCTTCCAGCTGCTTCACGGAGGGACTTCCCTGGTGAGGAGAATTGTTGGGAGGATAGCAGCTGGATAGGACAGGAATTGGCACATGCCACAATAGCTTTCCTGGCCTTCAGGGGAGGAGCCTGGGAGAAGGTTTACTTTATTTTTTTTGTGTGTGTCTTCCTTCCGTGATAGGTCAACCAGAAACAGAGCGAGACATAACTGGCCTCACCACCACCCAGGCAGAGATACCTTTCCACCCAGGCTTGCAAGGAGTGCCAGCCAGGTCTCATGTTGGTTTGCTAGAAACATTAAAGGATGGAAGCTCCAGGCTGGAACCCGAAAAGGAATTGCATAGACAGCTGGGAGCACAGGCTGCAGTGCCCTCTGGCGGGCAGGACAGGGGGTGATGGAGAGAGAGCGCCGGCCTAAAAGATCTGGTCAGGGCCCTGCGCAGACCTGGAAGGAGCCGCGCTGGAGAATCCTGATTGTGGACCCGGGGTTGCTGCCATCGCACTCTACGTGGTTGATGAACATCATCCCAGGCACATACGGCCTTTGTATCTTGTGCCCTCAGTAACAATATAACAGGTTCAGGTGTGTGTGTGTGTGTGCGCGTGCATATGTGTGTGTGTGTGTCTGTGCGCGTGCGGTGTTGTCAGGATGACATTTCGGTGAAGTGGAAATAGGCACTCAGCAGTGCCCAGCAGGCAGCAACCCATTCTGATGGGCAGGGCTGTGCTTGCTCTCTTTGTACCTTATCTCCCTTCAGTACTTAGGAGGCCCATTAGATGCGTAGGTAAACGAAAATTTTCATAAATTCCTCTCCCCGGGAGTTCTAACCGAGATTACAAAATCACTAGATCCTTAACTTGAATTTTGCTCACAGCATCTGCAAGCAGGGTCAGCTCCAAACCTCCCCGGGGCAAATGGCCTCATTGGACAGGCGGGTGTGCCCCGCTTTTAGTCCCACCAGGAGCCACCTCCGCTGCGGGAGGGGAGAGGTGCGTGCGGAGGACTCGTGTTCTCGGCTCCCCGGGTTTTCCAAGGACCCACACACAGTTTATAATTAATTCCTCTTTGCCATGGCACAGCGTGTTCCGATCTCAATCGAGATAGTTTTGTGTTGTGACTTGCCTACGGTTTTCTGAGTGGGCGTATTTATTCCTCTCCTTCTGTACAAACTAAGGGGTCCAAAAAATGCCCTAACTGGATCGCACACTTGTGCGCACACATACACTCCTCCGTCTCCAAGCTCACACGCACCACGTCCAGGAGGAGGTCTTCAGCGCCCCAGCCTTGCTGACTGTGGCGCAAGGCAGAGGCGAGGGGTGGGGACCTACGGGCTGCGTGCGCAGCTGGGGCGGGCTGGAGGGCGCAGGGGGGAGGGGGGAGCCCTGAAGGCGTTGGCAGCGGGCACAAAGGTCTGGGCGGCGCTAAACGGGCCTGCCTGGTGGCTGGGTAGGGTCGCGGTGCGCGGGAGGCTCACCCGGGTCTCGGAGGGGATGCGGATCCACGTCACATTCATATAGCTGTGCAGAAGGTTCAGCTTGGCTTCCAGCGACAGGATGAGGCTGACGAAAGAGCAGCGAATGAAATGGGCCACAGGCGGCCCGAGCTCGCGCGCACATCCCACGCCCCCGCCTCCCTCCAGTCTTGAGGTCCCTGCACCAGCCGGCGACCGCCACCCCTGGGGCGTGAGACCGGGTAGGGCCTTACTGGGCAAGCCTGGCGTTGTCGTTGTCGTCTTTCCCCCACTCCCAGTCCTTTCCCGGGTCCACGGCGAAGTGCAGGGGCAGCAGCCTGTGCTCCGAGTCCGTCAGCGGGATCACAGCTGGAACAGGACAGAGAGATCGGTGTCAGGAAGCTCACTGACGCCGCAGGCTGGAGCCCGGGGAGAGTTCAGAATGAGCGTGGAAAGGGAATTCCAAGACCCTGAGTCCCGTCCGTGCCAGCACGAGGGTTAAGACCACACGTTTCTAATTGGTGTTAACAGTGTCCTGTTATGGAAATTGAGGTTGGATGCACTACCTGGACTCTGGGTCTCACGGAAGTCAGTGCCCCCTTCTAACCCCCCATCTCGGCACATCTCGATATTTTTAAGAAAGTCGTGGCTGCTTCTAAATATCTGAGGAAGGGCCCTGTGCAGGTGACCTGTGCTCGCGTCCGGCTCATCCCACGAAAGGGACGAGTGTGTAAGTCAGGTGAGGTGTGCTCTGACTTTAGCGCCGCTCACCTGCGCAGGTCAGAGAAGCGGTTCACAACTATGCCAGGTGCTGACGAACCAGGGAAGGCCGGCTAGCAGCGTGCTGAAGGCCTTTCAAAAGGGATTTGGGGAGGGGAACCAAGGTGGGGACTGCAGCGAGAGGACATTGGCTTGCTGTTTCTCAGCATTCAAGAGACATCCTGATCAAAGCACACCAGTCTCGGATGGAAGGGTGGGGTGCACGGGATGTCTACAGATGTATTTAGGATCGTTTGAAAGTTTCAGAGCTGCCTCTGGAACCCAGGAAGGAGATTCCTAATGTCAGACTTGTCTCCTGAAAGTGTTGTTTGGGATAATGAGCAGGAAATGGGGAGATGGAGCCCTACTTCCACCTTCCGAAGGAATGCCAGCCTCCTTCATAGGGCTTCACTTCGTAGTCGTTCTCCCCCAGCCAACTGTTCCTCTGCTTGCCACAGCCCATGAGTCATGCCACGAGTGCCATGGTGAACACAAAGCACATAAACACAGAAAACCCAGGAGTGGATCTAGTGAATAGTTGCTAAGAAGTCGAAACACTCTACTCAGTGCTGTCCTCTAGTGCTGCTAGTAAGAAACCGAGTGCGAAATTTTTAATCCTCCGCCCAATCTCCACTCTAAACCGCGGAGAGACAGCTTTTTGCTGCCTGTCGGCCCAGGTGTTTCCATTACACGTGGCTAGAGATTGGGCGGTGAGTGTGTGGTCTGGGAGACCAGGGATGGTTCAGCTTGTCTCCTAGCTTCTGCCTTAATGTCCTCTCTTCCACCGCTGAGCTGAAGAGTAGACACACCCAGGGAGGACGGCTGGGCTGGGCTCAGTGACCATCTCCCTTGGGCAATGAGTAGTGGCCTGTCTTGAAGTTCTGTGAGTCAGCATATAGACTGAGGGCTTCGTCTGGCTTCCCACTTCCTTTCATGGCTCCTGAAGCTTCATATTCCTGCCTACAGATGCCCAGACTTGTGTCCTGGGTAAGGACAATGGGCTACTTTGTGTATATCCATCCCCGTGGCTCTTGAAATCATCAAAGTCTACGGACAGTGGTTACAGAAGTTTATTAGATGCAGTTCCTGCGGGTGCACTCTGGGCATTTTGGTTTGACAACTACCCTGTGGTGGGGTGGAACTGTCCTGGGAAATACCTGCTCAATGACCGTTTCCATCCTCTCAGTGTTTGGAAGGGAGCTGCTTTATTGGGCACATGGCAGTCAGTTAAGCCATGCACCAAGGGCTGGGGCTGTGGCTAGGATTGGGAACCATTTCCCTTCTCTTTTTGCATCTCCCAATGGAGATGATGGAGCTGCAAGAAGACAGGAGCAAGCTCTTGAATCTCATTGGGGAGTGGTTGTCAATCAGGAGGATAAGTTTACAGACAATCTGCTTGGGGACCCAGCCTCAGTGGTGTCAAGTCACTGACAGTGTTAGTTCACTTGTTTCAGGTAAGCTAAACAAAGACCCAACATCCCCCTTACCTTCCTTTGGGCTCCTGGGAAACATGACCCCTGGTAACTGGGCTGAGGGCGTTCTTTGGCCTGTACACGGTGAACAGACAACTGGAATACATTGGAAGGAACTAGTGTCTGCTACTAGACAGGTTCTGGCAGCCTCCTGGCTTAGATCTTGGTGGAGTAAAGGCTAGATTCTGAGTAAGGGACTGGGGACGTGGCCACTCATATCGAATCTCTGTGGAGAGTGACCTATGACCTGCTTGAGGGCACAGACTGTAGACCCTTAAGAGCTGGGGAAAGATACAGGTCAGGAAGGCCTCACTACCAGACCTTCTTGGGGTGCATCAGTTACACTGCATTGCCTTTGCCTTTCATTATGTGCACTGAAAAGTCCTTTTTGGACCGCCTGGCCTTAGCAAGAAGCATGGCCATGTGGCAGGTCGCCACCTGGTGGCAAGTGTCAGCAGTAGCAAATACTTTCAAAGTAAGCCTGAAATATTTTTTTCTTTCTTTCACTCCATCACTTCCTTCCTTCCTTTCTTCTTTACTTTCTCCCTTTTGTTTTGTTTGCTTGAAAAAGAACACCATCTCAAGTTGGCCTGGACATATTTTTAATACTCATTTTCCAAAACAGAGTGGGTATTTTTGTTTGAGATGTCAAAAACTGTCCCACAATTTCAGTGATAATTCAGACAAACTGCACATTCGCAGATTATTTTTACCCACCATAGAAATGAAGTCACAGGGGATTCAAGCAATTCAAATTCTAAGGGAAAACCAGCACCTCCAAGGAAAGATGGGGATACCTTTAAGAAGTATTCAGCTAGACCCCAGTAAGAACAATCTCGCTAAAATTGTTATGCCTTGGAAAGAAGAGTAGGCCAGCAGAATTATGCAGATCCTTCTTCCAGGGAAAGGCAGAAAAACAATTCATTTTGGGCAGCAGCTCTGTCCAGAGAACTTAACCTCGTGTCAACCGAAAAGATGGGCATTGGGCTGGGAAGATGGGTCAGGTGGTACACTGTTCGCTGTGAGCACGAGGCCCTGAACTCGATCCCAAGCAGCTACATGAAAGCTGTCTATACAGGCCCAGTGGCAGGTACAAGAGATTCCCGAGCTGCCTGACCAGCCACTCTGGCTAAATGAGAGAGCTCTGGGTTCACTCAGAAATCCTGTCTGAGAAAATAAGGTGGAGCATGATGGAGGAACATACTCAAGGATGACTTCGGACTTCCACATGCATCTGTACATATGAACTCACACATTCACATGAGCATGCACACACATATACACACAAGAAATGAGTTAAACTTCTATGTGTTCTCCACAAAACTTTCTCTCCTTTCTCTAGGAAACAAGGGTTTGAACTGCAGTGTGTAGGTAACATAACACTAGGTTCATGGAGGAGAAGGTTCTCTGTTGTTGTGACTGAACACATGTGTCTTGTATAAGAGCCATGTTTCCCCTAGCTGTCCTGACTAGACATTCAAACTGGGACACCAAAGACCAAATAAAAGGAAAGGCGTGTTTATTTAATTTTCAGGAATAAAAGTGATTTACCTGTAGTCTTTCCCTGTCTTCTAAGATGACTGGCTTTGAACAATGACTATGAGGACTGAGAAAAGACTAATAAACCAACAGCACATTAAGACACAGAGTAGTTAATAGAATGAGACTCAATGCAGATCAGCAGAAATCGTTTCTTTTTTAAATTTTTCTAATTTTAGAAGCATATTGAGTACTTATTCCTGCTTCCTTTCATTCCTCCTCCCTCCCAATTTCCTCCCTTCTCTTCATCAATCTATCACATCCCCTCCCTCCCATCCTCCTGCCTCCCACCTTCTGCCTGTCTGCTTCTATGGACCCCAGGGGTCCCTCTGGCTTGTCTCCTCCTGTGGAGGTTCAGGCCTCTTGTGGCATACCAAATTGCCTCTCTCAGGCCACCCCACTGATAAGGGCATTTCCTTATAGTGAAGATCTTCCAGCTTTAGTCCCTAAGGTTTCCACTGTATGTTCTTATCTCTCTTGACTTCGATAGTCTATGGGAGCATGTTGGTATGTCAGTTACTATGCAGGTCTGGTAAGGCCAAGTCTCACTGCAGTGAATTCCTAGATTCAGCATTCCTGCCTTGAATGGAATGTCTTGTCTAATGGAGGACCTTCCCATCTTTAGATTCTTACAATCTCACCGTCCCCTCTTCTGTGAGGTTCCCAAGGCCTTAAGATGGGGAGAGATAAGGTTGGTCTGGTTCTCTACATAATGGCTGCCCGTTGCTATTCACTTCACTGGTCTTCTATTGCCCTAGGCTGCATTTTTTCGGGTGTTGAGATCCTCTACCTCTGTTATAGACTTCTAGGCTGAGTGTTAAGTGTTCTTCAATTATATAGGCATAGTAGCAGCTATTTATAGAGCAGTTTGGTGTACTGTCTTCCTACCTATAGGTTCATTGGTTGTTTTTTCCTTATTGATCTATTTCATTCCCTTTATTAGATTTTTGTTCTAGTTTACAGTAACAGGAATGTGTTCTATTCTGACAAGTGGGTCTTGTCATATAGCTGTTGGTTGTTTCCCAGATATTCATGCTACTATTACACTGGTGGTTACCTGTTACCATGGTGATTTTTATTTCAACTTAAAGATCTCATGAGTTAATGAGGCCTGTGATTATTTCTTTCCCCCAGTAGCTTCTAAGTATTCCTTGGTATTGTGTAAGCTATTAAGCAAGGAGGAAGTTCTCAGACCAGTTCCAGTTGATGTATTTTGCCCATGTACTGTGATTCATATGTATTATATGTGTTATATCTTCAGTAATAGGGTCTTACTGACAGTTCTTTGGAAAGCAACTAAGAACAATGGCAAAAGCTTATAATGTTTGGGGGGCTTTGAGATCTCTCTGACATTTTATCAGGAAGTGTCACATTCTTGTTACTTCTAGTGTAATTTTGTCACTGGTTTCTAAGTGGCTCAGCCTAAGCCCCCTCCCCCCTGTTTCCCTCAATCTATGCTGCTCTGCAGAGGGACTGCCCATTCTTATTCCTTTCTTAAAAGGTATTTTTTGACATATTACTAGCATAGAAGGTAACTTGGGGGTTACTTCCCACAATCTTAGGGTTTTTCTATAAGTCCCTTTGCCCTTCTTGTCCCATCCCCTCATTACCCACATGTATTTTTCCAATTATTCCCTCTCTCACCCTACTTGTCATGGTATCCTAAATCTCCCCTGTAAAAGATTTCGCCCTAACCATTCCTTCCCACTCACTGGTCCCTTTCCAATTTTCTGGCTCTTACAGTAATTATAATCCAAATACATTGACAAGGATATCAGTGCTAGTATCCACATATAAGAGAGAACATGTGGTGCTTAATTTTCTGTGTCTGATATACCTCATTTAATAGTAAATTCTCCAGTTCCATCCATTTACCAGCAAATTCTATAATCATCTTTTCTGATGGCTAAGTTGCTTTTGTTTGTTATATCTGCTGCATATTTCAGAAGCATATCTTACTGGATATGAACCTCTAGGCTAGCAGTTCTTTCAGCTCACTGAAGGTGCCATTCCATTATCTTTTTCTTATCTATTTTTACCACAAAAGTTATTATGATAATGATCAAGGGGTCAGTTCTGTAAAAACACCAATGCAGATGCAATGTGGGTGTCAAAATTACTGGGCAATGGATTTAACTGATGAAGAGATGGATGCCACACAGGATCAGATGATTGATTTCACTGGAGAGGTGAAATCTCTTAGGAGCAAAGGGAAATGCTAGATATGAGCAAAGAATCTATCTTCAAGGTGGGTCAATAGGAACTAGACTGTATTACAAGGCAGAAAAAGTAGGGTAGGATATATGAGAGTTGTGGACAGTTGATAAAGCCTGAACTCTGCATCAGTGTCATCCCAGGAGAGAGGATGAGTTAGAAGAAATATTTAAAGAAATAATGAAATGAATGACTAACCACCACAGACCCATGAAGCTAAGAAGGAAAAAAGCAACAACAAAGCAATAATGATGAACAACATTCAAGATGACACCTTGAAACTTCTGAAATCAAGGACAATGGAAGAAAGAATTCACGGAGGAACAAAGGTAAGAATTTCAGCAGACTTTTCATGACAAATAGATTAAGCAAAAGGTAATGAATGAACTGACATCTTTAAAAGGATGAATAAGGACTGAAGAGATGGCTCAGGGGTTAAGACCCTGCCTCACAAGTAGGGATCCTGAGTTCAGGTCCCAAGTCCCACATAAAAACACCAGGTGGAAATGGTGGTGGCCTATGCTTCTGGCCCTGGTGGGCAGAGCCTGGGAAATCCCAGAGGGAAGCAAAAAGGAGGCAGAAGCAATCCAGGATGATTCCTGAAGTCACTCTTGGTCCTTGACAGGGACACATATTGTCCTCTGACACACATGCACACATATACGTGCACACATACACACTAAATAAAGTTAAACAATATATCTAAAAAAATGAAAGTTGCTAATTTTATACCTAGCAAAGGTATCTGAATTATAAAGGAGGCACAAAAAGTTTTCCAAACAGAAATGAGCAAACTTGCTTCCTGATCACTGCACAAGAAGAGATGCTAAAAATTCTTGAAACAGTCCGAGTATTAGGCCACTAGAAACTCCGACTTACAAAGTCAGGAGTGATGGAAATGAAGTAAACGGGGGTGAAAATACGGCATTTGCCTTTCTTTTTAATAGCTCTGAGAGAGCCAACAGTCCAAATCAGAGAGAGTAGTGCTGCCTTGTATTCACAACTGATGAAAACATGTCAGATAAGAGCACAAAACAACCAGGAGAGACTTCTGGAAATATTCTGTGGTGACATTTTTCCCAAACACAGGAAGTGGATGATCTTACTTGATAATAGAATCTCATACACAAGACATCCCCCAAGACCCTTAACCCCAAGGCTCAGGGAGCATTTCAGAAGAGAGCAGTGAGAATGTAAGAGCTGGGAGGTGGAGCAGAGCAAATGGATGGCATCCTCTGGACATGACAAGATTGCAATATCCATGAACCCACTACAGCGGTGTTTACTTCCATGAGACCAGCACAAGATTTAACATATGAATATTATATCAAAAAAGGGGGAAATTTTTTAGAGGCATGAAGCTTTTTACAGAGACTAATAAAGATTGATGCTGGATGCAGGAGAAGGGGGAATTGCTCTCCCAATGATATGCCCACTTGTATATTGTCCTTGCTCCAGCAAGTGCCCACACGCCGAAGGATATGAGAGCAGGAGAGAGGCTTGTGGAAAAGAAAGTTTTCAATGGGAGATAATAGGGGCTCTGGATTGGGTAATTTGGGATCAAAAGGACACAAATTTACATGTAGAACCTTAAAGAATAGAAAATAAAAAAGGTAGCATCTAATTAAAGATGCTTATTGGAAACCTTAGATAAATTGCTAATAACCAAATAATAGTAGGTAAATAGCATGGATAAATGGGGTCATTACAAAACACAATTAATCCAAAATAAGACAGTGGAAGAAAAATGAAAAGAATGGATGGAAAAGATAGAAAAGAGAGAAATAGTGGATTTCAACACATCCATAAATTCATCCAATTACATGCAAATAGTAAAGCTATTCAAAGATAAAAACTGCAAGATCGGGATTAGGAAAAACAATCCAAGTACACACCATCTGTAGGAACTCCATAATAATTGCTCAATCCCAGACTGGAATGCTGACATCCTCCAAGGCTCAGGGAGCCTCATGGAAGAGGGGTGGTGAGAATGTAAGAGCCTAAGGAGCACACATATAGATGTATCTTCTAGATGTAACTGGGCCTCTGCAGTCACGAACTCCCTATATCTGTGTCTACCAGGAGACCACAAGATGTGACATACTTGAAATTCTTTTAAATTTTTTGCGTGTGCGTGCATGCATGTGTGTGTCAGAGGGCATTGTGTGTCCCTGTGGAGGTCCAAGGATGACTTTGGGAGTCATACTGGATTGGTTTTACCCTTTTGTTGCTTCATTCTAGAATTTCCCATGCTCTGTCTACTGGAGTGCAGGCCACTGATTTGACCTACTTACAATATAAAAGGAGAAAAGGCCTCAAGAGGCCCCACACCTCCCTCAGAAACCAAGGAGGGTTAGGGCTGGATGGGAGGGAAGGGAAGCAGTTCTCCCAGGCTATGCCCACTAGTAGGTTGTCCTCATTCCAGCAAATGCCCAGACACATATCTTAACAGGAACCCACAGGGGACTAAGTGAGCCATAAATATTACAGCAGGATATGAGAGTGGACGGGGGATAGGTGAGGAAGAAGAAGGCTTGAGATGAGGAAAAATAGGGATTGGTTTTGGGCAATAAGGGGTGAAAATGATACAAATATAAATAAAGCCCTAAAAAGAATATATAAAAAGCACTCCATGATAAATATGAAGACAGAAACATTGTAAAAGACAGTTTCTAATACAAAATGGCTAAAGCAAGTCATACTAATATCAAAGAAGAGCTTAGAGAAAGAACCAATCCAAAAAAGAGGCCAATATACTAATGATAAAAGGGCGAGTTCCCCAAACAGACGTCCTTTCAAAGTGCACACAGCAAATACCATCACTCCTTCTCTACATTCCAAGACACCAGGGGATGTCTGAATGATAGTACTTACATAATTAGATTTTTTTCTAAGCAAACATGCTTGTTGTGGTTTGAATGCAGTATGTCTCTAACAAATTCATGCATTTAAACAGCTGATCCCCATTTTGGTGCTGTTGTTTGGGAAGATTATTGAACCTCTAGAAGGTGGAGCCTTGCTGGATGAAGTAGTAGTCACTGAGGGTAGACCTGATGTTTGATAACCCGCTCCATTTTCTCTTTCATTTTTTTTGGGTTCTCTATCTCCTCTGCTTCATGAATATGGTTGTAACATAGCCTTCTCTGTCTGAAGTTCTATGTTCTCCACTATAATTGACTCTGGAGCCATATGCCAAACTAATAACCCCTTTCTCCTTTAAGTTGCTTGGGTCAAAGAATTTATCAAACCAGTCAAAGGGTAATTGAAACAATGCCTATGATAAAGTTCAATTTATAAATTAGGCTCAATAATTAGTGATTAATGCAAGCCCATGGCAGGTCTGTGGGGGACTGTCTAGTTGATGAGGGAGGACCCAGCACTCAGTGAGTGGAGAAGATTGCAAGAGCTGGTTCTGTACTTTGGCATGTTGATATGCGGCATAAGAGAGACAGTACGCCTCTCAGCAATTCCTATAGATGTGGTGTGGCCAGTTCCCTTGGCTCCCAGTGTCAGTATAAACTTTCCTCCCAAGCTAGGCCATGAACTGTAATCAGAATTATAAAGAAAAATAAGCTTCTTTGTTCTGCCAAGTTCTTCAGATCCCGTACCATTAAGGAAGATTGGAATAGCAGAAGTTGAAACCAGGGATAAAGAGGTGCTACTGTGCTAACAAATGTCCTCCGATTGGAGATTTGCCACACCTGTCTTGACAGAACAGCAGATGGAAATCAGCAAGGATACAGACCACCTGAAATACAGGAGACTTGAGAATTTGAACTAATGAGTGTTTTCAGAAAATGTGAGCCGAGCATACTCTCTTTACATATATCCAGAGTGATTTCCAGGAAAAAGCATTCTTAGCTGACCTTAGCAACTTTCAAACAACAGACTTCATTAAGAGCTTGCTTTTATAGTGTAAGTGAATGGATATAATTATAAGCCAATAACAGATATTTGAAGAACACTCAAATATAGAAAAAAGGCTTAGAAAGAATGGAGACAATAATTTCAAGCTCTTCTATTTTTCACTTGAAGTGTGGAAAATAGATTTCTACAGAGAACTAAAATGCTAAGTTCTAAATTAAAGGCTTAATTTTGTCAGAATGCCATCCAAAGACTAAATCAAGTTACATAATTGCATTTTAATTAATTAAATATGGAGTTGTCTACTGAATTGCCATTTCTGAACATTTTTTTCTGAAATAAAACTTAATAGTTTATGAGCAGTGGTGAATCATCTAACAGTTATGCAACTTTTTAAAGAAGTACAAATGACCAGCTACAGTGACTTTGTTTTAACAGGTATCTTTCATTCCTTTCATGTCATTATTTACTGCTCTTTGCATCTCCAGGCAGTTTTCCCACATTTGGGTAAAATGACTAAGCAAGTTGTAAATTTAATACCTTATGGAAAGGCTCAAATAAATATTTCTGGAGTGGATTTTGGAATAATTCGAGGTATGTTTTATATACTTTAAAAGTAATGTAATTGGGATGCCAGATTTCTAACAACATGCATTTTTACTTTTCCAGATATCTGGATTTAGCATTTGATAAATGATTTTTAAAAGCAAATATAAGATTGTTAATTTACAATTTATTAGTGTGTTGTTACTGTAATTGAAAATGTGGAGACTCTTAAATTCAGTCTTTGTAGAAAGAAATGTATTAAAAATTATGTGAATAAATAGTCTCCCACTTAAAAAACAGGCTTAGAAAGAAAGGTCAGAAGTGAAAGACTTGGATCTGCAAGATACTTTAGGTGGCAGTCTGAGTTGGATCCCTGGAAATCCACATGGGGGAAGGTGAGAACTGACTTCCAAAAGTTGTTCTCTGACCTTCACTCATGTGTCTGTATTCCCTCCTCATCATCTCCTCAAATAAGTAAAATACAAAAGAAAAAGAAAAGAAAGAAAGTTCAAGGACTGCCTGGACTACAAAGTGAGCTCAAAGCAAGTCTGTACAATTTAGTGGGACCCTTTCTAAAAACAGAAAGAGGGCTAGGCTAGGGTTATACTTCAGTAGTAGAGAACTTGCGGTAACATACAGGAGGCCCAGAGTTCAATTCTTAGTTCAGGGGGAAAAAAAAAAGGCTGGCAAGAGCTCAGCATCTGTTAAAAAGCCCGAGAACTTAGGTTAGGGCTGGGGAGATTGCTCAGTGGTTAAAGCCTTTGCCTTGCAAGCAAAGGACCCTAAATTTGGATTTTCAGATTCCACATAAAAATGCTCATTGGGTATTGCAGCCTGCCCATAATTCCAGTCCTGGAAGGCAGAGTCTGGGAATCCTAAGAGCACATTGATTAGCCAAGACTAGCTCCAATGATGCACTCTAGGTTTATTTAGAGACCAGGTTCACAACAAGAAGGTGGAAGAGTCATGAAGAATGATTCCTGATATCATCCTTGGGTTTCCCCAGGCATACATGCACTCAAGTGCACTTGCATACATACATTTGCATACCCACATTCACTCATCCACATGTGAACACACACAAGAAAGAAAGAAAGAAAGAAGGAAGGAAAGAAAGAAAGAAAGTGTTGACAACCTGAGTTTGATGTGGAAGCCCACATGGAGAAAAAAGATAACTTACTTTCCAAAAGCTATCCTTTGATCTCCAACCCGGCACCATGGCATACATGTGCCCGACCTCTTTCCCTCTCTCAGATAAACAATAAAGTACTTTAAAAAGAAAATGAATAGTTTGAACTGTATGGAAATGGAGCTATAACACATCAAATGTGGGGGATGTGGCAACTGATGTTTAGGGGGATAGTTGTAATAATAAAATTCTCATATTAGGTAAAGAGAAAGAATTCAAATGTGTGATCTAAGTTTTCACCTTAAGAACCTAGAAAAAGTTGTAATTTAGTTCAATAAAGGGAGAACATAGGGAAATAACAAGAAGAGCAGAAATAAATAAATAAATAGAACCTGAAACAGAAATAGACTAGAACCAAGGAAATCAAATGCAACCAGTGTTTTAGGAAGGTCAGTGAAGAATGGATTCTCCACATCCGTTTTAAAGTGAACAAACTGGTAAACTAGGTTTTGCAATCGCTTTAGACATCAATAGTCCCACTAAGCAGCACATGTTGATCATTTTCTAATCACATATCTATTCATTTTTAAAGACTGAATTTTCTATTGTGAGATATGAGTATAGTCATGTGTAATTTTAAGAGTGAATAAAGAAAAGTCCTGGGGACACATTCTCATTTTCCCTCGGGGCAGCACCTTGTTAACCACATAGCCCAAGACCACAACCAGAACAGTGACGTTGATTATCCCACAGACTATATTCAGACCACACCCAGTTTGACATCATTCATTCTCTGTGCATGAACTTGTGTGATTACCTCCATCAAGACAACAGTTTTAGCACCCACATTTCCCTACACAAACACTCTCACCTCCCTCCAATATGTTCCTCTCCACCCATTTCCTGGCAAGCACTAATCTATTCTCACATTTTTATGACTTTCTCATTTTCGTGAATGACACTTAACTGGCTTCTTTTGTTCAGCACATTTCCCTGAGACCCATCTAGGTTTGTGTCATTTTCTCCTGCTGAACAGTTAGGGGGCGATGTGGAGCACTGTGACTTGCAGGGGCTACCACATCCTGCCCATACTCTCAAAAGGGTTTGGCAGCACGCAGGCTCTCATGCCAGCACCACGCACCAGTAGTACAGTGTGCAGGTGCTCTGGATGCCAGTGCAGGAATAGACAGTGCTGGGGCCAAGCAGGAAGGGGATGCCAATGACTGATATGTTCCTGCAGTGGTGCTTTCTCTATGGAGAAACATTCACCTTTTGCATGCCTGATGGGGCAGTTAGGCATTTGTGCCTGCTATAGCCACTGAAGAGACAGCTGGGCACATTCCTATTTCCTCGTTTTTCTAAGCCCTCTGTTCCTTCCGTGGATACCTGTAGCTGGCATTTCTCCAGGCTGTTTGGTATCTCAGCTGATGGAGCTTAGGAGGTGGGGGCATGAACCAAGAGACAGAATGTCCTTTCTAGAATCAAATGGAAGGAGCTCACTAAGCCCGTGGCCCTTTGCAGCCAAAAACAGAGCACAAGGCTTCAGAGCCTTTAGGTCCTGCCCACCACTCCTGACCTCTTGTGGTCCTTTGTGAGGTTCATCAATCAGGAGTCCATAATGCCAAAGATGGGCAGCAGGCTAAAAAGGTCACCTTTAAAAAGCCACCCTGGCTTCTCCTCTTATCTCTTTGGGTGTCTTTCCAGACTCAGCCACTTCTTGGGTGCATGTTCCAGGACTTGGAACCATGTAGCCCAAGACCACAACCAGGACAGTGACGAGCAGCAGAGGACAGAAGACCCACCAGAACAGACAAAACTCCCTCCCTCCCTCACACTAACCTCTTTCCTAGGAACTGACAAAGGAAGGAAGATATCGAAAGCAAGGGAACTAATTGCAGAGAAATGCCAGTCACTAGCGGCTTTACGTTTGCCTTGGCTTTTAAACCCTTTGCCACCATAGTCTGCCATATGCCAATCCAATTACTATATGATAAAGAGGTGATCTTGAGTAGATAATTGTATTAAAAAATCATACTAAAAAGCATAAGATATTTAATAATTTTTATGGCATATTAAGATAAATATCTACTGAAAAAGACATTGATTCTGTTTATTGTTAATTAATTCTACTGGACAAATCATGCCTTATTGGCAAATATAACTGAAATAATAATAGTTCAGCACAGAATACAAGCCCAAGCTGTGGTATACGATTATGCCAAGTGCTGTTCTTGTCTGGGATGCTGTGAGCTGGACTGTGTTTCCTGAGAAAATGTCCCATGATGCCAGGGAGTCTTGTGAGGGACAGAGGCAAGGACAGGCCAGCAGCCAGAGGTCCTTTCCCCAGGCTCCTCTTACGCAGCTGTCTGTCCTCGAGGAACAAGGATGCAGTGGAAATAGTGACTCTAAGGGATCTGGTCTTTGAAAGGCAACAGGTATCATCTGCAGGAAGCTTCCTGTTTCAGCCAATGAGGGGTGGCTTGGGAACAGAGTCCAGGACAGCCAAAGACTCTGAACTGCTGGCTAGACTCTTCATTCAGAAGACCCCCAAGGCCACCAGCATCCGCTGGTTACAGGAGACAAAGGTGTCTGTACAGGAGACCACAGGTGACTGGGGATGCGATGGCTCAGGAACGAGTACATTGCCAGGACATGAACAGCGCCCCCTTGACTCCTGGAATGTGGAAGGCAGGAGTGACCATGGGGTGAGTCTGCACCCCAAAGACAGTGGCTGCACTTTTAGGGTCAGTGTGCTGAGCAGTGGGCTGCTCATCTGATGAAGAACCCCATTGCCAGATGTGGTGTGACCAGGCAAGGCCTGTTGGCAAAGAGCCTGTTTCTGCATTCCAGCCTTTCCTGGACGAGTGGCCAATGCTGCAGAGACAGCGTTTGGTCCAGACAGAACTGCCTGGAGACAGGCCGCCTCCGTTTTGACTGACTCAGAGCTTGTGAGCCACCCACCTCCTTCCTCTGATGCACTCACTTCTCAGGCTGCTCTGCCGCTGGGAAATGTCAAGTGGGGAGCTTGGCTGTTCATAGTAAGAACCATACCAGCACAGTCTTCCTGAAAAGGCAGGTTCAGGAAGATGAGGCATTTGGTCCAGCCTGGAATGTGGATGTGATGCTTGGACCCTCAACACTCATACTATGACTAAGAAATGGAGATAACATGGGAGAGATGGTAAAGTGAAGAGGGGCTGGGAGCCTGGGACTCTAAAATGTGTGGCATTTCTGTACAGTCTGGACCACTTAGCTTAGAGGTGTTGGAGCAGCAGCGGTCCCTTCTTGTCTGTGCCCCTCACAGGACATATCTTTCTTTTTATTATTAATTAATTTTTTCCACTCATACAAACTTAATAGGTATCCTGGTCCCCTCCTTCCCTTCCCCCCTCCCCAGACCCCTTGTCCCCCCCCTTTTCCTCTTCTTTCCCCTCCTCCCCCACCCATCCCTGGAGCATCCTTTAGTGTGAAAGGACGTATCTTTCTTGGACAACTAACTTCAGTGGCTTTTTGATTCCTCCTGGACAAGAGGCCAAGTGTGTCCTCTGGGCAGGCTCCTGTGCCCTCCCTGCTTCTCCATCACCCTCAGTAATGATAGGGGTGGTGTTTCTAGGCAGCATTAACTTCTGTTTCCATGGGGAAGAGAGCACAGGAGCCCTGGTGCTGGCATCTTGGTCTGTGGCTGCTGAACTATATCTGTGCCCATTTGTGGCCATCCTTTGTGAGGCATGGGGGCATCAGTAGTGGACAGGAAGGGAGGCCTGTTATTCATCTCTGTATGACATTTAAGGACCAGCATGAGGCAGGCAGTGCAAGTTGCTAAAGGTCCCCAAAGGCCAGTGGAAATGTCAGTGACTAACAGAGACCATCATGTAGTGGTCACTTCCTAAGCAGGTGGTGATCTAAATGAATGACCAAATGTGGAGTGTGGAAGGAAGAGAAAGGAAACAGGGGTGTGAAAAAGGGAAGGGATGAGGGATTGAGGCCCAGGAAGGAAAGATTTTTTCTGCACACAGTGAGGGGTGTAGCTACAGCGCTGACATTGAGGTGAAGTCGGGAGGTTCCTGGTCACACATGGAGGCAAGGGCAGTCTGACCTCTTCAGCACAAACCCTGCTGTGGGCGGTGTGGGCTCGCTCTTCCCTGCTCTGGACGGTGTGGGCTTGCTCTGTAGCCAATAGCATTCTGCAGCACCCCTCCTGGTGAGTTTTGTATCCAGATATTCATCTCTGCATCCGATTTGTTTCCAAGGCTGGTTCCAATCCATTCTGCCCTTCCAATTGGAATGCCTGCTCCCCCAAATACTTGAACCTGTTTGACCTGCATCATGGTTTTCTGGGGTCCCCCCAGGATGATGAGAACCTTGAGGAAGAATGTCATGTAAAACTGGTGGTATGCAGGGCTTAGTGTTCACAGAACTGACCTTTTTTATTTTTAAAATTATTTTATTTTTCTAGTTTTACAAGCATATTGAGTACTTATCCCTGCTTTCCTACATCCCACCTTCCTCCCTTCCCTTTGTCAATCTATCCCACTCCTTCCTACTCTCCTGCCTGTCTGCTTCTATGGGCCCCAGGGTTCCCTCTGATTTATCTACCCTTTATTTTTTTAAAATGTACTTTTACAAGCATATTGAGCACTTATCCCTGCTTCCCTCCATCATCTCTCCCTCCCATCCCTCCATCAATCCCACCTTCCTGCCTGTCTGATTCTGTGGATCCCAGGGTTCCCTCTGGCTTGTCTGTTCTTGTGGGGTTCAGGCCTCTATGGCATACCAAGTTGCCTCTCTTTGGGCCACTCCACTGATAGGGCCATTTCCTTTCACTCATCCAGCTTTAGTCCTCAAGGTTTCCACTGTATGTTCTTACCTCTCTTGAGTTCCTCCATAGTCTGGGGAATGGTAACTGTCATATTTAAGCACAGTTGTCAACTTGACTGTTGAGGGTTTGAGCTCTGGGCACATTCATAGAGAGTTAATTGTTGAGTTAAGCCCAGAGCAAACCTGCAGGAGATTGTGTAGCTGACGGGGAAGGTCTAGTCCATAGTGGTAGGACTAGGTCCTGGAATAAAATACTGACCAAGAGCTGATTGAGAAAATTGGCATCCTTCTGTATACTTGGCCAGATATGCTGGTCTGGCAGGTAAGGACTGTCCCTCTCTCAGCTGTTATGTGGTGATGGTGGTGATGGTGTGGCCAGTTCCCTCGGCCCTGGTGTTGGTGTGAGCTCTCCCATCAAGCTGGACTAAAAACTGTAACCAGTAATCATAAGAGAAAATAAACCCCTTGTTCTCTTAAACTGTTTGATGGTCATTTATCAGCAACGATGCAGGAGAACTGCAACAGTAGCCCAAACCCACTTCCTGTTCTGTTCCCTGAGTGGAGATATGATGAGACCAGTCCTTTTTCTGCTCCTGTCACCACACCTTCTCCACCATGATGGACTAAATCCACTGGAACTGTGAGCCAACATAAACCCTTTCTCCCTTAAGTTGCTTCTGTCAAATTAGTGTATCAAAGCAAGAGGAAATAAATTAAGACACATGCCAGAATTATTAAGTTCTACAGTAAACCTGTGTGTGAAGTCATAAAGGAAGAGATGTTCATATAAGCTTGGCTGTTGTGTCTCAAACTGCCAAAGTTCCACCCAAGTGTGCAGTCACTGTGTAAGGTTGATATGACATTAGGTTTTCTCATGGGACCATGCACAGCAACAGACAGTGCCTAAAGGGTTTGGGGCCATCCAGGTTTTGGGGGTAGGGGTCTCCTCAATGTCTTGCTTAGGCCGTGCTGGGAGCATAAAGTTTGGGGATTCCAGAGCTGCTGTGAGTAAAGGGTCTGTGTGCTTCTGGAGCCAACTGCTTCCTGCTGTCTGCCCTGTGCAGCTTGGGATGACTGCTAGAGAATGTGCCTGGACATGGACGCAGGACCCACAGAGCTCAGGGGAGCCGCTCCCACTACTGAAATGACCAAGGAGCTACCGTAGTCATCCACATGTCTCAGGGTCCCGAGCACAGTTTGTAAAAAGCTTGTTCCTCAACTGAAACCACTCCCACTTCTACCATGCTCCCAGCTGAGGAGGTGACAGATTTTTCTACGCAACTGTCATTTTAACTAGAAGGTGCTTTACAGCCACCACAAAGACTCCCAGAAGAAACCTCCGGGCCTCTGGGAAGGGGCTGGACCCATGACCTCCATGCTTTGACCCCAGGGACTCTTGAGGAGTGAAACAAAGGACCAGTCTGGCCTGGGAGTGTCGACCCGAGGATGACCTCTTCAGCTCTGCCAGCTGAGCCCTGGAGGAGGTGAATGCCCAGAGGAGGTGGATGTGATGGCCTGCACTTGTGTGTGGCCTCCTCAACTTGAGAAGGAAGGGCAGGAGGAACAATAGAGCCCAGGGATCCGGAAGCCAACTTGGACAGGGAGACTACATCTCAAATGAAACCAAACAAAACCCAGGACAGGGCACAGACTCCACTTGGGCAACGGCAACCTGCTCCCTTGCCCCTCACAGGCTTTGGTGATGACAAGGGAGAGTGACAGGACAGCCCCATTACCCTGACTGCAGCCAGTCACCTCTGCCCTCTGGGACCCAAATCTGTTGCCCCTGTATGTGAGCTGGAGTTTGATTCCTGCGCGGGAAGAGGGCTGAGGATGTCTCTGCCCCCTGGCTTCAGAGTTTGGCTCACAAATCCACTTGGTCTCTGACTGAATGGAGGACCAGACCAGGAGCAGATATGGAGGGCTTTGTGAGGGATGAAAGGGGTAGAATTCTGGTCATCTATGTCCCGCCCAGCCAGCTGTCCTCAGGGAGGGTCAGAATTTGGAAGCTCTGACAGAGACATCTGTGCTTGGCATAAAAGATCAGGATGGGCCTCTGGACCCCTGCCTGTGGCTAGCTTTTTGGGATTTCTTGGAACCACACTCAGTGTCAGGAACCCTGAAAGTACCCCTCTCTCCTGGTCCTAGTCTGCACGGGGATATTTTGTCCTTATTCATACATCCATCTCATTCAATATGAGAAAACAATAACCATAATAAACAAAAGCCCCCATTTTCCAGGGGAAGAGAGCATGTGTCTGGTGGCTGGAACTGTGCTATGTGCAGACTGTGGGATCAACCCAGTACCCACATCAGCACTGAAATGGCTGCTTGCAGAAGCATGGCTGTACTGATTTGACAGCAAGTTGGCCTTTAACTCAGTCTCTTACTCTGCAGGAGAGTAGGCAAGCCTTTAGGAGTAGTGCTGCTTATTAAACACTTCAGGCTTCAAAGGCCACCACAGACTGTGTTATGCAGTGCAAAAGTTGTCAGAGGCAAACTATTGGGTGATCAATGAGTGTGGCTGTGTGCCAATAAAATTTTATTTAAAATATAAGCATGGGCCACAGCTTGCCAAGGTTCCAATCATACTGAAGGTGACTTAAATTCATATATGAATGCAAAATATTAGCAACAATTAAATTTTCTTTTCCTTTCATATATATGTATATAAAGTGTGTGGACATGTGCATATGTGTTGTAAGGTTTTTATAAATGTAAAATGATAGGCAAATTAGTGGGGATTTAAAAGACTTAATCCTACTAATTAACATTTAAACTCAAGTTCTTATTTTGACCAATTCAAACTAAAGAAAAAAAAAACTGGTCACTTTAAAACTCTGAGCAGGTACAAATGGCTCGGCCTACCTCACCTTAGTCACGGTACAAATGATGAGCTTACATGAGAGCTACGAAATTGTGGATTTTAAGTGTACATTTATAAATGACTGTGCATAGATGTGTACTATTTACATATGATTGGGTGTTTATATGCTTTTCATAATACCAAGCTAACTTATAATTGCCAAATTAAGCCCAGTTTCTTTTAAAGATGAAGTCTACTGTTACTGCATCCTTTTGAAAGACATGTTTTTCAGGTTTCTAATATGATAAATATTTTAGAATGTAGTCAAGTGTTTTTCAACTGTCTCTATAAATTTTCTCCTTGGTGAATCTGATGATAAAGATAATAAAAGTTTGCATGTTATTTTTTACATTAAGAATTAATGTATCTTGATTAAACAAAGATTTGATTAATTGGTAAAGTCCAACAACAAAGATAACAATATGCATGTTGTTTCATACATTAAGAACTAATGTATCTTGATTAGACAAATATTTGGTTAATGTCCATAAAACTCATAAAATCCTAATTCCTAATTGCTTGCCTCATGGGACAATACAATATAGTTAAAAGATCTTACTTAACACGATGCTGTGGATTATTACTAAAAGCACTCTGCCTAAAGGTAATGTTATAAATATAATGCTTGTTTCTCTCACCATTATCTTCACCTCACTGGGCCAGACAATTCAATTGATTACTTTAATATCTCTGATCATAAGTCACATACAAGTGTTATACAAGATGCAGAGGATAGAAAAAATATATATATATCAGATCTGGATCATTACGGCTACTAGATCTAATATGATCCTGGAGTTTGTTTATTAATGGCTCTGCCAATTAGCTATCCTTTCTGTGGAAGATTGCTCCCCTGCCTGATACTTAGCCTCATCTACATGAGACACTAGGATTGAGATCCTAGCCACATGGACACTGATATGTGGCCGACTATATGGCCTCTATATGCACAAAACTGTGACGTTTTACCAACAGGGAACTGAATGTAAGTTCCTACAAAGACACCACTGCACTTGTAAGACTGACTGACTTGACTGAAGAGACACTGCAGGTCTAGATTATCTTGGGCTTATCCTGACCCCTGGTTGCCGTTTGTTGTCATCCTCTGTGTGTGACCTAGCATTCTAATGACCATTACATGTAATAAGTGAGCAAGATAAGCTGAACAAGTTCAACACAGCCTTTTCCCTACTCTCCTGGGTATAAGAGTTCATGTCCTCAAACCTTCGATCACAATTACTTTCAGTCCTTGTATATGGACGCTACCTTCTTAACCTTCTTGTCAGTCTTGTCTCTCGTAGGCTAAGACCATCAGGCTCAGAACTCCTGATGCTCCTCTTTACCATGGGGCACTTGGACATGACTCTATCACTCTGGCCTGTAACCTTTCCCATATTGACCGTGTCCAGCAGGAAGTAGTAAAGAATGGATATGTTGCCCCTATCATCCATAAAAAGCTGGAATGATAGATCGTTTTCCTCTAACCCCCACATTCCAAGCAAAAGCTCTGCTTGCTGGTCACCCCCCCCCCCCGGGCTAGTCAGCACTGGCAAAGCCAGCACTTAGGTCACATACCTCACTGGGACAGGGACTGAAGAACCTTCTGTCTTTCACCCACCCACAAACCCAGGGATAAAAACTCCACTCCTTCTTCAGACCCCTTTTGTCTCTCTTCTGCCCGTGTCACTATGGAGCCATGGAACCAATTAACTTTTCCCATTCTTTTTCCATGACTGGCGTGTTTGGCCTCTTTGTCTTACAGATATATGAGCACATCTGTGGAGGTTGGAGGTGGTATCAGGAATCATTCTCAACTACTCTTCACATTATCATTGTGAACCTGGACCTCTAATTAAATCCAGAGCATGCCAATAGGTAGGCAGGCCACCATATCAGCGTGGAGCTTTCTGCAGGATCTGGGGATCTGGGGATCTGAATTTTGGTTCTATTGCTTGCATGTGCTAAGTGTTCAGTTGAGTCATCTCCTTAGATCCACAATTAGTTGTAACTTTAAAATATTCTTCTAGATTTAGTGTCAAAGTCCTTGTGGAATATAGGCAATGTATTTTTCAAAAGGCTTTAGAAGCAAGGATTTTCAATGTTTCAACACAAAGATATGATAAACATTTGAGGAATAAATGTTGATGTTGATTAGAACACTACCACATCCCATAAGTTTGAGTGCATCGGCTAAAATTAAATAGGAAGTGTGTATGCAAGCCTGCGGCAGGGAGCAGACAGCATAGGCTGCCTGAGCATGGTGGCGTCATTCACGGCTCCGTGTTCCAGATGGGTCCTTCTCTAGTATTTTCAGTGAGCACATCTGCTCACACATTGAGCACTTTCATGCAGGAACCTTGCGGCACATGTGTGCTCGGGGCAGCTGCCCACGCTGCACCTCCTATCCCCCTTCTGCCCTTCCCATGGCTTTGTCTCTCCAGTCATCCCCTCCCTGCCACGTTTCAGGAACCCAAATACCTTGTTCTCTCTGCTGGTCTCTCTGCTCCATGGACACGAGAGCTGAGAAGTGCGCTTGATCATAGGCCAGAACCAGAGGTGAGCAGTGGCACCTGTTGGGGGGGACCTCCAAGGGCAGGTAGATCCCTCCAAACGGGATGGGCGCAAAGGCTGAGGATGCAACAAGGCAGGGAAGGGATGGAGGGGGGTGGCAAAGGGAAGGAGGAGATATAGGGGAAGAGAAGGCAGGAGAGGGAAGGAAGGGAAGGGAGACAAGAGAGAGGAGGAGAAGGGGACAAAGGAGGAGTGACAGGAGAGGAGAGGGATGAAAATATAAGAGGATGGGATAAAAGGGGGGAGGAGAAAGAAAGGGAGAAGGGTGACGGAGCAGAATCAGGATGAGGGTTCCACGCTGATCTTTCACCGCGGACCTGAGACCCCCACAGTAATCAAGACAACCGAGCGGTCAGGAACAAGGCCATCACCCAAGATGTTCAGTGCTGACACTGGCTGATACCTACAAGGCCACGTTGTCCTGAAAGTCTTTCTCTCCTAGGTTCACTGAAATGTTTGTGCTGAGGCAATATCAACCAGTCTCCAGTGTGTCTGGTGAGCATGGTGAGAATCTCTTTTATTGAAAAGGAAGGGACCAGACAGCTCGGGACCAAGCTGCAAGTCAGAGGGGAAGTGGGAAGTGGGCATTCAATCTGTGACAATATGCCATTTGGTTGGTATCTCTCCTAATGAAGAATGAGGGAAGAGATGCCTAAAGCCCTCACTGAACACAACTATTTCTTCCTAAACAGTAGCAGTTTTTCTGCTTGTTTGCTTGCTTTTGAGACAGAGTCTTGTGTAGCTCGGGCAGCCTTCAAACTCGCTCTGCTTCTGAGGATGACTTGAACATCTTCACAGAGTGCTGGTATCACAGGCATGCACCAGTGCTGGGGATACATCAGGGTTCTGTGCATGCTGGTCTAGTACCTAGCTGAGCCGCACCCCTTGCTCATCAGCTGATGAGCTAGAGTCATAGTCTTGCTGGAGTGAGCACAGGGAAGATTATCTCTGAGTTTCAACTCTCTCGCTTACCCTCATTGTATGTCAGAGTGATTCAGCCGGCAGAGGTTTCCTGCTGTGCCCACTCAGGAGAGGGCAGAGTAGAGCAGAAGGAAGTGTGACTAATCCATGCAGGTTGCTGGTACTGCTGCTGGATGGCTGGGAGGGTTAGCAGGAAGGGGGATGGGCTATTTGCCATGGCTTTTGCTAGGGTGCAAGTTTAGATCTAAGTGGGGCATGTCACCAATTCATTTTCTGTCTGGCATCTGTAGTAAGCAGATCTTGTGGACAATGCCATTTTTAGAAGTGACAAACTAGAGAAGGTGCCAGCAAGAGGGAACTGGCTCCAACCAGTGCCAAAGGAGGTGAAAGGAAGGTGAGAACACAATGGTGGGGTTGGAGGTGGGGCTACTGAAGGGGGACAGGGACCTGAGACAGACTTCTGGTGTTTACTCCTTCTGCCACTTTAGTGAGTGTGACTGACCCCGTGGGCTCCCAGGAACACTTACCAAGCCTCCCAAGGCTCTGGGAAGCTGCAGGCTTAGGGAGTATTTGTGGGGGGCACTCTCTGTCCTAAGCTGAGCTTGGATAGGGGTACTGCTCAGTGGCACCAGCTTCAGAGTCCTCGTTCATCTGGGGAAGGTTGAGGGCTGAAAGGGGGCATTTATGAAGAGCCCATCCTCAGAATCAGTGCCCTGCTCTCAGTGGGCAAATGGTGAGACAGATCGCCCCCCTGACCAGTCCCGATTTTACACCAGTCCTGCCAGGGCCTCCATACCTTACCTTCCTTTCTGTTATTCTCTCTAACATTGTGTATCCTGCAGAGGGATGGGAGGTAACAGGAAAGCTGAGAGATGCTGGAACAAACAAGGCCTGGGTCTTTTGGAGGGAAGGTGGGGACTATCTAGAGTGCTCTAACAGGTTTCTCATGACTGTCTAGTGGTGGCATGAATGCAGGGCGGGTGGCTAAGAACAATCCTTGATTTCCCAATATAGGAAAAAGATGGAATAATGATTTTTGTGTGTGTCTCAGAGGAATACAAAGACCTTCTGGAAATCACAGGATGCTGTCTATTCATAAGTGGATGTCATACTTTCTGGGGTGTGATCAAATCCAACTCCCGGAGGTACTTACCTTCTCCACCTGAGTCCCTCAGCATTGTGTCTGCCACCACCACGATGGGTCTCCGAAGTATGTGGGCTAGAACAAAGACATGGAACTCTTCCAGGCTCTCATACACAGGGTCCTCAGCGTTGTCCACACTAGGGAACAAAACAGAGCGAGCCTGTCACAGGATTAAACAGATGGAGAAGCAGAGCAGAGCAGACTCAGAGCAGGGCGCTCCAGAATTCTGCATTCCGCAGCTGGGATCCTGGGCAGCCGCTTCATTGGCAGATGATAAGTACACAGGGTTAGCTCAGGAGGTGAGTTGGAGAGAACCAGTAGCAGAGGACTGGATCCAGCATTAAGATGAGGTCTTTGCAGCGGTGACCCGTCAGAGCCTGGGGTTCCTGAGGGCTGCCTGTCTGGGTACAGCAAGGATGCAGTGAGGGCTGGTGAAAGGGTCTTCCCTTCGGTCCATTCTGAGGTTCATTTCCCAGAGACATGAGATGCACAAGAACTGGAGGGTTCATTCCTTCTGGGATCTGAGGCACCTTCTTGGAAAGAACCAGAAGAAAGAAGGTTCAACCCAGAGGTGGGGAGGCCGTGATTAAATTACGGGCCTGTGCTCAGATCCTCCCCGAGAGCAAGGCTCCAAGAAGTGCTTTCACGGAGACTGAGACACTGGGGCAGAGGCTTGACCTGGAGCTCAGAGGGGCCCGGGCCATGCCACAGCAGCAGCACATGGCTAAGACACCCATGCAGCTCC
Organism: Typhlomys cinereus; assembly: GCA_023101885.1. NCBI lineage: Eukaryota > Metazoa > Chordata > Mammalia > Rodentia > Platacanthomyidae > Typhlomys > Typhlomys cinereus. Next base: position 3,325,843 of record JALPQD010000183.1, on the reverse strand, counting down.
GTGGCTTGTTCCTGAGCATGCTGGAAATGCCCAGATTGCCCCAGGGGAGTGATGGTCTCTGAGGACAGAGAAGGAGGGGGCCAGAAAAATGCATCCTTGTTTGAGAATATACATGGTTCTCCGTATCTGTAGGATTTATATCTAAGTATAGAAAATATTCTAACTTTTTGGCTGGACCGCCATCTTCCAGTAATTTGCCAAAATGACAAACACAAAGGGAAAGAGGAGAGGAACCAGATATATGTTCTCTCGCCCTTTCAGGAAACATGGAGTTGTTCCTTTGGCTACATATATGCACATCTATAAGAAGGGTGATATTATGGACATCAAGAGAATGGGTACTGTTCAAAAAGGAATGCCTCATAAATGTTACCATGACAAAACTGGAAGAGTCTACGTTACACAGCATGCTGTTGGCATTGTGGTGAACAAGCAAGTTAAAGGCAAGATGCTCGCCAAGAGAATGAATGTGCACATTGAACATATTAAACACTCTAAAAGCCGAGATAGTTTCCTAAAACAGGTGAAAGAGAATGATCAGAAAAAGAAGGAAGCCAAAGAGAAAGGAACCTGGGTTCAGCTCAAGCGCCTGCCTGCTCCACCCAGAGAAGCACATTTTGTGAGAACAAATGGAAAGGTGCCTGCGCTGCTGGAACCCATCCCTGTGAACTCATGGCTTAGTAGATGTGAAAGTTAACTAAATAAAAGACCCAGACTGTAAAAAAAAAAATTCTAATTTTTTTCAGAGAATGAAAGGAAGCAAAACTTGGATTTGCAGTGGCCCGAGCATTATCCTGAATGTTCAATGGAGTGGCATGTAGACACACCTTTTTTTAAAGGCACTGCGAATCCCCTAGAAATGATGTGTCCACCCTGTAGCAGGAAGTACAGGGCTCCTTACAAATTTTAAACCACTTTCCATCCTTGGATTTCAGTGTCCTTGGGGTCCTGGCGCCAGTTATCCTGAGACACCAAGAGAGGACGGATGACTGTGCTGGCCAGTGTGGCCACAAAACAGTTCCCCATGTGCACACCTCCCCAACAGTTGCTTCAAGTACTCCTGGAACGAAGTGGCAAATCTTAGAAAATGCATCGCGCCTTCTGGGGAGTTTTGGAGTTATGCTCGCCTATGTTTTATCTTGTTTCTTCTTTTTCTCTGGTAATTGTTAGTAGTTAAAACACATGTGGTAGGTGTCAAAACTCAAGTAAACAGAACTTCTGTCCTCTAGAACTAGTCTGAACCTCTTTACTCTGAGACATATCAGTGGTGCTTCCCAAGAGCAGGACATTCTTCTGCATGCCAGGACGCAGCACCCCTGTGAAGAGTAATGTCCAGACCCATTCGTGACAGCTACGCACCCCGCTGGTGTCTTTAGGATGCAGTTCAGGTTGAGGATCATGAGCTGCCTTCAGCCGTGGGATCGCTTCAGTCTCTTCCACTCAACCACGTTTCAGGATTCCCCTGACTCCTGTCCCCCAGGACTGCAGGCATCTCGTGAGGTCCTGAGTCTGGGTCTCACCACACGTGAGATGGATCTGCTGAATGCTTCCCTCAGATGGCAGCACCAACCATCCTGCCACGGGTGGTGGTGACGCAGTTACTCATTAGGGTCCTCTGCCAGTCCTCGCCCCAGCAGGGTGGCTCATGTCCCTTCTGAGGCCAACAAACATTCTATGTGGACCTGTGCACATTTCTCATTCTTTTCCAAACTTTTATGTATTTGTTCATGTCACTATGGATTTGTTTTCTATTTTAGCTAATACTGCATAAGTGTTGCAGTCCGCCTGCATGGTTGCTGATTAAATGACCATCATACAGCTTAAGGGAACAAGGAGTTTACTTTCTTACGACAGTCCGGTTACAGTTCACAGTCCAGCTTGACGGGAGAGCACGCACCAACACCAGCGCCAGGGGAACTGGCCACACCATCACTGCATAACGGCTGAGAGATGGACAATCCTTACTTGCCAGACCAGCATGTCTGGCCAAGTGAACAGAAGGACGCCAACTCTCTCAACCAGCTCTCTGTGATTTATCCAGGGCCTAATCCCACCCACCATGGGCTGGGTCTTCCCCACCAGCTAGACAATCTCCTGCAGGTTTGCTCTGGGCTTAACTCAACCATCAACTCTCTACAACTGTGCCCAGAGCTCACCTCAACAGTCAAGTTGACACCTGTGCTTAACTATGACAATAAGCTATCTGTTTTATTCTTTTAAAAATATTTTTAGGGCTGGAGGGATGGTCCCACTCTGCCTCACAAGCAGAAGGTCCTGTTTGGATCCCAGATCCCATGTAAAAAACAGTGGTTTGTACTTTTGGCCCTGGTGGGCAGAGCCTGGTAAATTCCATAGCAAAAGCAGAAAAAGAGGTAGAAGCAATCCAGGATGATTCCCCAAGTCACCCTGGGTCCTCCACAGGGACACACAGTGCCTTCACACACACACACGCACACACACACTAATAAATAGATAAATATTTTAAAACTTCATCTTTATCTACTATTATTGGTGGCAGGGCATGTGCATGGCATGTGTGGAGGTCAGAGGACACCCCGTGGAGCTGGCTCCTCCCTCTGCCTTTAGTTTGGTTCTTCACATTGAACTCAGGCTGTCGGCTTGCACATGAGCATCTGTATCCTCTGAGATACCTCCCTGGCCTCTATTTGTCATTGTCTGATGATCATACGCCCTTTGGTTTGTCAAGTGTGGCTCATTTCCATGTTCTTATAATGTGTCTCCTGTCATTGGTTTGGAGCATTTCCTTGCTCTATGGTCTAAGATGTCCAGGGTCATACTTACACATACACATTAGCATCTTCGTTTCCATCTCTCTGAATGTCTGCATGCATACATGTTTATATTTATTCTCCTTGCAATGTTCTCCAATGGTGGTAAGCTTTTTTACTGAACAATATTATAATTTCACTTATTCGATTGATCTCCCTGCATGTAAGTGATCTTTCCTCTCTGCTGTGGTCTCCCTGTGCCCACTCCTGCTCCCCTTTGCACCATCTGTTGCAATTCTCCTCATTCCCACCCTTACTCCTCTCCCTACCCTGTTTGGCTCTGACATCTGATTTGGTCTTTGGTATTCTCCTATCTCGCACCCACTGCAGATGCCATCCTGTTTTACTCTCCGAATGCTCTAGGCAGGATTTTATTTTCTTTGGAAGAGATGGGAAGTAGAAAAGAATGTTTTAAACACATGCAGCTTTCTTTAGACACACAACCCTCTGCACTTACAGGTTCCATACCTAAAGATTTGACCAACTCTTGTCATCATTCTGTAAACAATAGAGTAAACCTCTCTTCTTCATAGTGCCCAGTCTCTGGTAACTTGTTATAGTAACAGAATGGACCAAGATACTCATCATTACTGTTGTCATTGCTGTTCTCTTTTCCTTTCCCTCCCCTCCGTAGAAGATATCCAGTCTGGCCAGTACTTGAGCACCTGTCAGACATTTGTCTTCCCAGTGGCAGGTGTAGGAAAGCTTCAGTGAAGGAAATTCTGAGGAATACACAAGGCTCCTTCTGGAAGGACTCAGAAAGCCAAGATTCCCTGAATAGAGTCTTCAGAAGGGCTGTCCAATAGTCAAACATGCTTGAGCCTAAGCAAGATGGAGTGTTGGTGCTAATACGACGAGGCACCCCAAGAAAACCAGGGACCTGCAGGAGCGGCTGGTCTGTGTCTGTGGTGCTGAACCGAAGAACCTCCCATGGGCATATTCTTGGGTGTCGCTGGTGTCACAGCCTTGCTGGAGCTTGTCCTCAGCTGGGAATTGTAAGGTCTGAGACCAAGAAGCACCAGGCTGGCCGTGGTGGGGGAACCTGAGGTGATGTCACTGTTCACTTCCAGGGTCTGGTTATGCTCTGAATACCTTTCCTGCCGACCACTGCCAGTTCTCTACGAGCAGGTCTGGCGAAGATGGCAGTGGGCAGCTCTTATGAGCTTGTGTGTATGAAGCCTGGGTGCCCAGCCAGTTCCTTCAGACCTGGCACTCTGCTCTTCTGCTGCCCGGTCAGTACGCTGCCCAGTCCCCGCCTCCCCATGCCGTTGGAGGGTGACCCGTGGGAGGGTGGGGCAGCACTCACCCGCCTCCGGTGCCGCCGTTCTTGCTGAAGTGTGAGCGAGGCTCGCTGGAGGCCAGCTTCAACAGCTCCGTCCACTCCCGCTCCCACTCCTCCTCCGTGTATACCAGCCCTGACTGGTGCGAGGAAAGCTGGGTCAGGAGGTGGTGGCTGTCACACCCTGCCCTGCCTCCTCCTCCCCACCCAGGTGGCTGCACCAGACCACCAGATGATTCAAGCTCTACCAAGACCTGGCCTAGACACACCTGTCGGTGTCCCCTAGAGGCCCCATATATTTCCAGGAGTCCCAGTGTCTAATTTTAGAGGTGTTGATAGTGCTCTAACTATGGAGGGCTACTCCTGGGATAGGAATAAATGAACTTCAACCTGCCTGTTCCTCTGGCCAATAACAGTTTAAAGGGCTGACTGGTCAGCTTCACTTGATAGCTTTTCCATTTCAGGGGACAAAGTATTAATATGACCATTATTGGGGGTAATTCTCTGGGGGATGTTCTCTGAATCAGGACTGTGCGTGGGGCTGGGAATCAAGGGCTGCTCCTACAGTAGGTGACTATAAAAGTCACTATCCAAGCTGTAATGAAGGGAGAAGGAGAAGGCTTTCCCAGCCATACAGCATGAGAGGTACAGGTGGGTACGTGGCCACTGCCCACCAGCTAGAGTTCCTGTGTACCCTGGTGTGGCCTGAGGCCACAGCTGGTATATGCTGCCAACAGGGTCAGAGGGTACCAACCTCCTTGTTTTGCTGTGTCTGCTGCCACCTCCACCTCCGCTTCAGGGCTTCGCGCTCGGCACCCGTCCTCATCATGGTATAGAGAGCCTTCCGCAAAACCAGGTCCCGGTCATGAAAGCCCCACATTCCTGCAGCCAGGGTGTCACGAGGAACAGAGGAAGGAGAAAGGGCATGAGGAAGGGACAAAGCCAGAGGTAAATTAAAGAGCCACAGCCTGTCAGGTTGGCCTCATACCTGGGCACAAAGGCACCACTATGTGAGGCAGCTGTTAGTTTTTCTCATGGAGTCAGTTTCCTTCCCTCCTGGTCCTTGTGCTTCCTACAAACTCTGGTATGTGAAGGAAGCAACATTTCCTGTCCCAACAAAATAACAGGGTGACTGCTGAGTGCTCCCTTTCTCTGAGGTCTGAGGCTGTCTACCTCACCATACAGGTCTTACATTTGGGTGGGATCCAGTGCCTCTGGGAATGATTTGGTGACTTATCCTCATGGAAGGTCCCATGTCAGGATGGCCAACAGGATTAGTGATCTACCCAGGGTCAGACAGATCTGATGTCTGGAGAACTAGGAAATCTAGGGTTCTGAGAAGCAAAGTATCAGTGCATACCACTGTACACAGCGGGGCTATAAGAGATATCCTGCCATAACGGAGAATGTCTCTGTGTTGAGTTACAAGGGATTAAAAAGATGAACCAGCCATCTCTGTGTACATGTTGTGGGTGACCAAGGATCCCAATTAATAGAGGACCACTGAAGTGAAGTACTTCCCTGGCTATAGGGCAAAGGAGAAAGCCATCTATTCATGTATGCATGCATCCATCCATCCATTGTAGGTCCTGGGATAATAGTTACAATAAAGTTCCTTAAATCTCACAGGTAGCATGTTATAGGAAAGTGGGAAGTAAGGTAGCCGTTGAATGAGTTTATAATGTACAATGCCAATGTCATGAGAGATGAAGACGAGGAAGACGAGTGGCAGGTGCACCCGCTATGGCATAAGTGAAAGGAGACGCCAGTGCAAAGATTTGAATAGGTGAAGGAGGGAACTGAGTTGCCACACCAGGCAGAGGAAAGGCCAGGGACAGGCTCTGCTCAGGAGACGGTGAGCTTGAGAAAAAGCAAGAGGAAAGGAGGCTAAGAATGGAGGGGATGTGGCTGAGAGGAAAGAGGTGGGCTTTCCCCTGAGCGGAGAGCCTTTGGAGTGGGCCCTGACTTGGCTGCTGGCTGACCGTGACCAAGTGAAGTGCACTAAGTGAAGACTGTAGTAGGTTCTGCAGTAGCCCAGGCCTTCATCCTTTCCTCCAGCACCGATGGACAGCAATGTCCACTCGCAATCCTTACGTATCCTCAGACCTCTTCCACTGCCTCTGACTTCTACTGCAGGGCTTGCTCACTCAAGTGCTCTCGTCCCAGGCATGTCTGCCTACAGACTCGGTTCCAGGACGCCTGTCATTTCTATGTCATTTCCAATAATCTTCTCAGCATCAGACCTGGTCAGCAGGCGCCCATCACAGTGCTGGTGCTGAAAGTCGGGCAGCTGGTTTGGGCAGTCCTAAAGGTGTAGTTTAGCTATATCAGTGCAAAAACACAAGCCAGGTACAAATCAAATATCACTTATCTCAAAGTCTGGGAAGTGTTTTGAATATGTGGATGGGACCCAAGTTGAAACTTAAAATTGAAACCTGAAATTCATTGATGCTTTCTATGCACTTTCTGCACATAGCTTACAGGAATCTACAATGTTTTAAAATAATTTTGTGCATGAAACAAAGTTTCGTGGTGTGAAATTTTCCACTTATAGTGGCATATTGATGGTCAAAAAGTTTTCAGATTTTAAGTATTCAGATTAGGAATTCACAAACTGTGTAGGGATTAAAGGACCTGTGGTCTGTGGGCTCCAAGCTCCACAAGGGATTCTTAATAGGCCTATAGGGCTGATCAGCTGTGTCTCAGCATCTCCTGCTGATGGGGCTAGGCCCAAAGGAAGCTCATAGAGGAAGCACAATTAGAGTCACTACAATGTCATATTACCTCATCTGATTGAGGTGATAGGATGATGTCTTTCTATACCATAATATATGAGGCATATAACCTATGCTAGAGACATTATTAAAAGAATGTGAAGAGACTGAAACATAATAGATCTATTATTTGTTCTCTAAGTTTTATACAAAAGAATGTAAATCATATATATTCAAATATTAGGAAAATAGCTATATTCTAATGAAATTTGACCTAATGGCTAAAATTATGGACTTGGAGAAGAAAACATGGAAAATTTTCAATAAAATTTCAAAATGGATGTATTGCATAAATATGTACAATTCTAACTTGCCAATTCAAAGGAAAAAATGTAAATTTTATGTGGGAAATGTTACATTTGAACTGTCACATAGTTAGATTGCAATTTCACTTAAAGAACAGGAAAATTTCTGGAAGGCAATATACAAAAATATTGAAAGTGGCCAGCACTGGGTAGAGGAATTTTTGATATATATTTTTAAAAGAAATACTTTTTATTAGTTTGAAAGATGGAGCAGAGGGGAGTGGGAAGGGAGAAAGAGTGTACAGGTCACCATGACACACTGGTGGAGGTCAGAAGACAACTTTCGGAAGTCAGTTCTCTCCTTCTACCATATGAGCTTCCTGGGATGAAGCTCAGGTTCCAGGTTTTTGAGCAAGCCCCTTACTCACTGAGCTCTTCCGCCTGACCCAAGTTTGTTTTCTCATTGTCATAGTTAAGCACAGGTGTCAACTTGACTCTTGAGGGTTTGGGCTCTGGGCACAGTTGTGGAGAGTTGATGGTTGAATTAAGCCCAGAGCAAACCTGAAGGAGATTGTCTAGCTGCTGGGGAAGACCCAGCCCATGGTGGGTGGGATTAGGCCCTGGATAAATCACAGAGAGCTGGTTGAGAGAGTTGGCATCCTTCTGTTCACATGGCCAGACATGCTGGTCTGGTAAGTAAGGATTGTCCATCTCTCAGCCGTTATGCGGTGATGGTGTGGCCAGTTCCCTTGGCGCTGGTGTTGGTGCGTGCTCTCCCGTCAAGATGGACTGTGAACTGTAACCAGACTGTCGTAAGGAAATAAACCCCTTGTTCCTTTAAGCTGTTTGATGGTCATTTATCACAACCATGCAGGTGGACTGCAACACTCATACGCTGTAGAACACTTTCAAAAGCCAGCAGAAGATACATGTAGAAGCAGGAAGTGGATTGCCCCCATATTTCTTTCTCAAATTGTAGACTTTACTGTGTTCCCCTTACTCTTGGCCTCCGGTTTCCTCCCACCTCTGTGGACCTTTGTCAGACCTTGATGAGCTTCTCGCAAAACCCCTCTCTGTCTCCTCTCAGCATGCCTCTTCTGTGCAGATCCTACTGTGGTCTAAATGGAAGTCCAGGGCTGGCTCTCACTCTGGGTCACAGTACCGTTAAATTTTACTCGGGAAGGTATTCTCAACAAAGGACCATGTTCTCATTTGAGGGATGGTCTTCCAGGACTGCTAAGTAACTGTAGGACTGAAGCCGGGCCCCTGGTACAGTCACAGAGTCAGCCTTGTGCATGTGAGATGGGGCCCAGAGAGATGACTGAGCATCTAGAGAGTCTGACTATGCTATGTCAGTATTGGCAAATGTGCACTTGTGGGTATGGTTCTCTGTGACCCTGAAGCTCCCACCTGGTTGGAGAAGGCTGATGCTGTGTCCACAGTATGGCCTGTGTGTGACTGCCGAGAGTTGCCTACATGGGGTACCTATGCTTGTCTTCTTATCCTTATTTCCTTTGAGGTATAAGGATATAAATTTGAGGGTCCACAAATTTCCAGCCTCTTGTACTGCTCCCCAGTCTTCCTGTTTGAGCTCCACCTAGTGAAGTTCCATCTCTGAACACCCTAGGGATTTGTGCTTTGTGCCCTTGTGCTTGTGTTGTTTCCTGCCTATAGGCTCCTCTTTTCTACTCTTTCAAGTTGTCAAGTGTCAGGTTTTCATCCTCCAGGAAGCTGTGTGTGATTACTGCAGGCAGGAGTCTAAGGTCGTTCATCCCAGAAGCGCCTGTTCAAGGTCTCCCCTTGTCAGGACAGGTCTCCTCACATGTGATTTGTCTCTGCATCAACCCAGAGGGCTGCCTGGCTAGCGGGGCTAAGATCCATCCTATGGGAACTCTTCCAGCTGGTGGGCATGGGTGGCTCAGCTTTGCATGCTGGCTGCATGTTTATCATGTGTCCAGAAGGCCGGGAGGCCTGCAGCCTTTGTCTGGGCTGGGGAGCTTACCCAATGAGGCAGCATGTAAAAGGCAGTTCCCATCCCCTGTCGTGGCCAAAGGAAGAAGCCGTTTACAGCTCGTGCACACAGTAGACCACCAGTTCAGGCGACCTGGAATAGAAGCTCACTTTAGAACAGAAACTCAGAAAAGGAAGAAAAAGAGACGTGTGCAGGTGTGTTTTGTAATAACAGCAAGAATCAACAAAAGGTTTCCCGGAGAATCTCAGTAGGAAGCATGCCATTGCTATAACTTTTTTCAAATTATAAAGAAAAAAGTGTGGGTAAATATAACAAGCTTCTCTTCTCCTCTTGAGAGCAAAACCAATAACATCACTTAAGTTACTGTCTGCAAAATGAGTATTTAAGACAACTGTGAATAATGGAGAATCAAGGAACAATAGGGTTTACATGCTTAACTAAAAATGGCTAAATATCAACAGCAGTCTGCTTTGATAATGTATATAATGTAATACCCAGAATAATACTGAAAAGACTGAAGAAAGTTACATTTATAAACCAATTCTACATGTCTGTAATCAGTGCTCCTATTGCGGCAGGGGATCACATGATTAAGTCTGAGCTATACTGACACACTTTGCTTAAAAAACAAATAGCATGCACCTACTCAAAAATTATAGCAACAACAGCAACAATATTTTTCTGATGCCAAAACCACATGAAGAAGGTGCAAGGACATACAGATAGAGACCTCTCATAGACACAGTGCACATTTTTTAACCTAAACGGTTCTTAGAAGTACACACCAAATATATAATATGTAAGTGCATGGGAGGTCTATTCCAGGGACAAAAGTTTTATTTTGGAAATATTGGAAAACTCATTAGCTGACTTATTTTCATATTATCAAACCACAGAAGAAAAAATTATGATATCACGAGAATGGAAACAAAGCATTTAGCAGAATCCAACACTTATTCACAATTAGAACTAGAAATAGGGACTGGTGAGATCTCTCAGTGGGGAAAGCACCTGCTTGCAAACCAAGTAACCTGAATTTGATTCCGAAAGCCCACCATGGTGCACATATGTCTCTCTCTCTCTCTCTCAATTAAATGAATAAATAAAATATCAGAAAGTTAAAAAACCCTAAAAAAACTAATAATAGGAAGGAACTTCCTCATCAGGATAAGTTACGTCAATAAGACTCATACTATTAACCTCGTGGTAAAATACTTGATGTTTTTCTGTTAAGTGTGGGCCAAGGCAAGGATGACCTCTCTTACCATGGCTCCTCAACTTCATACTAGCATGCTAGTCAACGGAATGTTTAAGGAAAGGAACACAATTTCTGTTTACAGATTAGAGAGAAAGAGACAACATTGTTGTTATTTGTGGATGACTTGATGCTTTATACAGAAAACCAGAAAGAAGTGACAAAAATATTGTGTTTTGGGCTGGCAAGGTAGCTCAGAGGAAAGAATACCTGCTCACAAACCTGGTGACCTGAATTTGATTCCCACATGGTGGGAAGACAGAAATGACTTCTGAGATTTATTCTCTACGTGAAGGCATGGATGAATGCACCTTTACTGCTTCCTCTCTATTTCTGAGTCTGCCTTTCTCTCAAATGAATAAATATAGTGCTTTTCTTTAAAACATTTCATTTTGCGGGCTGGGGAGAGGGCTCAGGGATTAAATTCTTTGCCTTGCAAAGAAAGAGACCTGAATTCAGCTCCCCAGATCTCACATAAAATGCCTGGCAGATATGGCAGTGGCATGTAATTCTGGCCCTGGAGAGCAACAAGTAGGTAAAGCAATTCATGATGATTCTGATGTCATCACTGGGCCTTCCATAGGCACGTTCACTTAAGAATCCTCTTGTACACTCTCCCACGTGCAAAAAAAAATGTTTTGTAAAAGACATAGGAAATCAGTTCACATAAATTGTTAATTTGTATAGACTAATAATACTTCTACAAGTATCCTAATTAAAAATGCCATTTATAATCACTCATGAGCGAGTTAGGCATAGCTCTAACACATGTTTGATATTTTCAGAATGAAGATGAAAGAATCAAATCAAAGTTCTAAACAAATGGAGACATGTATCATGTTAAGGAGTTGGAAAACTGTCAGTATAGTAAAGACAAATTCTCTCCAACTTGAAGAGCTACAGTTGTTTCCTATGGAAATCCAAGCATAGTTTCTTACAGAAAGGAAATTACTAACAATCTGGCATGCTGTAGTTTAGACATAAGACAGTGACAACTGACGACCACTTGTTCTGCAGTGAACATGTTAACTGCAGATGATCTTGGATGGAAGCAGAGCATGTGCAAGGAATAAAAAGATTTGCATGTAAGTGGACACTAATAGCTTACAATATAACTAGCAGTGTCTGCTGGGGATTAAATTATATGTAGAACTAAAACAAATGACAGCAAAAACATAATATAACAGTGTATATTAAGTGACACAATTGCAAAGCCTTTATATTGCATAGGAAATGGTGAAAGTATCAATTTACAATAAAATCTAATATCAAAGACACATTTTATTAACTGTTAGGTAATATTCCAAACTGTTGAGACAATAGAAGGAAAAACACAATGCAAACATCCTCAGATAACTGAAAAGAGTTCAAGATAGAGAGGAGAAAAAAAGAAACACCAAAACAAGTAAATGACAAGATATTTAAACTAGGACAATATATTTCTTTTTTTTAATGTGAAATGAACTTGGAGTTTAATTAAAATCAAAACAGGGATACATTAAAGAAATAAAAGTATTTTTCTGGTTATCGGTTTTGAGACTCAAAGCATCCCCAAACATTGGATACCCGGCTCATTCTTGAGATGCTGACCATCACGAAAGGGTTTCGCTGTGGACCATTTGCATTGTGTAGCAGAAAACAGAACTGAGTTCTGCAGACATCCTTCCTTTATTTTCTTCTAAAATGTCTTCATGAAAAGGGTCTTTTTTTTCATGGTTCAAAAGAAAAACAAAGAGCTTCCTTTCCTGGCCAGTGGGGGGCAGATACCCAGTCCGCCCAGAACTCCCAGGACACCACAGCTGCTTTGCTTTCTGTTGCTTTGCTTTCTGTTGGGGAACTCCTCTCCTGGGACCAATGTTCCTGTCCCTAGCACCAGGAGAGTGGGATGCAGGAAGTGACCACTGAAAGAGAAGAGGTGAGGGGTGGGGAGTAAAGTGGGGAGTGAAGGGAAAGATGGAGACTTTCTTCAACAGCTCACCTCAGCTGCCCGTTCCATATTTCAAATCAGACCCACCTCACCCACAACCAAAAAAAAAAAAAAAAAAGAACTGAGTGAAGTGAAGAGCCCAGGAGGGACAATGGGAGACAAAGGACGGACACACCAAGCGGCAGGCTCACCTGTGGGCCATTTTTTTTAATCTTCCTAATACTGGAAGGTGTTTTGTTAAAAAGTCACTCTTCAGAATATATCTAAAAAGGTCTGTAGTTATCTTAAAAATAGAAGATCGCGCCTTTGCTATGAGGAGTGACAAATATTATGAGATACCAACATGTGAGATGTGATAGTTAAGCCTGGGTGTCAACTTGACACAACCAGTATTAACTAAGCTGGGCTGAGACCATCTCTGGAAAGGGTCAACTGAGACTACTTGAAAGGATTATACCTGCCCCAGATCCTATCAGAATCTCCAAAGCTCTCATAGGATCCTCGCAGTACTGTATCATATAAAAAGGAGCCACCAAGGAGAACGGATCTCTTCTTGCAGCTGTGCTAGGAATCGTCCTTCCTTCTGGCCGCCCGGACTAAGACACTAGGAGTTCGCCAGCCTTCAGCCATCACCCACTTGATTACCTAACTGAGCAGCTAGCTGTTGGCAGCCATTGTTGGAACTACCTCGGCTACTGACAGCCTTCACTGGACTACCTCGGCCATATCTGTAAGCCAACTCATAAATTTCATATATATATATATATTCGTTGTGAATTCTGTGACTCTAGAGAACCCTAACTAATACATGAGGTATCTTGAGTAGATTTGAAAAACAGTCTAGCGGAGAGACAGAAGGAATCAGAGGAGGAGGCAGATGGAAGGAAGGGGGAAGGGCAGAAGTGAAGGCACAGTGGGAGTGGCAGGAACAGGGGAGGATGCTCACCCAACTCCATGCATGACCTCAACAGCCAAACAATCAGATTGGAACCGGGGAAGGGAGAATGTAGTTCTAAGAACATTCTAGAAGTCAGCTTTAAACCAAATATAAGAAGCTGCAATCCCAGGCACCAAATACCACGTTTAGTAAACCATGAGACCGTGCGGTAGTCGCACAGCTCGGCTCTTGGAGCCGCTGTCAGGCTTTCTCCACGCCGTGATCAGGCCTCGCCCACTATCATAGTCAGGCACAGATGTCAACTTGACAGTTGAGGGTTTGAGTTCCGGGCACATTTGTGGAGAATTAGTGGTTGGGTTAAGCCCAAAGCAAACCTGCAAGACATTGGCTGATGGGGAAGGCCCAGGTGGGTGGGATTAGGCCCTGGAATAAATATAGAGAGCTGCTTGAGAGAGTCGGCATCCTTGTGTACACTTGGCCAGACATGCTGGTTTGACAAGTAAGGATTTTTCCTCTCTCAGTTGTTACGAGGTGGTGGTGTGGCCAGTTCCCTGGCCCTGGTGTTGGTACGTGCTCTCCTGTCAAGCTGGACTAAGAACTGTAACCAGTAAATCCTAAGAGAAAATAAACCCCTTGGCTCCCTTAAGCCGTTTGATGGTCATTTATCAGCAACCATGCAGGCGAACTGCAACACCCACCAAGTGGGGGTCACAGGACCTGCTCTGGGAGCAAAGGTGGCTCAGCTCTCTCATGGTAAAGATGCAAGCAAGGACACTGGCCAGGAGGGAAGAGGGACTGGTCGTAGAGACCGAAGAACTTAAAACCTCTGTACAAAAGAATGCAGTACGTGAAGGGATGGGAGATGATGGATCATGCTGAAGACAGGTCACCAGGGCAAGGGGAAGGTCGAATGCAGCTCATCGAACCATCATTTAGCACCCAGAGGAAGTGGAGATGGATTCTGAGCTGGGCTGCTGGGGCTGCCTCTTCTCTTGGGTGTTGATCCTGGGGGCGGCAAGTCAGGTGCCCCCGAGAAGCTCCACGCTGCTGCTCTGCTTTCTAAGGGATGGCCCCATGTCCATTTCAAACTGCGCATCACCCCAACTGCATGCTTCCTGTCCTGATTGTTCCAGCTGTTCACTTTGACTTTGGAGTCTTTGATTAAGGAGCCAGGGCTAGTGACTCCAGGGCCACTGGGTAGATGGCAAGGCGGGGTTTGAGCCAGGGGAGAATTTTGACGATCCAACAGAAACTTTCTGTCATAAATGATTCGGGCTCCTCCCGGCTGGCGAACAGCGTGTTTCCTCCCCCTCCCGGGGGAGAGGTGCACTAGTCTTGAGGTCGCTGATGGCCACGGTGCGGGTGGGGCTGGCAGGGCTCTGCCTGGGCCGGTGGCCGCTCCCCAGGACATGGCTCTGGCGCGGGCGCTCGACTTTATCCCGCGGGTGGTAGCGACTCCTCAGGCGGCCGTAAGCGCTGAGCCAGCTCCCTGTTCGCTTCCTCTCGCTTGGTGGTCAAGCTCAGCTCTGCTCCCCTAACGCCGCAGCCCCCGCCCAATCTTCCGGCTTCCTCCAGAACAATACATTTCAAACAAGCCTATATTAGCATTTACATTAAATATGAATAGACTGAATTACAAGACAGAGCGCGGGTGAGTAAATTCTGGCAATTCAACGGTGGTGGTAGTTAATAAAACCATATTGCATTTTTTAAAATCTTTTGAGAGAATAGATTCTAAGTATTCTTACTCATATAATGAAAAAGGGTAATTATGTGAGGTGATGGGTATGCTACCTAGTTTGTGGTAGTCATTTCATATTGCACATGTTTATTAAATCACCGCCTCGTGCACTGTGAATGTATATAGTTAGCCTGCCAATCTCATGGGACAGAGAATGAAGAAGACCCGAACCTCCTGAGTTTGAGACTAAGGACTTCATTACTCACAGCAAGCACCATGTTTATGCCAGTTCATCTTGCCTGGCAAGTCTCACAGAGGTCAGCCACAGATAGAGATACTGTGCTGTTGGATGTGTGTCAATCAAGAAACACAAAACTTAACAGACCCCCAAGCCCTTAGAATGGGCTGCAAGGAAACTTGTCCACACGTTGTTTTGGAGACCGAATTCCATTTCTTTTTTGTCGATAGTGAACACACCTCCCCCCTGCCACAGGGCAGACATTATCTTTGTAGGAGTTTGCTGAACGGAGAATCTTTCCCCGGTGGACCTCATCTCTGCTCTATTTTTCAAGGTTTTCTGACCAGGTTGTTAGCTATTCAACCTGGGCATAGCACAAGTTTACAGGAAAAAGCTAAGAGAAACTCTTTACAGGCAAATCCCCTTTGTGACTGTTATGGATGGTCTTAACTGCCAACTTGACACGATCAGTCTAGAATCATCTGGGAGCAGGGCCTCTGGGCATGCCTGCAGGAGATTCTCGATTGTCTTGATTGATGTAGGGACATCTCATCTTAAAGGTGGGCAAGACCATTTTTTAGGCAGGGGGTCCAGGAATGTATGAAGATGGAGAGCAAGCAGGCGTGCACTGATCCAATGTTCTCTGCTCCTGCCTATAGATGTGATCGGTTCTGTCAAGCTCCTGATGCTGTAAACCTCTATGCCATGACAAACTTTAACTGGAGTTTTGGGGCCTTTTTCTCTTAACTGTTTAAGTTGGATATTTTATCACAGCAACTAGAAAGGAAAACTAAAACAATGCTTAAGGTACCCAAGTCTTGCTAAAATCTTTCTATCTTGATTTTGCTGATACCTCCAGGGTTAAAATATCTGTTGGTACAGGTTTACTTTTCTAAGTTTTCAGAGGTGTTTTTATTTAAAATTTGGAGTCTCAGCTCCCAGTTGCTCTTCTGAAGATTTCTGCATTTGTCTTCCTTACTGAGAAAGTACGACAGTTTGCCATTAGCTATTCCATGGATTTTAGGATTAAGAGACTGCCAATTCCTTTTATTTTGGCTAATAATTCAATTTCTATATCCAGAATAAACCCAACTTCGTTGAATTGTATTGACGGTTTACTTGTTAAATATTTTGTGACAATTATGTCATGATTATTCATGAGAGATGCCCATGGGTCTATCACTTGTCAAATGGAAATGGCATATCCGAAATATTGCCGACTTGGTTCCAGAAGCATCTCGAGATTGCATGAAAAAGTAGCAGTTAACTCTTTCTGGGAGACATTATTCTCCATGCTGCTGCCCAATCAAAACTGCTTCATGTGTGAGTTTCTCAATGCAGTCTCCTAAATGTTGGAATTGGTTCACTGATGTCTCTGCTGAGCTGGAGACTGGTGTTGTCCATCAGGCTATAGTATTTGTTGAGCTCCAGTAGCTCCACAGAACCAAAGGTGGACCCGGCAGTCCATTTGCTGAGGAGGACTCAAAACTGCTCCTGTACTCTGGCCAGTCTTTTCTGGATGAAGCTTGCTATATTTTCAGTGATCCCCTAGACTCTGGTCAATGACACATCAATTCATCCTCAGCACAAAATCCACAGATTGTTGGATTAAAGAGTCACAAGACGCGACAGCAGATCACAACTGCTAATCTAACGTCTGGCACATTGAGGTTCACTGAGCTCAGCGTTTGTTCACTGATAATGATAATGAGTGCCCCGTGGCATCTGCACCTCTCAAGTGCCCTGCTGCTGCCTGGACCCCTCATCCAGCAACATGGCAGCGCTCCTTCTGCCACAGGGGCGGACTTACTCAAGGGCTCCAAGCACTTGTGCAGAGGTGTCCACTGTGAGCCATTCGCAAGTGACGGTGTCTCACAGTGGAGAAGGATGCGCTGCCCAACACAGCTCTTTCTGCTCCTGCCACACAAGCCCTCAGGGCTCTTGGCGCTGTCTCCCTGACAGTGACCTTTTCAGCTAACAGAGCTGCCGTTCTGGTCCAGTCAGCCCTGGCCGTACTGTTATGACCTTTAAAACTAATCCATGCTATTCTTGGCTTCTCCATCTTAAACCACCTTAAACCTATCAATGGTGTGTCTTTGATCAAAACTCAGTTAAGGGTTTTATGTTCCCACCATCCACTGGTACACCTCCTGTTTGCAATGGGCAGAATACTGAAGAGACTCATAACTGGTCAAGCACTCGAGAATAAGTGACTTGCTGTGGCATAGCTTCCTCATGTTCAGTCAGCAATGGAAGGAAATAGTCAGACATCTACATGATCTCCTCCAAGGCTCAGAGAACAATGTGGAAGGGAGACCAGAAAGAATGTTGAGAGCTGGGGGAAAGGAGGAACTTTGTGAAGCTATTTCCTCCCAACTGAAGAAGGTGGGAAGTCCAGATTTTTCCATGGATGCCTGAACTCAGGACCTCAAGCTTGCATGGCAAATGCTTTTACCCCCATTATATCATCTCTCGAGCTTCCTGTCTCCTATCTTGATGGCCTTCTGGGATGGTTTCCTGGGAATTTCCAAAAACAAAATAACAAACAAACAAAGTAACTAACAAATACATTATGAGGTAACAGGCTCTTCCTGACCTTTTCTCTAATGGGCAGAATTTTCCTCCATGGGAGACGCTGCCCTGTTCTTTCTTTGCACAGCTAGTTTTCTAGTCATTGCTGGCATGGACATGGCCATCGTTGACCTCTCTTATATCTCAAGTCAAATTTGTAGCTTCTGCTTCCAGAACCTGCTTTCTTCAGTAGCTAATCAGGTTTATTTTTCCCATATTTTAACTTGTCAGAGCAACTCCTAGATTATAGGTCAATGAGTTCTGGATGGTACTGCCTCAGAGATATCAACCGCCACCATCAGCATGGCTACCATATATTACCACCTAGGACACACAGATCTCCAAACGATGGCACAATCTGATCTTTGGCCTTTCTAAGCTTGTCCTCTCCTTTTCTAAAATATCTCTCTGGTCCTCTAGGAAAGCTTCGCAATCCTACAGTCCTCTGGCAGATTAGCAATGCTGACCAGGGAACCCTTTACATCCCGACTCAGCTCTGAGATTGCTCTTGAAGACAGAGGTTTTCATCTCTTGTCAATGATCGGCTCTTACCCATCTATCAAAGGGAAAATGTAGAAAAAATCAGCTAAGAATAAAAGCAGAATCCCCACACTTTCAGACAATCGGGCCATGAATGCTTAAAGTCTGACTCCATGACTTATGTCCTACACAGACATAGGCCCACCTATGTATCCAGCTATGAACCTCACACAAATGTTCATAAGATAAAGCTAAGTAAACCTTCTCAAATACCATAAAGGAATTCCACCCCTGTCAGCCATGTGAGTGCCTCTCTCTCACTTGCTGCCTCTCTTCCAATGCGCTCGAGTGAATTCTCCTTTTGTGCCCTGAGTAAGTTCTTTTTTTTTGCCCATGTCATTGGTCTCCCCTGTGCCATTTGACACGGCAGTGCTGAATGTTGGGGTGTCCTTCTAAAATGTAGCCTCACAATGATCTCTGACTGCTATGATCAGAATATTTGTACCCCGCTACAATTCATATGTTGAACTGCAGTCTCAAAAGTAAAGGATGCAAGGTGATTAGGTTATAAAAGCTGTACCTCATGACCGGGATTAGTGTCATAAGGAACCTCTATGTTTTTTCTATCATGTAAGGACACAGAGAAGATTCAATCTATGAGGCAGGAGCCCCTCATATATCACAACTGTTGGTATCTTGATCTTGGGCTTCACAGCTTCAAGAACTGTAACAACACATTTTCTTGCTTGTAAATTACCTAGTCCCAGGCACTTTATTTTAAGAGCCCAGAAGGACTAAGACAGCATGTTTCTCTCCTTATTTTTCTTCTCTTTTCCTGATGTGTATCCATCTTTGATAGCTAGGACCTCACAGTTCTAAACAACAGCTGTTTATTTCTCATGACTCTGGAGGACAGAAGTGAAGTTCCAAGTCAAGATGTTGGCAATTTCAGCTCCTGGTGAGGACTCTCTACGCTGGGCTTGCAGGTGGCTACCTTCTCACCAGACCTCACACAGGGACAAGGGAACTCTGGCCTCTCTTCTCTCACAAGGATGCTAACATTATCATGGGGTCTTAGACTTGAGCTCTCATCAAAGCCTAGTTTCCTCCCAGTGACTCTACTTACTAACATAATCATGTTGGACTTGGGGGTTTAGTATATGAATTTCTGGGGGACACTATTTAATCCATATGAGCACCTCTGTAAAGCACATCTTCTTTCAGATGATGTGGTCAGATGAACAGAGCATGAGTTATATAAACTTAGTTTTGAAAATTCAGATTCTACCCTGGTCATTTCTGGCTATGGTGCGGCTTTTATTTCTTTTTAGGCACACCCAACCTGACCTGCTTGGTATATTTATGGTTCAGTTTCATGAAAATATGTTTTCCCTCTTATTTCTGATCCTCATGGATAAGAGATATGGTTGTGATCATATAATTTTTTTTTTCAAAAAGGTAAGTTAAGACTGTATCCAGAAACTCGCAGCAGTGAGACTTGTCCTTACCAGACCTGCAAAATGACTGACATACCAACATACCCTTATAGACTATGAGGAACTGAAGAGAGATTAGAACACGCAGTGGAAACCTTAGTGACTAGAGCTGGATGAGTAAAGGGAAATGCCCCTATCAGTGGGGTGGCCCGAGGAGGGGCAACTTGATATGCTACACAGGTCTGAATCCCCACAAAAGGAGACAAATCAAAAGGAACCCTGGAGTCCACAGAAATGGCCAGGCAGGAGATTGGGAGTGAGTGGAATGGGTTGATGAGGGAAAGAGGAATTAGGTACTCAATATGCTTATAAAAAAAAGGTAAGTCATAAGTAACATAAGGGGCAGGGAGCAACAACCCCAGAACCCAAAGAAGAAATACCTCAGGTCCCAGATGGATGGGGAACATAGTGACCATGTTTTATTTTTCAGAACGAACCTGACAGACAGCTGGGTGAAGAAAGACATCCCATTGTGGTTCTCCTAACCGCTTCAAATGCTGCAGATGCCACAAAGATCCTTTTCTCTGATTTGGGAGTCTCAAGGTCTTCTGTCAGCACTCATGAACCATGGCAGGCTAGGTCATTAGCACTGAGAGGCAGAGTGAAATCTCAGACACTCTCCATTCCTGACATTTCCAGATGTGTCATGAGATACAGTGTTTACTATCCCAGGAGAGAGGAAGAGCTGATAAATTTAACAGGATGAGCTGAAAACACAGGACAAGCTTGAAGAAGAAGACAGAGCCTTCGGGACTGCAAACCAGTCTCAGCCCTGACTGGAATTAGGTTATCAGCCAGCAGAGGGAACAGTGGGTCTCTCTAAAGAGACAGGACATGTCCATAGGTTTATCTGCATGTTGTATATACTACAATGAAGACTACAGACATATAAATGAACAGTCCTTCAGGATTGTATTGTTGAAAAAAAATTAAGAAAATACGTACAAATGATTCAGATTTTAAGTCCCCTCACAGAAACTTTTGAGTCACGTTAGATTACTATGGTATACTTTCAAGCTAGTAGAAGGGCTGAGGAAATGGCTCAGTGGTTTTAGCCTTTGCCTCACAAGCAAAAAGACTTGAGTCCGGATCCCCAGACCCCATGCTGGGAGGATATTACAGAGGCCCGCAATTCTAGCCCTGGAAGGCAGAACCTGGGAAAACCCAGCAACAAGGAGGTAGAGCAATCCAACATGAATCCCAGTGTCACTCTTGGGCATCTTCAGGCAAACACTCACCCTTTTGTGTATATACAACATATTCTCTCTCTCCCTCTCTAAGAAAGTAGATGAGAAGCCATATTTGAAAGATGTTTAACATATTTTTCCAAATTTGGTGAACAATACAGATTTTATTTATTCTTTATTCCACAAGAATAAATACAAAGTAATACATGCCAAAGCATGAGAAAACTATTGAGAATTAAAGATAAAATCTTCAAAGCAGAGAAAGATAATTTAAAGCAGAACAATGAGCCAGAAGCCTATCTATCATGTAATGAGATCATTACAGTGCTGAATGGAAACCACCTCCAATCTTGAGTCTGCATCTTGAGAAATTATCCTCCACAATGAAATGCTGAGAAAATAAGGAATCTCCTCAATCTGACAAGTCATCTATGAAAACCTGACTGCTAACAAGGACTTGAAGGGAGATACTACATGCTTCCAACCTAAGATGAGAAACTATACTGAATGTTGAAGGAGTTTGTGAGATAAAAGATGAACATGGGAAAGGAATGTGTGAAGCTAAATTTATTAGTAAGCAAAATGATAAAGAATCTAAGAAACTACCAAAAAATATCCCACCCAAAACAAACAAACAAACAAACAAACAAACAAACCCAAACCCATGAAATTCACCAACTCTTAGGATACAAATCAATTAGGACAATGAAACAATGAGACCAATCAAATGAGAAACATAAATGTTTAAGCTTGTATATAATGGAATACATATATCAAGACTGAACACTATAAAAACATTCCTGCAACAAATGGAAAAAAAATAAGTGGAAAGTTAAACTGTGTGCTAGATGAAATTCCTTATTGAGAAGATATAAAATCATTTCTAAATTGATTTATAAATTCATCATAACTCCAATCATTATCATCTCAGAAGAGTATATTTTTAGAAAGTTGTTTCTAAATTTATGTTTACACTAAAAAATCAAGCAGTTAGTATAATCTTGCAAAAAAAAAAAACAAGTCAGAATACTTAATAGTCCCTGATTTTACTATTTATTTTGATGGTATAGTATCAAGATAGTGTAGAAGTGATGCTAAAAAGACAGAACAATGGAACAAAATATAGAGGCTAGAAGAGACCAACATGGCTGTCATCAAGAGGTTGCTAAAGCCATATAAGGACTACCAATGGGGCAATGGAGCTAGTTTCAAACAAATATCATTAGAATTAGTGGATATATGAAAAAAGAACTTCAATACATACTTTGATGAATTTGAGCTGGATCACAGACTAAGTTTACAAAGGCTTACAGACCTAATTAAAATGCTAAAACCATAATATGTCTTAGAAAAATGAGGAATAGAAATATTGGGATAGGTAAAGAAAAAATGAGTACATTTGATTCTATCAAAATAATAAGTTCTGTGCAAAGGAAGCCTCAGATTAGAAGAAAATCTTCATGAGACATGTATCTGAGAAAGGATTTGAGGTTGGACATACTGAAAACTCCTATAAGTCTTTAAGACCAGAAAAACAAACTAATAAAAGGAGGTAAAAATTTTAAAGAGAACTCACTGGGCTCTACTCCTCTTTACAGACTTGCAGCCACTGTAGGTAGGTCCACAGGCCCTGTCTCATGTTCCCCATCTTCCTCTTAAGCAGAGAGACAGACAGACAGACAGACAGACAGAAATGTTCAAGCATCCTCCGCACCTTACCATGATGCTGTATCACTTACAGAACTAGATTCCTCTCCATCCGTGGGCTAGAGATCCATACCTGACTGGTTGACGTGTACAGGCGTCAGCCTCCATCCTATCCCTTTATGTGTGCTGGGATACCACTCCAGAATAACTGGCCTCGCCTGACTAAGTGCTGCCATCCTGTATCCTCCCCGGCAAGAACATGCAAGCAACCCTGCCTGCAGTCCATTTGAGCCCCAGAAGAGAAAGCACACAATATATAACAAAACATAACTCCACACCTTAACTCAAGATGCTCATATCAAATGGAAAAACCCCCACAAGTTCAAGAAACCAGCATAAAATTAACCCAACAGAAACATTACACATAGAAAACCACCTGGACAAAATACAAGACAAAGTAATCAAAACAGTAATCATAAAGATGTTCAATGAAATCAAGGACTCAAAGGATTAAAACAAAAGGATTCCAATAAACTTCTATATTTCTTTTTTTTTGTTTTGTTTTTTTAACGTGGGACTTGGGATCTGAACTCAGAACCTTCTGCTTGTGAGACAGAGTCACAACCCCTGAGCCATCTCTCCAGCCCCCAATAAACTTCTTTTTTTTTTTATTAAAAATGTAATTATACATTTTAAAATTTTTTTACCAGTTCCCTCCCTCCCCCCTCCTCCCCCCGAACCTCCTCCTCCCCTTTCTTTCCTTCCCCATCTCCCAGTGCCTCCCCCCCAATTCCCAGAGAGTCCTTTATTGCGTACGCCTGACTCTCCTCTCTGGGCCCTCCTCTCTGATGACATATAAGGACCCAGTGGCATTTCCATAAGCCCTTTCTCTTGTTCCCCTTAAGCATAGGAGCACTACTATGGCTGTCAATCCCTTGCCTCCAGGGGTCTCGGTGCCCTTAACAGATGCTAGACTTTATGAGGGCAACAGTGCGCTGGACATTGTGCAGGGCATGCAAAGTCCCATTATGATTGCTTTGGCCCCAACTATTGTTGAGAATCTTGCAAATCGTTGTTCCTCCCATCCTTTTGCTCTTACAATCTTACCGCCCCCTCTTCCGCAAATGTCCCTGAGCTCCAGGATGGGGAGAGATTAGGCTGGCCTAGTTCTATGTGATTGATATAGAGTCTCTGAAGTTCTGGATTGTGGTTTGTTGATTTTCTTTTGCAGTTTTGCTGCTCTTGCAATGCCCTTCACTCCATCCTGCTGGGCACTGTATGTCATCCCCTGGCCAGAGACAAAAAGCTGTTAAACTGGAGTCTTGTTATAATAGCACATTCAAGGGTAGATGTAATAAAAGCAGGAAACCTCAGTGAGGGAGGGGTCCATCACCCATTTGCAAAATGATTACTTTTTATCTGCTAGACTATATGCCCTCCCCTTCTGGTGAGATCAGGAAAGAATGTCTCTGAACTTAACCAGGTTTCTCATTACTTACTTGCAGACCTTGATGGAGGCCTATTTTCTCTGCTGTAACATGGTCCCCTCTCTCCTTGTTTCTGGTGTGGGCCTCCTACCCCATCTCTCTTGTTCATAATCCTTGCAATTACTGTGTTACATAGGTTTACCTTTGAGTGTCTCAATGTGGGCTGGGTGAGTTTGTTACTAGGAGCCACCTATTAGGGAGTACATACGGTGCTTAATTTTCTGGGTTTGGGATACTTCACTTAATATAATTGTTTCTAATGACATCCATTTCCCAGCAAATTCCAGTAATTCATCATTTTTGATGGCTGAGTAGTACTCCATTGTATAGATGTACCACAGTTTCCTTATCCACTCGTCAACTGTTGGACATTTAGGTTGATTCCATGACTTTGCTATTGTAAACAGTGCTGCTATGAACATGGTCGAGCTTGTGCTATCGAGGCGAACCTCTGCTGCATGGGGGGTTATTCCCAAAAGTGGGATAGCAGGGTCATATGGCATTTCAATCTTTAATTTCTTTAAGAATCTCCAGACGGCTCGCCAGAGTGGCTGTATGAGCCTGCATTCCCACCAGCAATGTAGGAGAGTTCCCCTCTCTGCACATCCTCTCCAGCATTTGTCCTTGTTTGTATTGTGGATTTTTGCCATCCTGACCAGGGTGAGATGATATCTCAGGGAAGTTTTGATTTGCATTTCCCTGATGGCTAAGGAAGTGGAGCATTTTTTCAGATATTTGTTAGACATTTTAATTTCATCCCTGGTAAAGTTTCTTTTAAGTTCCAGGGCCCATTTTTTAATTGGGCCATTGTTTTCCTTGGAGTTTAGTTTTCTAAGTTCTTTGTGCACTCTGGACAGTAGAGCTCTGTCAGATATGTGGTTAGTGAAGATTTTCTCCCATTCTGTAGGTTGCCTTTGAGCTTGTGTGACAATCTCTTTATCTGAACAGAAGCTCTTTAATTTCACAAGATCCCAACTGTTGAGAGTTGGTAGCAGTGACTGTGCCATTGGATGTCTGTTTAGGAACTGTTGGCCTAGCCCAATCAGCTCGAGGGAGTTCCCTATCCTTTCAACTATGGTTTTTAAAGTCTCTGGCCTGATATCAAGGTCCTTGATCCATTTGGAATTAAGTCTTGTACATGGTGACAAGTATGGGTCCAGCTTTAATCTTCTGCATGTGGAGATCCAGTTTTGCCAGAACCATTTGTCGAAGATGCTGTTCTTTTTCCATTGGATTCTTTGGGCCCTTTGTCAAAGACCAAATGGCTGTATTTTTGTGGGCTTATATCCGGGTCTTCAACCCTTATCCATTGATCTGTGTGTCTATTTTGGAGTCAGTACCAGGCAGTTTTTAAAACTATGGGTTTGTAGTATAGACTAAGGTTTGGTATGGTAATACCTCCAGCAGTGTTTTTGTTACTCAGGATTGTCTTTGCTATCCTGGGTCTTTTGTGCCGCCATATGAATTTTGAAATTATTTGGTCAACTTCTTTAAAGAATTGCTTTGGGATTTTAATTGGTATAGCATTGAATTTGTATATTTCCTTTGGTAGGATGGTCATTTTTATAATGTTGATTCTACCAATCCAGGAACATGGGAGGTCTTTCCACCTTCTGGTGTCTTCTGCTATTTCTTTCTTTAGGGTTTTAAAGTTTTCATTGTAAAGGTCTTTTACCTCCTTGGTTAGGTTTATACCAAGGTATTTCATTTTTTAGGGGCTATAGTAAATGGGATTGTTTCTCTCAAGGCTTTTTCACTTCTTTCATTCTGGGCATATAGGAAGGCCTCTGATTTTTGCACATTTATTTTGTATCCTGCCACCCTGCTGAACTTCTCAATTAGTTCCAGGAGCTTCCTGGTGGAGTTTTTGGGATCACTTAGGTATAAGATCATGTCATCTGCAAATAGGGATAGCTTGACTTCTTCCTTGCCGATTTGAATCCCTCTTATGTCCCTTTCTTGTCTTATGGCTTCAGCTAAGACTTCAAGTACAATATTGAATAGAAATGGTGAGAGTGGACAGCCTTGTCTAGTTCCTGATCGAAGTGGGAATGCTTCCAATTGTTCCCCATTTACCATAATCCTTGCTGTGAGCCCCCAATAAACTTCTAAACAAACAAAAGAAAAGACAAAAATAAAGACAGAAGAACAACAAAAAAACAGTCACATGAAATGAATAAGATAACTGAAGATATGAAAACTGAGATAGAAATACTGAAAAATTCCACAAAATGAAATCAAATAGAATATGAAAAATCATATAGTGACACAAAAACCTCAGGGGATGCCTCAGCAATGAGTGGATCATGTGGAAGACAGAGCATCAGGACTCGAAGACAAGATGGAGGAGCCAGATCACTTATCCAGAGAAATGGATAAATCAAAGGAAACACAACAGCAGAATAGAAAGGAAATCTGGGACAGCATAAAAAGACCAAACTTAAGGGTAATCGACATAGAAGAGGGGAAGGTCCAAGTCAAAGGCATAACCAATATTTTTTTTAAAAAGATGCCAACTTCACTCATCTAGAGCAAGAGATGCTCATCCAGATATAAGAAGCTTATAGAACACAAAACAATGCTAAAAAAGACTAAAAGACTAAAAACTTACCATGACATATAATAGTTAAACACTAGGTACACAAATCAAAGGCAGAATATTAAAAGCTGTAAGGGAGAAAGGACAAGTTATATACAAAGCAAATGCATTAGAATAACAACTGACTAACTTGATGGAAACCTTCAAATCCAGAAGTTCTTGGACAGATGTAATTGAAATACATACAGAACACAACTGCCAACCTAGAGTACTATACTCTGTAAAGCTCTCAATAAAAATAGAAGAAATAAAAAACATTCCATTATAAAAACAAACTAAAGGAATGGTAGGAACACAAAACCAGCCGTGAAAAAAATATTGACTAGGATACTACAACCAAAGAGAAAGACAAACTGTAAATGGGGCCACAAAGGGAAAAAAAATCAAGTGAGAAAATCAGAAGTAGGACAACTAACTTCAACAAAACACAGTACAACAGAAAACAGCACAAATGATAATATTAACACTTTATACTGATGGGCTCAACTCATCCTAAAAAAAGACAGACTAGTGGATCAGATCAGAAAACAAGAGCCTACATTCTGTCATCTCTAAGAAATGCACCTAACAATCAAAGATAGATTAACAGTTCAGGATAAAAGGATGGAAAGCAATATTACAAGCAATGGGATCAGAAAACAAGCAGAAGTGGTCATCCTACTACGTGACAAAATAGACTTCAAACCAAAACTAGTCAGAAGAGATGAAGGAGGTTACTACATACTCATTAAAAGAATGACTCAACAAGAAGAAATTGGACATTTAAATATCCACTAAACACAGGTATACCCAAATTCATAAAACAAACTAGATCTAAAGACACAGTTTGACACCAGTATAATAATAGTGGGAAATTTCAACACCCCACTCATGCCATCTGAACCCAAAACACACACATAAACAGTTGAGCTAAACTAACAGACACCTATAGAACATTCCATCCAAACAGCAAACAATATGCATCCTTTACAGCATCCATAGAACATTCTCTAAAATAGATCACATACTAGGATACAAAGTAAGCCTCAACGAATACAAGATAATTGAAATATTCTGTATTTAGCAGACCACGAAGAAATAAAGCTAGAAATTAGCAGCAAAAGAAACCACAGACAGTATATAAACAGATGGAATCTCAAGTAAACACTATTAAATGGTCATTGAGGAAATCAAGGAGGAAATAAAAAATATATTAGACATGACTGTGAATGACACCATAACACACCAAAACCTATGGAACACATCGAAAGCTGTCCTAAGAGGCAATTTTTTTTGTTCTTCGGGCCTACATCAAATGGGTTGATAAATCTCAAATAAATTATCTAGTGATAAACTTTAAAGAACTGAAAAAACAACATGCCAAATCCCCAAACGGAAGACAGCAACAAATCTGAAGTTACATCTCTGAAATAATGAGTACTTAATAGTGATATTGGGTTCTGTTTTCTATGCATTTCAATTAGTCTGTTTTCTGTTGCTTCATCCCATTTCTTACCAGCAAGAATTAATTTTTAAGTAGAAACAATGAAATATGAGGAAAAGATTGCAAGTAGCCCTTGAAAATTAAGGTTCTCAAAAGTATACTTAGTTTATATATTGCACAGCCATAGTAATGAATGTATAGCACAGTACTGCACAAAGTAGACACATTGACCAAAGGATTAGAATTGAGGACCCAGACATAAGTTCAAGCACCTATAGTCACTTGATATTTAACAAAGATGCTAAGATCACACACTGGAGACAGGACAGCATCTTTAACAAATGATACTTGGAAATTTGGATATCTACATGCAAAAGAATAAAACTGGATCCTTATATCTCACCCTGCACAAAAATTAACTCCAAATGGATCAGAGACCTCAATGTTAGACTGGAGACACTGAAACTCCTGGAAGAAAGAACAGGGAATATGCTAGAACTAGCTAGCCTAAGTAAAGAGTTTCTGAATAGAACTCCATTTATACAGGAAACAATCATAAAATTAAAGTACTTCTGTTCTGCCAAAGAAATTAGTACTTATGCAAAAAGGCAAACCATAGAATGGGGGAAAAATTTTTGTCATCCAAATGTCTGATAGTAGACTAGTAGCCAGAGTGTAGGAAAAACTTTAAAAAATTAACATCAAGAAAGCAAATAATCCAATTAAAAATGGATATTGAAACAAAGAGAAACTTTTCACAAGATGCAATTCAAATATATCAAAAGTGTCCAACTTTCCTAGTAATCAAGATAATGAAAATTAAAACCACCCCCAGATACTGCCTTATACCAGTCAGAATAACTAAGATCGAAAACACAAATAACAACTAATGTTGTTGAGTGTGTGGAGAAAAGGATTCCTAATACATTCTGGTGGAAGTGCAAACTTCCATTTCTGTGTACAGCCTCTGTAGAAATCATATGAGGGTTCTTCCAAAAGCTAAAAATTGAACTGCCATATGATTCAGATATACCACTTCTTGGACTAATTCCCAAAGAACTGTACATCCTATTACAGAGACACTTGGACAATCATGTTCATTGCAACTGTATTCACAATAATTAAGAAATGGAATCAGCCTAGAGGTCCAACGCTGGATGAATGGATCATGAAAATGTAGTACATATATACAATGGGATACTAATTCAGCGGTCAAAAATATAAAATTCATCAGTAAATAGATGAAACTGGAAGATATAATATCGAGTGGGACATCCCAGGCTAGAAAGACAAACATATTAGCCCTGAATCTTCAGAATTGGGATATTTTATATATACATATATATATATATACACACACACACTCCTATAATAGTCAAAAAATAGAAAGGACCATAAATTGGAGTGATGGGTGACATAAGGATTAATTTTTAAATAAAAACCATCATTTTCCTGATTACTAGGGTGGCTGAACAGTTTTCGATATATTTGAATTTCAACTTATGAAAAATTTCTCTACTTTTGAGGTCTGTTTTTAATTAGATTATTTGCTTTGTTGGTGTTAACTTTTAAGTTCCTTGTATACTTTGGATACTAGTTTGCTATTAGACAGATGCCTGGTGAAAATATTTTGTGGGTTGCCTTTTTTCATAGTTTTGGAGAACACCCCAAAAGAAGAGAGGTAATAGAATATAGGGAAAGAAGATGGAATGGGTAGTAACATGAAGGAAGCTTTAAAGAGGGAGGGAAGTAAAGAGATAGGAAAATATTAGGGGGTGGGGGAGTAAAAATGAACAATAAGCATGTGAAATATACAGCCAGACAGAAACTTTCTACTATACAATGCTATCAAAACATATAACCTAAAAAAGAAATAAATATCAACCTACATATCCTACACAGGGGAACACAGAGGAGGGAAGAGAAGAGAAAATGTAATTACTCTGAGATGATCCTACCAGAAACCATGGGTGATATAACTAATTTTCCATTACCAGGAATATGATACCTCCTAAAGAACTGTTGGATAGAGAGGCCTCAAACGCCCTGAAAACAAACAGGCATTTGTCATTGCTATTGATTGCCCTCTAGAACCCGATAATACTGTTGAGACACCACCACACAATGATCATGGGACATGGGGAAAAAAAACAAGTTAGAATGGATATTAATAGCTTCCATCCAGCTATGAATGCTGCAAGCTACAAAAGCCTCTGACCATATCCAAGAGCACAAAAAAAAAAAAATCAGTGATGTCTACTCCCACTAGTTTTCCACAATAGCTGGCCTATCAATATTTCATAAGGGAACAGGAGGGATCCCAGGAGATCTGGCCCTACCCCGCCTGAGAGATGGTTTGGTGCAGATAGGAGAAAGGGAGCGTTTGTGTTCAACTGCTGACCCACTGGTTGGCCGTTTATTTCCCAGTGAATGCCTGGATACCTGGCAGGACAGTCATTCTGCATGAGCCCCAGTGGATCAGGTGCACGCAGAGAAACAAGGGCTAGGGGGTGGCTGGCTAGAAAGGAAAACTGTGGGGTGAGGTGGGATGGGTGATGATGGTGGGTATTAGGGGACAAAAGCAGTCAAATTTGTTGTATTTATATATAAAAGCTTCAAAGAATAAAAAATGAAGAAGTATATTTAATTTAGAATCAGTGAGTTATTACCTAACATATTAGTATATTGATAGGGTTTAATATAATAAAACTTGTTGGTACTTTTGCTTAAACTGCTCTTCAGTCTGGCTTCCTGGTGCTGCCTAGTTAATATGTAATGATTCTGTGTTAATGACAAGGATTATAAAATAGTATGCCCTTAATTGTAAGTGAAATATGTATTACATGTATTAAAATTACCATTACAAAATTAAATGGATGTAAAGACTCTAATTCTTAAATTAACAGTTGGTACATTCTTACCACCTGCAAATCATCCTGCTAAAGCCAAACGAGAAATGCAATTAGGATCCTAATTAACAGTATCTCTGGATGGCCTGTCGGAGGCATAACTGAAAATAACATGCAATCGTTTAGTAACTGCCTTTGCTCTGGATTGTAAAATAACAATCCGTCTCACCTGACTTAAGAAAAGACCTTTTTATAAACTTCTAGATGGGAAAATATTGAAGTTATGTCATCAGAAATTGCAAGATGATAGATTCTTGTTAACAAAGTCATATAATCCAGTGGGCATCTGTAATGACTCCAAACCTGATGATTTAATGTGAATGTAGGTGATCTTCATGTTTGCTCTAAATAGGATTTAAGATGCTAGTGGGAACAGTGGAGAGCAGTGTTGGGAAACAGGAAAAGAATACACTAATGAAGCAAGCTGTCTGAACATATGTAGAAGGTCCTATATTCTTTCCCTTTCCACCTTATAACAAAGCCCAAGTCTCTCCTTATCCCAGGGGGCAAACTGACAAGTCTGAGACTCTCCATGCAATCCCATTTCTCTTGCTGGAGACTGGTTTTGGCATGGCCACGCTCTCTGTTGGTCCATGAAGGGTAGGAGGGACTCTGTGGAGACAGCTGCCGGGACAGTGTTGCTCATTCTTCCACAGGTGCTTGTCAGGTGGGAGGATGTGTCCCCTGATGTGGCTGCTACATCCTGAATGGCACTCGTTCCAACCTCCTGGGGAGTGAAGCCAGGGGTGGACGTGGGAGGATCAACTTATGGCTTCAGTTCCTTCTGGCTGTGTTAATGTCTCTCTTCCTGCTCAGGGCAAAACACACAGTAAGCTAACTGTCTCTGTGTGAGTGTGTGTGCGCATGCGTGCACATGTGCAAATTCTTACTGACACCGAAGGAAATTGAGGCTCATAAAGAGTAAATACACTTTCCCATGCTAACAAGATCCACCACCAATCTAGGTAAAATTGGATCAAGAATAAGTCTGGTCTCATTTAGTTGAATGTGGATAAATTTACAGCAAGCCAACTTTAGCTTTTTCAGATTCCCCCCACCCAAAACAATAAAGGATACAGACTTGGAAACTTTTGGGATAAGATAGCAGATTAGAAGCTGCCTCTGTGTTATGTGGTGAAAAGTCAGGATAACAAAGAATAGCTTTCATTCCAGGGGAGAAAAGGGGAAGGGGGGAGGGGGAGAGAGGGAGGAAGAGGAGAAGGGCGAGGGGGAAGGGCAAGAAACACATAAACAGAGAAACGAAAGAGAGAGAGAGACAGGGAAACACACAGACAGACAAGACAGACAGACAGACACACATACACACATACACACACACAGAAAGGCACGTCAGAAATAAAAGGGGATGAAAAATGCAGAGAAACAAAGACAGAGAAAAGAGCAGCTGGATTTGGCTCCAGCTTTAGCCTCAATAGCTTCCTGGTTGGGGGAGTGGAAGCAAAAGCCTCACCTTAGAGGGAAGCCAAGGGCTTCCTGGAAAGAGACCCAGTAGGGCTGTCCTTAAGAAAAGTCCACAGGTGGAAATTGTTGTGATTCAATGTAAAGTATTCCCCCTTGAACTTTAAACACTGGTTCCTGGCAAGCTGGTGTTATTTTGGGAGGCTGTGGAACCTTTGAGGAATGTAGTCTGTTAAGAGTTGATAAGAACTGAGAGCCTTGTAGTCATGGGGACCATGGTTTGGCATTCTAACAGGAATGATAGCTTACAGTGAGAGAGAAAACTGCTAGAGACAGCATGGTGTATGGAATCTGCAAAACCCACAGGACAAAGGTGAGTTTGTCTAACTTTTATAGCTTTTCCAGAGTGTCATAGGAAGTTTCACATCAAGTGATACAGCTTAGGATGCTGTGTGCCAGAAATCAGAAGGTGTTTGCAAGAGACAAACATGGATAGTGGGAGAGAGAGTCTGGCCTTGCTTACAGCTGCAAGCAGGGGAAGGAATTTCCAGAAGCCGCATAGGGATAAGGCCTGATTTCTGTGAAAGGCAGAAAAATTTGTGATCTTTCTTGATCTAGCTAGTAAGGTGGGTGTTTCTCTGAAGGCCATATTGTAGCTGCACAGCATAAAAATTATAATTTCACTGCCACACCATTGAAATAGGATAAAATATTAATAAAAGTAAAAAACTACAGAAAGCCTGTCTATGCCCTTCTTCCTTCCACTGGGACTGAGCTAAGACGTTGCTATGAGAAAGCTCACAAGGATAAAACTCCAAGACTTTTGTCCCTGACAAACATCAGTTCTTCTGTCCTCCGATTACCTCAGTATCTGTTCCTGCCTCCCTTCCTTAGCAAATGGAGTTCATAGCCATTTAGGAGACGGTCACATTCCTTAGGGAGATCATTGACAAGACAGGGATCCCCTTTTTCCTTTTCCTTTTCTTCTGTTTAAACAAGATGTATATGCAATGTGTGTACCCTGTCTTTCATGGCTTGTGGCTCATGGTTTTTGACCAGAGAGCTGGGGTCCTCTGGCTAGAGTAATGAAAGTCAGCTTTTTCATCGGTATTTGCATCTGCAGCTTCTTTTCCTGGCAGGCAGTCACCCTATAACATTATGGGGGCTCATCTGGGATTGTCAGAGGAAGCCGCCCTAAATGCTGATGGGGGACACAGTTAGTGGGGCTGAAGGCAGGTGAGGGGAAGGACTCACTCTTGAGAGAGGCATCACCTGCGAGTTCCAGGACTCTGGGACTGAAGCCTCCCCAAGAACCTGTGGCACCCAGATCTCTACTCCGCATGTAAACTGGGGAGGAAAAAGCAGACCAGTCCCGAGTTTTGGTCACCTCTGGAAGTAGGTTAGGGAAGACACCTTCTGGGGACATCTGGGGAGGTTGGATGTAGCCACTGACTCCAGTGTCCATGGGTTGGTTTTGGGGGGATGCCTATGTCCTTAGGAAGTGTCTCTTTCGAAGCACTCTGTGGGGCTGACACTCTTTGGGGATACTAAAAGCCAGATCTCTGAAAACCACTTTTTGGCTTTTGGCATATGATTGGGATGATGTGGGAGTGTGTGGTGACCACCCAGTGTTGTTTCTGTCACGTCTGTCCATTTGTCTGTTTACTGTAAGTCTCTGTCCTGTTGTAACCTGTGCTTTGTCCTTAGTGTCTTTGTTTTTTTTTTTTATTCAATTGTGCATATATGTGTGTGTGTGTGTGTGTGTGTGTGTGTGTGTGTGTGTAGAACCACGGACGAATTCGGGAACCACCATGGACCGCCTCCACCTCCTCCTTGTTTACTCTGCCACAGGATTCACAGGCTCTGCCCTACCAGGACCAGAAACGCAGGCCGCCCCGCTTCCGTGAGGTCTAGGAACCGAACTCAGGACCTTCTGCCTGCAAGGCAGAGGCTTAACGCCTGAGCCACGTCTCCGGCCCCCCTTAGTGTCTTTGTAACCAGACCCACAGCTAGGAACAACCAGCTCTTCCAGCTTCATCTGAGGAGCTCAACCTGCCCCTACCATATGCTCCTAATAAATCAGAGAGAGGTAGAGAACCCTGGAGTGTTCCGTAACCTATACCAAGGCCAATAAGTGCTGACTGAAGCAACCTCAGTGCCTATTTTCTGTATAGAGGAAACCTGGCAGGACTCCAGGCCCCAGAATCTGCAGGAGGTGAGGACTCCCACCAGCCAAGCCAGTGTCCTTTTATGGTTATGTCAGTGAGATGCCACCACCAGGACCCCCCATTGGTGAAAACTGTTGCTCTTGGGTTTTGAAGCCCACCAGTGGTTCCAGAAACCAGGGAAAGGGCACACTCTGGTGGTATTCCGGGGTTCCCCTTTCTGGGGGCTGGGAAGAGGACTGCAGAACTCTGGGCCTACAGGAATGCTCAGGTGGAAGGTGATGGGATCCTATAAGATCATCTGAATGAGTAAGTCATTTCCCCCAGGGTAGACCATCAGGAGCCCACACGGGCTTGATCACTCCGCAAGAGACCTTCATTCTAAGCCCCTTTATAGTACTCTGAGGGGTGAAACTGGGTCTCTGCTAGGCAGCTTTAAATATGCTCCTAATGTATAGTCCTTGAATGACAGTTGAATGAGTGTACTTATACATACCTAGGTCTACATGCTTGTGGGAAAGCTTGAATGCTTATGGGAGGGCTTGACATAGTATGACAGTCAGGCAGCTGTGCAGCCTGATTGTGGTGTATGATAAATGAAATAGTCCCATAGCTTGGTCGCTATGGAGTCTACATGGGACCTAACCTGTAGTCCCATGAAGGATACCTAAACTTAATGGGTACTCACCCTCTCCCCAAAAAGGACCAGAGAGATGGAAGAGAGTGATGAAGTTCACCGTGTATACTTATCGCTCATTGCTAAGACTTCTTTAAATCTCTGCAAGGAGGCTGCCCAGGCAGGCAACTAAATGTGGGTAAGGCTGATTCTCCCCCAAATCCTCTTTTTTGGGAGTGTCTGTGTATATGTTAGACACATAAAATCACTCTGAGGAAAGAGCTCTTCCACAGTACAGAAAGGCTCAATTAGCCCTGGTTTTAGCCAGGGAAATTATTCCATAATGCTCCTAATAAATCAGAGATATAGAGAACTCTGGAGTGTTCTGTAACTTATACGGAGGCCAGTAAGTGCCGGCTGAGGCATTTTTCTCTACACTATTTTCTCTACAGGGGAAACCTGGCCAGCAGGACTCCAGGCCCCAGAGTCTGTTAACATTGAGTTGGATAAGGGGCCTACATTCCTCAAAAGAATCACCTACCAGGTTTTCAGAGCCACTGGGCTATCTTGGAGGAATAGAGATAATGAACAGAATTATTGAGACAGTCTTGGCTGAAAACGTTACCTAAAGGATTTAACTAATTCAATACTCTTATCTTGGGATAGTTGAATTAAAAAAAAAAATCCATGAAAAATTTAGCCTTTAAGCTGTGTGCCAATAAAAAAGCATACAATTTTAATGTTTAAAAAAATAATGAAAACTAAGAAAAAAATCCAGGACAGAAAAATAAAGAAATGAAGATGTCTCAGAGTTCCAACAAGAACACTTTGAATGTGTGGATGGTTTTCTTATTGCCACTGAGACCAAGGAGGACAGCTGCAGATGCAGAAGGACTCTAGCAAGAGACTCCAGACACCGAGGTTCTGCATGTCAACAAAAAGAGCCCCGCCTGTGAGTCACTTATGTGGGATCCTCTGAAGGGAGGCAAGCGACCGGGTCTTCCAGTCCTATCTCAGCCGCCCTTCAGACGCTGACCCCAGAGACTGAAAGCAGGACTTCCGGGGTCATGGGCTTTTGTCATCTATAGATTTTGGAGTCTGCTGAGATTGATAAATAATATGTACCAACTTAGAGGATACATAACCCCTGGCGTAAACTTAAAAAGAGCAAGAGGCTTTTACAAACCTCAAAAGAACCTTTTGATGTAAATGTCAGTCTTGACATACCCAGAATCACCAAGTTGTTCTATCTGTTCATGGATGAGGCTTGAGATACAGTCAAAGGGGTTCTAACTAAAGCTTTAGGATCATGAAAGAGACTATATGGTCCAAGAAATTGGACCTTGTGACATCTAGATGGTCAGTTTACATCTGGCTGTATCAACAACTACTGTACTGATGGAAGAGACAGAAATTAACTCAAAGCCCTAACACAGGCCACAAAATGAAAAGAAGAAGAGTCCTCCAGGGCCCAAGGGAATCAGACAGTAAACCAGGCCACACGAGAACCTGCCCAAGACCCAGTGGGGCCCCTCCCGATTTCAGTGGCTGTTCCATAGCAAGTCTGCCAATAGTCAGAGACGTGGTATCCAGATGTGCCTACTTAAAATCAAAAGGCAGATAAGAGAGCCCTGCAAAGGATCTGCGCCTATGGTACATTGCCTAAAAAACACTGGAAAGCTGGACTTTACTGAGATAAAACTGACTGCATTTGACTATATCTATTTGTTGGTATTTATAGACACTCTTAAAATGGATAAAAGCATTCTCCACCAGGTCAAAAACAGCTCCTATAGTGTACCTAGGTTTAGACTACCCTTTTCTCTGGGGTCTATCAATGTCCCAGCCTTCATTACTAAGATCTTTCAAATTGTGACAAAAGGTATTAAATAAAAATTAAAGATTAAATTGTACTTGCTGTCCACAGTTCAGGACAGACAGAGATGGTAAACAAGACCCAAAAAGTCTTAAAACAGGCAAAAGTCGAACCAGTTTCCTTTCCTTTACCCTTCTAAGAACCAGATGCATGTTTGGGAAGCCCCCATCTATTCTCCCAAAATTAAGGGATATCCCATAGGTTGGAAAGAGCTAATGATTCCCTTCTAAAGTCATTACAGGCCTACAGCAGACCCAGAAGGCATCCAGCACACCATTTGAGAGATGGGACTGGCCCAGCTGCAAATTTTCACACCAGTTCCAGCCTGGTGACATTGTCTGGGTCAAGAGAATATCTTCACAGACTTTAAAATCCCATCTAGAAGGGTCCATTTTAAATTCTGCGCTGACACAATGTGGTCTGCTTAGCCTTATCAATAGTCTTGTTAGACTTTATATCCTAAGTCAAAAGTTTGTTACTTTACTTACAAGGCTCATGTATTTTCAAGGTACAAATTTTATAGATTGCTTAATGCTAGAATAAATAAGTAATTGATATTCTAACTTTATTAACAAATGATAAGTTGGCCAAAAACTATAAAATCTTTGAATTCAAGGGATATATTTATAAATATGTTTGGATGTATACTGTCTACATGTGATTAGGTATTTATGTCTGCAGATTACAATTGTTAAGAAAGCCCAAGTCTTTCTTTTAAAGATTAAAGTATGTTACTGGAGGCTTATGACTTAAAAGATTAAAATATATTACAAAGGTTTGTGAGATGTTAGGTTTATAAAAAGGTTGACATATAGTTAAAACATGTTGTAAAACATAAGATGAGACTTAAAAGGTGAAAACTAGTTCATGATGTGATGGCTAAGAAAAGTCATTGAGCCTCAAAAATTTACATGCTAAATACTGAGCTTCATGTAAACACAGGTCACATTCCAAGAGGAAACTGATGTTAGTTCCAGGAAAGACACTGGGATACTTGTAAGGCTGATTAACTTGACTGGAGCCTCCAACAAAGTGGGGAAATGACAAAGCCTAAAATTTTACAGTCCAGAGCCAGATTATCTTAGGCTCATTTTAGCTCCCTAATTGCCACTTATTGTCCTCCTCTGTGTGTGACTTAACATCTTGGTTGACTGTTAGTTACAGAATTTAAAAAAAAACTAATATAACACCCTAGACCAAGTATGAGTCCATGATTTGACTCATATCCATAGAGCCAGTGGGGAATGAAATAGGATAAAATATCAATAAAAGCCCATACTATAGAAAGCCTGTCTTAGCCCCCTTCCTTCCACTGGGACTGAGATAAGAGGTTGCTGCAAGAAAGCTCACAAAGGATATTTGCTCACTACAAATATCAGTTCTTCTGGCAACTGATTTCCTCAGTTCCCTTCCTTAGCAAATAGAGTATATAGCCATCTAGAAGACTGTCACATTCCTTAGGTAGATCATTGACATGACAGAGCTTCCTTTTTTTCCTCGCTCTTCTGTTTCAACAATATGTGTATATAATGTATGTACTCCATCTTTCGTGGCTTCTGGCTCATGGTTTCTGACCAGAGAGCTGGGGTCCTCTAGCTAGAGTAATAAAAATCAGCTTTTTCATTGGTATTTGCATCTGGAGCTTCTGTTTCTGGCAGATAGTCACCCTATAACACCATTATGGCTATCAGTGCTATCAAAGAATAGATCTTGTGGACCTTAATATTAGGCTAGATATTATAAAAACCCTAGTTGAAAAGGTAGGGAATTACCTTGAGCAGATTGGGCTAGGTCAACAATTCCTAAACAGAAACCCAATAGCAAGGCACTAGAACCAACACTCAACAAATGGAATACTATGAGATTAAAGAGCTTCTGTTCAGCTAAAGATATTATAAACCAAGCAAAAAGGTAACACACAGAATGGAAGAAAATCTTCACTAACCACACATCTGATAGAGGCCTATTATCCAGAATGCACAAAGAACGTAAACAATTAACACCAGGGAGATAAATGGCCCAATTAGAAAATGGGCCTTGGAACTCAAAAGAAACTTTTCCATGGAAGAAACTGAAATGTCTAACAAATACCTTAAAAAATGCTCCACATCCTTAGTCATCAGGGAAATGCAAATCAAAACTTCCCTAAAATATCATCTCACCCTAGACAGAATGGTGAAAATCCACAATACAAACAATACCAAATCCTAGAGAGGATGTGGAGAGAAGGGAACTCTCCTACATTGCTGGTGGGAATGCAGACTTATACAACCGCTCTGGAGATCAGTATGGTGAGTTAAGGATTGAAATGCCATGTGACCCTGCTATACCACTACTGAGAATAATCCCTCAAAATGCAGCAATTCATATAGTGACATGAGTACAATCATTGCAGCACTATTTACAATAGCAAAGTCATGGAATCAACTCAAATGCCCAATAGTTGACAAATGGATAATGAAAATATGGTACATTTATACAATGGAATATTCAGCCATCAAAAAAGATGAATTAATAAAATTTGCTGGGAAATTAGAAGAAATTATATTGAATGAAATATCCCAGCCACAGAAAGTTAGATGCTATATGTACTCCCTAATAAGTGGATCTTAGTTATAAACCCATTTAATGATATACTCAAAGGTAAATTTCTGTAATACCTGCTATAATTGCAAAGGATTATAAATAGGAGAGAAGGGGAAAGAAGACCTCAAAGGAAAGGAGATAAAAGAACACACTTCAATAGAGAAATTAGGCTTCAGTCATGTACTACATGTAAGTAGCGAGACATTTGATGTAGCTCACGCTCACTTCCCTTCTTTTTCACTTGGGACTGAACAGGTCTGATCTCCCCAGTCAGGGAGAGTATAGGGACTGACAGTTAGATGGTAACCAACCCGCAAATGGGAGACTGACCCCTCTCACTGCTGTGTCATACTCCTATTCTTCCATCTACCTTTGAGTCTCTTCTTATATTAAGATCTTCATTTAAACAGTATTTTATCTTTGGTTAAGAGATGACCTCAACAGCCAATCAGGATGTAGCCGAGGGCAGTGCAGGAGCAGCAAAACTGAAAACAACAACAAACCATAATTTAAAACACCAAAGACCCATGGGGCTGGAGAGGTGACTTAGGGGTTAAGCCTCTGCCTTGCAGGCGGAAGGTTCTGAGTTTGGATCCTAACCCCACCTATAGACGCCGGGTGGAAGCTGGGGCGGCCTGCGTTTCTGGTCCTGGTAGGGCGTAGCCTGTGAATCTCGAGGTAGAGTAAACAAGGAGGAGGTGGAGGCAGTCCATGGTGGTTCCTGAATTCGCCGCCCATGGTTCTACACACACACACACACACACACACACACACACACACACAATTGAATACATAATAATAATAATAAAAAAACACCAAAGACCCTACATAATTCACCTGGAACCAAACCAGCCAAATCTCTCCCCATCCTAAAGCTCAGGGAACCTTGCAGAAGAGGGGGTGGCAAGATTGTAAGAGATGGGGAAGACCAATGATATGCAAGATACTCCACACAAGTCAGGGCTGAAGCAGCCAGGATATAGCCACAATGTTATTGGACCTTGCCTGACCTGCACAATGGCTGACATGTCAACAACCCCCC
This sequence comes from Typhlomys cinereus, assembly GCA_023101885.1. Lineage (NCBI taxonomy): Eukaryota > Metazoa > Chordata > Mammalia > Rodentia > Platacanthomyidae > Typhlomys > Typhlomys cinereus. The sequence goes on along the minus strand of JALPQD010000183.1, from coordinate 3,285,282 downwards.
AAAGTCTAGCAGGGATCACAGGGCAAAGGCTTCAGGCAGTAGGATCCTCAGAGGCAAAGGGTTAAGCAGACATAATAGAGTTCCCTATACTAGTGGGCAGCCCAAGAGGGGGCCCCAAGCTATGCTACTGAGTTCTGAACCCTCACTAGTGTAGTGTAGATGACTCAGAGGGAAAACAGATGCTTAAACAGATGCTCTGGAGGATGGGAGGGAGAAAGCAGGAAGCACCAAGAGAGGAGGAGGGAAGGAAAAGGGGTGAGAGTGGGAAGGGTGGGGGAGTACACTAGGGGACAACAGGGGGGAAAAGGAAGAGGGAGGGAGAAGGAGGAGGTACTTATTGAGCTTGTATAACTAAGCAAAAAAAAAAAGTAATAATAATAAAATAGAACAGACCTTGTGAATTGAAACTTTCCCAGGTAGCTTTGGCTGAGATCAGAGAGTGGAACTTCACAGAATACTGAAAATTTGCCAGACCTGGTGCCTGCCAGAGGAGGAATTTGTTTTCCTAAAGTAATTTCACATGACTTGGACAGCTGGTCAGATCACCTTGTAGGAGAGTACAGGGAATCACAACTGGAGCAGAACGCTTTAGTTATGTATCTCTCCTGCTTTCTATGAAAAATCAACCTTCTGTGCAGACTCTTGAAGACAGACTTCTGAAGGAATGAGATTAACCTCTTCTTATCATGACCACATTGAATAAAATTCCCCTTTCTGCTTTTTACTCTCAATTTGATTTTTTTTTTTGTTTTTGATTTGAGAGTGGGCAGGTGAACTGAGACACAGGACATGTCATGGTCTGGCAAGTGTCTATTTCTGAGTTGGATTTGAAGCTCTGCTTCTTGATTTTCAAAGATGTGCAGAGGTTCTACTAAAGCTCCCTCTGCCGTGCAGGATGTGAACTCACGCCATCTTGACAGGGAACTATAATTTAAGATTAAGCCACCATGAGGGTCGAATAGGAAGGAAAATCAAAATCTGTGGGCCTTGGGTTAACTCACCACAGTCCCGGGATGAGATAACTGTGGGAAGCAACGATGAGGACAGGAGGCATTTTCCAGGCACACAGAAAAGTTCAGTGGCAGAAGGCCAGGAGATCGCTGTGGAATCTGACAGGCTTGAGTCTTAGGTGAGCAAGTAGCCTGACCTTTGGAGTCATCTGTCTGCCACTGAGTTGACTGAGCGCTCTGAAGACCCAGAGGAGTTCTGGGCTTCTGCAGCCTCACCCTTTCAGCAGGGTACTTAATGATGAGTAGGTTTCAAAAGTGGGGAGACTAGTTCTATAGAGATCTCCATGCTCCCCACTGCATGGAAGGCAGCTTCTGGCTAGAGCATTAGCCATCCCAGGATATACAAACTGGGGACGGGGGTCTTAGGAGGGTGGAAGAAACTGCTCAGCTCATCACTACAGAGCTTACTGTGACCAGCAGAAGTTCCTGGTATGCAAAGAAAAGAAGTGTCTGAACGTGAGACAGCTCTGGCAGATACCTCTCATTAGTCCAGGCCCAGCAATAGCATTTATGGTAGGAAACACAGGGTCTCCATATTTGACTGATACCGACCCAACCATCCAGAAGACCCCAACTTTTGAGGACCTAGAAAGAAGCTGTGTCAATACTTGTTATTTTTTGTCCTTTATGTTTCCTCCTTCTTACTATAGTTTTATTTGCTTCTACTTTATTTTTTTTTTGTTAGAAAGTACCAGGTTTTATTATCTTTTTATCAAAAAAAAAATCAGTAACAGACGACAGTGTGAGAGGGGCTACAGAAAAGGCGCTCACTCCAACACAGCCCAAGAAAAAGGGCACTGAGGTCAGAAGAGGATCCAGTCATCTGGGTCCCTGCACTGCATTGGCACAGGGTCCAACAGCCGCAGGATGGCCTGAGGGAGTGGGCTACCCCCACATACACGCACCCCAGGCTAAGTCACCAGGCCTCTCCTCTGTAAGAGGAAAAGTCCAGCTGAATCTCATCACCCTCCTCTTGGTCCCCCTCCCTTGCCTAGGGAGACAAGGGTCTTCGAAGCAAAGCTGGGCTTTTGTGAACTGCAAAGCTAATTTAAGGTCCCTCAGCAATAGGCCCAATGGGTAGCCAACAAAGCACTCCAAGTGTGGCCGTTGCAGCCAGGGAATGAATTTCTAACTTTACGTGAATGGAAATGACCTGATTCAAGCAGCTATCTGTGGTTACTATAGATCGGATAGCATATCTATAGAGCAAACCCAAGAACTCCGTGACTGGGCCCCAAGTGGAAGGCAGAAAAAGGGTTTGAATCAGAGCTACCCCTCAACTACTCCAGCTCGATCAGAAGGCACCATGAACAGGGCAAGAGAAGGGGGGAGACCACCTAACCAACCACACAAAAATTCACTCACTCAGCCACCCAGCCGACACGAATCTGGAAATAATCACACTATATCCTAAAAAAATATATTTATCTATTTTTCTAGAACCAAGTAAGAATAATATATTACAAGAGCTCATACACAAAATACCCTGCCATCTCCTATATATTTTGGGATCTGCTATAAAACTATGTTTCAGAGAAAACTACCTCTTAGACAAAGCAGCTTCATAAAGGGCCAAGGTCATCAATAGGTGAGTGTGAACTGTTTTAAAAAATATGGGAGAAGAGGGATAAGGAAAGAGGAAAAAGGAGCGTGAGAAGAGGCCCCATTTGAAGCTATAAATAGTAAAAAAAAAATTAATAAAAATCACTACCTGCAGCTCTTCTCTCATTTTCAACAAACAAATAGAATGACACATGAAAACCATTAAATGCAAACAGCAGTGGAGATGTGCTGGATCACATCGTGTCTCCACTCTCTTGCCCAGTCACGGACACTCTGCATAAAGGAATGAACCATCAAAAAAAAAATTACAAATATTCTACAAATCCATTTCGGCATGAGCTTTTGGGGCTCCGCCCTCCCTACCCTCCTCCCCAAATAAAAAAGGTTGATTTCCCAAAGTCACTTGAAAGAGCCTACTAGAATGGCCCAAGGCATACCACAGAGACTCTGTAGTGCGAGTGAGCACCTATGGGTGGACACACCTTGGGGTGCACAGGGTTTCTGACAATGGACAGGTTGTGACATGAAGGAGGAGAACAGGGTTCACAAGGCAAACCTTTTGCCTCTGACTTCAGGGTGGCCCTGCATGAGGCATGCTCAATCTGGGCTCTAGATTCTAATTTGGGGTTGGGGTAAGACCCGGGCTGGCCTTAAGAAAGGACAAATTTGACCTCCCCCTCCATACTTTTTCCCCCCTTCCAGGGCCACTGAGACCCAAAGAATCAAGAAAAGTAATGCCATACTACAGAAGACATGTCTCTTCTGCCTCTGGAAAGGTGATGAGAGATGGAGATACCAATGCGTCAGATTTAAGGTGCCCTCCCACTACCAATGCCCACAATTCACAGTCCTTCCCCCACTGAAATCCAAGCAGCGCTCTCCTGGGAAGCTTCATGCGTAGAACTCGTTGGTGGGGGCTTTTTATAGATGGGCTTCTTGCCCAGGTCATAGCTGCCTTCATCCTTCTTCTTCATACGGTACACCAGCAGGAGGATCAGAAATGTGGCGAAGAGGATGCCCACGACGTCCCCCACAATCAGAGCTGCCAGGACCTCAGTTCTCTCAAAGATGTTGCTGCTCTGGGCAGTACTCGACATGGACACTTTGTTGGACACATCTTTGTCTTCTTCAAAGGGTGGGACCCTCTTAGGAATGACTTCGTTCTCCTCCAGTTCTTTGGGTTCCAAGGGGACCCGGCTTCCGGGGCCGGCTGCTTTCTTGGGGGGATGTGGTTATCCAGAGGCACCAAGGGCTCGATCACTTCAGGGAAGCTTTTGGTCTCTTCAGAGCCATCCAGGTCTCCAGAGCCAGACAGCAAGAAGTCATCCGTTTCTTGCCCGAACCCTCCTGCGTCCTCGTCATCAGGTAGCGCTCCAGAGAAGTATCGGCCTTCTAGGAGATCCTGAGGGTCAATGACCTCCGTCTCTCGGATCGACTCCGCGGTGGCGGCCTGGGTAGCCTCCAGACAGCAGCAGCAGCAACAGCGGCGCGAGCAGGAGGGCGGGCGCCATGGTGCCAGCGAGTGGACAGGAGGTGAGTCTCTACTTTATTTTTAACTTGACTTTTTTGTTCTTCTTAATGTTTATCTAATTTTATTTTTACATTTTCTTTATTGCTCAAATCTGATTTTTCTCTTGTTCTTCCTATCTCTCTTTATAGCCTTATTCTTTTCTTTTCTTTCTTTTATTCAAGCTTCTTCTTTCTTAACCCTTTCTGTGCTCTCCTTCTTTATTTCAATCCTTATTATGTTTGACTTTTATTCTAAATGATTTTTAACTTCACTGGCACTCTAAATTATTTGTGTTCTTCTCTTTTCTGTGGTTAGTAGTGGCTTTTTTTAGTTGGCTTTACTTAATTTTGAGTTCATTGTTGTGGCTTGTTCTATTTGTTGTGATGCTTTCTCTTCTCTGAATGGTACTGGGATAGAATCCTCAAGAGTAGGCTGCATACTAAGATCTCCAAATAAAACGAGGAGATATATTCAAACCAACAACTTTGTAAGCTATAACACAGAAACATAAAAACACAAAGCAATATGACACCACCAAAAGATTTTAACTTCTCACTTACTGGATCAAAAGATACCAAAATGATTGCAATGCCAGACAAAAATCTGCTTGTAAATATTATTAGTGACTTGAAAAAAGGAAACAAGTAGCTCAACAAAGCAAGACAGCAATTCAGGATGAGGATAGGGCAGTCAGTATATAAAAGTCGAGAAACTGGGAGAACGAGAGGGAGGGGGGTTAAAGGAAAGGGAAAACGGGAGCAGGTACAAGGGGTACTGGGGAAGGGTGGAAGGAGGGAGAGGACTGGGGTACCTATTGAGCTTGTATGATTAGGGAAAAATAAATTAATTAAATTTTAAAAAGTGGAGAAAGTTGGTAACATGACTGATGAATTCAGCAAAAAAGGGGAGATTTTGGAAAAGTAGTCATTAGAAATATTAAAAATGAAGAACTCAATTAATAATTAATTACACAATGGAAAGCACCACCAATAGACTGGTTTAAGACTATCAAAGAAAGGCAAGGTCAAGGAAACACTACGTGACAGTAATAAGGAACAGAATGGTGGATTAGGAAGATGGAGGACAACTCAAAGACATGTCTGTGTCCAGAGAAGTTGGATAACAGCTATCAGAAGACAGGTGGGAGATGTTTGAATGACTTACTTTAGAGTAAAGTAAATAGATAACTTCACAAAGCAGGAAAGAGGTCTGGTTATATGACTTAGTGGTAGAGCATTTTCTTAGCATATGTCAGGCCCTAAGTTCAATTCCCAGCAATGCAAAAACAAAGAAAGAAAAGGAAAGAAAATTCTGAGAGACTGGTTTGGTTTCAGCAGGTTCCTGTTTCCAGTGACAGAAGTGCCGTTAGCAGAAGGCAGGAGGTGACCAACATCTGTGACTCACTATCTCAAAGGAATACCCCAGAGAGTGATAAACTTCACAGAGAATCTGTGAGGGACACAGAGACTTGAGACTGACTGTGTTGTGCCGACTCTTCCTGACCCATCTTCTCCCTTTCATTCATCCCTCCTTTCTTACTTCCCAGTGCTAATTTAGTTAGTGTCCTGTTCTGCTCTTATCCTCTTACTTTTCCTTCTACTCGTTCCTTATTCATTTCCACAGGCTGATTTGTAGTCTCTATGTCTCAGTTTCCTGAGAGATGAGGTGGTTCTACATTATATGATTGTATTTTCTTACCTCTTTTCAGTCTATCTTTAGCTGGAACTGCCTCATCTCTCTCCTCCTTTGTTCTACCAGTTCACCTTATATTTACATTTCCTTCTACTTTTTCTCTGTCAACTCAATACTAATCACTAGTCTTACTCTGCTTTTCTTCCTTCCCACTGCAACAGAGATATCAGCACACATGGTAGTATCAGTGCTCCATTAGTTCCTCAAATGGTACTAAAGGAATGACTTCATTTTATTTTATTTTCACAATATATAGGGCCTACTCTTTGATAATAAGTGTTGGCAGACAGTATTCTCTTAGAAAGAGTACTGAAGGTTGAATCAGTTCCTCAAATATTCAGTCTCACAGAAAAAAATAATGCTTCAACCCTATCTCTATGGAGCATATTAAACATGTCTACTGAAATTATTAGGAACATATGTTAGAGGCCAGAGTCACTAAAGGGCCAAAAGGAACTCGTAAAACTTGTTTATGTTAGAGGCCAGAGTCACTAAAAGGCCAAAAGGAACTCAAAAAACTTGTTTGATATGCGCCCCCCGGGATCCAGCTACCAGGACATTCCAGAGGAGCCGTAAAAACGCCCCGGACCCAGATAACAGATAGCGCAACTGCGTGACCACCAGGCGCCTAGACCACCAGGCGCCTCCACCGATGCTTATCTTTTCTCCCTTGCCCCTCTTCCCCCTCCAGCCTGAGCATATAAGCTGTACCCTAACCCTAAATAAACGAGACCTTGACAACTCTTTGCTTGGTCTCCCTCTTTCTTTCTCGCCCATCGTTCCCTGCAGGCTCAATCCTCCTCGGACCCACGAATAACTGGTCCTGCTGGACAGGACAAGTGGCGCCCAACGTGGGGCTCGAGGCATGGACCCTGAGTCGGACGAAGACCCAGCCGCACGGATCAGAGGCTCGTAGAGGAGATCGCCCTTGTCACGCACGAGGGAAAGTCATCTCCAGTACAACTCGTAGAGGAGACCGCCCTTACCGCTCATAAGGGAAAGCTGTCTCCAGTGCAACTCGTAGAGGAGACCGCCCTTACCGCTCACAAGGGAAAGCTGTCTCCAGTACAACTCGTAGAGATCGCCCTTGCCGCTCACAAGGGAAAGTCATCTCTGGTAAGTGATCAGTCTTTGTCTCATTATTTTCAGCGATGGGCCAAAATGTTTCTAAAGAGGCTGTCTTTATTAAAGACATTAAGTCCTCTCTCAGAGAAAGGGGAGTTAGAGTTAAAAAAGAGTTAAAAGAAAAGATTTAGTAGGATTTTTTTCTTTCATTCATTTCTGAAGCTTGTCCTTGGATTGTTATTATGGGTCCGGAGATTCACCCCCGGATTTGAACTAAAGTAGGTCATGATTTAAATCGGCTCCTTTTGGAACAAGGGCCTGAGGCGGTTCCCATTCAAACTTTTAGTTACTGGAACTTAATCAATGATATAATTCAGGAATTTAATGGCGGCGAACAGCGGCTGTAGTGCACATGCGCAAAACAAAATGTTTGGGGGCGAAGCGGTCCGCTCGTCCCAGCGTGGAAAAAAGTTTGTGGGCAAAGTTGCTGGCTTTGAAGACTGGGGAGAGATCCCGGCGTGTGGAAAAATGGCTGCTGGGAGAGAAAATGCCTCATGGTTCTCTTCATAGAGGAGAAGGAGGATGGAAACGGTTAACAAAAAAAAAAAAAAAAAAACCCGCTTCCTAATGTTGCTCCAGGCCTCCTTTGGCTTGCAAGTCAGTTGCTATTGATATGCCTGCTCCTCCTTCAGATCCCCCTCCCTCAGACAATTCCCCTCACTTAGAGTCCCCCCCCTGCCGTCTCTACCCCTCCTTAAACATTCCAGAGATCCTTAACCCAGTCTCTGATGATAATGCCCTACCCCCTGATGAGAAAACTTCCTCAGACAATGAGGCTACTAACTGTAAAACACCCAACTGCCATCCTCAAAAAACCTTCCATTCTTACCCACCCCCCTATGCTTCAGCTCCTCTCTTTTGCGCCCCTGTTTTTCCTTCAGACAACTCCTTAGATCTTATCACTCAAGCCAAAGCTGAGCTCTCTCAGCAATCAGCCTCCTTAAAACAACTCCTCCAACAAAAGAGGGAACATCTCACTCTGATAAAAGAGCTTCGTGCTGTAGATTTAGAATTAATTCAAACTTCTCAGTCTCCCCCTATAAGTTCAAACCCTAAAAAATGCCAAACAGCCTCTAAAAGCCTTCAACTTTTCCCAGTCACCTAGAGCAAAGCTTCCACAAATTCCCAAGAACCTTCCTCTTTCTAAGGGGAAGAAATCACTGAGACTGGGGATGGATCTGATAATCAGAGAGATAGAGAAAGTCCCTCGGAGGAATCAGATTCCGAAGACACCCCACAGGTGGTCCAGAATCAATAATACCGCCGCCTAAGTTTAAAACATTTAAAAGACTTGAAAGCGGCAATTTCTAATTACGGCCCTACAGCGCCATTTACGGTAGCTTTACTAGAAAACCTAAGTGAACACTGGCTTGTCCCAAATGACTGGCATCATCTGGCCCATGCCTGTCTAACTGGCGGTGATTTTGTTCTTTAGAAAACTGAGTTTGCAGAAAATTGCAGAGAGATTGCCCAGCATAATTCTCAAACGCCTAAGACTAAAAAATGGACCAGAGATAGACTTATGGGGCGCCCTCCATATGAAACTAATGAAATTCAAACACGTTTCCCTCCTGGCCTCTTGTCTCAGATTCAAAATGCAGGTCTCAAGGCATGGAAACGGGGCTTCCCCGTAAAGAGTCCGCTACTACCTCCTTGGCTAAACTTCATCAGGGACCCGATAAGCCTTATAGTAATTTCATCAGCCGCCTTACAGACGCGGCTGAGCGGCTATTCGGTGGGGGTGAAAACGAGAGTGCTTTTGTAAAACACTTAGCATTTGAGAACGCCAATCCTGCTTGTCAGGATGCTATCCACCCTCACTGGTCCTGTGACATCTCTGACTATATAAAACTGTGTTCAGGCATTGGCTCGGCTCATGCTATGGGCATCGCCATAGGAGTTGCCTTGAAAGATTTTACCAAAGACAAAAATTGCTTTAATTGTAAACAACCTGGCCATTTTTTCAAAAACTGTACGGCGCCTAAGGCCTCCCACCCACCGCCTACAACACCCTGCCCTCGATTCAAAAGAGGAAAACACTGGGCCTCTGATTGTTGCTCAAAAGCTGATGCCCAGGGAAACCCATTACCACCAAAAAAAAAAAAAAAACTTCCAGAGAGGCCAGCCCCTTGCCCCAGCTCAGACAACTCAGGGACTCAGCCCCGGAGCTATCAGGTTCGTCCCTCAAACCAAAACATCCCAGCCAATAAAATTTCCACTTTCCACAGAACAACCTCAAACAACACAGGATTGGACCTCAGTCCCTCCACTGACTCAATATTAACCCCTGATATGGGAGTTCAAGTCCTACTCATGGGCATATATGGCCCTTTACCCATTCTACCCTAAAAGGCCTCCATGTTTATCCAGGTATTATAGATTCTAATTATACAGGTTAAATAAAAATCCTTGCCTACTCTAACATTGGATCCCTATGTCAGGGAAACGACCTTGTCGACCAGGCCACACAACAACCTTCCTTGACTTCCTCCCTAACAGCGCTTGCCTTTAAACAACAAACATTTACTACAGCGCTCACCCCTCTTCAACAGGCACAACAGGCTCATAACCTCCATCATCTCAATTCCTGCACCCTTCGCTTAAGATACAAAATATCTAAAGAACAGGCCAGAGAAATTGTCTGTAATTACAAAGCCTGCCTGTCTTTTCTCCCTGAACCCCATATGGGAGTTAATCCTAGGGGACTTGTGCCAGGCGAACTTTGGCAAATGGATGTTACCCATTTCAAAACATTCGGAAAAAATAAATATATTCATGTCACCATTGATACCTTTAGCAGTTTTATTTATGCAACTCCCCAAACAGGGGAAGCCACAAAACATGTTATTAACCACCTTATAGTCTGTTTTTCAGTCATGAATTGTCCTAGAGTCATCAAAATTGACAATGGCCCAGGATACTCTAGTACTCAATTTAAAGCCTTCTGTGCTCAATTCAACATTAAACACATCACGGGCATCCCATACAACCCCCAAGGCCAAGGCATAGTTGAAAGAGCCAATCAAACTTTAAAAAATACGCTTCAAAAACTACTATCTAACGAGGGAATTCTTTACTCCCCCCTAAACCACAGAACTCTGCTAAACCATGCATTGTTTGTTCTAAATTTTCTTACCCTTGATGAACAACAACAATCTGCAGCTGACAGGCTCTGGCATCCTTCTATGGCTGATGACTATGCTCAGGCAATATGGAAGGACCCCATTGACAACAAATGGCACGGGCCTGATCCTGTGCTCATATGGGGAAAGGGCCACGCCTGTATATATAACAGACAGGCCAATAGTGCTCGATGGCTTCCAGAACGCTTTATCAAACCTTATACCCCTAACAAGCCCCCTCAATCTTCTAAAATCATCACAACGCCTATTAATCAATCCCAGGGTGGTGCCTGAGAAGACTCTCTTCTTTTGTCTCCACAGAAAAAATGAACACCTATCTTCAGCCACCTTGGACCCTGTTCGCCGTTCTGCTTATCCTACCTGTCGGAGAATCTGGCCCCTATCAACTATGGAACTATACATGGGTAATAACCAACCAAGCAGGTGACGTAGCTAGCTCCTATTCTCAGATTGCATCCTCCCCACCTTGGCCCAATCTTGAAGTAGATCTTTGCAAGTTAGCTTTAGGAGCTGACTTCTCCTGGGGAACTCCAGACCACTACCTACCTCAACCAAAGCCCGTCAATATTCAAGCCCGCTACAGTTCGGTTCCTGGGTGTTATAACCTCTGGGCTCGGTCTTTTCTAAACATGGCCCCCGTCTATGTCTGCCCAGGCACCCACCGAGATCGCTCCTGGAATACTCGGTGCGGTTATTCCACTATTACTGTGCCTCCTGGTCCTGTGAAACCACTAGAGATACTTATTGGAAGCCTAGTTCCTCTTGGGACTATATAACTGTTAAAAGAAAAAACCCTTCTCCATACAAATTAAATTCCGGACCAGTTCCCGTTAACTTTGCTTGTCAACAATGGTGTAACACCCTCTTCATTACCTTTACCCCCTCTGGCAAAAAACAATTATGGACTGACAGAGGATTCGAATGGGCCCTCCGTCTATATATTTCTGGCAGAAACCCTGGCCTAACCTTTAGAATCAAACTATTACAAGAGCTCCCTAATCAACACAAGGCATCCATCGGACCTAATGCCCAACTACATCAACACCCCCCACGAACTCCACCCAATAGATACACCCCTACTCCCAACACCCCTTACCTTATGCATTCCTATTTCCAGCCAACCATTCCTAATGGTCCTATGTCCTCCACAAACCTCATCCTGTCTGTTCTTAATGCTTTGGCCGTTGCCTTAATGCATCACAATGATTCCACCTATAAAGAATGTTGGATGTGCCTCTCAGCAAACCCTCCTTTTTCTGAAGGAATAGCCTTTTTTGGCGATCTCACTTATACAAATGACAGCAACCAATTATCCTGGGACATTGTCGAGCTCACTGTCACTGATGTCTCTGGAATAGGAATCTGTCTCCTGGGCAAAAATATGATTCCCCCCGTTCAGTTGACAGATATATGTAATGACACTTTGGTTGTCAATTCTCAGTTCATGTACTTACAAGCCCCTGCTCATAGTTACTTGGCCTGCTCTACAGGCTTAACCACTTATGTTGAGACTTCCAAATTTCTACAGGTATGTGACTATTGTGTGTTGGTGTGACTGTTTCCCAAACTCACCATTTATGACCCTAACGAGTTCCTTACATTCTGGCAAAGAGGTACAGACCCCCATTCTCACCATAAGAGAGAGCCTATATCTGCTGTAACTCTAGCTGTCCTTATTGGTCTTGGCCTTACTGGAGCAGACACTGGTATAGCATCCCTCGCCACCTCCCAACATCAATATAACCAGCTTAGCATGGCCATTGATAATGACATTAGAGAGATAAGAGACAGCCTCCGAAATCTCAAAGACTCGCTGGCATCCCTCTCTGATCTCCTTCGATTTTACAAAATCGAAGAGGATTAGATCTAGTATTCCTTCAACAAGAAGGCCTCTGTGCAGCCTTAAAAGAACAATGCTGTGTCTATATAGACAGAACTGGTCTTGTAAAAGATAGTTTACAAAAAATCACTGAAAGCCTAGAAAAAAGAAAAAGAGAAAGAGAAAAACAAGAATCTTGGTATCAAACTTGGTTTTCCACCTCCCCTTGGCTATCTACCCTCCTCCCTAGTATTTTAGGACCTCTTATTGGATTACTTTTGCTTCTTTCTTTCGGCCCATGGGCTTTTCAAAAATTAACTCATTTTATAAAATCTCAAGTTGACTCTGCCCTCTCTCCACCCTCCATTACGGTCCAATATCACCAGGTCTGTACAGAAAATACTGATGACAATGAAACATCCCTAGATATAACTACCGAGAGGCTTAATTTCTCTGCCTTTACTACTGATAAAACCTCATGGTGGAAATGTTATTAATCATCCTTCTCTTGAGATTACTTCATGATCTAGGTCCTGCCCGCCGCCTCTTCAACACACTGGTCCCGTCGACAGTCATCAACAGCTTCGACCCCATATGTGGCCTCTGAGACCTTGTCCAGCTACAGCTATATCACCATTGGGCCTTTAAGAGGAGGTTTTGAGCCCAGGTGGCCGCTCCAAAGACAGGCAACTTCCTCAGCTCCTAGACCAACCTAAGACAGGGACTCTGAGGGTGACAGAGCCACCCCATGACGGGTGAGGCTAGGAGCAGTGAGGTCGGACCTAAGACAGGAACGGCCCCAAAAACGGCTCCGGGACACACAGACAATATTCTTCCCAAGCCTGCCTCGGCCCAATAGCTGCCTAGCTGCCCCCCACCTTTACTATATAGAAAAGGGGGATATGTTAGAGGCCAGAGTCACTAAAGGGCCAAAAGGAACTCGTAAAACTTGTTTATGTTAGAGGCCAGAGTCACTAAAAGGCCAAAAGGAACTCAAAAAACTTGTTTGATATGCGCCCCCCGGGATCCAGCTACCAGGACATTCCAGAGGAGCCGTGAAAACGCTCCGGTCCCAGATAACAGATAGCGCAACTGCGTGACCACCAGGCGCCTCGACCACCAGGCGCCTCCACCGATGCTTATCTTTTCTCCCTTGCCCCTCTTCCCCCTCCAGCCTGAGCATATAAGCTGTACCCTAACCCTAAATAAACGAGACCTTGACAACTCTTTGCTTGGTCTCCCTCTTTCTTTCTCGCCCATCGTTCCCTGCAGGCTCAATCCTCCTCGGACCCACGAATAACTGGTCCTGCTGGACAGGACAAACATAAACACAAAAATCAACCAATGACCTAACTTCAGATGTATAAATCTGAAAGCAAAAAAGACAAGAAACAAGAAAAACTAAGTGTCATGATTCCTCCAAGTATTACCAATTCCACAGTTATGACTGTGAATTGGATGAGAGTGAATTGGATAAAATCCCAAAGACATCAAAAGAATGATTATAAATGTGTTCAAAGAAGTCAAAAAGGACACAAATTCCTGAATGAATCCCAAGAGAACATAATGCTGAAGGAAATAAGAAAGTCGATATAAGACATAAAATTGAATTTAATGAAGAGAAAGAAATAGAAAATTGCAATACTGGAAATGAAAAATTCAAAAAGTCAAATAAAAAGCACAGTGGAAAGTCTCACCATAAAATGCATCATGATGTTAGAGTATCAGACCTTGAAGATAAGGAAGAGAAATTGGAATACTCAGTCAGCATCCAAGATAAATTAATAAAGAGAGTAAAAGTGGAACATTTGATATTTATGAGATACTATGAAAAGATAAAACCTACAAATCATGGCAGAATTTGATGCCAAAGGCTTAGAAAATATTTTGGATAAAATCACAATATAAAAATCCCAACTCTAGAGAAAGAGATGACCGGAATCCAGGTATTGAAGGTGTTTAGAACACAAAATGAATATGACTGGAAAAGAACCCTCCCATGCCATATTATACTTAACATTAATGTAAAGAGCAGAGAATACATATTTATACAGTGACACCAAATAATATACAAAGGCAGGCTCATCAAAATTATAACAGATTTCTTAATAGAAACTGTAAAAATGACTGTAAAAAACTGTAAAAAAAAAAGGGTTAGAATGATATAAAAAAAAAGGGTTTGAATTTTTGAATGATAACAGTTGCCAACCCACACTACTATATTCAGCAAACTATTTGAAGAAGGAAAAAGTTCCATGATAAAAACGGGGTAAGAAAAAAAAAGGCTAAAAGAAAGCTAGCTTTCTAGAAGACACTGAAAGGAATCCTTCAGAGTGAAGAGAAAGATGAACACATTTGTGTTCTGTGACTGTGAGAAAGAATAAGCCATGACAGAACAGTAAAAACACCAAACACTACAAAACCAACAAAACGACAGGTTGACACATACAAACCTTTAAATAACAACTCTGGATATTAATAATCTCAATTCCTCAGTCAAAAGACAGACTAACAGAATGGATTAAAAATGTTGCTAACAAAGAAATGCTTCTAACCAGAGACACACTTTGAGCAGAAAGGATGAAAAAGACATTCCACGTAAATGACCTAGGAAACAAAGGCATTCCATGTAAATGAACCTAAGAAACAATGCATGCTTCGCTCTTGTAATATCTGACAAAATAGTCTTCAAATCAAGAGAGCCAGAGAAAGAAGATTGCTTCATACCAATTAAGGGAATAATCCATTCAGAGAACACTGCAATTCTAAGCACACGGGCACCAAGCATGGGTACATCCAATTCCATAAAACAAATGCTGCGAAGACACATTAATACCAGCAAAACAATAGTGGGTGACTGAAGTAAAAACATAGAAAATAACCAACATAGGAAAACCAAAATAACTTAGTTTTTAAAAGATATTTTATTTACTTATGACAGAGAGTGAGAGAGAGAGAGAGAGAGAGAGAGAGAGAGAGAGAGAGAGAGAGAGAGAGAGAGCGGGAGAGAGAACACATGCCATGGTGCAGGATTGGAGGTGACAGGATAACGTTCAAAAGTCAGTTCTCTGCACCCACCATAGGAGGCTTCTGAGGATCAAACTCGGGTTGCCAGGTTTGCAAGCAGGTACCTTTTTCACTGAGCTATCTCACCAGCCCTGAAATAACTTCTTGTATTCTATTTGGCCACAATAGAAAAAAACCTGAAATTAGTAGCAAGAGAGGTAAAGAACATAAGCTCATGGAGATTAAACAATATTGAGTGACAAATGGCTTACTGAAGAAATCAAGAAGGAGATGATAAAAATGAAAATGATAATACAACATACAAAAACATATGAACTGCATGAAAGCATGTGTTCTCTAATGAGTGTCTTGTCCTGTAGATTTTCTCGACACTGTCAGGTCAGGGAGGTGCAGGTGGATTCTTTCATGGATGCTCTTTCCTGGTTGTGCAGCTGATGTAAGAGCTGGAGGTTAATTAATGCACAAGTGCACGGAATGCATGTGGGCATCCAATAAATGATGCGTACTATGAAAATACATTTGTCATTGTGGCCGCCCCAACTGAGCTCAGATGGTCACATCCATAGCTCCAACTGCCAAGAGAGCCTAATGAAAGGGTATTCTGAGAACACAGCGCAATGCAGCTACTGCATATTGCAAAATGCCAATTCCAATAGAATGACTGAAAGTGATGCTTCTGGAAATTGGGAAAATTGTCTTGGCTCATGATATAACCAATGCGATTTTAATCGTTTACCATGACCTTTAGTAGAGCATAAAAATAACATGTAAATATGGTTATGATTAAAATAATCAAAACTGTGTATGTGGCAGACAGGCTTCTAAAAGTTTCTATGTGGTTCGCTTCTCTACTAATCACTACATGATTAGTTCGTAATCCAGAGCTAGCAAAGGGACTCTGAGGATGTTAGTCTTTGACTGTGGATTGTCTTCAGGTGGCTTGACCTACCTAAGTGTACTCTGTAAGGAAGGTTTAGTGGTCAGAGAAAGTGGAAATTAGAGGGATTTGGAGAGAGAAAGGGTGGAGTATGGAATATACAGGGGAGACTGGCTGGGGATAGGACAGGGAAAGGCGGGAGAGAGATTCTCTGGTTGGTCTTGCAGAAGTAAGCTGCATCTTTAAATAGAGCTGGATGGCAAGGACTGTACGAGGCAGTCCTTCAGGTGGCCCTTGAAAGACCCACTTCTCTTTTCTCACTTCTGATTCTCAGTAATAATTATAGAATGCACTAGAAGGCAGCATCCTGAGACAAGGTGGGATGTGGCTAGAACAGGAGTAGATGTTCTTTATTATTTTAGCCTGGTCAACTGCTTCCTTCCCCCCTCTCCCAGGCTTAAAGCCCACAGAGGGCAACTCTCTAAGGTCCCTCAGCTGTGGTGGGGCATTCTCAGGACAGATGGCCTGGCGTGGATATTAAGGAGCTACTCTGCTTTGAATCCCAGGCTGCTCCAGTGTCTTTCTGCATATCTAAAAGTGATGAGCTTCTTTCCATTAAACATCCAAGTATTTTGTCACAAGACCCCGAATCTGCACAAGGCCCTTGTTTCACACAGACCTTTCAAGCAGTGTCTAGTTCGGTCACCCAGCCATCACTGAGCAAGGAAAAGGCACTGCTGTCATCAAACTCAATGGACTGAGCATTGTCCATGAGTTATGAACTGGGTATTCTGGGCTAAAGAGACAGCTCAAGGGTTCAGGTCCCACATAAAAATGCCAGGAGGAAAAGGCAGCAGTCTGTACTTCTGGCCCTGCCAAGCAGAGCCTGGGAAATCCCAGAGTAAAGCAAAAAGGAGGTAGAAACAATGCAGGATGATTCCTTAAGTCACCCTTGGTCCTTCACAGGGACACATAGTGCCCTATGACACACACACATACACACACACACGCACGCACGCATGCACGCACACACTAAATTAGTAAATAAATAATAGAAAAAATTTAAAAAAGAACTAGAATCCCTAGACAGGTGTCCAGATGCGGACACAGCCATTTGACCTCTGGATTTCAGTCTGGAAAGACTAAGTAGAGCCTCAGAGCAACTTAAAGCACACCTGCTGCTGAACCACAGAAACTATGAGATGATAAATTTGTGTTTTTAGAACTTTCCAGTCTCTGCAGAACTAAAAGGGGCCCAAGGTTATTCCAACATTCAGCTGAAACCCAGAGCAGAATGGCTAAGAAGATGGCAAACTTCACACAAGGAGCGGGGTTAGGAAGGCGGTGCAAGGGTCTGTGTTTCAATGTTTCTGTTCCTGGCTCAGCAAAGTAGTTATCCAGGTCTCCTTATATAATCCATTTGCTTAAGAAGACGACACAGGGAGGCTGGAGAAGTGGCTCAGGGGTTAAGCCTCTGCCTTGCAGGCGGAAGGTCCTGAGTTCGGATCCTAGACCCCACGTATAGACGCCGGGTGGAAGCGGGGGCGGCCTGCGCTTCTGGTCCTGGTAGGGCTGAGCCTGTGAATTCCGGGGCAGAGTAAACGAAGAGGTGGAGGCGTCCATGGGGGTTCCCGAATTCGTCCGTGGTTCTACACACACGCACACACACACACATACATACACACACACGCACACATGCATATACGCACAATTGAATAAATAATAATAATAATAATAAAAATTTAAAAAAAAAGAAGACGACGCAGGGGCTAGTACTGGGCCTATCCTAAAACTTAAGCTCCTGTAAAAGCCAGTCTCAAGCCAGCACCATGGAAGATCGTGGGTTCAGCTGCTATGCAGCCATTACTCACTCCTGCTGACTTTTTTGAGCAAGTTCCTTGGATTCATACATGACAATGGAACCAATTAACTTGAGCTTTGTAAGAGATGGTTACCACACAGTTTAAAGTAGGATGTCATTTTGCTCCTCACCCATTGAGATACCTCCATGAAAGAAAGCAGATCGTGACAATCCTCTGCAAGACAGACAAAGGAATTCTTGCCCTACATGTGACCCCCACAGGGACATTTGATCCCACCTTTCTGGGCATTGCTGTGCCTTTAGTTGTTCTGTGATTATTGCCTCCCTGACCAATGATGTTTTGCTCCAGGTGTGTCTGTTTTATGTCTTTGGAGCTCCTTTAGGGGAAAGGACCTTGTTTTTTTCCAAGTAGTCATTGATTCTGATAGTATTGTCTGACACACAAGAGGTTTTTAATCAATAGTTACTCAATGAACAGTTAAAATGCTTAAGAAACACTTCTATAACAAAAGTTAAAGAAGTGAAAAAGAAGCATATCACGATGCAAATAAACTTTAGTAAAGGTGATCACTGGTATATCTAGTGCTAGCAAACATGATTTTGAGTAAGTTTGTAATAGACCTACAAGGAGGGCTGCATCATTGTCAAGTGTGGGCTGGAACCCCATGTGTGTTGCTTGATGAGCACCATGCTACGACAGTCTTCTGTCTGATACTTCTGTCTCTCTGAAGTCTGGCCTGGATTTGGTTCTCACAGCTGCTGATAGCATGGAAGTCCCATGAAGGAACACAGCCCACCCGGGCCTGCTGCCTGGAGCTTCTGCTGTGAACGACAGATGGTCCCAGGGCAACACCAGGGGCCAGAAGATAGACTGGGAAGCAGGCAATATGTAGAATACCTTTAGGAGCAAGCAATGGTCCATTAAATCAAAGGCCAGCGAAAAGCTCATGCAACAGAGAGGAGGGGCAGCTATAGTTCAGACTGTGAATGTCCCAGTGGCCAAGTGTTGAAATTTCCTTACCCACTGGGATGTGCTGCAGTTAGCCTGCATGACTGCTGATAAAATCATGATCAAATGGTTTATAAGGGAGTAAGGGCTTTTTATTTGGGCTTATAATAGTCCAATTACAGCTCCTTGTCCAGCTTGGCAGAGAGCTGACGCCATCAACAAGGGACTGAGGGAACTGGCGTATCACACCATATCCTTATAACAGCCGAGAGAGGGATGAATATCAGGACCAAGTATATAGCAGGATGCCCAGTTTCTGAACTAAGTTCCTTCCATCTTATCCACTTGCCCACCATGGGCTGGACTTCCCCATCCACTAGACAATCTCCTGTAGGTTTGCTCTGGGTTTAACTACTAATTCTCTAAAAATTGCCCAGAGCTCGAACCATGAACCATCAAGTTGACACCTGCATCTAATTGCAACAGGCACTATTGAGAGATGGAGGGGCCTTTAGGAGGCGGGGCCTAGTGGAAGGAAGTTAGGTCGCTGGGGTGTGCTCCTGAAGGGTGTAATGGGACCCTGGTTCCTCCTCTCTCTTTTTGTGTTCTCTGGGTGCCCAGAAATAAACAGGCCTCCACTACACATCCCCACTGTAATGTTCTGTGCTGCCAAGTGACAATGGACTGAAGTTTTCAAAACTGTGGGTTAAAATAAAGCTTTACACTAGTAAGCTGATGATCCCAGGTATTCTGCGACAGCTGACAAAGCTGATTCACACAGAACATAAAAGCAGCGGCAGACAGAGTCTAGCACCCTAAGAACGACTGGATAAGAACTACTGCCCACACCCTTTGCACCAAGCAGCAGACTCTGACCCTGAGAACCTCAGTCTCAGCAGCAAACCCACCAGCAGTTTCCAGTGTACATGGCATGTCTGGCGTTCCGTTTGACACACCTTCTTCTCTGGGCTGGGCTGCTGTCAACCACTGGCTCTTTATTTCTTGGCCAACACATTTTCCATCTCTGCTGCTGGATATTGCTCCTGTTCCAGAGCCCTGGGTGCTGGAACCTTTCGCTAGGGGCATCCGTTCTGTCCTCAATGTCCTTGCTACATGGAGCTGTGCTAAGGATGGTGGGAGAGTCCCCTGAGATGATTACTCCACCCACACTGAAAACCACCTGCAGTTATGCCCTTAGCCTAGACGTCCCTTAATCCTAGATCCACGTTTGGCTGTTCAGAGACTTTACAAGTGTTACCAGACTCTCAGGTTGTGCCCCCATTCCGGACCTCTTCATTGCCCTTTCCACTCCCAGGAACCCCCACAAGGCAAGGCAGCCTTCTTGCATCATACTTGGTTATTCTGTGTTATAAAGGTTCGGAGGTCATCTTCGAATACCTGTTTCAGTATCTATCCATTCCTCATCACTTCCAGCAAAATCCACAGCCCTGGTCATTGTCCCTTTTACAGACTAAAGCAAATGTATTTTTCTTGTTCTTTCTGATTCTACTCTTACAGCCATAGTTCATCTGAAAGATTTGTTTATTTATTGGCTTAGTGTGTGTGTGTGTGTGTGTGTGTGTGTGTGTGTGTGTGTGTGTGTGCCTGTGGAGGACCAGGGGTAACTTCAGTAATCACCCTGGATTGCTCTATCTCTTCTTTGTTTTGCTTTGGAATCTCTTAGACTCTGCCTTCCAGAATTGGAAGTACAGACTGCCACCATTTCCTCCTGGCATTTTTATGAGGGATCTGAACTCAAGGCCTTCTGCTTGTAATGCAGAAGCTTAACCCCTGGAACCATCTCTCCAGCTCCATAGTTAATTCTTGATGGAGCAACCAGAACCCTGCAGATGTCAGTTAAGACCTGCTGTTCTCCTATTCCAAACCGTCTGGAGACTGCACGTCTCATTTAGAATTATATCCAAGGATTTGCATACTGTCCTAGGAGTTGGATTCCATTCTCATGCTTTTCTTCCTAGCTTCTCCAGTCTTGCTGCTTCTGTGCACGTAACTCTGGATTTCCTTAAGTATATCCTGCAAGTATGCTGTGCCTTCTCTGCCAAGCTCCAGATGTCTCCATTGCTTCCCTGGTTCCTCATCCCTCTGCTATTCACAGAGCCCCTCCCCCCACCAAGTCTCTTTACTTGCTTCTTGGTATCTTCATAGCAGCCAACAACACCTCATTTCTTTTGTATGGCCTACTTCCTTATGGCCTTTTTTCCCCATTGGAGTTTAATATACTTCAGGTTAAGGGCTTTACTTTCTGGATTTGCAGAGATCGTCCTTGACCAGGAGAACGTTTGGTGGGAGCCTAACATAGGTGTCTTAGTCTGTCTCATTTTGGCAGTTGATGTTCATCTCTGATGTTCAGACAGAAGATGGCAGGCCCAAGCAGGTCTAGCAGCTTGGCCAAGTTTTGCCAACCTATATGGGACTGGATGGAGCTAGAAACAGATTGACTCCAATGCTTGAGAGCCTCCTTCACATCTTAGGACTTCTCCAAAGGATTTCTTCCTTGTGACAAGGTGTAATGCCACAATTCAAAGGTATCTTTTAATTTTTTTTCACACCTACATTCCTGTCTTTGTCTGAAGAAGAGACTGTGTTACATAAGTATGCCTCTGATTTTGACCACAAACACACTGAAGGACCGTGTCATCTTGCCCATGTAAAGTCACCTGTCAGTAGAGGTGCCAGACATCCCTTCCAAAGCCCTGCCTCTGAGTCTTCTTATGCATGAATGCAACAGAATCACCTGATGGAGAAATGGATATGTATTCGGGCTTTCAGAGGCAGGCTAGTTATTAAGGAATAGAAAATGTTTCTCTTCCTATTTTAGGTTGATTTAGCTGTTGAAGTTCAGGCCAATCTGTTATGGGTTGGAAGTAGTTTGTAGACCCCACAGTTTTAAAGCTGGTGAAGGACTGGTTTTCCCTACCTCTGAATCTATATGAGTTCAGAACTGGCAGTCACTGACATGGCTGCTCCCACATTTTAGGAAGCACACCATGCGGGCCGAGAGAGTGCAGCAAGTCCCCAGATGGACCATTCTCGAGGTCAGCTGAACGAAGGCCAGGCTTTGTGAAGGCTTTGGACCATATGAGCTGGGGGTCACTGTAGAGCCAGGGGTTACTGTAGATCCTCCAGCCCCCTAGGCAGAGGTCATTTCCTGCCACCCAATAGTAGTTCAATTGTCCCTTAAGGGGACAAGAAGATATTTTACCATTTGTTTTTCATGTCTGAAAGCATTAATGATAGTCCCAAGAAATTGCTAATGACAGTCCCCTTACTCCTTCAACAGAAAACAGCACTTCCTTTTGGGAGCCCTCCTTTCCACTTTCTTATGTGCAGCTGCTGTTTGCAGATAAACATTTCTACACTGGTTAATTCCAAGACTCTTGAGCCACAAATCCAATCACCCCAAACAGTGTCCCAAGCATGTCAGCATTTCTCTGTTCCCGACCTCTACTCCCCCAGAGTTTATAAGACTGACCTCTCCCTGCCCTTCCCTACGCAGTTGTCTTTCCTGTGGAAGAGCTAAGTCCCTTGATACCTCACCCCAATAAAAAGCAATCTGTTGAGATCACCTGTTTCTGTTCTCTCTCTCTGAACTATTCTGTGGGAGCCCCGAAAACAGCCCAATAATGTCTACAGTTCACTCTCTTATCTGTATAACACATAATACTGCATATAAATAATTTATTTGCAAACTCTTATAAAAATTAAACCATCAGAAAGAGGGATGACACACTTCTATCTGGAAGTTCAGGATGACTTTCTCAGATGCGTGTTTTAAGGTGGCGTGCCATCTTCCTCACAGATGGGATAGTAAATGGTTGAGAGCCAGGAGCACAGTCAGGAGAAGGGAGCAGAAAGCACAGCCATGTTGTTCATACATGTGGGGATTGGGGAGTTCCTGTCAGATTACAGGCACAGAAAGAGCCTGGGGGATGGGTAGGGTGAGCCCTTGCTTAAGAGCAGAGGAAGAAAGAAGTTCTGAGAGGTCCGCAGGCTCTCCTGCTCCACTACTCACAGCTCCACTACTCACAGCTGGCCTTGTGCTGAGAGAACAAGTCGCTTGGCTTTGCAGTGTGAGAGACATGGAGTGTGGTGAGTCCCCCACAGAACTTAGACCATCAGCCCTCATGGCACCAGTGAATTCTCCTGGAGAGAGGCTGGCAACTTTCCAAGGTCCCTAAGTAGTGAGGACAGCTTCCTCATACCACACACCATGAACTGTCACAGTCAGCTACAGATGCCAACTTGAGTGTATTGGGGAGCTCTGAGTATATTTGGGGAGAATCAGTGTTGAGTTAGGCCCTGAGCAAGTCTACAGGAGTTTATCCAGTTGACGGGGAGTCCCAGTCCATGTGGGTGGGGCTAGTTTCTGGGCAGGTGAGTAAAATGGAGGGAGCTGGTTGAGGAAATTGACATCCTTTGATATACTTGGCAGACACGCTGGTCTGGAAGAAGGACCATCCCTCTCTCAGCAGACTTGTGTATCTGATGTGTCCAGTTCCCTTGACCCTTGGTGCTGGTGTGGGCTTACCTGCGAGGCTGGAAAAGCAACTATAACTGGACTAACTTAAGAGAAAATAAAAGCCCCTTGTTCCTTTGGAGGACGGGTTTCATTGCTGTCAGTCCACGATGGGAGATGTGCCCACACCCCTCCTTTGGGCTTGGGAGGAAGGCATGGTCTTCTATGTCTGAGAAACACCTCAACATGTGACTTGCAATGATGTATGAAATAAGTACGGCCTTGTCTCAGGAAGAACTTACATCTGCCCAGACATTTACTATGAGCCAGTTAGCATTTCCATAGGAATGCTAAAGAGGAGACACCTCATTGATGTGTTAGGGTCACAAAGATATGTCAGGTACAAGAGAACAAAGTTAGATGCTGAGTTGCCTCCACTGGAAGGCCAAAGGCTAGGAGGGCAGGAGGAAAGTGGTCACTATGTAGTACATGTCAGTCTTCGCAGAGCTTCGCAGAGTTGTCATCTGTGCAGATGGAAACTGAGGCTCTGGGGACAGGCTGTTCAGGTGCACAGGAAGTGACGGGCCTACTGTTTCTCTTGCAAACCCAGGAGCTTTCTTATATGTCTTAACTTCCAGGGGGCAGTAGCAGGGAAAGAGAAATGAGGCAAAGCAGTAGAGAGCTCCCTCGAGGGGATTGGCTGTGACTCAGGAAGAAGAAATGACTGGAGAAAATACCAGCACACCTGTGCTCTAGCCAACATCCAGTCAGTGACGGGGAAAGAGTCATCTCCAGTGCAGGGTTAGCACAGATTCCTGGTGGCCAGTCCCACAAAACCCCATCCTCTGCGCTCCCAGTTCCCTGAGTAAATCCAGCCAGCACACTTACTGCTCACTTAGAGTCTGAGAAACAGGAGCCTGAAGCAGCTGCCACTCACCTGCCTGCTCCAACGCTACCATGGTGGCCTGCTCAATCAGGTCCCGCTCAATGAAACTCCGGAAGTCCTCGCTGTATACACTCAGGTCTGGCAGCTGGAATGTGTAGATGGGCATCTCCAATGGGAACTGCTCATTGTTGCATTCATTTGCCACGTGGGACCGGGCCAGGGAGACAATGGCTGAGCTGGCATGGGAAATCCCCCGGGAAAGGCGCTTCTCTGCTGGCAAGAAGGAAAGACAGCCATAGGGACTATTTTAGTGTCAGTGTGACTCTGTGAGGGTATGCAGCCATGCTTGAGCGCAAACAGATATGCACAGAACACACAAACACATACATTTTAGATATATGCAGACACGCATAAGCATGTATAGCATGCACACACACATAAGTATTATGAACATACCATACATAGTATACACATACCCTCCACACAGAAGTTATACACCAAACACACATACATAATTATACTCCCTACATAGAAACTACTCACACATATAATACACATATACACAATGTATGTTTATACACATACATATGTACTCAAATATATAGGTGCAAGTACATACGCATTAGGTTCTTCACAATATACATACATACTTTAATGCACATAAATGCACTGCATACATCCACACATCCAGGACACATAGATGTATGTGCACACATATACATGGAACTGATAGGCAACACATTTATTTGCATATACATGTACAAAGGCATGTACTATATAGTCTACACATATATGAATGCACGCACCTAGACACAGATTTGTAGTACTAGATACTACAAATATGGTATCATGGTTTGAAATGTGTCCTCCATAGTCTCATGTGTTTGGCAAGGTCATGGCATCTTTGAGAGATGGAGACTTGTTGGAGGAAGGTGGTCACAGGAGGTGGGGCCTTGAGGTGGATTAGTCCCACCCTATCTCTTGGGGAAGTCTGCTTTGCAGCAAGCAGGCTTGCAGCTCTCAGCTTCCAACATGTCTGCAATGACCTAGGCCTCCTCTAGCTTCTGCCACCAGCCATGCCATCTCCGCCACAAAAGACTGTATCTCCCCTCTGGAACTGTAAGCTGAATAAATCTCCTTTTCTCCCTTAAGAAGTTTGACTTGGGGTGGTGTCTTTCAGCAACACAGAAAAGAGTAATCAATACCCATGGACACAGATATCATACACACTTGTACATGTACATATATTGCATACATAGACACATGTGCATATATTGTATAACAGGAAACAGAATATAATATGAATGCACAGCTATGTACACATACTATATACATGTAGGAACACACATATACACTGGTACACTCATATCTTTCCCACACCAGTCCTTCTATCTTGTAAGACTTTTCTACCCTGTAAGCCTTTCTGCTCTGCATTAAGCATGTTACCCCCTCTTGTGTGACCCTCGCTCATGATGAGTCATGGAACCCCTGTAAAGCATTGAGAGTTCACTGGACCATGACAACAGACACTAGTCCTCAGAGTTTTCCTTTCCCAGCACTGAGTACCAGGGAGATCCCTCTGTATTTTGATGCATTTATAAACTTAGAGCAACAAGCATCCTACACAGGCTTTGTCTGCTATGGCTCATATTTTCAAGTTTGCTGGGGACACACATGTACTTCTTAGAAGTCCATTTGTCTGCACACTCATTTGTCCCAACATTTCTGATATGATATTCTATTAAGTTTTGTTCCCAAAGAATGAGAGATACGTTGTAGAATGTCTCTAGGGTATGGAAACTGATTCTACTTCTATCTAAGCAGTAAAATATACTTAAAAAATTCAAGTCCAGCATTTAATGGACAGCATTTAACCTAAACCAGAACTCTTTTCTTTTCCTTCTTAGACAGAGTTTTACTAGATTTACATTGATTCTACTTCTATTTAAGCAAAATAGAAAGTCAAGTCCAGCATTTAATGGACTAAACCAGAACTCGTTTTTCTTTTCCTTGTTAGATAGTGTTTTACTAGACAGTCCTCCTTGGCCTTGACTTTGCTATCCTCCTGCCATAGCTTCCAAGTGCTATACATGGACTTAAATGATAATTTTTGAACATATAATATGGGAGTAATATTTCCTTGGTATAGTTAATATTTGGAACTGTGGGGACTTCCTCAGCATTTGGCTTCTTGTTCTGTCCAGAGAAGCAGGACCATTGATATTTAAATGTATCCACTGTCTACACCCTGTGGCATATTCCTGAGTGTTTTCACTTGAGTCCTAAGAACACTGATCTGCTTCAGAAGAGCTGCTCCCTGATAAAGATGCCCCCCTGCTGCTCCCTGGAAAGGACTTGCCTCTGAGATGCACCCTTATTGCTCTCTGGTAAGGATGCATCTCTGAGATACTTTCCTGCCACTAGAAACCAGAGTCTCTACCTCCCCCGGGGCATGACTTCCTACACACAATCTCATTTATAGGATTGGGAGACAGAAAGGGCAGTAATGTAATTTTGTCACAACAGACATGGCAGGCTAGCTTTCAATCCAGGTTAATTCTCAGAAGCCTGGTGTATTTGCTCATTCAAGTGACCAGGAACTCAGAGACAATATACTCAAAATGAATGACTTCAATTGACCTCAATTTCATTCTGAGACAATATGATTAAGTTATTTTATATTTCAAGGAAAGACAAAAGGAAAAAAGAAATCACAGAGGCTGCTAAGAAGAGAGCAGAACAGGGGAAATCTGGCTTTTCAGTCACTGAAGTTGCCCTCACTTCATCCTGCACTTGGTTCAAATCCTTCACAGCAAGAGCTAAAAGACTCTAGTGGTTCCGCTTTTTGTAGACTATGCACACATCTACACTTTTTGTATGGGAAAGAAGAAACACATAAATAATAAATTAAACAATAAATTAAAATCTTATGATAAATTATGTTCAAGGATCACATTTCTGGCTGAGCTCCAGCTTAGTCCTAGAATGCAGGCAGTCCTGGCTTCAATTCTCAGTAACAACAAAACAAAACAACTTGCATTCAGTGTGAATGATACGGAAAGGCTGGAAACAGCTGAAAAATGATCCTCTAGGTAAGTAAGAACCAATGGAAAACCAGGGCAGAAATAACAAATTTAAAGCTAAAAACCATTATATGGGACAAAGAGAAATATTAAATATTGATATAAAGAGGACTAGAGAAGATCACCTAATGATTACAAATACACATGCCTAGCAGTGAACTGACCCAAAACAAATACAGTTAAAAGAAACAATATGCAAACTGAACCATCTAATTCAGTTGTGGATTTCACAGATAACAGAGAAAGCAGACAATCTAAGATAAATATTCAAAGATTACAGGGTGGAATGTTAATTATATCTTGGAAAATGAGGGTGAGCAAAGAAACAAAGACACTGTTCACTTACAGTGGCTTGGGAGGGTCTGCTTAATGCAACAGAACAAGAAGCAATTACCTGTCCATATTAACAAGATAGTAAATGGTTTCAGATGACATGATTTCTACGTGATTCTCTTAGAACTACTTAGTAACAAGAGGATTTATTTATGGAGATGACTGGGTGAAAGATAAATATAAATGAGTTGTTTTTCCTATGCCCAGTCTTAACAGAGTACATCAAGAGGCACAGATGATATACTTGGATAGGAGAAAAATAATCACAAAAGCCAATTATTTTAAAAATGAAAGAACAATCCATTCAATTCCAATGGGAACTGCCTTAAGGTTTATATGAAAGCAAAACTATGTAAAACTAGCGACATTTCTAGAAAAAGAACAACAAAGAAAGCTGGCTGAGTTAAGGATAATAGTTGTACAGTCGCATGGGTGAAGAGGCTGGGTCCACAAACATATCCTGATATATCTGGGATCGAATATTGCCCAATGGCATTTAATTCAAAAGGAAAGAGGTGTGAGTTCAATAGCATGCTTAAATAACTCAGTTTAGAAGAAAGCAGCCAGGACTGTCACTGTTATTTAAAAAACTTAAAGCAGGGTCCAGTGGACGATCTTAGCAGGTCAGGCCCCTGATCACAGAACTAGATACCTGAGTTCGATCTCCTGAGGCCCACCTGGCGGAAGGAAAGGACTGACTTCTAAAAGTTGTCTTTTGACTTCCACCCATGTGCCATGGCATTATGTGTGCACCTTCTTTTGTCTTCTTAGTAAATAGTAAATAAACAAGTAAATAGTTAAATATTCAAATAGATGAAAAGACCCATGAGCTAACTTTAAAACCAATTGGAAAAAGGCTTTAGTAACTATGGACTGTTTCTAACTGTGAAAGTCAGAGAGAAGTTCATTGACCATGTAAATGGTAGTAACATATGTAAATGTTATATAAATATTCATAACAATGTAAATATTTCCCAGTAATCAAAGTCATGAGGCAAATGACCAAGGTAGATATATCCAGGCACATTTAGGATTGTGTGTTATAGTCATAAAGAGAAAGTGATGTATCACTAAGGAAAAATACACTAATTGATGGGAAAATGAACCACATATGAAAACAGGCATGTCACAAAACAGAAATCCAAGCAATGAGCAAATGACAAGGTGAAGTTTACAACAAGGCTCTACTTTGCATCCTTCAGAATTGACAACAAGGTAAAACCATGGCAACAATCTAACGCTAGCAGGAACAAAGGGGATACCAGGGCTCATATGTGTTGAGCAGAAATGTGGTCAGAAAGAAATATAAACTAAAGCCATGTATGTTGGCACAGTAGGTCCATGATGTGGTGTTAATCTACAGAAGAAAAGTACCAGTATGTAAAGTTTACAGGCATAAGGACATTTATTTCAGCATTTTTTTGTAGTGGCAAAACAACAAAACACAACAATAATCCAAGGAAAATCAGGATTATCACTTACACAGAATGTCTAAAATCTAATGCCTAAGGTGATAACTACGATTTATCAGTGAGGTGCTGTGCAGTAAAATAAGCACTACACAAAGAATGATGTGCTTTGCCTTTTAGGTGTCTGCATCTGAAGCAAGGCCAATGGTAGAAGAAAGCACATTTGGTTGGCAGTGGTCATTACTCCAAAGATTTGAGAGATAAGAGAAGAACACTATCAATTCCTTTGTTATAAGTAGATTGTGATAGTTAAGATACAGGAGCCAACTTGGCAATTGCAGCCTGAGCTTTGTGCACATCTGTGAAGAACTGATAATTAAGTTGAGCCTTAAGCAAACTTACAGGAGATTGTCTAATTGATTGGGAAGACCCAATCCATGGTGGGTTGGACTGTTTTCTGAACAGGTGTGTGTGTGGGGGGCAGGCTGATGAGACCAGTGAATTACATGAGCACGAGTCTCCTGCTGTACTTCCTTAGCTGGTTGTGAGTTGGCATTCTTCAGTAGACTGTCTAGAAAGTGAGTTTGTCCCTCTCTCACCAATGGACATGGTTGGCCAGAACCTCAGCGCCTGGTGTTGGTCTGAACTTTCTTGCCAAGCTGGACCAAGAAAATGTAACCAGACAATGGTAAACCAGAATAAAACCCCTTGTTCCCCAGGTTGTTTGGTCATGAACTTATTGGCAGTATGTAGGCAAAGTGCAACATATGTCTTACTCTGAGAGTGAAGGAAAAGAATAATGGAGAAGTGTACAGAGCAATAAACATGAAACTGAACATACTTGGAGACTAAGCTATCTGGGAAATAACTGCTGGTCTTTAATCCTTAAGACCGTTGGTTCTAAAGGCATCAGCTGCACTGTCTTGCTTTCTAGAAGGAGAGGTGGGGCCATGAGTTCACGCTGTACTTCAGTCAGCCTTGAGGACTGAGTCTCCGAGGGCCTCCTAGGCCTGCACTCTGGACATGTCAGTCCTGTTTTTTTGCACCTCTGAGCTGCTGCACACAACCCTGACGGTCAGGCGGGGTTCAGCCTCTAGGAGGTACCTTGGGCAATGTCGTCCTGCCTCTGCAGGCAAGGTCGCTCCACCTTGTGCCCGGGCTGGGGTGTCTCTCTCTCAGGCTGCTTGGCACACCTCCCTTCATTGAACACATGCGGCAGGTTGGCTGTGTGCACTTGTCGGAGTTGTTCATAGTCACTCAGAGCAGCTGTCAGGTCCCAGTTTTTGCCTGGGGATAAGAAATGACAAGAGATTACAAGAGAAATGCATGAATAATGGTCTCATAGTAGAAAAGGACCTGCCGAGAAAAGGCGCCCATTAACGTATCACTGACCTGTCTACTGGTACTACTTGCTTTCAAAGGAGACACTGCTTCTGCCACGTCTGAAAGCAGACTCTGCCAGTAATTGATCACCTTCTAAAGTACACAATTACACTTCCACTCATAGGCTTTAGATTCGTTAACATGTATGTGTACATGAGCACCTAAACACACACATACACACCCACACCCACACACCTATAAATAGTAGGTTCCTAATCACCATATTTTCCCATGAAAACCACACTATAGAATTTCCTGAAGGAAGATCTGGGAGAAAATTCAAAGTGGCTCAGCACAGGATATTAACTTGGAGCTGGGCCTGGTTAAGGCTGGCCTGAGCTGTCTGCACATCCCGACTACAGGCTGACTCTGGAAACTGACAAAACTGCTACTCTGGCACGAAACTCACCAACTTTTGTAAGAGTTCATGAACTGTCTCAGAGAGAGAAAGACTAACCCTGTCCCTTTCTTAAAACTTCTGCTTTATTGATCATAACTCCTGAGAAAGCTGTGATTGAAGAAACAAGTCCCTGGAAGTTCTGTGAAAACAGCCATGGTCTTCTTGTAAGACCCCAGATGAGCTCTAGGTCCCGAGACGTGAAGTAGTCACAAAAGGGTTGGAAGGTACAAGAAAAGCCATCCTACTCTGAGGTCAGAGGTCAGCAGGAACTGCACAGGGACCAGTTTGGGGAGTCTGGCCTCATGATGGCCATTGATGGAATCACCTAAGAGACAAACCTCAAAGCAATCGGGTTAGAGGTTGTTTAGATAAGGTTAGCCTCCAGGTAGGCCCACGAGGGATTTTCTTGATTAGGCTAGTTAAGCAGAAAAACCTACCCTACTCCGGGCAGCAGCCAGATACCAGGAAGTCCAAAGGGCTCATTTTTTGCTTTTTGTTTATATTTGCCTCTCGATGGTGAGTACTGCTGCTGATGCTGCCCCAGTGGTGGCCACGATACCCCCGGTGGCATCCGAGTCTGCATGAGGGTTCTTTCCCCACATCCTCCCAGCATTTGCTGTTGTATGTGTTCTGGATTTTAGCCATTCCGACCAGGGTGAGATGATATCTCAGGGTGGTTTTGATTTTGTATTTCCCTGATGGCTAGAGTGGTAGAACATTTTTAAAGTATTTATTGGACATTTTAATTTTGTCCTGGGAAAAGTTTCTTTTAAGTTCTAAGGCCTGTTTACTTTTTATTTATTTATTTTTAATTTTTCTTAGTTTCACACTTTCAGTGGGTAGGTATTCTTGCCACCCTCTTCCCTCCCTCCTTTTCCTCCTCCTCTCACCCCTTTCTTCCTTCTTCTCCTCCCTTCCTGGATCCAGCCTGCTCCTTCCTACCCTCCTGTCTACCAAGGGCCATTTTTTAATTGTACTGTTTAACTCCTTGGTGTTTAACTTTTTTGAGTTCTTTGTGCACTCTGGATATTAGTCCTCTATCAGATTTGTGATTAGTAAAGATTTTTTCATATTCTGTGGGTTGTCTTTTTGCTCAGTTAACAGTATCTTTAATTTCATGAGATTACATTTGTTGAGTATTGGTTCTATATCCTGTGTAATAGGGTCTTGTTTAGAAAATGATAGCCTAGGCCAATCAGTTCAAGGGAATTCTAAAAAAAGTTAAAAATTGAAATGCCATATGACCCAGCTATACCACTACTGGGGATATTCCCAAAGACTGCTTTATCTTGCTGTAAAGACACATGTACATCTATGTTCATTGCAGCACTATTCACAATAGCAAAGTAATGGAATCAACCTAAATGCATAACAGTTGACGAATGAATAATGAAAATGTGGTACACATGCATGATGGAATACTACACAGCTACGATAAAATGAATTAATGAAGTTTTCTGAATGGAATTGGAAGAAATAATACTGAGTGAAGTGTCCCAAACACAAAAAGACAGATTGATATTCTCCCTAATAAGTGGAACCTAGTACTAAGCCCTCATAATGACACTCAAGAAGAAATCTATAATATCATTATAACCACAAAGGAACAGAGCTTGGGGTGGGGGTTAGGGGAAAGAAGACCTCAAGAGGGTAGAAACAAAGGAACACAGTTAAATAGATAAATAAGGCCACTGCTAAGAAAAGCCCATAAGTATTGAGACATCTGACCCTGTCGACTGTCAGTTTCCTCCCCATCCACTGTTGTTTAGACTGGTTTGCAGTGCTGCGTAAGTATTCCTTGTCATGGGGGGTAGTTAGGGATTAGTAAGCAGGCGGTTGCTTACCTGGAGACTGACCCCACTGTCTACTGTACCCCTTTTCTGTTCTTCCCTCTCCTTTAAGCTTTTTCTTATATAAAGGATTTTTAAAAAATCTTTGGATAGGAGAGGATCTCAACACCCAAACAGGACACAGCCTAGTGCACGGGAAGAGCAGTGAGATAGACAATAGTCAGCCAGCATGCAGAATACTGGTGACCCTGCAATGTTCACCAGAATCAGGCTGGCCAAATCTCTCCCCATCTTAAAGCTCAGGGAACCTTGCAGAAGAGGGGCAGTAAGATTGTAAGAGCCAAAAATGGGAAGGTCCACTGCTGAACAAGTCATTCCACTTAAGGCAGGACTGCTGTATCCAGGAACTCACTGCAATAGACTAGTCCTTACTAGACCTGCAAAATGCTTAACAATCAATATGCCCCCCATAGACTAGCGAGGGTCTCAGGAGAAATAATTTCAGTAGGACCTTTAGGGCTAAGAGTAGATAGCGAAGAGGAGTGAGTAGCCAAGGAAGGACCACTTGGTCTGCCATACAGGGCCAAACTCCCATGAGAGCATATGATCCAGAAGGAATCCTGGTAATTATAGAAGCAGACAGGCAGGAGGATGGGAAGGAGGGAGTGGGATGTAGTGATGAAGGGAGGGGAGGGAAAGTGGGAAGCAGGGAGGGGGATAGGAGTGAAGATAAGAGAGAGAGGTAGGGAGGGGGAAGGAGGAAGCAGGGATTATTATTCATTGTGCTTGTAAGACAAGGGAAAAATAGTAAAAAAAAGAAAGAAAGAAAGAAAGAAAGAAAGAAAAAAAAAAGAGGCTGGAAGAGCCTCCCCTCAGAATTGCATAGAAGTGTCAGGTTCCAGAGATTTGCAGAATAAATAAGAAAGCAGATGTGACCACGAGGTGGCAGTACAGCACATAGTTTTCCTAGAGATGCTCTGACAGGTTTGCTTGTAGAGACTGTGTAGGGACGGCAGTGACCTACAGTGACTGGTCAGGGAGAGCTGCTGCCCACAAGGGGCAGTGCTCAAGGCAACTTCCGAGGGAGATAAACTGCACAGATAAAACACACATGGTGTAACGTTTATTTTCAGTTTCAACTTAGTTGGGCAGCAAGGTGCCAGAGAAGGTATCAAACAGGACTCTGGACCCGTGTGAAGGTCTTTGGATGAGCGGAACATCTGAGTAACATAGGGCAACCTCCCCAGTGTGGATGAGACTCGACCAGTTTGTTGAAGGCCTAAGTGGAATACTAAGGGACAGTCCCTCTTCTGTGGAGAGCTGCCTTTCGGCTAGGGTTGGATCATGTGACCAGTCCTTACAACTGCATGAGTCAGTTCCTCAGGATGTCCATCTCTCTCTTCCTGTCTGCATGCATTCATGTGTACGTATGCACAGGATATGTGTTAACCCATAGGAAATATGCAGGACACAGATTCAGAAGCAGAGAATTGCAAGTCAAATAGCTTAGGGTCACATGAGCATAAGATTCTATCTTATCAATGGCCACAGATGCGGAGGGTGAGCAGACTAGACAGAGGGGAAGGTTCTAAATAGTTAACTGTTTGGACCATGTTTGAGATGACTGGAGATACACGGCTTGGGGCTGGCTCAGTGTCAGAGCTTTTGCCCGGGGTATGTGAACCGCAGCACCACAAAAGAGATGGGATATGTGAAAATGTGAGCTCAGGGATGGTAGGTTTGGAGGCTAAGACATCTTACTCTGCAGCAAAGAAACAGCCAGCCAAGCAAGGACCAGCACCGAGTTCATATGTAGCTCATTTATGACACAAGGTCAGCAGGACAGAAATGATACTCTCTCAGGCAGACTTTTCTCAGAAGGATTGGGGGGTGGGGAAGACTTGATTTCAAAGGCAAAGACAAAGTTTGGTGAATAGCTATAACCTACTTAGCCACATTCTCTGTTACTTGCTTTGATTATAGAATTCTCTTATTGGAAGTGGGGCTCTACTGGAATAGCAAGTTATAGCACCGAAACTGTAATTAATTTGTGGCTCAATCTCTTTACACTGAGCCAAATCATTCTGTATTTAGGCAGCCTGAGGCTACACACTTAAGTCAACCACATTGAGCAGCATCAGCCTTGTTAACCTAAGTGTTGTGGTTTGGATGCTGAATGCTCCCAAGGGTCTGTGTATTATAGGCCTGGCTCTGCCCTGGAGCCATTGGGAGGTGGAGTCTCTGGGAGGTAAGTCCTAGTGGGAAGAAGTCAGGTCAGCAGGAATGTGCCCAAGGGAACTGTGGGGCTCTGGCTTTCTTACTCTTCTGCTTCCTGAGTAATGTGGTGAGCAGCCTGGCTTCCTCACATTCCCCTTTCACCTGTGCTGTCTCACTATAGTTTCCAAACAATGGGACCAATTGTTATGGACTAGAACCTCTAAAACTGTGAGCCTAAATAAATTATAAGTTAATTATTTCACGTATTATGTCATAGTGATGAAAAGCTAACAGACTAAATACAGTCTCCAAGCTTTTCATCTTGAAATGGTACTTCATGAAGAATTCAAATTCTAATTTTTATAAAGTGAAGTCAATGGCCCACATGAATTTAGATCTAGTTAAAGTGAGCTCTGCCCAGATTGACCATAGCCATCTCAGAGGGATGTGTCAGGGCTTGCCAAGTGCTCACCCTGCTGTGTACTCTGCAGATCTCATGGTGTTTAAGAATCTATTCCGTTCAGCTAAATCGTTTCTGTTAAAATTCCTCAGGCAGCTTTCAGAAACTGCAGTCAAACTAAATCCTGAGGATTTGAAAGATAAATCGTTTTGGTATCTCTGATGTTTGTCAGTTCAATCCCTCACGAAAGAGGCTTAATCTGTAATTTGTAAAGAAAAATTTCTAGCTTTTTCTATCCAGTTTTACATGGAATTCCACCAGTTTCCCTCCCAAAGTGTCCATGTGTCACAAATGAGGATTACTGCTGACCACAAATGAGGATTACTGCTGGGGTCCAGGCCCCATGCTGGGTCAGGGACCCCCTTCGGAGCCAAGTCACCAAGGAGGAAGGAGCAGCTCCTAAGGGATCTATCAGCCCACAACACAGTGGCAGCTGGTCGTGGGTGGTCCAGTCATCTACACAGCAGAAAGGCTGCTTGTTTCTGAGGATATGCTTTGCTTGCTTCGAATTTGAGAAATTCTGCTGCAATGCTGTATATAAACAGTAAAATCATATCCAAGTAGCAACTGAGAATTAGGGAGCTGTGCCTACTCCCCTCTTCCTAAGCGCTGAGTAGAGAAGGCATAAACCCTGGTGAAGTTTGTACGGGTGATCACAGGGTTGTGCTATGGATGGCCTGGGGGATAGAAGGCTGCATCCCCCAGAAGACCAGGCCAACCCTGAAGGTTGTATTCACTGAAGAGGCTGCATTTACACTGAAGACACCTAAGAGGCATGTCTGTCCAGAAGCTCTGCCCACCCTGAAGACTGTACACTGAAGAGGCCATATTCACCATGGAGACCAGAGAACATGTGCACCCTGCATGCTGAAAAGTTTGTTCACTCTGGAGCCATGTCCACTCTGGAGACCATGTCCATCAAGGAGGTTGCATTCATTCTGGAGACTATGTCCACTCGGGTGACCATGTCTACCAGAAACATATCTGCCTAGAAGACGCTGTCAAGCCCAGACCATCCTGCAGACCATGCCCACCCAGAAGACTATGTCTACTTAGCAGGTCAAGTATACCAATGAGGCTGTATCCATCTTAGAAACTGTATCTGTACAGGTGACTGTGCCACATAAGGAGTTATGTTTGGTTAGCCAACAGAAATTCAGGGGTGCCTACCTTAGCGTAGCACTTTAAGGCATCTCCAAATGGGATGACTTCAGGCCCAAACCCCTCTATCACTCCTAAATAAGGAAGTGAGTCTTGCAACTATTTGGGGGTGAGAATTCTCAGTCACTAGAATGGTAAAGGTTGATCATGCTATTGGCCTGTATGGTTGCCTCATCTGCGCACCAGCCTGGAGGGACAGCCTGTGCTTCAAGTCTGCAGGGTGGAAAGGACGCAGGGTTTATTTTAGGTGAGAGGAAACCATTGCTAAATTCTCAGCTGCGAAGAGAAGTGTTCTGACAGTCTTTTACCTTTTAATGTTTTGTGGCTTAATTTGCAGATGTTAGACTGTCTGCCCACATGTGCATTCTGCTAAGTAAGTTCTGTCACAGAGGCACCTATGCAACCGCCAGCAGAAGTGAGCTCTAGACCTGCCATTCATAGCATCAGCTTGATTGTTGTCGTTAGACAGAGGTGTCAATTTGACAGTTGATGTTTGAGCTTTAGGCACATTTGTAAAGAATCAGTAGTTGAGTTAAGCCCAAACAAGCCTGCAGAAGATTGTCTAATGGATGGGGAGGGCTCAGGTCATGGTGGATGGGATTAATCCCTGGACAGGTGAATAAGATGGAGGGGTATGGGTTAATGAAGTTGGCATTTTTTCAGTATACTTGGCCAGACAAAACAAGGCCAGTGGGGATTGTTTCTCTCTCAGAAGTCCTGTGAATTTGATTTGGGCAGTACCCTTGGCTCTTGGTGTTGCTATGAGCTCTACTTCCAAGATGGACTAAGAACTGTGACCAGACAATAGTAAGCCAAAATGAAGCTTTTTGTTCCCATAGGCTGCTTTGTTGGGAATTTATCGACAGCATGCAGACTGCTACAATGACCACTGTGTCCCTTCCTAGTCAGCCTGTCATTATTTCCTATTGCTGCCTGTCATATGAACACACGCCGAGCAGCCTAAACCAGCCCAGGTTTGTTTTTCCGTGGTTCCCAGTGCTGTGCTGGTTTCTGTGCACAGGGTCTCACAAGGCTGAAGTCAAGGTGTCAGCATGGTTCTAGACCCTTCTGGATTCTATAGAAAGAGAATCAGGCTCATTCAGTCTGTGCCCAGATTTCATTCCAGAGGCTGGAGGCCCAAGTTCCTATTACTTTATAAACTGAAGGTCAGTTTCCAGAGACCATCCATGATCCACGACTGGTGACTCCTTCCTACATCTTGAATCAGCAATGACAGGTTGAGCAACCTTCACGCTTTAAGTCACTCTTATCTCCTTTTCCTCATCTCTCAGACTTGATTTCTTTTGCTTCTAAGAGCCCTTGGCATTACCTTGGCCCCACCGGACAATCTAGGTTAATCTCCATTAAAATCAGTTGATAGCAACTTGAAATCCTTTTGCAAAATCAATAGTATAAAAGCCATCCTTTTTTATTACCTTTTTTTTTTCCTAGTTATACAAGCTCAATAGGTACCTCAGTAGCCCTCCTTCATTTGCAAGGGATACATCTAAATTCATAGTGGATGTCTGAAACCATGAATAATGCCAAACCTTTGGTGTTTTCTTAACGATAGATTTAGTAACCTTAGCACAGAATTTTCTCCCTTCATTATTAAGTCAAGAGGGTTCATCTTTTCACTTCAAGGAAATACTTTGTCTTATCCAAATTGCCAATATCTTTCCCTTATGCTCTGGGGCCATTAGTAAGTAGGGATTACCTAAATATGAACTCCAAAATATTATGACTGTCCATCTGATGACTGAAATATATACTAAATGATTAATGGGTAGGTAACATATACATCATAGACACACTGGACAAATGATGATTAATGTCTTAGGTGTGATGAAACAGAATAGTGTAAGACTTCATAATTTTACTAGAATCTGTGGAACTTAAAATCAAGAAGTTTTCTTCTGGAATTTCCTATTTAATATTTTTGAATTGTTGTTAACTCCCATTAATGGAAATAATTTAATTTCTATTGGATAGGTAGCTCAGTTAGGAATGTCTAGTCTTGTAGGAACCACACCTACCACCCTTGCAATCCACCTTACAGTGCCACTGAAAATACTGTGGCTCCACCCCTCACCTCTCTCTTCTTCCTGCTCTCTCTATGCTATCTTACCATGGCGGATCTGTCCTCTCCGAGTCGTGTGTTTAAGCAGCTCCCCCTGTTTTCTCTGACCTTAAGCTATCTCCTCTCCATCTTAAGGCCCAAATTAATGCTCTCCTACCTTAAAGTTCTAACTTCCTCCTTGACTCCCTTGGAGTTTCTTTCTGTTTCTCTCATTTTCAAGTAACCCCTGCTTTAACTTCTCGACATATTCTGGTTTTATTCTTCTACTCCAGAACATGAGAACCCCAAAGAAAGAAACCCTATATCACCATTAGCTGAAATTATGGAAAATAAACCATAGCTCATCGTGTGACTGAATCAGAATAGGATTCTCGGGAGACAATTCAGAATCTTATCTACCATGTAAATTCTGTGCTTGAATTTTGTATGAACGGATCCATGACATAAAGCACTGCTTGGTTCTAGATTCTCTAGCTCAGAAAAACGTGCCTGAGGTTCACCCATGTTGTAGCAGATATCAGTACCTCATTTCTTGTTATTGATGAGTAGGGTCCCATTGCAGGGACACACTGCTGTGTATTTATCCACTAATGTGCCAAAAGATGCCATGTTGCTTGCAGATTTTGATGATCAAAGCTGTTACAAACATACTTAAGTACAAGTCCTTTGTGAACATATATTTTCTGTTTTCTTCCTCTTTTGCAAATTTCCTGTGTAGCAGTCTACAGTATTATCAACTACAGACTGCAGTTCAGCGAAGCCCTTAGTCTGCAGCTCTTTCCTCTCCTGCGCTCTGACCTGTGAGCTCAGACTTGGGTTCCCAGGACCCCAGCAATGTCTCCTCATACTACCTAGCTCACCAGCCTCTGTGTGCGGTGCTTCACACCTGCCAGCCTCTGTGTGGCATGCTCCACATTGGCAGGCAGCAGGGTTTCCTGCTGGTTTTAATTAAATGGAAAATTTCCTCCATATGCAGAATAGACAGGAATTTTAAGAAGGTGCTGCCTGCACCCACAGCTCAGCTGTAATAACCAGCTCACTGCTGGACTTGCTTCAGTTCTATCCTGTTTCCCACCGCTTCAGGTATGGTATCATCTCTTCCATCACTATTTTAGTACAAACTTTTCTTTTAGCAGTATCACTGTGAAAAACACCACATTTAAAAGTATTATCATTCCTTAACATCACCAGTAAAGTGTTCAAGTTGCCCAGTTGTCTTAACAATTTATTTTTCACAGCTCTTGTGAGTATGTATTTAAACAATATACCTACATCATTACTATTCCTTATATCCTTTTAAAATCTATACCATGGGGGGGCACACTGTGGCCCAGAGCCTGGCTTTCTGCTTTTATAAATAAATCTTTGTTAGCACACAGTTGCCTGGGCAAATTAAAGGCCCTCAATATGCTTGCAGATTGACAGTAGATGTTTTTGCTTAGGTGAGAGTTTTTTCTTTCTATTTTCTCCAATCCTTTCTCTCTCTCTCTCTCTTTCTGCCTATATATATATGTGTCTGTGATGTCTGCATGTATGTGTATGTTTGCTGGTGTGTGTGTCTGTGATGCCTGCATGTATGTGTATGTTTGCTGGTATGTGTGTGTGTGTATGTGAGTTGGTTCACATGAATGATTCAATTTAGTCTTCACTGTAGAGTGCCTACTGGGACAGGTTGTTTGCAGGGCTGTGCCTAGGAGTGACATGGGAGGTAACAAATCTTCTTGCATCTGACCTCAAGGAGATCTAAAGAAAAACACTTATCTGTACAGCAAAGCAGAGACACACAAGTTGGTGGGGCACAAGGTAGACAGGGGGATCCTCCCTGTGCATAGATGCCAAGAAAGACTCTGAGATTCATGTGGCTGGCATCACAGAGTAGTGCTCAATCACAAGTCTGGATAGACTTCAGTAAAGCCAAGGAAACATGCCAGTAGTGATGCCTGGATTCTAACTATCTTTCTGGAGAGGAAAGAAGAGAAATCAAAGCTACTTAATTGACCACAGTAAGAAAAGCTCATCACAAATGGTGTGAATGGGTTTCAGGAGCATTTAAATGCAATTGTTTACCTAAAGAAAAAATGTGTCCAGAATGGGGCCATGTCAGAGGAGAGGTGTCTTAGAAATCTGGTCATTTTTGCTTTGATACTTTATATAAGAAATGTTTAGTCTTGGACTGAGTGTGGAGCTCAGTGGTAAAGAGCAGTGCTTAGCATATACTAGACTCTGGGCTCAGACTTTGCCGCCTATGGGAGAAGAAGAAAACAGAGTAGCTGTATGGCAGAGCTCTCTCCAGTGTGGACGGACAGTAGGAAGCAAAGAAGCATAGTCAATAGTTTTGTTCTGGTATTTCCCTCACTAAGAAGCCAGTCCTGGCCACAGGCCAGCTGACTTAGGCTCTTCTAATTGCTGCATACAGGACTTAGCCACATATTGCTCAAGGACACGGGCCCCTCCACGGTAACACTCTGGCCATGTAGATTCCTTGAGGTTGCAATGGTGAATTATGGTGAAATGGTGACTCGCGACCACAGAGAAAGGATGCCTGGGTCACAGGCAGCTGGCCTGTCTGACCACGGGCAGATTGCTTTCTTTCTTCTTTTAATTATTGAGGTGAGTATTCTGGAGTCTACCTTGCACATATTTTAGGGACGTGAGCAGGACTGGTAAGACTAAAGCCTTGGGGTCACCATGGGTGCTACTGGGTCTCCGTAGAAATCTCTGCTGACCTGGCTATTCTGACTCACCTTGCCTACTCTAGGAGATGCTCCCTGGGCAGCTGTCTATATGAATTTGCTCTGGCTGGATCCCATATCAGCTGATAGACAGCAGTGGATTTGACTAAACAAGATCTCTCTTTTGCCCTGATT
Source organism: Typhlomys cinereus (assembly GCA_023101885.1). Taxonomy (NCBI): domain Eukaryota; kingdom Metazoa; phylum Chordata; class Mammalia; order Rodentia; family Platacanthomyidae; genus Typhlomys; species Typhlomys cinereus. The sequence continues at coordinate 3,244,199 of JALPQD010000183.1, read as the reverse complement.
TCTTGTATATCTTAAGGAACATTACTGTAATGATTCTAGACAACAGTTGTGGGAAAATTTTCAAACATAAATGTTAGTGAGTTACCTTTTAGAATGATTCCAGGTGATGGGGAGTTGCCTGTGTGTGAAATAGACCAAGAAAATATACTTTATGTAAATTTCCAAACTATGTATTCTTGGGCCCAAAGCACCCAAGAAAGAGGGATATACTTCCTCACAAACAATCTGAGGTATTTTCACGTTCAAATTATCAATTCAACTAGCAAACATGTATACATCTTAAGTTAAATAATAGATTCTCTATTTTTTTAAAATTTTCAATATGTGAGAAAGGAGTCTTGCTATGTTGTCCAGGTTAGCCCTCAACTATGAGGCTCAAGTGAGTCACCTGTGTCAAACTTCCACATGCAGGAGAGCTACCAGTGCATGTCACCATGTCTGATTCCCCCTCCTTTGCGCTTTTGGAGGAATATAATATAATTTAGTAACCACCATTTTCCTTAACTTTATAAAGCCTCAAAGATCCTTGACAATTACTTTAAGGACACACTAGATGTTAAAAGTCCATTAGTTGTTTTAGCAAATGTAATCTTGTGGCTTTGAAACAACCCTTACATAGAACCAGGTAAGTGACCCATGGAGGAGTTGGTTGTAAGAATATTTTATAACTGTGAGGCTTTAATTTCGTGGTTATTGAAAAAGTTTGAGTGTTGCTTTCCCCTTTGCTGGGAACAGGTTCTTCATAAACAACATGGGTTTGGCTTCCACTAAAGAATCTTCTTAGCCTCTAAATATATGGAAAATGGTCAGACAGTATCTAGCAGAGGGGCGTCAGTCATTACTTCTGCTTTTTATTTTTCCAACAGCTGTTGCAGTCTATTGGAATGTGGTTTTACTTGAAAAGTAAAAGTCAATTAGCTGTCTACCTCATAGAAGGACTTGTCTAACTGTTCCTTCACAGACTAATGGCCAGTGCAAACACACTTGTGTTTATACTGCACACAGAGTGCTGTTATGCTGCAGAAGGGCAGTGTGTACAAGGCCAGCACCTGAAGACTTGGCTTGGTGGAGAGAACGAAGTGACTTGCTACTCCTCAGCAGCACCAGTTAGGTTCAAATGCTGGTCTGAATCAGGGGCTGTGGGCTCTGTTACGTTCCAGCAAAGAAACACTAGGGATTTCTTGAGTTCAGCTTTCTTGACAATGCAGTGGGCCATCTAACTTTGCTAACTCACTGTGAGAGAAGGCACACAATGGCATATTTGAGGAACCAACTCACTGACATAGAACAATGCTCCTATGATATATATTATGAAGATCTAGGAGATAGGAACTTGAAGGTCCTAAACAGAAATGATAAAGAGAAGGAAAAAAAATTGGCTTGATTTGATTGGTATGTGCCATGAGTTCTGAGATCACACTACACCTCAAGTAGTACGCTTTAATAATTATAATGCCCCACAAATAATGTTCCATTTCTTGTTTTGGGAGCTTCTCACCGAGAAAAAGAAGCATGCCCCAATATATAAGATGGCAGAGCCACGTACTAGGTGCAAGGAAGTCCACAACGTTCAGGAATGACCAGGAAAGGCCCATTAATTTTAATTCTTCTTAGATGTCTGGCTTGCCTCCTCGATGCCCCAAATATCTGCTCATATCTCTTTTTAAAAACGCAAGGTCTTCCCTTTCACCCCACCCCGCTCCGCTTGTCGGGACGCGCGTGCAGTCCAGCCGGGCCTCACCCCGCGACTCTAGGTAAACCCCGGCAGCGCCCGCCCACCAGGACCCCAGGTCAGCCCAAAGGGACCCAGCTCCGACTCCCGCCATCCAGCCGGAGCCGCGCGCAGGGACAAAGGGACGAGGAGGACCTCCCCCTGCGCCCGGGCCCTGCCCCAGCTCCCCTCGGGTTAAATAGCTCCACGCCAACGCCCCTATCCTCCAATTCCCCGCCCCGCTCCGCTGGTCTGGACGCACACGCAGTCCAGCCAAGCCTCACCCGTGACCTAGGTAAGCTCTGTCCCTGCCCACACCCAGAACCCCAGGCCAAATAATTCAGTTTAATGAAATTGAAAGATCTTAAGAGTTAAAACGACAATGCCAAAGTCAAAGTGCAAATACATGAGAAGCAACACTCAAGTGAACAAATTTCCCACTGAAGAAATTAATCCCATAATGTTAGACTCCAACCAGAACAAACCCGCGGAAAAAGGCCAAGAAAGCCTGACCCAGGATAACGACTTTCAAAATATGATCATTACCGTGTTCAATACTATGAAAGAGGAAATCAGGGAGGAATTACATAATCGAATCAATCGCTTTGAAGAGGAACACAACAGACATTTGGAGGAGTTGAGAAAAACAGTGCAAGAAACAAAAACTGGCATAGAGCAGTTAAAACAGACTCAAGCAGAGTTTAAAACTGAGCTACTAGACAAGTTATCTTCAACCCAGAACTCTACAGAGAGTCTTATCAACAGAACTGACAAAGCAGAAAACAGAATTTCAGACCTTGAAGAAAAAGTGGGAGTACTGGAGGTACTGGGGGAAGGGGAGGGGGAGGAGGGGGGAGGGAGGGAACTGGTAAAAAATTTAAAAATGTATAATTAAATTTTTAATAAAAAAAATTAAAAGCTAAAACATAATGGTTTACTGTGGAAAAAAAAAAGTGGGAGTACTAACCAGCTCAATGGAAGAGGTTGTTAAAGCCAAAAAGATACTTGAGAGAAATATCCAAGAGATATGGGACACCCTGAAGAAGCCTAACATGCGTATTCATGGAATACCAGAGCAAGAATCTCAAAATACCACCCCTGAGGAAATTTTTCAAACGATCATCAAGGAAAACTTTCCTCATCTAAAAAAAAGAGAGGCCCATCCATATACAAGAGGCATTCTGCACCCCAAACAGATACGACCAAAACAGAAGCACCCCACGGCAAATAGTAGTTAAAACACTCCACATTCAAGATAAAGAACTGGTGCTGAGAGCTTCAAGGGAGAAAAAACAAGTCGCTTTTAAAGGTAAACCTATTAAAATAACAAATGACTTCTCAGTCGAAACAGTAAAAGCAAGAAGAGCTTGGAGAGACATACTTCAAGTATTGAATGAGCAAAAATGTCAACCCGGGCTGATTTACCCTGCAAAACTATCAGTCATGATCGAGGGAGAAAGAAAAACTTTCCAGCACAAAGATAACTTGAAGGGATACATGTCCACCAAACCAGGCCTTCAAAAAATGCTAGAAATGATACTCATGCATGAAGAAAAAAAACAGGCATATCCAGGAGAACAGAAGGCAAATATAACACCATTAAAAGCGAAGCAATATATTCATAAAAACTACTAAACATAATAAATGTCTAGAATTAAAAATAGTTTCTCCATTATAACACTTAATGTTAATGGAATTAATTCACCGATCAAGAGACACAGATTACAAACTTGGATTAAAAATCACAATCGATCAATCTGCTGCCTGCAGGAAACCCATCTCACCACAAAAGATAGGCACGCTCTAAAAATAAAAGGCTGGTCAACAATTCTACAAGCTAATGGAAGCAGAAAACAGGCAGGGGTAGCCATTATGTTATCAGACAAAGGGGACTTCAAACCAAAGAAAATTATAAGAGACACGGATGGATACTACATTTTAGTCACAGGTACAATTCACCAGGAAGACTTCACAATACTGAATATATATGCACCCAATACGGGCCCCTCCACATTCATTAAGGAAACCCTACAGCGTCTAAAGCAAGAAATCAACCCCCAGATGATAATTCTTGGGGACTTCAACACCGCCCTCTCAACATGGGATAGATCAACAGGTCAAAAGCTTAACAGAGACACTTTGGACCTTAATCAAACCCTGAAAGAAATAGACCTTACAGATCTCTATCGAACTTTTCACCCACGCACCAAAGAATACACATTTTTCTCAGCAGCACACGGAACTTTCTCCAAAATAGATCACATACTGGGCCACAAAACGAATCTACACATATACAAAAAAGTTGAAATTCTAACCTGTGCCGTATCAGACTACCACGGCCTAAAGCTGGACATCCACAACACATCAAACAAGAGAAAATACACTAACTCCTGGAAACTTAACAATATGATGCTGAATGAGAACTGGATTCAGGAAGAAATTAAAAAGGAAATTCAAGATTTCCTGAAAGTGAATGATAACGAAAATACAACTTACCAAAATCTCTGGGACACAATAAAAGCTGTTCTAAGAGGTAAGTTCATAGCTCTTAATGCCTACATCAAAAAAATGGAAACATCAGAAATAAACAACTTAACAATGCAGCTTAAAGCTTTAGAAAAACTAGAGCAATCTGATCCCAAAAGTAGTAGAAGAGAGGAGATTAGCAAAATAGGGGAGAAATATCTGAAATCGAGACTAAGAAAACAATAGAAAAAATCAACCAGTCAAAAAGCTGGTTCTTTGAAAAAATCAATAAGATAGATATACCCCTAGCTAAATTAACCCAAAGCAAGAGAGAGAAAACACAAATTAACAAAATTAGAAATGAACATGGAGTTATCACTACTGATACCCAAGAAATCAAGAGAATTATAACATCATATTTCAAAAACTTATACTCTGTGAAGTTTGACAACACAAAAGAGTTGGATGAATTTCTAAGTAAACACAACCTACCTAAATTGAATCAGGAAGTTGTGAATTATTTAAATAGTCCTATAACATACAAGGAAATTGAAGAAGTAATCTTGAATCTTCCCACCAAAAAATGTCCTGGGCCAGATGGATTCAACATAGAATTCTACCAGACATTTAAGGAGTTAATAACACCAATACTTCTTAAACTGTTCCATCAAATAGCAAAGGAAGGAACACTACCAAATTCCTTCTATGAAGCTAATATTGTCTTAATCCCAAAACCTAATAAAGATTCACTTAAAAAAGAAAACTATAGGCCAATCTCTCTGATGAACACAGATGCAAAGATTCTCAACAAAGTCTTAGCAAATCGGATTCAAAAACATATCAAAAAGATCATTCACGGGGACCAAGTAGGCTTCATCCCCAGCACACAAGGTTGGTTCAACATACGCAAATCAATAAATGTAATTCATCATGTAAACCAGTCCAAAGTCCAAGACCACATGATACTCTCGATAGATGCAGAAAAAGCCTTTGACAAAATCCAACAGCCTTTTATGATCAAAATGCTAGAGACTGTAGGAATGAAAGGAACCTTTATCAATATAATAAAAGCTATATACAACAAGCCCACAGCAAGGATTATGCTCAATGGGGAACAATTGGAAGCATTCCCACTTCGATCAGGAACTAGACAAGGCTGTCCACTCTCACCGCTTCTATTCAATATTGTACTTGAAGTCTTAGCTGAAGCCATAAGACAAGAAAGGGACATAAGAGGGATTCAATTCGGCAAGGAAGAAGTCAAGCTATCCCTATTTGCAGATGACGTGATCTTATACCTGAGTGATCCCAAAAACTCCACCAGGAAGCTCCTGGAACTAATTGAGAAGTTCAGCAGGGTGGCAGGATACAAAATGAATGTGCAAAAATCAGAGGCCTTCCTATATGCCCAGAATGAAAGAAGTGAAAAAGCCTTGAGAGAAATAATCCCATTTACTATAGCCCCTAAAAAAATGAAATACCTTGGTATAAACCTAACCAAGGAGGTAAAAGACCTTTACAATGAAAACTTTAAAACCTAAAGAAAGAAATAGCAGAAGACACCAGAAGGTGGAAAGACCTCCCATGTTCCTGGATTGGTAGAATCAACATTGTAAAAATGACCATCCTACCAAAGGCAATATACAAATTCAGTGCTTTACCAATTAAAATCCCAAAGCAATTCTTTAAAGAAGTTGACCAAATAATTTCAAAATTCATATGGCGGCACAAAAGACCCAGGATAGCAAAGACAATCCTGAGTAACAAAAACACTGCTGGAGGTATTACCATACCAAACCTTAGTTTATACTACAAATCCATAGTTATAAAAACTGCCTGGTACTGGCTCCAAAATAGACACACAGATCAATGGATAAGGGTTGAAGACCCAGATATAAGCCCACAAAAATACAGCCATTTGGTCTTTGACAAAGGGGCCCAAAGAATCCAATGGAAAAAGAACAGTATCTTCAACAAATGGTGCTGGCAAAACTGGATCTCCACATGCAGAAGATTAAAGCTAGACCCATACTTGTCACCATGTACAAGACTTAATTCCAAATGGATCAAGGACCTTGATTTAAGGCCAGAGACTTTAAAAACCATAGTTGAAAGGATAGGGAACTCCCTCGAGCTGATTGGGCTAGGCCAACATTTCCTAAACAGACATCCAATGGCACAGTCACTGCTACCAACTCTCAACAGTTGGGATCGTGTGAAATTAAGAAGCTTCTGTTCAGATAAAGAGATTGTAACACGAGCTCAAAGGCAACCCACAGAATGGGAGAAAATCTTCACTAACCACATATCTGACAGAGCTCTACTGTCCAGAGTGAACAAAGAACTTAGAAAACTAAACTCCAAGGAAACCAATGGCCCAATTAAAAAATAGGCCCTGGAACTTAAAAGAAACTTTACCAGGGATGAAATTAAAATGTCTAACAAATATCTGAAAAAATGCTCCACTTCCTTAGCCATTAGGGAAATGCAAATCAAAACTTCCCTGAGATATCATCTCACCCCGGTCAGGATGGCAAAAATCCACAATACAAACAACGACAAATGCTGGAGAGGATGTGGAGAGAGGGGAACTCTCCTACATTGCTGGTGGGAATGCAGGCTCATACAGCCACTCTGGCGAGCCGTCTGGAGATTCTTAAAGAAATTAAAGATTGAAATGCCATATGACCCTGCTATCCCACTTTTGGGAATAACCCCCCATGCAGCAGAGGTTCTCCTCGATAGCACAAGCTCCACCATGTTCATAGCAGCACTGTTTACAATAGCAAAGTCATGGAATCAACCTAAATGTCCAACAGTTGACGAGTGGATAAGGAAATCGTGGTACATCTATACAATGGAGTACTACTCAGCCATCAAAAATGATGAATTACTGGAATTTGCTGGGAAATGGATGTCATTAGGAACAATTATATTAAGTGAAGTATCCCAAACCCAGAAAATTAGGCGCCGTATGTACTCCCTAATAGGTGGCTCCTAGTACCAAACTCACCCAGCCCACATTGAGACACTCAAAACCTATGTAACACAGTAATTGAAAGGATTATGAACAAGAGAGATGGGGTAGGAGGGCCACACCAGAAACAAGGAGAGAGGGGACCATGTTACAGCAGAGAAAATAGGCCTCTATCAAGGTCTGCAAGTAAGTAATGAGAAACCTGGTTAAGTTCACAGACGTTCTTTCCTGATCTCACCAGAAGGGGAGGGCATATAGTCTAGCAGATAAAAAGTAATCATTTTGCAAATGGGTGATTTACCCCTCCCTCACTGAGTTTTCCTACTTTTATTACTTCTACCCTTGAATGTGCTATTATAACAAGACTCTAGTTTAACAGCTTTTTGTCTCTGGCCAGGGGGTGACATACAGTGCCCAGCAGGATGGAGTGAAGGGCATTGCAAGAGCAGCAAAACTGCAAAAGAAAATCAACAAACCACAATCCAGAACTTCAGAGACTCTATACCAATCACATAGAACTAGGCCAGCTTAGTCTCTCCCCATCCTGGAGCTCAGGGACATTTGCGGAAGAGGGGCAGTAAGATTGTAAGAGCAAAAAGATGGGAGGAGCAACGATTTGCAAGATTCTCAACAATAGTTGGGGCCAAAGCAATCATAATGGGACTTTGCATGCCCTGCGCAATGTCCAGCGCACTGTTGCCCTCATAAAGTCTAGCATCTGTTAAGGGCACCGAGACCCCTGGAGGCAAGGGATTGACAGCCATAGTAGTGATCTTATGCTTAAGGAGAAAAGAGAAAGGGCTTATGGAAATGCCACTGGGTCCTTATATGTCATCGGAGAGGAGGACCCAGTGGAGAGTCAGGCGTACACAATAAAGGAGACTCCGGGAATTGGGGGGGAGGCACTGGGGGATGGGGAGGAAGAGGAGGGGGAGGAGGAGGTTCGGGGGGAGGAGGGAGGAGGGAGGGAACTGGTAAAAAAATTTTAAAATGTATAATTACATTTTTAATAAAAAAAAAGAAACTCTGTCAACAAATAAAAAAAAACAACGCAAGGTCTTGGAAAAGAGGGTGGTAAGAGTGTAAGAGCCTGAAGATGGGGAGGAACAATGGAATGCAAGATACTACACACAAGTTAGGGCCAAAGCAATCATAATAGGACTTGACCTGCGCAATGACCAACACATTATTGACCCCTCAAAGTCTAGTATGGACCAAAGGCACTCAGGATTCTTAGAAGCTAGGGATTAACAGCCACAATAGTGTTCCTATACTTAAGGGGAACAAGAAAGAGTTCTAGGAAATGCCACTGAGTCCTTACAACTCATCAGAGAGGAGGACCCAGAGGAAAGTTTGACATACACATTAAAGGATGCTCCAGGGATGGTGGAGGAGGCACTGGGAGAAAGGAGGGAGGGGGAGAAAGAAAGGGGAAAAGGGGGAGGAGCAAGGGGGTCCAGGAGGGGTGGAGGGAGGGAGGGGACGGGGCACCTATTAAGTTTGTATGAGCGGAAATAAAAAAAAATGCAAGGCCTTTTGTGACAGGTTTAACACATAACTGTACTCACACCCAGGCCCTCTCTCTGTTGACTACAGCACTAACCCCTGGCTGCTGTATAACTTCCCACTCACTGTCAGTCTCAGTGCAGGGTGGGTTTTGTCTGGTTGCTCACTGAAGGATCCGTGTGACTCCTAAGTGGCCAGCTTGTTTTAGGTGTTTCAGTAACACAGTAGATGAATGCTGTGCTGATGTCCAACTTGGAGAAGACTTCTGTTTGAAGGTGAAATGCAGGTTCACATGACTGAATCCTTGTTCCTTGCCAGTGGCAATGCTTTGGAAGACTGTGGAACCTTTAGGAGGAGGAGGGTCCCTGGGGGTGGACCTTGAGGTTTTTACAACCTGGTTTCACTTCCTAGCTCCTCTCTTGGCCTCTTCATCCATTCATATGTAAACAACTGGCCTCACACTTTAGCTGCCAAGAGCTGCTTCTGTTGTTGTGCTTTCCCTACCATGGTGAACTAACCTTCTGCTGCCAGGTTGCTAATTATGAGGTATTTGGTCACAGCAATGAGAGTGCAGAGGAGAACCTAAATGAAGTGTGCAGTGTGAAGGGACTGCAATGGACAAGTAAAATTGAGTGGGGAAAGGAAAGGCAAAGGGGCTCAGCAGAGGATTAAGTAGAAGGATCAGAAAAGATTAGACTCTAAAGAGACACGGTGCTGGGGAAGGGTGTGTTCTGGGGGCCAGGGTGGGGGTTCCATGGTTTGATTGTGATTTGCTTCCTCCAAAACTCCTGTTGGAATCAGGGGCCATTGTGATAATGTTGGGGACTGATGCCTTCTTCATGGAAATGAATTCTTGCTCTCACGGGACTACAAAGCGTCAGGCTAGGCTGCCAAACACTGAGGTGCTCTTGTATTCTGCCTCTTCCCTACAACTGCTTATCTTTCACTTCCAGCCCAAAGCCCTTACCAGATGGATCTTAGTGCCATATGTTTGGACTTTCAGACTCCAGATATGAGCCAAGTTAGCCTCTATTCTTTGTAAATTACCCACTCACAGGTATGCTGTTAAAACCACGGAAAATAGATGAAGACTGGCTCTCACTGACTTTTGGGGAGCAAGGTCACCTAACTTTGTTCTTGTCAACATGCGGAAGGCTAAAATGAGGAAGGCGGGTGGCAGGTGGCAGGTGGCAAGCAGCAGCACCTTCCATCCTGTGGCAGATCCCTCTTAAAGCTGTATGTCTCTGCATCTTGCTATCTTTTCTGAATAATCCTTATCAGTCAGGCTACTTCTTTATTACCTGTTGTACTGGTCTTCTCAGAGCTGTGGCATACTTTTCTTTTAAACTTTCGATGTTGAAATAAATTAGTAATATTAACAAAATATTGCAAAACTATTCCCAGAAGGCCAAAGTACCTTCTGTTCTGCATTGGTATCAACTGTGGTTTCATTAGATCTAGATTTCTAAAGGAAGTCTTATATCTTCCCAGCACAGTCTTCCATGAGGGCAGCCAATGAAACCAGTTCCACCTTGAAACATCTCCTTAAGGGAAATCTTTTTTTTTTAAACATTTTTTATTATTATTTCCGTTCATATAAACTTAGTAGGTACACCGATTCCCTCCCTCCCTTCTCCTCCCCCCGACCCCCCTGCTCCCCCTCCCCTCACCCCTCCCTCCCCATTCCCCAATGCCTCCCCCCCCCCAATCCCCAGAGAATCCTTTAATGTGCCTGCCAGTCTCTCCTCTGGGCTCTCCTCTCCGATGATGTACAAAGACCCAGTGGCATTCCCCTGAATCCTATCCTGTGTTCCCCTCCTTAAGGGAAATCTTAATCCAGTACTTGAAGGACCCCTACATATGGACTCACAATCCTCTCATCTGTCAGGATATGTGGACTCTTAGTGGTTGCAACTGGACACCAGATGGTGCAGGGGAGCTCATTCAAAGCCTAATGAGCTATTACCTCACAGCTGCCAGAGAGCAATTGAAGTTATATGGTGAGGCTGTGGGAAGGGAAGCCTTGCACACGATTGGCTGGGATGTAAATTAGTATGACTACTATGGAAAGCAGTATGGAGCGTCCTTGAATAACTATGAACAGCTTAAAGATGAAAAAACACTAGTCACATCAGGTGAAGAAGCCAGAACCTATACCTGATAAAGCTCTGCAAATCGTGTACATACTACACAGGCCTCGAGCTGCTACAAACCCTGCAGTCTGTGATCCAAGGGAGAAATGCTGACATGGCTCTGAGAATAGCCGCAGGGTCAGGTACTATTACACAATTTCTTATCTTTTTTTGAGTTTGATTTTTATTTTATTTATTTTTTAATGTGGATACACGGATATAGTGACTTTATAGTATTTTCAACACTTAGTCCCAAATCCCATGTTCCCTCCATTTCTCCTTACAACTCTTCATCTCCCCTGCCAGATTCTCTACTATTTTCAAATCTTTTTTTGCTTGTGTGGCCCATTGTTTCATCTACTCTGTGATGACTTATGCTTGACCTGATTCATGCTCCAGCAAGCATCCTAGATCAGTGTATATTATTGAGGAAAGCATCCTCTTTTACTTTCCCATCAGCATTAGTCCTTATCAACCTCTCAGAGAGGTGTGGAGCTTCTTGAGATCTTTCTGATGTTATAATGAGATGTTGATAAGTCAGTTCCCATGCAATTCCTGTGTAAATATACATATCTGCCAGGAAATTTTGTATACCACCACTATGTCATGTCCAGGAGATAATGCATGGTCCACCACCTTCTTACTTCAGGCTCTTATAATCTTGCCATCTTCCTCAATATTTCCTGAACCTTGGAGTGGGAGTGGGTAAGGCTTCTATGTCCTGTTTAGGAACAAGCAGGCAAAAAACCCTTATTTTCTGCATTTTGGAAAGTCATGCTTTTCTGTAATGAACACTTTCTATTGTAGAAGAAGGCTTCTAGATTGAGTGCTGAATGCTCTTCCAATCTATGGGTATAATAGGTATTTATAAAGCTGTTTGGGGGCTGGAAAGGTGGCTCAGGGGTTAAGCCTCTGCCTCACAGGCGGAAGGTCCTGAGTTCAGATCCCAGATCCCATATATAGACGCCAGGCGGAAGCGGGGGCGGCCTGCGCTTCTGGTCCTGGTAGGGCGGAGCCTGTGAATCCCGGGGCAGAAGGAGGTGGAGGCATCCATGGTGGTTCGTGAATTCGTCCGTGGTTCTACACATACACAGACACACACACACACAGACACACACACGCGCGCGCACATAAACATGCACATGCACACAGTTGAATAAATAATAATAATAATAAAAATTTAAAAAATAGCTTAAAAAAAGCAGTTTGGTGTATTATCTTCCTTGTTAAAGATTCATGTTTTTTTTCCCTTATGACCTATTTCTTTCCCTTTCATCTGGTTTATAGTAATGAGAATGTACTGCATTCTGATAAGTTGGACTTAAATTTATCAGAAAGCTATTGGTTGTCTCATTGATACTCATGACACTATTACACTGCTGGTCACCTGTTGCCATCGAGACTTATAACTTGCAGATTTCACAGGTTGATGAGACCTTTGATTATTTTTCTCTCCCAGTAGTTCCTATAGTACTTTTTGATATTGTGTAAGCTATCCAGTAAGGAGGAAGCTTCCAAACTAGTTCCAGTTGGTGTTTTCTCACACCATATCTATGTAACCTTTAACAAAAAGTCTGGTCAGTGAATAAATCAAGAAAAAATAAAAAGGCAGAATGATTAAGAAAGAAAAAATGAAATTGTCTCCAGTCAGAGAAGACATGATCCTCTTCATTGAAAATCCTAAGGAGAAACATACACACATGCTCACATCCCCATACACATGTATACACATCTATCCACACATACACACCCATCTGCACACATGCATGCACATCTACATCCTTATACACATATGGTCGCACACCCATACATATGCCCTTATACATCAAACCTGCCATGCATACATACATAAAGAGATAAACATGCACATGTGTGCATACATATAGAAAAGCACACACTTGCTATATGCAAACATGCAAACACATACACGCATAACCCCCATATACATACATGCACTTGCATTCATATCCACACACCTACACCCATACAAATACACACCCTCATACTTACATACACACATACCTAAACCTCAACACATGCATACACTCCTCCCACACATATAAACCCCATGACACTCCCATACTCATACACACACACACGCACACACATGCACACACATATATGCACATGCATACATGCAAGCACATATGCACATACATACACAAATTCATATGCATGTACCCATTCACACGTTTACACATGGACACACACATGTGTACACACATACAAACACTTTAATCTCCTTGAAGCCACTGAGTTTAGTTTTAGTGAGATTTCAGGATACAGCATCAACACATACAATTGTTTCTACATGCCAGTACTCAACAATTAGAGACTGCAAAAAATTTAAATGACCATTTACTTGCTTGAGAAACAAAACCTCAAGATATAAAACTAAACAAAGAGGTTTGAGTTATTTTCTGAAACTTACAAAATGCCAATGAAAGAATTCAAATCCCAAAACCCACAGAAACCACATCTGTCCTTCATGAATTAAGATACTGAGCAGGAGGATTTCCTTGTACAGATAACATACTTCCTATGGGAATTCCTGACAGATGAAAAATGTAAACCAAACCTAGAATTTCTTGCAGAGACTGAGGAAGTGGAAGATTTTATGTTTTTGAAAGGGAAAGAGGAGCTGAAGATTCTATGATTGAGTGTCAGACCCACTGCAAAACTGTAGTAACCAATGTAGAGGACCATCAGTGAAGAATAATCAATGAGGCAGACCCACACTACTCTCAGTTACTATGAAAACTATCTATAAGTAATTCAAGTTCAATAGACAAAGAGAATATTTTCAACAAAAGGTGTAAAAGTACAGGGCATGCTTCTACACAAAGTGGATCTGAGTCTAAATCTTACACATGGCACAAAAATAAGTGAAAGACACAAAACCACGAAACTTAAAAAATACCACATAAAGACAATCACCATGGTTTGGGTTTATGCAAAAGTTTTTACATAGCCATGGGTGTGATCTATAAAAGACAGAGAAATTACAAGCTGAATTTCATTGAACTTAAGAGCTATTTTGCTGCCAGGGCACTTGCTGGAATATGAAGGGTCAAGCAAGCACCTGTAGGAAATGTCTGGAGTCACAGTAGACACATGGTTTATTCACAACATACAGAAAGAATGCTCAATAGTGAAGTATGTGCAAACAATTTAGAAATAAACAAGGATCTGGACAGATGTTTCACAAGATAGAACATGCAGATGAGAGGATTAGATGGAAATCAGTATTATTGGAAGATGAAAAGAAAGCCATGAAGAAGTATCATTAAGCATCTATTACAATGACTAAAATAGCAATATCAACAAAGAAAGACCTGGTGAGGATGATGGAGTGGAAAGATGTCTTGTGTGCTGCTGGTTGTAAAAAGTAAACTAGACTCTGTGACAGTTTGCATTGTTTTATATAGTTAATACAGTATAGGGCAGTGATCCTAATCCTATGTCTTTACCCTAGTGAGTGAAAATAATGTTTACAAAAACATGCTATGAAACATTCATAGATATTCTATCCAAAACTTACAAAAAACTAGTGTTGCACGTTGCCCTCATGTTGCTGATAAATTCATGACAAAACAATTTATGAGACAAAGGGTTTTATTCGTTTACAACTGTCTGGTCACAGTTGGTAGTCCGGATTGGCAGGAGAACTTTCTCTGACACCAAGGGATGAGGGAACTCCCACATTATCTCTGTAGGACTGCTGAGAGAGGAACGAACTTCACTTGCCCAACAGCATGTATGTCCAAGTATACAAAAGAATGCCAACTCACTCAGCCAGTTCCCTTCATCTTGTCTACTTGTCTAGGTAATAGTCTTACCTACCATGGACTGGGTTTTCTCCCATTAATTAGACAGTCTTTCACAGATTTGCTCAGGGATTAATTCAATTACTAATTCTTTACAAAGCTCTGCACAGAGCTTTATCCTTCAGTTGTCAAGGTGATACCTGTAGTTAACTACCACAGTTAAGAATTACTGAACTGTCTTTCAACAGATGAATGGATTCACAAACTATGGTACATGTCTCACAGGGCCTATTACTTAACAATAAAAAGTAAGCAAGCTTTTGATAAATGGTGGGATGAATCACACAGGATTATATGAGGTCTAAAGGTCAAAGTCACATGGTGACACTTTGGGGCTACACATACAAAATCTACATGTTGCTGAAACGAGAACATCGGGATTACCAATTACACACTAAAGTGAGTTTTATGAATTTAAAACATAAGGAAAAAGAAAAGATAACACTTTCCTTTATTGCAAGGTTGCCTAGGAATGAATCTCAGCGTGAGTAATGGATATGACATTGTCTTAAGCTGTCTGTGCCTGTTTTCTGAGCATCTGCTGTATGCTGCTCACCCAAATCAATTATCTCCTATCACAACTCCCAATGGTCATTATTGCTCCCAAAAGATGTTGAGCTCAACTACAGAAAGCAAAAAAAAAAAAAGTTTCAAAAAATAAAGACTAAGGTAAGCAAATTGGTTTGATTTCAATCTGTCGGTGGCCGAGTCCAGACCTGATAGCCTCCTTCTCAAAGTGCTCCATCACAGGGCTGCTCCTTACAGTGACCACGGCAGCAGAGCTCCAAGGAAACATCATGCAGTGTGGAGAGAGGGAAACAAGGCTTACATTTTATCCACACACCACACATACACGTATTTTACTCTGACCCCTGAGTCAGGTTAAAATAGCAAGAGACTGTGGAGGAGCTTATGATTGTGTGATTATGACATACTTATCATTCTCTGACAGGTGCTTCTAATTTATGACTACTTCCATTTATAAAAATGTCTAACAATTCATAGTTCTAAGTGACTTAAAGAATCATTGTTTATTTATAAGATCTGTTTACCAACTCTGCAAATTGACTCTTGAAATGACTTTGAAAATGACTCTCACCTCCTATATTAGACTATCCCAAGAGACCGTGACCAGCTCCTTCTGTTTTGCCTTTTACCTGCATCATCAACAAAGAGGAAGACCAACAGCTAACTCTGAGGAAGGAAGTGAAGTGTAATTTCTAGTCCATGGTGATGAAGCTGGATGAATGCTTGGAAGCATCATATGTACATATGACATACATTATTATGTAGTAAATGCTGTATTTATTTTAAGAGACTAAAGGTGCTTTTGATTTTTTACTTGTAAATTATTTCCAATGACCTGCCTGGCTACTAAGTCATTTTTCCACCAATAACTTGGGCCTAAGATACTTTGTCTTGGCTAACACAGAGATATGAAGATACGATTCCCAAGCAAAGTATTTTCTTAAATGATATAGAATTCTACTCCATTGAGTACATTAAAATGATTACTGTTAATTTGATTCAGTAAGCAATAACCAGGCAAAGACGCCTCTCTGTCCCATGTGCTTTTATAGCACAAAGCCGAAGGATCCTTTATGTACTCAAAGATGACAGTGGCAAAATCATTTCATCATTAACATGCTGTGCAAGCAACACCTTTGCCAGGTAATGGAGATCTTCTACTTTTCGGTCTCTGCTGGGACACTGTCAAGCCTAGAGGAGGTCCACTTACCTTCTAGCAGGTCTCTGGCCAGACCAGGTTCTGCCCCTGTGGACCGAACAAAGTCTGACAGGACTGCGTCCATATCAAGCGTCATAGGATCATGTAGAAGTGCTGTCCAGCACTCAGCTGAGGGGTTTGGAATCAGGCTAGAGACCATCCATCTGCAGGAAACAAGAAGAAGATACCTCACTACACGGTGCACCAATGAGGTATTGTGACCACACACAAGCACACATGCATGCATGCATACCCATTCAAATGTGAATATATATCTATGTACATGTACACATACATATGCTTACTCATGCAAATTTCCATGTGCATACACATGCACACACATACATGTAAGCATGCACACTCATGCAAATATGTGTGTACATATACTCACATGCCTAAACACACATGCATACACCTATACACAGAGGTCTAGCAGGCAGAAGAACTATTGCCACCACTGTTGTGTGGTTCTGAATTAGTTTTGGACAACTGTTGTATTCTCTATAAGATGTTATGTCATTGAAGTCAAATTAAAGTCTCACTTCTATGCATTGCCCTGCCACAGGGTCTTGGGCTCTGACTGTAGTGTCCCCACTATGCTGCCTCATCTTAAGGTGAAGGAGGACCTTTGGGAAGTGAGTAGATCACGAGGCTAGTGCCTTGGTGTAGGGTTAGGCTGAGAGCTGCCTCACCGTTTCCTCTAAGCAAGGACCTCCAAGAAAGTGACATGAGCCTGAAGGTGGATCCTGAGCCAGGAACCAAACGTGAAGTGCTTTTATCTTGGCCTTCCAGTCTTACAACTGTGGGAAGTGGCTTTATGTTCTTTGTAGTCTCTTAGTTCATGGTATTCTGTTACAGTGGTATATGAAAAAACGCAAAGGGACATTTCCAGACCCTGTGTCTACGATCTTGCCTTGTGCCAATTCCAGTGATGACTGATGGGATAGCAAAAGACTTATTTTAAAGAACCAAACACCTGAGTACATGTGAAACTAACATGGAGAAGTCTTGTTTCTGGTCGTCCTTTTTGATTGATTGATTGATTTGTTTGTTTGTTTATTTAATTTCCACTCATACAAACTTAACAGGTATATCAGTTCCCTCCCTCCCTCCACCCCCCTAACCCCCTGTGCCCCCTCCCCTCCCCCCTCCTTCCCCATCCCCCAATGCCTCCCCCTCCCATCCCCTGAGCATCCTTTAATGTGCATGCCAAATTCTCCTCTGGGTCCGCCTCTCCGATGAGGTGCAAGGACCCAGTGGCATTTCCCAGAACCCTTTCCTGTGTTCCCCTTAAGCATAGGAACACTACTGTGGCTGTCAATCCCTTGCCTCCAAGGATCCTAGTGCCTTTAGCAAATGCTAGACTTTGTGGGGTCAATAGTGTGTTGGACACTGCGCAGGGCATGCAAAGTCCAATTATGATTGCTTCGGCCCTAACTTGTGGTCGTCCTCTTTGTTACATGGGACTGTGATGCTCACAGTGAAGCCCCCACTGTGTTCTGCCAGCGTGTAATTGCTATGCTGCCTCCCAGTGACATCACACCCCTCATTTGGATGAGAGACTCTTGGTTCAGCCATGGCTGAAGATGATGCTAAAACACCTGCTGCTTCTGTGGGTGATCTTATTCACAGTTACATCTCAGAGCACCAGGAAGTTAAAAGTGCTGATCAGAGTAGAGGGACATCAGGCCTTAGGCCACATGTATATGTGTCACATGGGGAAACAGTTTTAGGACTCCCTTGGAGCTGAGAAGGTAGAGATGCTCTCAACATTGTACAGGTAAGGGACCAACAGATAATGATCCATGAGGGCCAAATTACCCTCAATCTACTTTTATAGATAAGGGCTAAAGGCTTATTAGAAGCCAAACTTATACATTTATAAAGGTCTATGGCTATTGTAGCACATGGAAGAGTTGAGAGGTAGAAAAAGAGATGATAATGTCCAGAAAATAAAAAGTAATTACTATTTAGATCCTTATGAAAAGTTTATTGAGGGACAATTTTATGCAAGCCAGTACGTAATTAGTTTCACACACTGTAGTATCTTTGTTCCTCCTCCTCTGGGTTTTTCTCAGAAGGCAGGTTCTGGAAAGTTAGAGTCAGGAACTCTGACCTCAGCTGAGCCTAGCTCTGCTCCTATGAAGGGTGTTCACTTCTGCAAGGGAGGACACAAGTGCCTAATGCCCAAGATGTGAGGACAGAGGTCTCGGCAGGAGCTGTGATTTCTGAGCCATCTGTTCTTACTGTCCTGTCTTGAATGTGGCTCCTACTTGGGAGAAAGTTTTGGTTGGTTTGACTGAAAAGTAAGAAAGTGGTTTGACCTGATGTACGTGGCACCAACTAGGAAATGGCCTTCTTCCTCCCTCCATGAACCAGATGTCGACCTGGACAGCTTCCTAGAGTGTCACTGTAACCTGGGGGACAGATCAGAGACAAAGTAGATTACTCTCCTCACCTTGGGAACAAGGCTGAGTGGCTCTGTGCTGCGATGGGGTCAGGGCCCTAAGGCCGGCTCTCAGCTTCCAGAGTACCATAGGCACTACCTGGTCAGGAGTTCCTGTCTGCTGCATGCAGACGCTGATATAAAGGATGGCCTCCACTTTTCATCCTTTCATTGAACACTTGTGCTTCCTTGAGAGTCACTTTCAGCAGAATTGCTTTAAGCCTTTTTGGTGGTGCTGCTGCAGCATGTTTGATCCCAGCATCATTGTAACCATTGTTAAGTATACTGGTTGGTGATGCTCACTATAATCATACTTCCATCATCTCTACCATCTCTCCACTTCTAAATGGAAACTCAGACCCTTCAACACTCACTTCCCCCAGCTCCCACTCTACTTTGTTTCTGACTAATCCAGACACTCCTGTAAGTACAGCCACACAGCATTTGTCTTTTTTTGTGTTTTTTTTTTGTCTTTATGTGTTGTAGAAGGGACTTTTAATTTTTTCTTTAAAATGATAGTTAAAAAAAACCTGTATTGACACTAAGAAAACCAACCAACCAACTAACCAACCAACCAACCAACAAACAGGCAACAGATGCAATGTCATAATTCCAGTGATAATCTTTGTGCATTAGAAAAGAAATTCTAAAATTCCTATGAAAACACAAAAGATCCTACAGAGCCAAAGCAAGTCCTAAACAGAAAAAACCCTCAATAACTGATGTCATAGTTAGATGCAAGGATTGAGAGTTTGAGCTCTGGGCACATTTATAAAGAACTGATGTTGAGCTGAGCTCCTGCAGCCTGTGAAGATTGTCTGATTGCTGGGGAAGTCCCAGCCCATGGTGCATGAACTAGGTCCTAGGTAGGTGGATAAGAAGGAGGAGCTTAAGGAAGATGGCATCCTTTGGGATACTTGGCTGGACATGCTGGTCTAGGCGAGTAAGCAGTCCTATGGTTGTGGTATGGACAGTTCCTTCAGTACCGGACATTGATGTGAACTTCCTGCCAAGCTAAGTTAAGAACTGTAACTGGATAATCATAAGAGAGAATAAAACCCCTTATTTCCCTATAAGTTCTTTGTGAATTTATCAGCAAAATGCACAGTAACTGTAACACCTGACCTTAAATTATAATACAGAGTCATAGGCAACATAGTGCTAACATCAAAAATATACTTAAAAGCCAGTGAAACAGAAATGGAGGACCCATAAATAAACCCATATACACAATAAAAATTATTTATTTTGTATGTGTATGTGTGGTTGAAAACATACACACATGTGCTACATCTTAATTGTGGAAGGAAGTCAGAGGGACAATTCATTTTCAGGAATTGATTATTGCTTGTTGAGGCAGATCTCTTGTTTCTGCCATGATGTAGCACACTCCTGTTCTATCAGGTCTGTAAACTTCTGGCTGATTCTTTGGCTCCCCTTTTGTTAAAGGCAGGCTAGAATTAACGCTACCACATCCAGCTGCTTTTTTTTTTTTTAAACAAGAGTTCTGAGGATCAAAGACAGGTTGTGAGGCTTGTGTGACAAATGATTATATGTGCTGAGTCATCTTGACAACTTTTATTTATTTATTTTTGTCAAAAGTACTAAAAACACTTGGAAAGAGCATCTTCAGCAAATGGTGTTAGGAAAATAGTACATCCACATGCCAAAGAATGAAATTAGATCTGTATCTCCCACCTTGCACAGAAATCAAGTCAAAACAGATCAAAAACTAAAATTCTTTTTTGGTTTACATAAAAATGTAAATTTTTTTCTTGACCTGTGTATGTGTGTGTGTGTGTGTGTGTGTGTGTGTGTGTGTGTATAATGAGTTTTTTGTTATTTTCTCCCCATGTGGCCCTGTCCTAACCACTGAGAATCTTCTTTCTAAAGTTTCCCTTCTTTGCATATATGTTTTATTTCCAGTATGAATCATGGAGTTTAATAGGGGCTGTCAGCACTGGTATGTGCCTGGGCACTCATTGCAGCATAGATGATATATTAGTGGGACACTATTGAAGAAAGTGGGTCTTCTTCCCCCAGTTAGCATTAACCATTAATAGTCTATCAGAGAAGAGTGGGGGGCCACAAGAGTTCTTCCACCAACAGGATGTAGTGTTGACGGACCCAATCTTATTTAAGTCTCATGCAGGTGAACACAGCTGCAGTGAGTTCATGGATATATGAACTATTATGTTCAGAAGACACAGATGAGCTCCTCCCTATCCTCTGACTCTTACGTTCTTTCTGTCACCTCTTCTATGATATTCTTTGAACCATGGGAGGGGAAGGTCACATTATCTGTCCTTTGACCAGTTGGGATTCTCTGTATTAACTGAGAAACAGAAGCTTTTTAGCTGAAGGTTGAGAGCTGCACTAATAATCTATGGCTGTAGAGATAAATATTTAGAGGGTAGCTTGGTACCGTGTTCACTTAAGCAGATCATTAGTAGTCAGCTTTCTCCTCAGACCATGGCCTCCTCATCCACAGGTTCTTAGCTTTACAGTACTAGTCATGAGTTCATTCCTGCTGAGTAGGTCTAAAACCTAAAATCTAAAACTATGAGAGGAAAACACAGGGAACATTCTAAGATTCAGGCATAATTCTTTCTGAAAAAAGATCCCAGGAACACAGGAAATAACTCCTTCAATTAACAAACAGAATACCACATGAAATTAAATGACTTCTGCATAGCAAAGATATCGATCAGCAGAGGAGATGAAGTCAGTGGAAGACAATCTTTGCCAACTATATTTCACACAAGGGGTGATATCCAGATTAGATAAATAACTGCAAAATTTAAACACCCCCCAAATTAAATACTCAAATCTTCCAACCAAAAACAAGCAAATGAAGTGTGTTAATTATATTTTCTCATTGCTGAACAAGTACATGACCAAAACAATTTATGGGACCAAGGGATTTATGTTTGCTTACAATTCTTGGTTGTACTTGATCAACATGGCAGGAGAGTTCATTCCAATACCAAAAGCCTAGGGAACTCCATAGATGGAGCTGATGGAGAGACAAACTCTCTCCCTTGCTAGCATGACCGTATGTCACACTACAGAACCAGCTCTATCTTAGCTACCTGCTCAGAGAATCGTCCCACCTAAGTGGGCTGAGTCTTCCCACATCAGCTAGGCAGCATCCCACAGGCTTGCTCAGAGCTGGCTATGACAGCTAATTCCTCATGAACGTATCCAGAGGCTCAGCCTCAATTGTTAAGTTGATATCTGTACCTAAATCTAACTGCCACTTGAATTGAGCAGACAATTTTCAAAAGAAAAACCACAAAAGGCCAAAATACTTCAAAATTGTTCAATATCTTCTGATGTCAGTGAAATACAAATTAAAACTGCTCTGAGAGTTCATCTTGCTGCTATCATCAGGAAAACAAATGACAACCGATGCTGGAGAGGATGTGGGCAAAGAAGAAATCATGCTCACTGCTGATAGGAGTTTAAACTGATATGCCAGGAGGAAACCAACACAGTGTTTCTTGAAATATTAAAAATCAGCTGCTATATGATCCAGGTATATCAACGCTGGGTATACACCCATGTGTTCTAAGCCCTATGAGAGACACCTGCACATCATGTTTACCATTGTTCACAACAGCCAGGAAATGGAACAAGTCTGTATCTCCACCAACAGGTAAATGAAAAAAGAAAAAAGCACATATATACAGTGGAATTTCATTCTACCATTAAAATACAAAAGCATGACATTTGTAGGAATATGGGTGGAAACTGGAGATGATTATATTGAGTACTGTAACCCAGAATTAAAAAGACAAACACCACATGCTTTATTTCCTATACAATTCTAGATTTTACAAGTGATTTCACTAGTGCTATTGGTTGCCTGGCCCTAAACAAGATATCCAAGTTATCTTCCAAAACAGGGTTCAGGGGACATCATGGAAGAGGGAATGGTAAGAATGTAAGAGCCTGAGAGTGGGGAGGGGTACAGCTAGATGGTATTTTTCAGACATGACTTGGCCATTGCAGCCAGGAATTCACTGAGCTGTGTCTGCTTCCATGAGACTGACATGAGGTTTGGTCTATCTGCACTATATCATGAAAGGGAAAAGACCTCACGAAGCACCACAGACTAATGAGGGTTAATGCCAGATGTGGAGAAGGGGAGCAGTTCTCCAAGGTTACATTGTCCTTGTTGCAGGAAGTGTCCAGACACGTTATTAATAGTAACTCAGATGGGACTTAATAATACACACACACACACACACACACACACACACACACACACACACACACAGACATGAAAGAGGGAGGGAAACAGGTGGGGAAGAAGAAAGTTTGTTTTGGGAAAAACTAGGGTTGGAATTGGGTAATGGATGAAAAGTGACATGAATTCATATGTAAAGCACTAAGAAAATATAAATAAAATAGAAAAATTCTAGATTTCAATTTTTATATATGTAGAACGTGGGTCATATGATTAGAAGGAGCCAATGAGAGGGGAAAAGAGGTCTTGGGTGGGAGAAGGGGAAGACAGAAAACGTGAATGGACACATGAGAGTAGACTGGGGGCTTCTGGGATGAAGAAGGAGGTCAGAGAGATAGAGAATAGAAGACCAGGGGAGGGTGCAAAGGAGCATATTTGGGAATGCTGCAAAGAAACCCATTACTTTGCCTGCTATTAAAAAAAAAAGACTAGTCATAATAAAAAATTCCCAGAATGGTCACTTTGCCAAAGGTCTCAAATACTATTACTCTTTTGTTTTCCTATTTGTCAGAATCAGGACTTAAGTACAAGTAGCAACAGTAACTGACTTTTTTTTAACCTGTAAGTTTTGCTTCCATGTTTTCATTCTCTCTCTCTCTCTCTCTCTCTCTCTCTCTCTCTCTCTCCTGTCCTTCCTCCCTGCCCCTCCCTTTTTTTGAAAGCCTCAATCATTTTCTTAGAGTTTCTGGATGTCTTGGCTCTACATATTGCTGCTATTTTGCTCTACAGTCTTTGTAAATTGGTACTTGGATACAAAGATTGGGTTAGGTTCAAGTTCTGTTTGGGCACACTGTGGTCCTGTCTTGTTCGTATCAGGACAGGCTCAGTCCCTGGCCTGGGAGCAGATGATGATGGTCTCTGCTAGTCAGCAACTTGCTTGTATGTATGAGTCATGTGATGGTTTCATTGTTCTTTCGCTTATTAGCAGGAATTCTTTTTTCCCTCTGTCCATATGTGTATATATCTGCATGCACAAATGTGTGCAGTATGTGAGTATGGCAGCCAGAGGTCAACTTCAAATATTTTAATCAATTGCTTTGCTTTTACTGCATTTTGTTGGATCAGTTGGATTGCTAGTCTCCTCCAATGACAACTTGTTTTCTTATTTTTTTTAAACTATCATCTGGATTGGTTGAACATTTGTCTAATATATATCCCAAGTTTGATTCTTAACAGCATCACACACAGAAAAAAATCATTTTGTATACATGATTTCCAGTTAAATATTCCAGTAATGTATTCAGTTAAGACTCCGCTTTGCAAGGAGAAGGTCCTGAGTTCAGATCCCAAGTATTACATAAAAAGGCCAGGTGGAAATGGCAGCATCCTGCACTTCTGGCCCTGGTGGACAGAATCTGGGAAATCCCCAGAGTGAAGCAAAAAAGAGGTAGACGCAATTCAGGATGATTCCCCAAATCACCCGTGGTCCTTCACAGGGACCTCTGACACACACACATACACACACACACACACACACAGAACAAAGTTTAAGAAAAAAATGAAACATTTCTGATGTTTCAGTCTACCTGATCAAAGCAATTAGTATTTTCAGTTATGCTCATTTCAGTCAGTGAAACCTCCACAGGCCAGCTCTGCTGTAGTAAGCCAAGCTACTTTGGTCCTGGGCTGACTGACAAGGGCTAGAAAGATGTTCTGAGTTCTTCTTGTCCATTGACTGTCCCAGATCTTGAATCTGAAATGTTCACATTTCTCACAAGAATTTTCTTTATGTTTTCGAGTCTATGCAGCCCAGGCTCGCCTTGACTCCTGGTGCTCCTGAATCTGCTTCCCAAGCACTGTGATTACAGGTGTGCTCCAGCATGCTAACAGAAGAATGATTTTTGAAGACAGTCTGAGAAGATGGTAGATCCATTGATACTGGGTTAGTCATTGTTTATACTATTTTCTTTTTTGTTGTGAATACAGCTTTTTAAAATAATTTTATTGCTTCAAAAATCTCTCATAAAAAAAAGACTTCTCAAAAGGTTTTGCAGGAAACAAAGTTCCCAAACCATAGATAGAAATGACACACCACAGAGCATTCCACAACACACAAAGAGAGAAATACAAAGGGACCCACAACCCAACCAAATCCATAGTTTTGAGCTATGAGGACAACTCCACCATACAAATCTCTAAATACAGTAGGCAGCATTACTCAACCTATCATGTGCAATATCATCCTTTACGAAATCCATCTTGACCATATCTGCTTCCATCACACTGACATGCCCAATCCTACCTCCAAATCCCACACTGCAGAATTTGTCAGCTGACCTAAGCATCTCAGACCCATAAGTAGCCTTAATGTGCAGGAAGCATCAAAATCCGATGCTTCAAAATTACATCAGAATTCTAAGCCAGATACTTCAATCTATAGTTTAATATTAGCATCCACATATGAGAGAGAACATGTGGCATTTGTCTTGCTGTGTCTGTGATACTTTGCTTAACATTACA
The DNA here is from genome assembly GCA_023101885.1 of Typhlomys cinereus. Taxonomy (NCBI): domain Eukaryota; kingdom Metazoa; phylum Chordata; class Mammalia; order Rodentia; family Platacanthomyidae; genus Typhlomys; species Typhlomys cinereus. Next base: position 3,218,696 of record JALPQD010000183.1, on the reverse strand, counting down.
TTTTCTACTTTCATACATTTATCAGAAAATTCTATCATCTCATTATTATTGATAATTGAATAATATGCCATTGTGTGTATGTGTCATAGTTTCATTTCCCATTTCTCTACTGATGAGCATATTGGTTGATTACATTTTCTTGCTATTGTAAAGAGAGCTGCAACGAATATGGATGAACAAATGTCTTTGTAGTAAGATGTAGAGTCCTTTGGGACTATTTCTGGGTCATATAGTAGTTGCACATTTAATCTTATGAAATTAAAGAGCGTTTGCTCAGATAGAGAGATTGTAAAACAAGCAAAAAGGCAACACACAGAATGGAAGAAAATCTTCACTAACCACACATCTGATAGAGCTCTGTAATCCAGAGTGCACGAGAACTTAAAAAACTAAACACCAAAGAGATAAATGGCCCAATTAAAAAATGGGCCTGGGCCACAGTAGTGTTCCTATGCTTAAGGGGAACACAGGAAAGGGTTCAGGGAAATGCCACTGGGTCCTTGTACGTCATCGGAGAGGAGGGCCCAGAGGAGAGTCAGGCATGCACAAGAAAGGACTCTGGGAATTGGGGCGGGAGGCACGGGGGGATGGGGAGGGAAGGGTGAGGGGAGGGGAAGCAGGGGGTTCAGGGGGAGGAGGAGGGAGGGAGGGAACTGGTGTACCTATTAAGTTTGTATGAGCTGAAATAATAATAAAAAATGTATTATAAAAAAATGGGCCTGGGAACTCAAAAGAAACTTTTCCAGGAACAAAACTGAAATGTGTAACAAATATCTTAAAAAATGCTCCACATCCTTAGCTATCAGGGAAATGCAAATCAAAACTTCCCTGAGATATCATCTCACCTTGGTCAGGATGGCAAAAATCCACAAACAACACCAAATGCTGGAGAGGATATGGAGAGAAGGGAACTCTCATATATTGCTGGTGGGAATGCAGGCTTATATAACCACTCTGATGGTCAGTTTGGTGATTTCTAAAAAAAGTAAAGATTGAAATACTGTATGACCCTGCCATACCACTTCGGAAATAATCCCCCATAATTAAAAAATTCACTACAGTGACACAAGTACAGCTATGTTCATTGCAGCACTATGTACAATAGCAAAGTCATGGAATCCACCCAAATGCCCAACTGTTTGATGAATGGTACATTTATATAATGGAATACTACTCAGCTATCAAAAAAGATGAATTAATGAAATTTGCCAGGAAATGGATGGAATTACAAAAAAATATATGGAGTGAAGTATCCCAGACACAGAAAGTTAGACACTATATGTACTCCCTAATAGGTGGATCCTAGTACCAAACCCACTTAATGACATATTCAAAGGTAAATCTCTATAATACCTACTATAATTGCAAAGATTATAAATAGGAGGGAAGGGGAAGGAGGGTTCACCCCAGAAAAAAAGAAGAGAGGGGATCATGCTTCAGTAGAGAAAATAGGTCACCATCAAGTATTGCATGTAAGTAGCGAGACATCTGGTGAAGCTTCTTCCCTTCCTGGTCACCTTTGACTGATGATGTTTGATCTCAACAATTGGGGAGGGTATAAGGACTGGCAGATAGACGGTAACCATCCAGCAAATAGGATACTCACCCCTCTTCCACTGCTATGTCCTACTCCTATTCCATCTTTGAGTCTCCTCTTATATTAAGATCTTCATTTAAACAGTCTTTTATCTTTGGTTAGGAGGTGACCTTCGATATCAATCAGGATGGAGCCAAGGGCAGTGCAGGAAAAGCAAAACTTAAAACAACAACAAACTATAATTCAGAACACCAAAGACCCTACATTAATCACCTGGAACCAGACCAGCCAAATCTCTCCCCATCTTAAAACTCAGGGAACCTTGCAGAAGAGGGGGCAGCAAGATTGTAAGAGCCTAAATATGGGGAGGACCAACGATATGCAAGATATTCTACACAAGTTAGGGCTGCAGTAGCCATAATCAGACTTTGCTTGACCTGCAGAATGGCTGACATATCAACGACCTCCCAAAATCTAGAATGGATCACAGGGGAGAAGGCTCCAGACAGGATCCTTAGAGGCAAGGGATTAACAGGCATAATAGAGTTCCCATACTGCCACTGATTCCTTACACTTCACTAGGGTGCAGGCATTCACACCAAAGGGATGCTCCAGTAGATGGGAGGGAGGAAGGGAAAGACAATGGGCAAAGGGGAGAGAAGGAGGGGATGAAAGGAAAGGGAAAAGGGGGAGAGAGTTCAAAAGGGGCACTGGGGAGGGAAAGAGGGAGAGAGAGAACAGGGGTACTTATTGAGATTATATGATTGGGAAAAATGTGGGAGAAAAAAATAGAATAATAAATCATACTAAAATTATTTGAAGAGCTAAAGAAAAAGAAGTTCCACATTTAGCTTTCTGAGGAAACTCCATATTGATTTCCAAAGTGGCTGTACCAGTTTACATTCCCACCAGCAATGAATAAGTGTTCCCTTTTCTCCATATTCTCACCAGGATTCATTCTTACTTGTGTTTTTGATCTTGGCAATCTAATTGAGGTCAGATGGCATCACAGGTTAGTTTTAATTTGCATTTCATTGATGGTCAGGGAAGTTGAGCACTTAAGATACCTATTTGATATTTGAATTTCTTTTTGTGAGAAGTCCCTTTTTAGCTCCAGGTCCCATTGTTTGTTTTCTTGGTGTCCAATTTTTTGAGTTCTCTGTATGCTCTGGAGATTAAACCTTTGTCAGATTCATAGCTGGCAAAGATTTTTCCCATTCTGTGGGGTGTCTTTCTATGAAATTGAGAGTTTCTTTTGTAGAATGGAAACTTTTTAATTTCATGATATCCCACTTGTTGATTATTGGTCTTAGCTCTTGAGCATTTTGGGTCCTCGGTCTTTATCTAAGCCTCTCAGCTGAAGGGAATTCCTATTCTTTTCTGTAAAAGTTTCCAAGTTTCAGGTTTAACACTGAGGTTCTTGATCCATTTGGAGTTAATTTTTGTGCAAGGTAAGAGGCTATGGTAAACTTTCATTCTTCTACATGTAGATTTCCAGTTTCCCCAATAACACTTGTTGCAGATATTGTCTTTTCTCCAGTATACATGTTTGGCACCTTTTCCAAAAACCAAGTGGCTGTAGGTGAGTTTATTTTTTATATTATTCTGGATACAGTTTGCAAGGATTTTTGCATCTGTGCTCATTTGTGAGATGGGATATATCATAGTTAGGTACACATGTCAATTTGATGGTTGAGTGTTCACTTCTGGGCTTATTTGTAGGTAATTAGTAGTTGAGTTAAGCCCAGAACGAAACTGCAAGAGATTGTTTAATAGACAGAGAAGGTCCAGAACATAGTGGTTGGGACCAGTCCTCGGGCAAGGGAGTAAAATGGAGGGAGATGTTTGAGAATGTGAGCATTCTTCTGTATACTTGATTAGACATGTTGGTCTAGTAAGTAAGGTTATGTGGAGATGGTGTGGCCAGTTCCCTTGACTCTTAGTGTTGTAGTGGGTTTTCCTGCCAAGCTGGACTAAGAACTGTAATCAGGCTATCCTATGAAAAATAAACTCCTTGTTCCCTTAAGCAGTTGTGTCAAAATTTTATCAGCAACCATGAAGATTAACTGCTACAGGTTATAATTCTCTTTTTTAAATGTGTCTTTGTCTGGCATTGGAATCAGAGTAATATCTCACAGAAACGGTTGAGCGTATTCCTTCTTTTTTATTTCATGAAATAATTTGAAGGTTAGTGGTAACATTCTAAATCCTATTCTGATCTTTCTGTCTTTTTGAGGTAGGCATTTAGGATCCATCTAGTCCTAGACTATTTTAAGTTGGAAGATGGTTTTTATTTTAACAGTTGTTTTGTTCTATTTAAAATATCAATTTCATCTTGATTCCATTTTAATAAATTACATTTGTTTAGTAATTTATCCATTTCTTTTAGATTGTCCAATTTAATAGAGCATAAATTTTCTAAATATGTCCTTATTATTCTCTGGATTTCTCCAATATCTGATGCAATTTCCCACCTTCATTTTTGATTTTATTGATTTGGACATTCTGTCTTTTTTTTTTTGGTCAATGTGGCTAAGGATTTACCATCCTTTTATCTTTTCAAAGAACCAGCTCTACATCTTATTAATTTTTTCTATATTTTTTCAGTTCCAGTTCATTGATTCCTGGCTGCATCTTGGATATTTATTCCCATTTACTGCTTTTAGGATTGGTTTGTTTTTGTTTTTCTAAATCTTTCAGATGACACATTAAGTCATTTATTTGTTATCTATTTTTTTGATGTAAGCATTTAGCACTACAAAGTTTCCTCTCAAGATTGCTTTTAATGTGTTCCATCAATTTTGGTAGGTTGTATCTTCACTTTCATTAGATTCAAGGAGTTTTTAAAGTTTTTGTTTTATTTCTTCCTCAATCCACCCCTCATTCAAGAGTGTATTATCTAACATTCATAATTCATGTGCTTTCTGTTGCTCCCTTCACTATTGATGTCTAGCTTTATTCCATAGTGGTTAGAAGTATAGGAGGTATGATTTCAATTTTTCTGTGTTTGTGGACATTTATTTTGTGTCCTACATTTTGTGTCCTATTTTTGAGAAAGTTCCATATACTGCTTAGAAGAATGAATATCTTTAATGTTTGAATGAAATGTTCTATAGATATCTGTAAGATCCATTTCATCTATGGTTTCATTTAACTGGTATGTCTCTATTTTGTTTTTGACTTGTTGACTTGCCCATAGCATGAGTGGAGTATTGAAGTCTCCTTACTATTACTGTACTTAGATTGATTAGTTGTTTTACCTCTTGTAGTTCTTGTAGTACTTGTTGGATGAATTATGCTTGGGGCATATATGTTTAGGATTGCAGTATCCTCCTGCTGGTATATTCCCTCAACCAGAATGCAATAACCACTTTTATCTCTTATGGCTTGCTTTAGTTTGAAGTCTATTTTGTTCAGTATTAAGGTGGCAACTCGTGCTTGTTTCCTGTTTACATTTTGGAGTACCTTTGGCCATCCTTTCACCTTGATATCGTGTCTATAGTTCATGGTGAGGTATGTTTCTAGGAAGCACAGTATTGACAAACCATGATGTTTGATCCAAATTATAAGCTTGTGTCTCTTGGGGAGCTGATCCCATTGAAATTTAAAGTTATCATCGAAAGATGTTTAATACTTCCTGTCATTTTGTTGAACTCATGGTGTTTGTACTTGTATTCCTTCATTCAGCTTTTGTACCAGTATTATTTATACCCTGTCGCCTCTTTGATCTATTTATCCTTCTTTTCCATAACTGATAGTTTTGCTGGATATAATAGTCTGGGTTGGCATTTATGTTTGTTTGTTAACTTGTATTACGACTCTCTAAGCCCTTCTGATTTTCACAGTTGGCATTGAAAAGTCAGTTATTTTGATGGGCTTGCCTTTGTATGTGACTTGGTCCCCCTGTCCTCCAGTCCTTACGATCTTATCTTTAACATGCGTATTTGATGTGTGACACATCATATATCGTGGGGTGTTTTTCTTTGTTCTGGGTATTTGGGGTCCTCTATGCCTTCTGGATCTGATGGGCATCTCTTTCCTTAGGTTAGGGAAATGTTCCTCAAGCATCTACACACATGATGTGTGTCTACTTCTGGGACACCCAGGATCCACAGATGGGCATTTCTGATGGTATCCCAGAGATCCTGAATGTTTTGTGCATGTTTTTTGATTTATCAATTCCCTTGATTGATTTATCAACTTCTCTAAACTTGTCTTCCAGTTCTGATACTCTGTCTTTGTGATCAGTTTTTTTTGAGACTCTCTATTGATAATTGCTCTGCTTGAATGTTCAATTTCAGTGTTATTTCATTTTGAACTTTTTCAGTGCTTCCATATTTATTTGCAGATCAGTTTGAGTTTTTTCCAGTGTTTCTATATTTGTTTTCTGATATTCAACCGTTTTTCTAATTATATCTAGTTGCTTATTTGTATTTTCTTTCCTGAGTTTATTGTATTCTCCTTCATATTTGTTTAGATTTTTATCTATGTTCCTTGGATCAGCTACACCATTGCTTATAACTGATCTTTGGATCTCAATGTCGAGATTATTGCTCTCTTGATTTCTACCCAATGTGACCGACATATGATGCCTTCCTCTGAGCAAAACGGCAGCCAACTTTAATTAGCTGGTTACTTGAAAAAGACTATCAAGATCAGACCTGGTGACAGGGACAGAGGACAGGACAGGATCACTGGGCTCTCACCTGGGATTCTGGCTTTACCTGAAGCACGCCCTAGTCATTAGCATGAAACTGCCCTAATTATACATGCCTTCAAGATCTTGAGGTCTGGAGAAATGGCAAGAGTATATAAACTGAGTAATGTTGATGGTGGGAGAGGGGGGTATCCCCTCTATGCAGTCACAGGAAAGCCATCACCTATTCTGGGAATAAGACTTTCTAGTTGACTGCTTTGGGGTCACCTATATGCCTATAGACAAACCTAGCTCATTCTTCTATAAGTAACTCAAGTAAACTAGTAGGTTCAGTAATGTGGACTTTGGTGTTAAACATTACTTTGATCTGTCATTAAAAACACTATCTGGTGGACAGACGTCTGTGTGGCATCTCTCCAGGAAAAGTATCACACAACACTGACCAGTTCTTCAGTCTCACATATGATAAAGCATATGTTAGAAAGTGAATCCTATCAACTTGTAATGCCTTACTGATATATTTATTTTCTATATTTTCTATTAGGTTCATGTGAAAGTAATAATGAAAGATGCCCCTCTGCCCCTCGTTATGTGAGTCAATTGGGAATTGTGTTTATAAACAAAGCTATTGAATTTTCTGTGTTAAATTTGTATCTTGATATTTTATTAAATAGTCTTTGGAAAATCAGACAGACATTTTTGGGGGTTGATTGTCTGTATATAATCCCATCAAATGTACGTGATTTTTCAGTTTTTAATTTCCATTTTCTCCTGCAATATTAGATCAACTAATACATACAGGATGATATCAAACAGTGTGAGAGGCATTTTTTTTACATGTGATCTGGGGATCCAAACTCAGGTCTTTTGCTTGAAAGGCAAAGGTTTTAACTACTGAACCATCTTCTCAGTACCTATCTGCTAATTTTTACTTAATACTTTCATATTGGCTTAACAATTAGATTGAGTTATGCCATTTACTTTTTATATGCAATCCTTGCCATATTTCACATTACACATATACACACAGGTATTGCATATCTAATATGCATTACAAACCAAACACAAACTCTGACTATCTTGTTTTCATCTTCCTATTTGATGCTCTGTGATTCTGCAGTGGCGCTGAGATCATCATTTGAAGGTGAGGAAGATTTTCTCAACTGATCTGTTTCTGAGCTTCTTCAGGGGAAAGTTCTTTCTTACAACTCTATTTTTGCTACTCTTGTGGGAACTGCTCTTTCATAGAGATAGAATTTCTATCACTATGGGTTTCAATTTTATTGGATTACCTTTCCTAGTAATTTATCAACTTTCATTTTGGTTTTCAGTTTCATTTGAATAGTGTTAAATAATAAAAATTTCCCATGGAACTAAATCCCTTCTGTGTAAAAGGAAAACAAATATAACCCTGGCTGTTCTGTTTCTGGGCGACTTTACACTCACACAGACTACAGCTCTACAATGCAAGTAGCCAGCAAGTGGAGGCTCAGGGAATCTAGGGGCATAATTGTGATTTCCACATGAACTTGATTCAAAATTGTTATGGTTAGACAAGTATCAACTTGACAGTTGCACATTGTTTGGAGCAGAGCTATGGAGAATCAATGGCTGGAGCAGATTCCTGAACAAGTCTGCAAGTACTTGCTTAATTGATGTGGAAAGTCCAGCCCATACTGGGTGGAACTTTCCAGTGGTGGAAGTGCAGGAGGAGGGACTTGCTCTTGTCTTATTCTGTGTCAACTTGCTGTTGAGCTCACTCTTTGAGTGTTGTTGTCTTCTTTGTTGCTGCTGCTGTTACTGGCCTCTGTCCTTGGCTAACTCAAAGCTCCATACTTTTGACCTTGCTGCTGTTCCCACTGCCTTTGGGCCTAGTCTCCTAAGCCTTACTGGTGTTTGCTCTTCATTGCCAACATCAGAGCCTAGCGTCTTCAACCCTCCAGTGATACATATATATATATATATATACATCATATATATAATATTCTAAAGATTCTGTTCTTCCAAAGAACCCTGACTAATAAAGATATGAAAGTCACTATCCTTCTACCACCCAATACCCTCCCTTCCTAATACAACAAGTTATCTTCACAAGGGCCCAGTCAAATCCCATGATACTCTGAAATATGTTACATATATAGTCTCATGACTGGGAGAAAAGCATCCTTTTGGTTGACCCTTGTTATACCTTTCACAATTTGTCTCCCAATATGGAAAGACAGAGGAATTGCCTCTTACAGCATACATCTTTGGAAGTAATAGATGTGTGTGTGTGTGTGTGTGTGTGTGTGTGTGTGTGTGTGTGTGCATGAAAGTGTACAGCATCAAAGACGTAGAATTCTTCAAGAGCTCTTTTTTGGCTAGGTCTCATGATTCCACCACAGTAAAGATGGCTCCTCCCATTTAGCTTCTTGCCTTGAACTTATGCAGAGACTAGATATCCTTAAAGAACCTATGGGGGGTTCAGGGGGAGTAGGAGGGAAGGAGGGAACCGGTGTACCTATTAAGTTTGTATGAGCGGAAATAATAATGAAAAATGTTAAAAAAAAAAAAAAAAGAACCTATGGGGAATAGCAACCACTAATAGTAACACTAATTCTGAGGGAAAGACTTGGACAAGGAATTTAACTTTGTAAGCCCAGAGAGCGTGGGGATGCCTGTTGTGATGTGTAAGAGCCGTGGCCTTGCAACTGTGTCCTCGCCCAGTGGTGGACCCCTTCCATGATGGCCTGCTGCCGGAGACACCATCCTATCCCCACAAATCTGCAGCACAGCACTGAATCACTGGAGGACTCCAGTCCTGGTGTGCATGAGGGCCCTCTTGCTCTAGGAAATTTACGCTTTTATTTTCCAGGCTTGCAAATGTGACTGTTACAGTGGTATACAACAAATATGTCTGAGTCAGACAAATGTGCCCTTGACCAAGGCACAGTAAGAGTCACAAGTCCTTGATTAGGTTTCTATTTCTACTATTGACCCAGTCAGTTTACATAGCTTCTTCTTTTTCCCGTTTTTCATGTGCATATACTTTTGTCTGTGGGTGAGTGCGTGTGTATGTACAGGTGCACATGCACATGCATGCACTTACATGTGGAGGCCCAAAGTTGATATCAAGAATTATCCTTGACCATTTCTTCATCTTGTTCTTTTGAGACTGGGCCTCTAATTAAACCCAGAGCTCAACTACAGGGCAAATTTGGCTAGATAACTTGCTCTGAGGGTTATCAGCCTCTGCCTTCCAAGATTGGAGTTACAGGTAGACTGCCACAACCACTGGACATTTTAATGGAATCTGGCCTTCTTCCTTTTATTTGTTGGGCAAACACTTTAATGACTGAGCCATTTCCTCAGCCCTCCTTCAGCCTTTTATCTGGGTGGAGACTCAAAAGGAAATGGCTTGGTGAATCTAGCTCCTCTTGCTACTATCTGGGTAAAGGAACCTTTGAGCTGCTACCCCAGCACACCCACCTCTTTCTCTCTCTCTGAGGCTTCCCTCACAAAGTTCTGTAGTCCTGGCTCATATTTGTCACCAAGGTTGGGAGATATAAATACTACATAAATATGCTGAATGGATGAAAAAAAGAAGAATAAAATGCAAAACTCAACTTCCTACTCTATTCCACTGGACAAGTATGAAAATAACCTCAATTCAATTTAGGTTGGAATAGATACAAAGTAAACTTGCTAGAACTTGAGAAAAGAGCAGTACTTTCTTCATTAAAGATGAAGAAGTCTAAAAGCAAATTAATTCAATTTTACTTTTTTATCATGTGTTTGTTCAGGGAAGCATTAGGAATGGAAGCCAAAGCCCTTCACAGACGAGACAAATACTCTACTACAAAGCTTCCTCCCAAATCCCAAGTTAGTTTGTCATCGTTTGATTTTTGTAGTCCTGGATTATCAACCCCAGTGTCCTACATTTACCAAGTAAGTGTTCCTCTATTGAGCCACATACTGCTCAAGATGATTATCTGAGAAGCAACTAGAAAGGCTGAGCAAAAAGCAAGAGCTCAGACTCCTGCATGCTCAGGGAGCCTGCAGTCATGCAGGCCATAAGGGAAGAGCAGGGCCAGTCATCTGGGTTGTCAGAGTACTGACTGTATCACAAGGTCTGTGAGGGTTTCTGAGTTAGACCTGACATGAAGGACATATACTTTATACAAACTTGGTAACAAAATAAAACTCATTGGCAGAGCATGCAAAGCCATAGAAAGACACTTGATCATGGGTTGGACACTATTACTTTCTACCCTGCAGCCTACTGCAGAGAAAATCTTGATTCATTAGGAAGCAGGAAGACCTTGTTTTCCAAGGAATATAGAATTTCCAGTTCCTGGTGCATTATGGTCCAAGCCAGCCAGAGCTCTCTACATTCCTAAGTCTGAGATTCTTTAGTCTGAATAAACCCAAGGTAATGATGCAATCCACAAGGGAGATTGACATCATTAGGTCCTTGACAGAAGAGGACAGTCTGGCTTAGAACAGTGCTCTATCCTGTTACTGCCTCCTGATCCCTCTGTTTTTATCGAGGGAGTAATCTCCCTATTTTGGGACTATGAAATTGGACCAAGAGGATAGAACACACTGAAAGCTGATAGAAGAGAAGCGTCATTCTTGATGGGGTCACCAAAAATCTGCATTGACCCTGGAAAGCCCACATTTGGACTTTTATTATATTTTTCATATAAACACCAACTCGTGCAAGCCAATTGTAGTGGTTATTCTTTGTGCTGCTATAAGACACCACTGGGACCAAACCAACTTAAGAGAGAAAGGGAGATTTATTCAGCCTATGGTTCCAGAGGGGAGATAAAGTCCTTCATGGCAGAAGGACTGGCTGGCTGGCTGGCAGAAGCTGGAGGAGGCGTAAGTCACTGCAGACATCATGGAGACGGAGAGCTGCAAATTCCAAGCTTCCTGAGTTCTCCAGGAAGCAGGGTGGGACTAGCCAAGCTCAAGGCCCACTCCCTTCCTCAGGCAAGGTTCCACCCCTCAAAGTTGCCATAATCTTCCCAAAAAACTATTAAGAATTCAAACACATGAGCCTGTGGGGGACAAAACAAAACATGATAGCAAATAAGTCATATGTTTAACCCTATGTGTAACCAATGGGTGAAGGTAGAATGATTGAGAGATCAAGATCAGAAAAGAAGCAACAGTGAAAAGAAACTCTAAGACTAATGTTACCAGTAAACAGATGCAAAATTTAAAAGGAAAGAGGACCAACTACATCCAAGCTGCAGAAAAGGACAAACAAAAAGCCAAGTATGACCCAGGAGCTGCAGGGCCCTGAGCACAGAGAGGAATGTGGATGGGAGTTTGAGGAGAAGCTACGACCATCTCTGGAAGGTACTGTTCCAGACGTATGTATGAAAAATACATTATCTTGAAACATCCTTTATTGTGTCTTCTGTTTTTATGAGGCAAATACAGTTCTGATGCCAGCACTACATAAAGAAATTTGTGGGTAAAAATGGTACAATGATCTGAAAAGTTGCCAAAAAATAACTTTCTTTTTATTCCATCTTAAAACAAATCAGGACTAGAAAGAGGCTTCTTTCTTCTAACGAACCCAAATCAAGCTCCCAGAAATTACCAGAGCTAATAACAAGAATGTGAGTGTTGCACTGAAGTTCAGGGAAAGCTCATGCTAAGTATTAGGGCAAGTAGAAAACTTCACAGAGCTGACACAGAATCAACAAATGAAAATCAATAATTTCCAAAAATTACTCAATGAAGCATTTTTAAACACAATGAAAGTAATAAATTTTATAGGAGCTAACAAAAAATAGCAATCTATAAATCAACTAGGGGAAACCCAATAAAAACAAGAGACACTTTTATTTTGTTCTTTTGTGGAAAGCAATAAATCTTCACTGAAGTGTGGAAGGAACTTCAATATACAGATGGAAAAATTGTCTCAATGACACAGATTCTTCTCATAATTGAATGGAATCACCAGTTTTAAAAATTAAACAACAAGATTCTAAAATGGACAGAAATTTGTTTTGTTTAAAAATAAAATTAATAAAAAATACAATACAAGAAGATAAATACAAAGAAATCCCAAGATAGTTCTGAAACAAAAAATGTGGATTCAGATAGTGGTGTGTTTATTGCATAGCTAGAAGATGGGAGTCCCACACAAAACTGCAAACTTTAACTTTAAAACAGTATGAGATTTTGTGTGTATGTGTGTGTGTGTGTGTGTGTGTGTGATTTTGTTTTCCTATAATCTGATCATGTGGTTTTTTGAAGTAACTTTTGTAGATAACCCTGTGTCATGAAAGAAGATTAGACAAGTCCAATAGAAGTTTGTCTTGCATATCAACATCACATGTAAGAGAACTATGATTAAAGCAGTGGTGTTAAGGACTGAAGACATACTAGGTGTGTGCATAGGTGTGCATGTGTCTGAAGATTTGTATGCATGTGTGCTTGTATGTTTGTGTGTGCACATGTGTGTGTTCATGTGAGATCAGGTTGGAAAGACCTTGATATATGATCACGGCATAGATCTTAATTTCCTAGCTAAAATCCATTCAATTTCTTCTTCATTACTAGTTACTTGATTTTTTTTATAGCTGCATCATATTAAACCATATAAAAGTCATGACTGGAAGCAAAGCTGGATGATTCTGATCTTTATTCTACTAGTTTTTCTTGCAGCTGTAAGTATCCAGGTGGCCAGTTTTCCTTTCTTTAGCCCCTGAAAGGCAAGAGGAATTCTGCTAGATTCCTTAGGCAAACATTCCACTTTCTTTCTTTCTTTTTTTTTTTAATTCAATTGTACGTGTGTGTGTGTGTGTGTGTGTGTGTGTGTGTAGAACCACGGGCGAATCTGGGAACCACCACGAACTGCCTCCACCTCCTCTTTGCTTATTCTGTCCCGGTATTCACAGGCTCCGCCCTACCAGGACCAGAAGCGCAGGCCCCCCCCCCCCGACTTCAGCCCTGCGTCTATACCTGGGGTCTAGTGGGGTCTAGGATCCGAACTCAGGACCTTCTGCCTGCAAGGCAGAAGCTTAACCCCTGAGCCACCTCTCCAACCCCAAACATTCCACTTTCTTAAAAAACTTTTTTTAATTTTAAAATTAAAAAAAAAATTGTGTGTGTGTCTATGTATATTAGAGGGTACTGTTCGTGCCTGTGGAGGTCCATGAGTAATGTTGGGAATCATCCTGGATTGCACTACCTCCTCTTTGCTTTGCTTAGGAGTTTCGCAGGCTCTGCCTTCCAGGGCCAGAAGTACAGGCTGTTCCAGTTTGCCTGCATGGTTGCATGACAAATCACCATCAAATGGCTTAAGGGAAAAAGGGGTTTATTTTCTCTCTCACAATTTTCCGGCTACAGTTCATAGACCAGCTTGATGGGGGAGCATGCACCTACACCAGGGCCGAGGGAACTGGCCACACCATCCCCATATAGCAGCTGAGAGAGGGATATTCCTTACTTGCCAGACCAGCATGTCAGCCAAATGTATATAAGGATGACAACTTTCTTAATCAGCTTTGGTATTTTATTCTAGGGCCTACCTAGTCTCATCTACCACGGGCTGGACCTTACCCATCAGTTAGACAATCTCTTGCAGGTTTGCTCTGGGCTTAAGCACTAAATCTCTACAAATGTGCCCAAAGCCCAAACCCCCAACTGTCAAGTTGACACCTGTGCCCAACTATGACACAGGCCATTGCCATTTCTATGTGGCATTTTTATGTGAGATCCAGAATCTGAACTCAGGACCTTCTGCTTGGGAACAGAGACTTAACCACTGAGCCATCGCTCCAGCCCACATTCTACTTTTCTAACAAAAGGGACATGCATGGAGTCCCCCTTTCATATCTGCTCCTTGAAGAGATGGGAATGAGAACCCATGACTGCAAGGGCGATGTCATCGAGACAGCTCAAAAGCTGCTGCCCTGCTCTGCTGCCTGAGTGCCAACTGCTGCATGAAAATGGTCTGACTGTCAGTGATGGGCAACTCTCTTGTCACCTGACGGAGAGCAATGTGAACTAAAGAATGAAAAATGCAGAGAATCCTGAACACATGGAGACTCACAGAGAAAGACAGTATATGAAATAGTTGACAATCATTCTGTAAAAAAAGTTGAAATTGTATCATGCCAGGGACCAACAAATTCCACAAGAATTAAATAGGGAATAAAATGATTTATTTATGTGTTGTTATTGTTTGTTAAACAAAAGCAAAACTATAAATGTGGCAGAGGACACAAGCGTGTACAAGCACATTTATAATTATTTGCAAGGTGGGAGCAGGTTACAGGTCCTGCTTGATGTGGACCTTGGCCCTCGGCCCTCTCCGTGTTTAGAGAGCAAATGTTTTCGCATCTGTGTAGGTCCATGTGGCCACATGACCAAAGGCTGGTGCATCATGAAGTGGCTGCTTTCTCCTGGCCTCTTATTTGTTAGCTTAAGAGGATTCTGGGAGTGACTGAGATGTTATGGCATGGAGAACCACTGGAAGAAGATCATAGGATGCTGAGTTCTACTGAACACACGGGCAAATACATAGCAAGGAATAAAAGCTGTACTCTACTAAAGCACCAATCTCTGAAGGAATGTTTCTGTCATCATTTTTCTGGCCCTCTACAGAAACCAAAGGCCCAAAGAGTAAAAGCTCACCATAAACACTTCACAATAGGAAAACCTGGACCTCCAAAGAGTGAGACACATAATTCAAATTTCCTTATTGTTTAAAAGAATGGGAAAATATTGGAAACTATATAATAAAAATGAGATTAGCATTCGAAATACATGTTGAAAGTGCTCAAATAAAGAAGAAATGCAGCACAGGCCTATAAAAACACTGGTGAGTTACAGAAATGTGTAGTTCACAGGATATTCAAACTACTACCCAATATGGTAAAAGCCAATTGCAACAATCATAAGGGAAATACAAATTATGCTAGAAGATAACAATTACCTCCCATTCACTTCCTCACTCATCAGACAGGAAAATAAAAGAGGTGAAACAGGTGGGAGTACTTTAGATTATTGGTGATGTCAGCTGAAGTTATTTTTTTTTCTGCTTCTAATATTTTGTTTTTAAATGAGAACATCCTGTCTATCAATGATTCTCCCTTTTAGTACTTTCTCCAGGAAAAAAATGTATGAGGCAAATACAGTTCTGATGCCAATAATACACAAATAAATTTGTGGGTGAAAATGGTATAATAATCTGAAAAGTTGCCAAAAAGTAACTTTCTTTTTATTCAATCTTGAAACAAATCAGGGCTAGAAAGAGGCTTCTTTCTTCTAATGAACCCAAATCAAGCTCTCAGAAATCACCAGAGCTAATAATAAGAATGTGAGTGTTGCACTGAAGTTCAGGGAACTCATGCTAAGTATTAGGGCAAGTAGAAAACTTCACAGAGCTGACACAGAATCAACAAATGAAAATCAATAATATCCAAATTTTACTCAATGAACATGATGAAAGTAATAAATTTTATAAGGGCCAACAAAAATAACAATCTATAAATCAATTAGGGGAAACCCAATAAAGTTTCGCTGCATTAAGTTCCTGAATGCAGCAGCCCTGACTTGAGTGGAATGTCTTGGCCAGAAGCTGACTTCCCCATCTTTAGGCTCTTAGGATTTAACACCTC
Source organism: Typhlomys cinereus (assembly GCA_023101885.1). NCBI lineage: Eukaryota > Metazoa > Chordata > Mammalia > Rodentia > Platacanthomyidae > Typhlomys > Typhlomys cinereus. The sequence continues at coordinate 3,202,873 of JALPQD010000183.1, read as the reverse complement.
CTCTTCTGCATGATTCCCTGAGCCTTAGGCTGGGGAGAGATTTGGTTGGCCTGATTGATTACAGGTGAGCATTTAAGAGTTGCCAGTACACTGCACTCTGGTTGCTAACCTACATTTCACACCATATGAAAAGCTTGATTGTAAATAGGTCTGCAATATGTACACATGTGTTCATGTGTCCTTCAGCAAGTATGTGTCATTCAGCAAGCATGTGCACATGATGTTCTGGTGTGTGTGTGTGTGTGTGTGTGTGTGTGTGTGTGTGTGTGCATGTGTCCATATATGTTTATGCATTTATACGTTTAAGAGAGAAAGACTTCGGGGCTAGAGAGGTGGCTCAGGGGTTAAGCCTCTGCCTTGCAGGCAGAAGGTATTGAGTTTGGATCCTAGACCCCACGTATAGATGCCGGGCGGAAGCGGGGGGGGGGGGATGGGGGATGGGGGAACCTGCGTTTCTGGTCCTGGTAGGGTGGAGCCTGTGAATCCCGGGGCAGAGTAAACAAGGAGAAGGCAGTCCATGGTGGTTCCCAAATTCATCTGTGGTTCTACACACACACATACACGCACACACACATACACACGCACAATTGAATAAATAATAAAAAAATTTAAAAAAAGAGAGAAAGACTTCATTTCACTGTTTGAACATGCGTTGTTGTACACATATTTCTACAGATTATCAGTGGAAAAATATATTTACATGTGAGTACATGAGTACAATGTACATTTCAAGCCCCTAGCATACCTTAAGTGCACGGTATAGTTGCATTTGGATGTGTACTTCTTGGTCCCATATTCTTCTTGGTGTCCTTCTACCCCTGCTCCTTGCCTCATTGGCTTTCCTTTTCTTGATTCATATCTGGATTTAGTTCCCCTTCTCTGCAGCTTATATCTTTTCAAATTGGTTATGAATCCCACTTGCTCAAAAGTTCTTATATGACTTGTAGACTGGGAGCTGTGAAGGGTTCTTTGAACATGTACATAGGAGGGAAAGAGGGGGGCAGCTTGAGCCATTTGTATCTAACATGCCTAACATCTAACAACTTACAACTCCAGAGGGGAGATTCAGTACATTATGGCAGAAAAGTCATGGGCAGGTGGCAGAATCTGGAAGAGACTTTGGTCACTGCAGACATCATGGAGGCCAAGAAAAGCTCAAATTTCAAGCTCTTTGAGCAGACTCACTAGGAGAAGCAGGGAAGCTCAAAAGTTCTTATAACCACTTGTCTTGCTGGTTCCCTTATGACTAGGTACATGATATCACGCTTTGCCTCATATTAACAGATCATTTTGTCTGAGAATAGAGCATTCAGGTCCTCTAGGAGCACCCCTGGCAAACAGAGGGAAGTCAGCACAGTATGGATAGAGATGTCAGTTGGAAGTTGATTGTTTAAGGGTTCCCCAGGCTCACATAACCTCAACCAGCTCTGTCACACATTAATAGCAACACAATGTTTGCACAAATAACAATCTCTTTCATCCCAGAAGATTCTGCTCTAAGACTATGTCCAAGCCATGCTCTATGGTAGACTGTGCTTCTTTCCATGACTGGAGGTCAAGGTTTCGACCCTAAGATCTGGTTACTAAGGCTTTTGTGACTGTGATTGGGGGTTCCAACAGGCCCACACTGAAGACATAGCCTACCATGGCTCTACAGAAGAGAAGCAGGCGAGGGAGCACAGTCTGTATCCAGGCATGTATTGCCCCAGGAAGAGAGATCCACCAAAGCATCAAAAACAACATGTGCTGAGCTCCACTGGAGATCTTCCATCCATACATTTTCTTGCCTAGTCACATAGGATATCACTCTGTCTTGGAAGAATCCATAGCTCTAAGGAAAACTGAGAAGTGGGGTGCAAGCATTCACAAAGTGAGCATGAAAAGGAGTGATTGCAAGATAATAGTTGGGCATTCATTGGACATGGTCTCATGCCCCTGGTGTGGGCAGGGATGGAGTTGGACAAGAGTGGGAGAGCACAGGGCAGTGGACCTCAGCTGAGTCCTGAGTCTGCTGGGCCCATGTTCTGCTATTTGAAGGAGACATGAGTATGGGAAATTATTAAATCATACATTTGCAAGCTCCCAAATTCAAAAAGGAATCCTTCTTAGCACTCACCTGCAGGGGGGCTCCTGACCTGCACAGTCTTCTTCCTTACTATTTCTTTGGAAGAAAGAAGTCCAAGCAAATCTGATTTTGTATCACAGACTCCAGGTACTGAACAAAGTAACTAGAATTCCTCACAGCACATCTCTTCAGCATATCCTCTGTCATCTATGCCATCAAGAGACCTTGTAATGTATTCTATGATAATGCTGTTTTGATTAGGTATGCACAAACACTAAATTAGAAATACTATTTCAGTCCACGTTCAGTTACTCTTCTGATGCTGCTATGAGATACCCTGACCTGAGCAACCTAAGAGAAAACATTTATTCTTTGATTTAAGGTTTCACTGGATAGTGTCTGTGATGGCTGTGTGGAGGCATGCAGAGAAGGCATGGCGGCAGAAGCAAGAGACTGGTTGTTACATTTTAGCCATGTCCAGGAAGAAGAAAGTGAAAACAGGTGGTGAGGCCAGATTACCAAGCTACAAGGCTCACCCCCAGTGTCATGGTTTGAATATGAGTTGACCCCCCAGGCTCATTTGTTTGTGTCCTTAGCTGGTGCTGATGTTTGTGAAGATTTCCATCATGGACTATATCTCCCCTCTGGAACTATAAACCAACTAATGCTCCTTTCTCCCTAAAACTATGTCTGAATATTGTCTCCCAGCAATAAAGAAAAGCAACTATAAAACCCAGTGACCTGCTTACTCCAGCAAGGTTCCACCTTGTAAAGATTCCACTTTGTAAAGGTTCCACACATTCTTCTTAAACATTACCAGCTGTGGATTAAGCATTCAAACACTTGAGCCTATTCAAATTATTCAAACCATAACAGTCCATAGGAGATATTTTATTATATGACTGATGAGGTAGAGAGGGCTGAGAGGATATACATACTTCTCATCAATCCTGATGAGCTGACACTATCGAGTACTGCAAGTAAGTAGTGAGGCATCTGGTTAAGCTCACAGACTTTCCTTTCTGGTCACTTGTAACTAATGGGGTTTGATCTCACCAGTGAGGGAGGGCATAGAGTCTGGCAGACAGATGGTAACCATCCTGCAAATGGGAGACTGACCTCTCCCCCGCCCCCCGCCGCCACAGTCTCCTACTCTTATTCCATCTACCTTTGAATCTACTCTTATAGTAAGACTCTATTTTAACAGTCTTTTATCTCTGGCTAGGAGGTGACATCCAATACCCATCAGGATGGAGACAAGGGCGGTGCAGGAACAGCAAAACTGGAAAAAAAAAAAACAACAAACCATAATTCAGAACATCAGAGACCCTACATTAATCACCTGGAATCAGACCAGCCTACTCTCTCCCCATCCCAAAGCTCAGGGAAATTTGTGGAAGAGGGGGCGGTAAGATTATAAGAGCCTAAAGATGGGGAGGAACAATGATATGCAAGATACTCCACACAAGTTAGGGCTAAAGTAATCATAATAGGACTTTGCATGACCTGCGCAAAGGGGAACACAAGAAAGAGCTCTAGGCAATGCTACTGAGTCCTTACACCTCATCAGAAAGGAGGACCCAGAGGGAAGTTTGACGTGCCACTAAAGGATGCTCCAGGGAGGGGGAGGGGGCACTGGGAGAAAGGGAGGGAGGAGAGAAAAGGTAGGGGAAAAGGGGGGGAGGGAGCTAGGATCCAGGGAGGGATGGAGGGAGGGAGGGGACCGGGGTATCTATTAAGTTTGTATTAGTGGGAAAAAAATCCTGATGAGCTGAGTTTGATTCCTAGAGAATAGACTCTTGCAAGTTCTCCTCTGACTGCAACATACACTGCAAAACATGCATGCTTGTATGCAGGTATATACACATACACACATACTAAATATCAAAAATTAAATGTTTTCTCATATACATATTCTTTCATGGAATGCCTACAGCACACATGCAAATAAAGAAGTGCAGCACAATCATCTACCAGTGAATTTTGAATACAAATATAATGCAATCACACATGTAATGCTATTGTTTGACGGCACCCCTCAGGATTCATAAACTGGAAATCTGGTCCCTAGTGTTTTGTGGAGATGGAGGAACCTGGAAGAAGGTAACTGAATCCTGGGGCACTGCTCTTGAAAGGAGTTGCTGATGGTTAACCAATTAGTTCTTGGCCACCTTCAAGATTAATCCTTCTGCACATGGCCACTTCCCTTTCCACCTTCCTGATACACAGTGACATTACTGCCTCATGATGTTCAGATCCTTCAGTAACCAGAATCAGGAGGCAAATAATTCTTCATGTTATAAAGTATCTAGATTCAGGTATTTTCTTATAGCAACACAAAATGGCCTAAGATAAGAACATGGGATAGAAACTCAAACTAAAGAGGGAAACAAAGGGGTATAAATTTTCAAGGTGAATGAAGAATATGCCTTTGTATTTTTAATATATATACACATATGATATATGCAATATATAAAATGTACAGTAATAAACCACTTCTCTGTTAAAATGCCATTGTTTGTGATACTCTAGAAATTGCATCTTTGCTTCTGTTTAAACTTAGGATGTTTAATATTAGATGTCAACCTTGATGTCTGAGGTGGGAACACAGGGATTAGGTTAGCTCAGGGGGTGTGTAGGGCCTCACCTTTTGCATGTAAGGAGACAGCTTGGGGACACACTCAGCTGCTGCTGCAGTCCTGGGGCTCCTCAAGGTCTCAAGGGAACCACTTCTGATCTAGCTGCAAAGGCCAGGAGAGGTTTGAGGTCCAGGAAGGAGGGCATAATGAATAGCTTAGACCAGCCATGCCACATAGCTATATGTGGAGCTATATGGCCAGTGGTCTATGGCCACAGGGACTACTCTGCTTCAGTGTTTGTCAGCACATAGGCAACCTTTGGTGGGTGCATGGGTTCTGAAATCTGGGCACAGTGATGAAGAAAGCATGAAAAACAGCATTCAGGCCTCCTCCTCAGAGACAGCAGTGAACCCCCACAGGAGGACCTCTAGAGCTTAGCTGGCTGAGAGCTGAGCAGTCTCTTGCAGGAGTGTGCGTGAGTGGAGCTAACCAAGACTCACTCAGCACTTACTCTGTGGGTATCTGCCCGGGGACTGCAATCAGGAGAGCTGTGCCTTCACTATGCCTTCTTATATTCTCAGTGTTAGCCACAGCCAAAGCTTATGGTTCTGACACCACAAAAAAATTCATTATCTCACCTGCTATAGTCACCTATGTACCTGTCATCTCAGTACTCTGGAAGCTGAGGCAGGAGAATTACAAGTTTGTGGACAGACTGGGCCATACAGTGAGACTCTGTCTCAAGAAATAGTATTTCTCAGGGAGCTTGTCGCAATGACAGAAAGCTTATTGATGCCCACTCCTTGGGTGACCTCAGGACTCTGGTTCCTGTTCAGGCTCCTGGTCCAGGTAAATCATCTAACATTTACCTTGCTCCAGGGCCTAAAATCTCAGTCTGCTTCCTGGGGGATGTCATAGCTCTGGATATTTGAGACAATGCTCAAGTCCACCTGCAGCTCCTGGGATGGAGCGAGGCACCTGGGGAAGCTGAAGGATGAGGTTGCAGAGGTGCAGGAAACAGGGGAATAAAGGATGACTCTGCTGAGGTGTGGCTCAGGGCTGTCCAGAGACAGCCCTCACCATCTCAAGAGGCTTGGGACCTGTAAATTGTGGGGAAAGGCTTCTTCACAGAGCACTTTTCTTGTCTCCTAGTTGCCCATGTTTCTTTCTATAGAACAAAGGTTTCCTAGCAGATTGAAGTTCTGCAGGTTACTTTGGGAATTACATCACAGGCAATGGCAATATTCCCAGCCGTTTATTCAAATGCAAACTTCATGTTGACATGGAACAAGAGACAATCATGCCACACACCATTATGTCATGCCTATACCCTGGAAAATGGAGAAGGTACAGTCCTGTCTCTGAGTAACCACAGGGGTTGGGAGATCAGTGGTGGAGTACTGGTACCCAAAGACTGATAGAAAAGAAGTGAGAGGCTGTGACAAAGCTGTCAGGAGGCTTGTGGGGGGGGGCTGGGTCAGTGGGGGTGGGTCAGTGCAGGTGGTCCTGGGAACCCAGGGTAAGGTGAGCAATTTCTCCAGGATGCAGGGCTGTGAGCAGGTGGAATTCCTCAAGTTTAATCTCTACAGAAGCAGGCCAAGAACATGGAAACAAGGTGCACAGACTATAAACACACCATGCTCTATGAAGTACAGCCCTCATTTTCAGTAAAGAAATGAGGGGAAAAGCTGGGAAAATAAGATTTTCAGGGGAAACATATTTCAAATACTAATGTCTAGGCAACAAAATGGCTCAGCAAATCAAAGCACTTGCAACCTAGACATGATGACCTGAGTTCAATCCCTGGAACCTGTGCAAAGATGGAAGTAAAGATCCAACTCCATGAAGTTGTCCTCTGATCTCCACGTGTGTACAGCGGCATATACACATCATCATCATCACCAGTAAAACTGAAACTAATGTATTCTTTCCAAGGGCAGCCTTCTCTGTAAGAATCATCCATACTTGTGTGAAACTGTTTGCTGAGTGTCATTTCAAAACATGCTCATGGAAGATTCACTCTGTGACCACGTAAAATCCATGGCACTGTCTGCACAGAAAAAAATTCTAATGTGTTTCAAAAAAAGTCTAGTTAGTCCTGATGACTAAAATGTCAGCTGGCAGCAGATGAGGGAGATTTGATGTGAAACAAGCAGTTCAGAAAGAGTCAGAACGGTGGGGAGTCGACAACTAACCAGGATGTTGAGTACCAAGATGCTATGTTCTAAACGATGTGCCCTATGTGGGGAGACTGAGTTTCTCTTTGCTGTCTTGTCCATGTGGGACTGAAAAAGGTAACCCCTCGAAACACGGGAGCCTCTGCTTGGCACTCAAGCATATCTGCACTTTTACCAAGGATCATTAAAACTATCTCAACAGGTATGTGACATTCAGTTGGCACTCTGCCCACTCTTCCCATCCCCGTAATAACTAATGGCTACTTGACCTCAGCAGAGGTGTGTGGTATAGGTCTTTGTAAGGACACAGAGGAATGGTGAGGGGAAGTGTCTGCTCTAGGTCACTGGACCATCACAGCATGCTCCCTGTGTGGTGATCTCATAACAACAGAGATTATGAAAAGTAAGACATTCCCTGATGCATCAGGAAGTGTGATTTCCTGATTAGTTGATCAGTTAAAAATCCCAATACAGAGATTGGAGACATAGCTCAGGGATCAACACTCTGTCTCCCAAGCAGAAGTTCCTGAGTTCGGATGCCAGGTCCCACGTAAAATCACCAAGAGGAAACAGCGGTGGCCTACACCTCCAGCTTTGGTGGTCAGAGCCTGAGAAATCTTGCAAAAGCAAGGAGGTAGAAGCAATCTAGGATGATTCGTGAAGTTACCTTGGTCTTCCACAGGGACAGTGCCCTCTGATACATACACACACACATACACACACACACACACACACACACACACACACACACACACACACACACAAATTCCAATAAACAACTGGGGAAATGGCTCAAGGTTTGTCATGATTTGAATGTGAGTTATATCCCACAGGATTATGTGCTTAAACGTTAGCTGATATTAATGTTTGGGAAGGTCTTGGCACCTTTAGGAAGTGGAGTCTTATTGCGAAGGTAAGACACAGGGGGTGGGCTTTAACATTGGGTAATCCTATCCTGTTCCCACTAGCTGTCTGCTCTTGAAGTTGACTGCTTGCTTTCTCTCCCTCCATGAGGGCTTCCACAAACTGTATCTCCCCCTGGAATGGTATGCCAAATAAATCTCCTTTTTCCCTGTAAGTTGTTGAGTCTCAGTATTATCTCACAGCAGCAGAAAGAGAGAGTGACTACAATAGGGGTTAAACCTTTGCCTCCCAAGCAAAAAGACCTAAGTTCAGATCCTTAGATCACACTTAAAAATGCCAGGGAATTATGACAGTGGCCTGCAATTCTGGCCCTGGTAAGGTGGAGCCTGGGAAACCAGAGCAAAGCAATAAGGATGTAGAGAGCAATCCAGGATGATTTTCAATGTCGGGACTCCACAAGTACACACACTCAAGTGTTCTCTTATCCTCTTGTACACATACACATATACATACATACATTCACACTCACAAAATAAACAAGATGTAAAAGTAAAAGTTCACAGTGATTATGTGAGGACAGCACAGGTGTAGGAGACCCTTACCGAAGGGTTCCACAGTGTCTGCAGTTTGCTTTCAAATGCTTCTGATGAAAACATTGAACACACATGCACACTCGCTGGTACATATATGTACTTCTCTTTTTCTAGCCAATTGTCAAGTTTGAGTGAAGAATGTGAATTTTAACTGTCTTATTTATTTATTTTTTTTTAAAAAGTATGGTACATGAGAACATTTGTCCTTAGAATTGTGAGGCAAGAATCATTACTCAGACATCAATTGGGGAGAAACTGTATTTTTGAACAAAGATTGAAAGGAAGCATCAAAAATGAGTGTGTCAAGACAATGAGAAGTTTCTACAGTTGTTTTGGTAGTCGTTTTAGCTGTGAATACTATAGACATCAGTCACATTGGCAATGGAGCTACTAGTGTACATTAGATCCCTTGCCAATCACTATTCTTTTTAAGACTTCTGGTTATTCCAGACTCAAATTCTAGCCCAATAGTGAATGCACATCATGCTTTTGTTTCAGTGCACTTCTGAGGGCAGATAACAGTTGCTGGCTTTATATCTGATTTCTGAGTGATCAGCTCCCAGAACCATGGAGAGTTGTTGATACCAGGACCCCAGAGCAGTACTTACTTTTTCAGACTCCTTGGCTCCCCAGAGGCGAGTGGCAGTCAGGCATTTGGGTCTGAATGACAGAGTTCTGCATGAAAATGGCCCATTGCTGCCTGTGGAGGGAGAGAGCCCGGCCTGGCTCCTGAGAGCTCTGGAAAGACAAGATGAGAGAATGTTCAGTGTGGCAAAAGTGAAAATTTATCATTTCAACTATTCAGTATGCATGTGAAAGGCCTGGATGGCAAATCCCACTATCCACGCTACTCTTTATTTTAAAACGAATTCTGGCATGCTTTTGAAGAAGTGTCCTCCATGCAGACAGAGTTAAGGGAAGGGCTCTGGGTTGCAAACTGTAGACACTGGCATCTAGGAAAAGTGGACAATGCTTTCCATGGAGACTCAGGAACCAAATCCTGATGTCTAAGATGCCTGGCTGAGCTCCGATTAGTGTGGTCCACAGAGAATTTCCAAGTCAGGAAGTGCAGGAAGTCGGGGAGGGGGGGTGTTGGAGGAAGCAGGATGGTATCCACATCACAGTTCAGGTGGGGTGCACTGTGTTGCAAGAGTTATGAACATTATGCTGAAGTTGAAGACTTGCAGACTGCACATGTATATTGTAAGATCTTCCTGCAGATACCAGAACCCTGAGCATGCTTAGGAACTGAGACAGAAGCTCTGCTTTATTCTGTACCTACTCAGAATTTACCCTTGCGAACTGAGGTGTGTTTTCCAGGTCAAAACAACAGGTTCCTACAGGCCTCCCCCACCTGTTCAGCTGTGTGAGGTGCCACATTGCTCATTCCTTGGATCCTAGGCAGCCCAGACTCCTGACCCCTGGCAGGTTTACTCTTCAACCGTTCCCAGCCAGACAAATAAATCACATTTCATGAGCACAGTGACTTTGTTCTCTAAGCCAGTGTTGTTACTCTTTTTAGTAGAAGAGACAGTCTTTTTGTACTAAGTATCAATGTGCAAAAGAATAAAGGTAGGCCTTGGTACAAATGGATTCATAGGGATCAAAGACCCAGATGAAAGACCCAAAACTGGAAACATTAGAAAGGAATATTAGGGGAAAATTTCATGACATGAATATAACAGTTTTATCTCTTGGATAAGATACCAGAGGAACCAGCAACCAAAAAGAAAATAAACGAACTACATTTCATCACAACTGAAGGACTTTATGTGGCAAAGGATGATATTGGCAGAATGAAGGGGTAACTTTTCAAATAGGTTCATCACCCATCTCACAAGGGTAATGTTCAGAATGCAGAGGAAACTGTAACTGAATGAAAATGAGCAGCCCAATCAAAGATAGGCTAGATAACTGACTATTCTACCACAGAAGTTCATAAGTGTCCACAAGCATATAAGATGCTCAGTATCACTAATCATTAGGGAAATGCAAATCAAAATCGCAAGGGGACACCAATTCAATTACCACACAGACAAAGACACACACACACACACACACCCTTCTAAGAGCAAGAATACAGCAAGGATTGGCAAAGCTGTAAGGAAACTAGAATACTATGTGCACTGCTGGCAGGAATGTAAATTGGTGCAGTTGCTGGTTTTGGTAGTTACACACACACACAAATCCTATGAAATCTCTCAATCTTACTTCTAGGTATCTATGCAAAAGAATTAAAAGCAGGAACATGAACAAATATTTGCAAAGCCATGCTCATAATAATTCACAATAGGCAGTAGGTGAATAAGCAATTTCCATGGACTGAGGAGTTAACAAAAGGTAGTCTCCACAGGCATGGAATATGTAGTTTGCAAAGGAAAGTGACACACATCCTACAACACAGATGAGCCTTGCGGACATTATGCTCAGTGTAGTAAGCCTGTGGCAAAAGGACAAATGCCGTGCAACTCTGTCTATAGGACACACTGAGATAACTGTCTGAGACAATTATCCTACACATAGAAGAGGGGCGGGGGAAGTTAGGGCTGCACATGTTCAGGGTTCAGTTTTAGAAAGAGTTCTAGAGCTGACTGCAGAGCAGTGAAGATATTGAATACTATGAAACTGAACCCTTAATATAGATACATTGGTAAATACTGTCATGTATATTTCATCACAAGAAAAAAGTTGAAAGGAGATAATCCCCCACACAAGGATGAAAATAGATTAAAAAAATCTTCCGTACAGCCATACCATTTACAGAACAATACATTTGATTATAGCAAATAGGACTTGGGACCGAGGATTTTATGAGTAGCAAAATTCTTTCAAGAGAAACGCATTTGCAGGCAAGCATAAGCTCAGGAACGTCCTTATGCATTCTCTTGGAAGAAAGTCATAGAAAGAAAATCAAATAAGAGAAAAATTGTGTCCAACCCCCAGCACTGTGAACAACAGAAAGCAAATTTCTTTTTTTTTTTTTTTTTTTTTTTTTTTGGAGAAGACCTCCTTTTATTAAGAGCAATTTGTTTTCTTTTATAGATGTGTTTTCTTTTATAGATGTGCATGCAATATACAGGCTTCCACCTTAAACTTATTTTTTTTTTTTTTTAATTAAAAATTTAATTATACATTTTAAAATTTTTTACCAGTTCCCTCCCTCCCCCCTCCCCTTCCCCCAGTGTCTCCCCCCCAATTCCCAGAGAGTCCTTTATTGTGTGCGCCTAACTCTCCACTGGGTCCTCCTCTCCGATGACATATAAGGACCCAGTGGCATTTCCATAAGCCCTTTCTCTTGTTCCCCTTAATCATAAGATTACTACTATGGCTGTCAATCCCTTGCCTCCAGGGGTCTCGGTGCCCTTAACAGATGCTAGACTTTATGAGGGCAACAGTGCGCTGGACATTGCGCAGGGCATGCAAAGTTCCATTATGATTGCTTTGGCCCCAACTATTGTTGAGAATCTTGCAAATCGTTGCTCCTCCCATCCTTTTGCTCTTACAATCTTACCGCCCCCTCTTCCGCAAATGTCCCTGAGCTCCAGGATGGGGAGAGATTAGGCTGTCCTAGTTCTATGTGATTGATATAGAGTCTCTGAAGTTCTGGATTGTGGTTTGTTGATTTTCTTTTGCAGTTTTTCTGCTCCTGCAATTCCCTTCACTCCATTCTGCTGGGCACTGTATGTCACCCCCTGGCCAGAGACAAAAAGCTGTTAAACTGGAGTCTTGTTGTAATAGCACATTCAAGGGTAGATGTAATAAGAGTAGGAAACCTCACTGAGGGCGGGGTCCATTACCCATTTGCACAATGATTACTTTTTATCTGCTAGACTATATGCCCTCCCCTTCTGGTGAGATCAGGAAAGAACGTCTGTGAACTTAACCAGGTTTCTCATTACTTACTTGCAGACCTTGATGGAGGCCTATTTTCTCTGCTGTAACATGGTCTCCTCTCTCCTTGTTTCTGGTGTGGCCCTCCTAACCCATCTCTCTTGTTCATAATCCTTGCAATTACTGTGTTACATAGGTTTACTTTTGAGTGTCCCAATGTGGGCTGGGCGAGTTTGGTACTAGGAGCCACCTATTAGGGAGTACATACGGCGCTTAATTTTCTGGGTTTGGGATACTTCACTTAATATAATTCTTTCTAATGACATCCATTTCCCAGCAAATTCCAGTAATTCATCATTTTTGATGGCTGAGTAGTACTCCATTGTATAGATGTACCACAGTTTCCTTATCCACTCGTCAACTGTTGGACATTTAGGTTGATTCCATGACTTTGCTATTGTAAACAGTGCTGCTATGAACATGGTCGAGCTTGTGCTATCGAGGCGAACCTCTGCTGCTTGGGGGGTTATTCCCAAAAGTGGGATAGCAGGGTCATACGGCATTTCAATCTTTAATTTCTTTAAGAATCTCCAGACGGCTCGCCAGAGTGGCTGTATGAGCCTGCATTCCCACCAACAATGTAGGAGAGTTCCCCTCTCCCCACATCCTCTCCAGCATTTGTCGTTGTTTGTACTGTGGATTTTTGCCATCCTGACCGGGGTGAGATGATATCTCAGGGAAGTTTTGATTTGCATTTCCCTGATGGCGAAGGAAGTGGAGCATTTTTTAAGATAATTGTTAGACATTTTAATTTCATCCCTGGTAAAGTTTCTTTGAAGTTCCAGGGCCCATTTTTTAATTGGGCCAGTGTTTTCCTTGGAGTTTAATTTTCTAAGTTCTTTGTGCACTCTGGACAGTAGAGCTCTGTCAGATATGTGGTTAGTGAAGATTTTCTCCCATTCTGTGGGTTGCCTTTGAGCTCGTGCGACAATCTCTTTATCTGAACAGAAGCTCTTTAATTTCACAAGATCCCAACTGTTGAGAGTTGGTAGCAGTGACTGTGCCATTGGATGTCTGTTTAGGAAGTGTTGGCCTAGCCCAATCAGCTCGAGGGAGTTCCCTATCCTTTCAACTATGGCTTTTAAAGTCTCTGGCCTGATATCAAGGTCCTTGATCCATTTGGAATTAAGTCTTGTACATGGTGACAAGTACGGGTCCAGCTTTAATCTTCTGCATGTGGAGATCCAGTTTTGCCAACACCATTTGTTGAAGATGCTGTTCTTTTTCCATTGGATTCTTTGGGCCCCTTTGTCAAAGACCAAGTGGCTGTAACTTTGTGGGCTTATATCTGGGTCTTCAATCCTTATCCATTGATCTGTGTGTCTATTTTGGAGCCAGTACCAGGCTGTCTTTATAACTATGGATTTGTAGTATAGACTTAGGTTTGGTATGGTAATACCTCCAGCTGTGTTTTTGTTACTCAGGATTGTTTTTGCTATCCTGGGTCTTTTGTGCCTCCATATGAACTTTGAGATTGTTTGGTCAACTTCTTTGAAGAATTGCAGAAAGCAAATTTCGATATACAAAAATGAAGACATGCAGTGACGGTGAGTTAGAAAGTAAGATATCGAACTTTTTTTTTTTTTTATTAAAAATTTAATTATACATTTTAAAATTTTTTACCAGTTCCCTCCCTCCCCCCTCCCCTTCCCCCAGTGTCTCCCCCCCAATTCCCAGAGAGTCCTTTATTGTGTGCGCCTAACTCTCCACTGGGTCCTCCTCTCCGATGACATATAAGGACCCAGTGGCATTTCCATAAGCCCTTTCTCTTGTTCCCCTTAAGCATAATATTACTACTATGGCTGTCAATCCCTTGCCTCCAGGGGTCTCGGTGCCCTTAACAGATGCTAGACTTTATGAGGGCAACAGTGCACTGGACATTGCGCAGGGCATGCAAAGTTCCATTATGATTGCTTTGGCCCCAACTATTGTTGAGAATCTTGCAAATCGTTGCTCCTCCCATCCTTTTGCTCTTACAATCTTACCGCCCCCTCTTCCGCAAATGTCCCTGAGCTCCAGGATGGGGAGAGATTAGGCTGTCCTAGTTCTATGTGATTGATATAGAGTCTCTGAAGTTCTGGATTGTGGTTTGTTGATTTTCTTTTGCAGTTTTTCTGCTCCTGCAATTCCCTTCACTCCATTCTGCTGGGCACTGTATGTCACCCCCTGGCCAGAGACAAAAAGCTGTTAAACTGGAGTCTTGTTGTAATAGCACATTCAAGGGTAGATGTAATAAGAGTAGGAAACCTCACTGAGGGAGGGGTCCATCACCCATTTGCAAAATGATTACTTTTTATCTGCTAGACTATATGCCCTCCCCTTCTGGTGAGATCAGGAAAGAACGTCTGTGAACTTAACCAGGTTTCTCATTACTTACTTGCAGACCTTGATGGAGGCCTATTTTCTCTGCTGTAACATGGTCTCCTCTCTCCTTGTTTCTGGTGTGGCCCTCCTAACCCATCTCTCTTGTTCATAATCCTTGCAATTACTGTGTTACATAGGTTTACTTTTGAGTGTCCCAATGTGGGCTGGGCGAGTTTGGTACTAGGAGCCACCTATTAGGGAGTACATACGGCGCTTAATTTTCTGGGTTTGGGATACTTCACTTAATATAATTCTTTCTAATGACATCCATTTCCCAGCAAATTCCAGTAATTCATCATTTTTGATGGCTGAGTAGTACTCCATTGTATAGATGTACCACAGTTTCCTTATCCACTCGTCAACTGTTGGACATTTAGGTTGATTCCATGACTTTGCTATTGTAAACAGTGCTGCTATGAACATGGTCGAGCTTGTGCTATCGAGGCGAACCTCTGCTGCTTGGGGGGTTATTCCCAAAAGTGGGATAGCAGGGTCATATGGCATTTCAATCTTTAATTTCTTTAAGAATCTCCAGACGGCTCGCCAGAGTGGCTGTATGAGCCTGCATTCCCACCAACAATGTAGGAGAGTTCCCCTCTCTCCACATCCTCTCCAGCATTTGTCGTTGTTTGTACTGTGGATTTTTGCCATCCTGACCGGGGTGAGATGATATCTCAGGGAAGTTTTGAGTTGCATTTCCCTGATGGCGAAGGAAGTGGAGCATTTTTTAAGATAATTGTTAGACATTTTAATTTCATCCCTGGTAAAGTTTCTTTGAAGTTCCAGGGCCCATTTTTTAATTGGGCCAGTGTTTTCCTTGGAGTTTAATTTTCTAAGTTCTTTGTGCACTCTGGACAGTAGAGCTCTGTCAGATATGTGGTTAGTGAAGATTTTCTCCCATTCTGTGGGTTGCCTTTGAGCTCGTGTGACAATCTCTTTATCTGAACAGAAGCTCTTTAATTTCACAAGATCCCAACTGTTGAGAGTTGGTAGCAGTGACTGTGCCATTGGATGTCTGTTTAGGAAGTGTTGGCCTAGCCCAATCAGCTCGAGGGAGTTCCCTATCCTTTCAACTATGGCTTTTAAAGTCTCTGGCCTGATATCAAGGTCCTTGATCCATTTGGAATTAAGTCTTGTACATGGTGACAAGTACAGGTCCAGCTTTAATCTTCTGCATGTGGAGATCCAGTTTTGCCAGCACCATTTGTTGAAGATGCTGTTCTTTTTCCATTGGATTCTTTGGGCCCCTTTGTCAAAGACCAAATGGCTGTAACTTTGTGGGCTTATATCTGGGTCTTCAATCCTTATCCATTGATCTGTGTGTCTATTTTGGAGCCAGTACCAGGCTGTCTTTATAACTATGGATTTGTAGTATAGACTTAGGTTTGGTATGGTAATACCTCCAGCTGTGTTTTTGTTACTCAGGATTGTTTTTGCTATCCTGGGTCTTTTGTGCCTCCATATGAACTTTGAGATTGTTTGGTCAACTTCTTTGAAGAATTGCTTTGGGATTTTGATTGGTATAGCATTGAATCTGTATATTGCCTTTGGTAGGATGGTCATTTTTACAATGTTGATTCTGCCAATCCAGGAACAAGGGAGGTCTTTCCACCTTCTGGTGTCTTCTGCAATTTCTTTCTTTAGGGTTTTAAAGTTTTCATTGTAAAGGTCTTTTACCTCCTTAGTTAGGTTTATACCAAGGTATTTCATTTTTTTAGGGGTTATAGTAAATGGCATGGTTTCTCTCAAGGCTTTTTCACTTCTTTCATTCTGGGCATATAGGAAGGCCTCTGATTTTTGCACATTTATTTTGTATCCTGCCACCCTGCTGAACTTCTCAATTAGTTCCAGGAGCTTCCTGGTGGAGTTTTTGGGATCACTCAGGTATAAGATCATGTCATCTGCAAATAGAGATAGCTTGACTTCTTCCTTGCCAATTTGAATCCCTCTTATGTCCCTTTCTTGTCTTATGGCTTCGGCTAAGACTTCAAATACAATATTGAATAGAAGTGGTGAGAGTGGACAGCCTTGTCTTGTTCCTGATCGAAGTGGGAATGCTTCCAATTGTTCCCCATTGAGCATAATCCTTGCTGTGGGCTTGTTGTATACAGCTTTTATTATATTGATAAAGGTTCCTTCCATTCCTACTGTCTCTAGCGTTTTGATCATAAAAGGCTGTTGGATCTTGTCAAAAGCTTTTTCTGCATCTATCGAGAGTATCATGTGGTCTTGGACTTTGGACTGGTTTACATGATGAATTACATTTATTGATTTGCGTATGTTGAACCAACCTTGTGTGCCGGGGATGAAGCCTACTTGGTCCCCATGAATGATCTTTTTAATATGTTTTTGAATCCGATTTGCTAAGACTTTGTTGAGAATCTTTGCGTCTGTGTTCATCAGGGAGACTGGCCTATAGTTTTCTTTTTTAAGTGAATCTTTATTAGGTTTTGGGATTAAAACGATATTAGCTTCATAGAAGGAATTTGGTAGTGTTCCTTCCTTTGCTATTTGATGGAACAGTTTAAGGAGTATTGGTGTTATTAACTCCTTAAATGTCTTGTAGAACTCTGTGCTGAATCCATCTGGTCCAGGACATTTTTTGGTGGGAAGATTCGAGATTACTTCCTCAATTTCCTTATATGTTATGGGACTATTTAAGTAATTCACAACTTCCTGATTCAATTTAGGTAATTTGTGTTTACTTAGAAATTCATCCATCTCTTTTGTGTTGTCAAACTTCACAGAGTATAAGTTTTTGAAATATGATGTTATAATTCTCTGGATTTCTTGGGTATCCGTAGTGATAACTCCATGTTCATTTCTAATTTTGTTAATTTGGGTTTTCTCTCTCTTGCTTTTGGTTAGTTTAGCTAGGGGTGTATCAATCTTGTTGATTTTTTCAAAGAACCAGCTTTTTGAGTGGTTGATTTTTTCTATCGTTTTCTTAGTCTCGATTTCAGATATTTCTCCCCTTATTTTGCTAATCTCCTCTCTTCTACTGCTTTTGGGATCAGATTGCTCTAGTTTCTCTAAAGCTTTAAGCTGCATTGTTGTTTATTTCTGATGTTTCCATTTTTTTGACGTGGGCATTAAGAGCTATGAACTTACCTCTTAGAACAGCTTTCATTGTGTCCCAGAGATTTTGGTAAGTTGTATTTTCGTTATCATTCACTTTCAGGAAATCTTGAATTTCCTTTTTAATTTCTTCCTGAATCCAGTTCTCATTCAGCATCATAGTGTTAAGTTTCCAGGAGTTAGTGTATTTTCTCTTGTTTGATGTGTTGTGGATGTCCAGCTTTAGGCCGTGGTGGTCTGATAGGGCACAGGTTAGAATTTCAACTTTCTTGTACATGTGTAGATTCATTTTGTGGCCCAATATGTGATCTATTTTGGAGAAAGTTCCGTGTGCTGCTGAGAAAAATGTGTATTCTTTGGTGCGTGGGTGAAAAGTTCGATAGAGATCTGTGAGGTCCATTTCTTTCAGGGTTTGATTAAGTTCCAAAGTGTCTCTGTTAAGCTTTTGACCTGTTGATCTATCCCATGTAGAGAGGGCGGTGTTGAAGTCCCCAAGAATTATCGTTTGGGGGTTGATTTCTTGCTTTAGATGCTGTAGGGTTTTCTTAATGAATGTGGAGGGGCCCGTATTGGGTGCATATATGTTCAGTATTGTGAAGTCTTCCTGGTGAATTGTACCTCTGACTAAAATGTAGTATCCATCCGTGTCTCTTCTAATTTTTTTTGGTTTGAAATCCACTTTGTCTGATAGCATAATGGCTACCCCTGCCTGTTTTCTGCTTCCATTTGCTTGTAGAATTGTTGACCAGCCTTTTATTTTTAGAGCGTGCCTATCTTTTGTGGTGAGATGGGTTTCCTGCAGGCAACAGATTGATGGATTGTGATTTTTAATCCAAGTTTGTAATCTGTGTCTCTTGATCGGTGAATTAAGTCCATTAACATTTAGTGTTATAATGGAGAAACTATTGTTAATTCCAGACATTTATTATGTTTAGTAGCTTTTATAAGTATATTGCTTCGCTTTTAATGGTGTTATGTTTGCCTTCTGTTCTCCTGGATATGCCTGTTTTTTTCTTCACGCTTGAGTATCATTTCTAGCAGTTTTTGAAGGCCTGGTTTGGTGGCCATGTATCCCTTAAAGTTGTCTTTGTGCTGGAAAATTTTTCTTTCTCCCTCGATCATGACGGATAGTTTTGCAGGGTAAATCAGCCTGGGTTGACATTTTTGCTCATTCAATACTTGAAGTATGTCTCTCCAAGCTCTTCTTGCTTTTACTGTTTCGACTGAGAAGTCATTTGTTATTTTAATAGGTTTGCCTTTAAAAGTGACTTGTTTTTTCTCCCTTGAAGCTCTCAGCACCAGTTCTTTATCTTGAATGTGGAGTGTTTTAACTATTATTTGCCGCGGTGTGCTTCTAGTTTGGTCGTATCTGTTTGGGGTGCGGAATGCCTCTTGTATATGAATGGGCCTCTCTTTCTTTAGATGAGGAAAGTTTTCCTTGATGATCGTTTGAAAAATTTCCTCAGGGGTGGTATTTTGAGATTCTTGCTCCGGTATTCCATGAATACGCATGTTAGGCTTCTTCAGGGTGTCCCATATCTCTTGGATATTTCTCTCAAGTATCTTTTTGGCTTTAACAACCTCTTCCATTGAGCTGGCTAGTACTCCCACTTTATCTTCAAGGTCCGAAATTCTGTTTTCTGCTTCATTAGTTCTGTTAATAAGACTCTCTGTGGCGTTCTGGGTTGAAGATAACTTGTCTTTTAGCTCAGTTTTAAACTCTGCTTGAGTTTGTTTTAACTGTTCTATGCCACTTTTTGTTTCTTGCACTGTTTTTCTCAACTCCTCCAGATGTCTGTTGTGTTCCTCTTCAAAGCGATTGATTCGATTATGTAATTCCTCCCGGATTTCCTCTTTCATAGTATTGAACATGGTAATGATCATATTTTGAAAGTCGTTATCCTGGGTCAGGCTTTCTTGGCCTTTTTCCGCGGGTTTGTTCTTGTTGGAGTCTAACATTATGGGATTAATTTCTTCAGTGGGAGATTTGTTTACTTGAGTGTTGCTTCTCATGGATTTGCACTTTGACTTTGGCATTGTCATTTTAACTCTTAAGATCTCTCAATTTCACTAAACTGAATTATTTGGCCTGGGGTACTGGTGGGCGGGGCCTGAACGGGGACTTACCTAGGGAGCGGGGTGAGGCCCGGGTGGACCGCGTGCGTGTCCCGACTGGTGGAGCGGGGTGGGGCGAAAAGGGAGGATGGGCGCGTTGGCGTGGAGCTATTTAACCCGAGGGCAGCTGGGGCGGGGCCCGGGCGCAGGGGGAGGTCCTCCTCGTTCCCTCGGCCCCGCGCGGCTCCGGCTGGATGGCGGGAGTCGGAGCCGGGTCCCCGTGGGCTGACCTGGGGTCCTAGAGCGCGCGTTGAGGCCCGGCTGGATCTCGCCTACGCGTCCCGACCGGCGGAGCGGGGGGTGGGGAGAAAGAGGGAGGATGGGCGCGTGGGCGTGGAGCTATTTAACCCGAGGGCAGCTGGGGCGGGGCCCGGGCGCAGGGGGAGGTCCTCCTCGTTCCCTCGGCCCCCGCGCGCGGCTCCGGCTGGATGGCGGGAGTCGGAGCCGGGTCCCCGTGGGCTGACCTGGGGTCCTAGAGCGCGCGTTGAGGCCCGGCTGGATCTCGCCTACCAAGATATCGAACTTAACTGAGTTATTATTTTTAAAACCATAGGTTAAAAAGTAAAGGATAATGTGTTATACTAGTGATGAGTGAAATATGAAAACTTTATAGCAATATTACAATCACATAAAATGTTTCAAATTACAAAGTTAAAGTTAAAAATTATAGGCTCTTTTCAAAAGATCTGCATAGATATAGTTTTACACCATGATATTAAAAAATAAAATAATTTTATAAAGAATAGAGTTTTAAAATCTGATATAGGATCTTTTTTTGTAGTCCCTGAAAGGACATTTTATTTACAGTTTTATTATAGACTGTTTCATGATATATATTTTTATTTATTTTTTACTATTTTATTTTTCTTAATTACAAACATAATGGGTAGTTGTCCCTGTCCCCCTTCTTTCCTCCCATGTACCCTCCTCAGTCTCCCTTTCTTCACCAATCCATCCCTCTCCCATCCCACCTGCCTGTCTGCTTGTGTGGACCACAGAATTTCCTTGTGGTGTCTGTACTGGTATGGGTTCAGGTCTCTGTGGCAGATTAAGTAGCCCCACTAATAGGGATACTCTCCTTCAACTGTTGTCATGGTTTGAATGTGTTTCCTACATGTGTTTAGGAAGGTCATGGCACCTTCAGGAGGTGGAGACTTGCTGGAGCAAGGCAATCACAGGGGGTGGGCCTTGAGGTGGATTAGTCCCATCCTACTTCGTGGAGAAGTCTGCCCTTGGAGTGGGCAGTCTTGCAGCTCTCAGCCTCCTGGATGGATGTGACATAGCTTGTCTCCAGCTTCTGCTGGCAGCCATGCTGCTTTTTCCATGAAAGACTGTATCTCTCCTCTGGAACCATAAGCTGAATAAATCTCCTGTTCTCCCTTAAATTGCTTGACTTTGGGTATCCTCTCACAACAACAGAGAAGAATAACCAGTACACATGTCTAGCCCTAGCCCCTTAGATTCCACCTGCATGTAATTATTTCTCGTGAGTTCATTGCTAGTCTATGGGGGGAATGTGTATCAGTCATAGTGCAGGTCTGCTGAGTATTAAGTCTCATTGAAGTTAAGTTTCTGGATGCAGCAGCCCTATCTTTCTTTAGTGGAGAGCCTTGGATCTCCCCTCATTTAGGCTCTTAGAGTCTTACCATCACTTTTCTGGAAGATTCCCTGAGCCTTAGGATGGGGAGAGATTTGGTTGGCCTGATTCTGGCTGAACATTTTATGGTCGCTGGTACTCTGCACTCTGGTTGGCTGCTGTTGTTGATTTCACTGCTCTTCTATTGCAATAGGCTGTGTCCTGTTTGGGTGTTGAGATCTTTTGTTTGTGGGTGTTGTAAGCATTTGTTTGATTACATTAAACTGAATGTTTAATGTTAGGATTTGCTTATAAGGGAGAACATACAGTGTCTGTCTTTCTGCATCTGGGATGTTTCAGTCAGTATTTTTTCCAGTCCCATCTATCTGTTGGCAAATTTCATTAGCTCGTATTTCCTGGAATAGTATTCCATTGTATATAAGTACCATATTTTAATTAACTATTCGCCAACTGT
The DNA here is from genome assembly GCA_023101885.1 of Typhlomys cinereus. NCBI lineage: Eukaryota > Metazoa > Chordata > Mammalia > Rodentia > Platacanthomyidae > Typhlomys > Typhlomys cinereus. Next base: position 3,181,096 of record JALPQD010000183.1, on the reverse strand, counting down.
TGGACATTTAGGATGGTTCCATTTCTTTGCTATTGTGAAAGAAAATGCTGTGAACAGGGTTGTACACATGATTCTGTTGCAGGATGCCTTTGAGAATATCTTAGGAGTTGTACAGCCAGATTGTATGGAATTTTGATTTTTAACCTTTTTAGGAACCTCCAAATTGATCTCCAAAGGGGCTGTATGAGTTTACAACTCCACCAGCAATGTATGAGGGTCTCCTTCTCTCTGCATCTCCGCCAGCATTTGCTGTTGCTTTGTTTTGGGTTTTAGCCATTTTGGCTGGAGTGAGATGACCTGTCAGAGAGGTTTTAATTTGCATTTCCCTATTGCTAAGGAGGCAGAACATTTTTAAAGATGCTTGTTAGACATTCAAATTTCATCCTGTGAGAAGTTTCTTTTCAGTCTTGCAGCCCATTTTTCATATTTTTATTTATTTTTATCTTTTCCCTAGTTGTACTAGAACAGTGACTAATAATCCTTGCTCCCCTCCTTCCCCCATCCCTTCCTATCCCGATTTCCCTCCCTGCTTCCCTCTCTCCTCCCCTCCCCTCCCTTTATCGATCCATCCCAGTCCCTCCCATCCTCCTGTCTGTTTCTGTTTCCTGGGGTTCCACCTGGGTCGTCTTCTCTGGTGGGGGTTCAGATCCCCGTGCCTGACCAAGTGATCCTTCTTGGGCAGACTCATTGATAGAGGCACTCCCCTTCACATGTCAAGCCTTAACCCTTACGGTTCCTACTGCTTGAAATTATTCCTCCTGAGATCCTCGTTAGCCTGTGCAGTTGGCATGCTGATTTGTCAGCCATTGTGCAGGTCTGGTAAGGACGAGTCTCATTGCAGTGAGTTACTGGACACGGCAGCCCTGCATTGTGTGAACTGTCATGTCCAGTGGTGGACCTTCCCATCTTTAGGCTCGTACAATGTAACCACACCCTCTTCCACAAAGTTCCCTGAACCTTAGGATGGAGAGTGATTTGGCTAATCTGACTCTAGGTGAACACTGCAGGGTAGCCGATATTCTGCATTCTGGCTGGCTGTTGTCTATTTCACTGTTTTTCAGCTGTACTAGTCTGTCCTGTCTGGATGTTGAGATCCTTTCTTATTTAAAAATAAAAAAAATCCTGACTTTTATACAAGAAAAGTTTTAAAGGAGAGGGAAAATCAGGATTAGGCCACAATAGAGAGTGGGGTTTGCTTCCAAAAAACCAACCATCTGCTTACTAACCCTTGACCCCCACTCATCCATGAGAGGAAACACATTTGCAGCACTATAAACTGAATGTGTACAGGATCAGATGTCTCAATATTTATGGGCTTTCTCTAACGGTGTTCTTATTTATTTATTTAACTATGTTCTTTTCTCTCCACTCTTTTGGGATTCTCTTCTTTCTACCCACCAAGTTGTGATCTTTTGTGTTTATAATGGATATTTTAGAGATTTCCCACTTGAATACGTCATCATGAGAACTTAGTACTAGGTTCCACTTATTAGGGAGAACATCAATCTGTCTTTTGTGTCTGGGATATTCAGTATAACTTCTTCAAATTCCATCCATTTACTAGCAAATTTTATTAATTCTTTTTTTGATAGCTGTGTAGTATTCCATTGTGTATATGTACCATGTTTTCATTATCCATGCATCAATAGTTGGGCATTTAGGTTGATTCCATGACTTTGCTATTGTGAATAGTGCTGCAATGAACATACTGTCTCCATAGTAAGATGAGGCAGTCTTTGGGAATATTCCCAGTAGTGGTATAGCCGGGGCATATGGCATTTAAATTTTTAATTTTTTAGAAATCATCATACTGATCTCCAGAGTAGTTATACAAATCTGCATACCCACCAGCAATGCACGAGGGTTCATTTCTTTCACATGTTCTCCAGCATTTGTTGTTGTATGTGTTTTGGATTTTAGCCATTCTGACTGGAGTGAGATGATATCTCAGGGTGGTTTTGGAATATTTTTTTAAGTATTTGTGGACATTTTAATTTCATCCTGGGAAAAGTTTCTGTTAAGATCCAAGGCCCATTTTGTAATTGGACTGTTTACCTCCTTGATATTTAATTTTTTGAGTTCTTTGTGCACTCTGTTTATTAGTCCTCTATCAGATAAATGGTTAGTGAAGATTTTCTCCCATTCTGTCGGATGTCTTTTGGCTCAGTAAACAGTATCTTTAGCTAAACAGAAGCTCTTTAATTTCATGAGATCCCACTTGTGTATTGGTTCTATTTTCTGTGCAATTGAGGTCTTATTTAGAAATTGCTGGCCTAGACCAATCAATTTGAGGGAACTCCCTACTCTTTCTTCTAGGGTTTTTATAGTCTCTGGTCTAATATTAAGGTTCTTGATCCATTTGAAATTATGCATGGTGGAAAGTAAAGTTCCAGTTTCAACCTTTTGCATGTAGATGTCCAATTTTGCCACAATTTCTTGAAGATACTGTCCTTTTTCCAATGGTTTTTTTGAGCACTTATGCCAAAAATCAGATGACTATAGGTATATGGACTATGTCAGGATCTTCAACCCTTATCCATTGATCTATGTGTCTATTTTGAAGCCAATACCATGCTGTCTTTATTACTATGGAATTGCAATATAGGTTAAAATCTGGTATGGTGACACCAGAATACTCAGAATTGCTTTGCTATCCTTAGCCTTTTGTGCTTTCATTTGAATTTTGAGATTGCTTTGTCAATTTCTGTAAAGAATTGCCTTGGAATTTTGATTGAAATTGCATGAAATTGCTTTGAGTAGGATGGTTACTTTTATGATGTTAATTTTACCAAACCAGAAGCATGGGAAGTCTTTCCACCTTATGGTGTCTTAGGAAATTTCTTTCTTTAGGGTTTTTAAGTTTACATTAAGGTCTCACACATCCTTGATTAGATTTATACCAAAATATTTCATTTTTAAGGTCTTATGGTTTTTCTTAGGATTTTCTTATTTTTTTTATCCTTGGTGTACAAGAAAGTCACTGATTTTTGAAAATTAATTTTGTAACTTGCCACTCTGCTGAACTTACATATTAGTTCCAGGAGTTTCTTGGTGGTATCTCTCAGGTATAGAATCATGTTATCTGCAAATAGTGATATCTTGACCTCTTCTTTTCCTATTTGTACCCCTTTTATCTCCCTGTCTTGTCTTATGGCTTTACTTAGACTTCAAGACTTCAACTAAGACTTGAATAGAAGTGGCACCATTGGACATCCTTGTCTAACTCATGACTGAAGTAGTAATGCTTCAAGTTTTTCACCATTTAGAATGATGCTTGCTATAGGCTTCTTGTATATGGCTTTTCTTATATTGACATAAGCTCCTTGAATTCCTACTGTCTTCAAGGCTTTTATCAAAAAGAATGTTGGATTTTGTCAAAGGCTTTTTCTGCATCTATCAAGAGAACAATGTGATTTTGGTTCTTGGATTTGTTCATATGAGGGATTACATTTATTGATTTGTGTATGTTGAACTAGCCTTGTGTGCCTGGAATAAATCTTACTTGATCATGAAAGATGATCTTTTTGGTATGTTTCTGAATCTGGTTTGCTAAAATTTTGTTGAGGATCTTTGCATCATTGTTCATTAATGAGACTGGCCTATAGTTTTCTTTTTTATTGTATCTTTATTTGGTTTGGGATTAGTATAGTATTAGCTTCATGGAAAGATTTTGGGGGTGTTCCTTCCTTTGCTATTTTATGGAATAATTTAAGGAGTAGTGAAGTTAGTTGTTCTTTAAATGTTGGTAGAATTCTGCACTGAATCCATCAAGTGCTGGGCTTTTATTGAAGGGAATATTGTAATTACTTTCTTTAACATTTCCATTTTATATAGGCCTATTTAAACAATTCAATTCATCTTGATTCAATTTTTGCTAAGTTGTGTATACTCAGAAATTCATCCATTTCTTTCTGATTATCAAATTTTTATGGAGATAGTTTTTGAAATATGACCTCATAAGTCTCTGAACTTCCTTGGTATCTGTTGTAATTGCTCCATTTTATCTCTAATTTTATTAATTTGGGGTTTCTGTCTTTTGGTTTTGGTTAATTTAGCTAAGGGTTTATCAATCTTAATTTTTTTTTCCCCAAAGAACTAGATTTTTTGTTTGGTTGATTCTTTATATCATTTTCCTTATCTCAATTTCAGATATTTTCCCCCTGATTTTACTAATCTTCTCTGCTCATTTACTGTTTTGGAGGCAGGATTGTTCTTCTCTCTCTAAAGCTTTAAGTTGCATTGTTATTACTTGTGATGGTTCTATTTTTTTTGATAAGCATTTAGTGCTATACACTTTTCTCTTAAGACAGCCTTTATCATGTCCTGGAGATTTTGATTTGTTGCATTTTCATTATCATTTACTTCTAGGAATTTCTGAATTTCCATTTTGAGTTCTGCCTGAACCCATTCCTCGTTCAGTATCATGGTATTTAACTTCCAAGAATTTGTGTATTTTCTCTCATTTGGCTCATTGTGTATATCTAGTTTTATTCCATGTTGGTCTGATAAAATACAGGATATAATTTCTACTTTCCTGTATATATAGAGACTTGTTTTGTGGCCCAATATGTGTTTTATTTTGGAGAAAGTACCATGGGCTGCTGAAAAGAATGTGCATTCTTTGGTGTTAGGATGGGAGGTTTGATAGAAGTTGGTTAGATCCATTTGAGTTATGGTTTGATTCAGCTCCATTGTGTCTCAGTTCAATTTTTGGACTGTTGACCTATTTAATGTTGAGAGTAGGGTGCTGAGGTCTCCTACTATTATCGTATTTGGATTATTGTTTTAGATGTTGTACTGTTTGTTTAATGAATGTATGTGAGCCTATATTAGGTGTATATATGTTCAATATTGTGACATCTTCCTGATGAATTGTTTCTTTGACTAATATGTAGTATCCTTCTCTGTCTCTTATGATTTCTTTTGGCTTGAAGTCCATTTTGTCAGATACTGGAATTGCTATTCCAATTTGTTTCCTTTCTCCATTAGCTTGGAGTACATTTGACCAGCCTTTTGCTTTGAGAATGTGTCTGTCTTTCATGGTGAGGTGTGTTTCCTGAAGGCAACAGATTGATGGGTTGTGATTTTTAATCCATGTTTGTGGCCTATGTCTCTTGATTAGAGAGTTAATTCTGTTTAAGTTTAGGGTTATAATTCAGAAATATTTGCTGATTCCTGTCATTTTCTGGGTTTTGTAGTTTTTATATATGTATTTCTTTACTTAGTAGTTGAGTTGCTGTTCTTTCTTCTGTTCTCTTGAGTGTGTTTGTCCTTTTTTTCAAGCTTGAGTATCTTTTTAGCATCTTCTGTAGGCTGGTTTGGTGGTCTTGTAGGCCTTCATTTTGTCCTTACATTGGAACATTTTACTTTCACCTTCAGTTATGACTGACAGTTTTGATGGGTATATCAGTCTTGGTTAGCAGTTGTGCTCATTTATGACTTGAAGTACATCTCTTGAATTTCTTCTGGCTTTTACTGTTTCCATTGAAAAATTAACTGTTATTCTAATGGCTTACTTTTAAATGTGACTTGTTTTTCTTTTTTGAAGCACATTCTCTTCATCGTGTATCTGTGGTGTTTTGACATCACATTTGCTGTGGTAAATTTCTATTTTAGTCATATTGGTGTGTGATATGCCTCTTGTACTTGGATGGAGATTTCTTCCCTTAGGTGTGGAAAATTTTTATTGATGATAGTGTGAAAAATCTCTTCTGTTGTGATCTTTTGGGTTTCTTGTTCTAGGATTCCATGATGTGCAAGTTTGGCTTCTTCAAAGTGTCTCATAGCTCTTGAATATTCCTCTCAAGTATTTTTTTTAGCCTTTTTGATCTCTTTAATTTGTTCTGCCATCTTGTCTTCTAGTTCTGATATCCTATTTTCTCCTTTATTAGTTCTGTTGGGAGTCTTTCTGTTGAGTTTTGGATTGCAGTTAGCTTGGTTTTAATTTCAAGTTTAATCTCTGAATTGGGTTTTTTTTTTTCAACTGTGCTCTTAGTTTTGTTTCTTCAACTGACTTTTTCATCTCATCCAAGTGCCTGTTATTTTCCTGTTCATATTTACCTATGTGGTTATTTATCTTTTCTTGTATTTCTTCTTTCATTGTTTTGATTATATTAATAATGAAGCTTTGAAAGTCATTATCTTCACTGTTGCTTTCTTGGCTAATATTTAAAATTCTATTCTGGTTGGAACCCATTATCATAGGGTTGTCATTTTTTGTAAGAGACTTTTTGTCTTGTTTTTTTGTTTGTTCGTTTTTGTGGATTTAGGATGTGACTTTGGCATTTTTTGTTTAGGCTCTAGTTTCTTCTTTAAGTGTGTTTTTGACTCTTTTGAGTCAGACAGACTTACATCACTTGGACAGCTGATGCAATTGTTTGCCTGGATGTTATGCTTGTTACTGTTTGGTGGATAAGGTTATTGTGCTCCTGAAGGAATGTGTAAGCCCCGCTCTGGTTAAGAAGCTAACAAAATTTTAGTCTAGTTACAGCTGAGACCTTTAAGACTCGGTATCAAAGTTAGTTGAGGTTTGGTTTAAGTAAGAGAGACACTAAGACTATAAATTAAGGTAGGTTTAATAGCCAGAAGTTAGTGATAAGTACAATATGGTGTGGATGCTTAGAGGTGTGAAGGTGAATGGTTATGACTCAAAGGTATGGGTGTAAGGGCTTTGCATATGTTGTATAGACATCTTAAGCTGTGATGACTCTTGATTGAAGTTAAAGGGAAAAATATAATCTGTTATTTATCTTGGAGTTATATGGGAAGATTTTTCTTCTTTTGGGTGATAACCTTTTTTAGGATCTTAAGTTGCATGGCATTGATCCATTCCTTTGTGGCTTTTGATTTCTGGTGTAGTGGTCAAGTCCTGGGGCTCTCCAATCTGGGCTGACTGGTCTGCAAGATCCCCTTCCAGTACCTAGCCCAGGGTCTCTTCCCAGGGGTTGGGAACAGGGCTGGCTCGTCTTCGAGGTCCATGGGCCACTTACCTGGCACAGGGTTGCTTCCTGGATATTGCTTATAGACCATTATTTGGTATTAAATTTTTTGAGTTCTTTGTATACTCTGGATATTAGACCTCTACTGGATATGTAGTTAGTGAAGATGCTCTCATTATGTAGATTGCCTTTTTGCTGGTTAACAGTCTCTTTAACTAATCAAAACCTTTTTAATTTCATATAGTCCCATTTGTTTAGACATGATCCTATATCTCAAGGATTCTAAGGATTCTGCCACAAAACTCCCAGAACTAAAAATAAGGTCAGTAGAGTGGTGGAATAAAAAATTAATGCTAAAAACTAAGAGACTTTTCAATACACCAAAAGGTAGACAAAGGGAGAAAGACTTGAGAAAAACAATACCCTTTTCCATGGCCCCTAAAAAATGAAATACCTTAGAATAAACTTAAACAAGGATGTGAAAGATCTGTATAATGAAAACTTTAAAAACCTTGAAAAAGACATCAGAAGATGGAAAAACTGCCCATGCTCCTGGATTGGCAGAATTAACATAATCAAAATGACCATTTTACCAAAAGTATTATACAGATTCAATGCAATACCAATCAAAATTCCAACCCAATTCTTTATAGAAATTGGTAAAACAATCTCAAATTTCATATGAAAACATTAAAGACCCAGGATAGCAGGTACTATCCCAAGTAATAAAAACTCTGTGGGAGACATCACTATACCTGACCATAGTAATAAAGCCATAGTAATAAAAACCGCATGGTACTAGCTCCAAAAAGAAACACGGAGCAATGGATTAGAAGTGAAGACCCAAACATAAACACACCCACCTGTAGTCAACTGATCTTTGATATAGGTACCAAAAAATCATTGGAAAAAAGACAGCATCTTCAAAGAACAGCTGGCAAAGTTGCGTATCTACATGCAGAAGAATGAAACTGTCTCCCTGCACAAAAATAAACTCCAAATTGATCAAAGACCTCAATGTTAGACTAGAAACTATAAAACCCCTAGAAGAAAAACTAGGGAATACCCTCAAATTGATTGGCCTTAACCAGAATTTCCTCAATAAGACCCCAAAGGCACAGAGAACAAGTCCAACACTAAACAGGTAATATCTTTTTTTTAAAGCAATAATATGTTATATTTAATATAATATACTTAATTAATATATTAATGCTTAATATTAAGTTCTATAATGATGAGTAGTTTTTCTTGAAGGCCAGCAATGATAAGGGTGTGACAACAACAGCCTTGGAATAGAGCACTATAAATAATGAACTAATAAATAAGTACAATAATTGTATAAAATATAAGATATCATAGATTATTAAAGTAATTCTACAGATGAATTTTTAGAATTTACAAGAATCAGAAGCAAATTAATACACAAAATCAACTAAACATTTTAATCCAGAAAGACTTCAAAAATAAAACAAAATTCCATTAATTCTAGTATTAATAAAATATAGGAATATGGGCTGGAGAGGTGGCTCAGGGGTTAAGCCTCTGCCTTACAGGCAGAAGGTCTCAAGTTCTGATCCTAGGCCCACGTACAGACGCCAGGGGGAAGCGAGGGTGGCCTGCGTTTCTGGTCCTGGTAGGGCGGAGCCTGTGAATCCCAGGGCAGAGTAAAAAAGAAGGAGGTGGAGGCGTCCATGATGGTTCCCGAATTCGTCCATGGTTCTACACACACACATACATACACACGCACACACATGCATACATGCACAATTGAATAAATAATAAAAAAATTTAAAAATATAGGAATACATCCACTCAGATTGCATGAACTCTTAAGAAGATATAAATCTGAAAACTTATTAAAATAGTAAAAGCTTTTACATTAAATGGAGAGATAAAGTGTGATACATACACTTCTGCAAATGTAAATACCTTCACTTAGAGGATGTGTGTGTGTACATGTAGATGTGCTGCACCTGCAATATGACACATTAACTCCAGAGCTTATTTGGAAGAACATAATCCAAACACATCTTAGAAGGAGAAAGACAAAGCAAAATGAAAGTTAAGATAGGCTCTATAAGACAGTGTCTGCAACAACCATGGCTCAGACATGGTGTCACTGATACCAGAGAAGAGAAACAGAGGACAGGAACAGAGAGGGAAACCCTGACACGTGCACACGTGACTTTCTATATCACAGTGACTTTCATTAGCTGAAACAGGCTTTTAAGTATGCAAGGACCACTGATGTGGCATCCACAAATAATGGCACTGAACCTCCACCTCAAAATGCTAGCAAGAGAAAAGGAAATATTCTACCTTAAAGGTAGGTAGTACATACATTTCAGAAGATAATAGAGGAAATATTTTTACAAATTTAAGGAGTAATTTCTTAAACAAAATATAAAAGTCATTATAAAGGAAAAGATTGATAATATGGCTGACACCAACTGGATATAAAAACACTTGAAACAACATGAAATGAGCTACATATAGGAAGAAAATACAACACATAAAAGTGATTAAGAAATAGTACTCAGAATATTTAAAGAATTATACTGTTGAGCAGGAAAAGAAACAACTTAATAGCAAAATTGGCTAAGGAAATTAACAGGACTTTGTTAGAAATGGAAGAACAGAAAAATTTTAAAAATAGAAAAAAAAAAAAGATGCTCTAAAAGGCATCTTGGGCTGATTGGGACTAGCATGCCCTATCGACTCTGCCAACCAGGAGGTAGGCTGCCTTCATAATGTTCTGAATCTGACAGTAGGCCTAGGAAATGCTGGTACTGTGAGCACAAACTGTCTGTGGGAACTGGGTTGAGGGCAGACTGTCAGCCCGACACCCACACTGAAAACTCTACTCACCTCTAGTTACCCTCTACTCATGAAGAGGACTTGTCTCTCTCTGCAAATGTTACAGGAATCCAGTGTTCACTGCCTTAAGGTAATATTATTCTAAAGCATAAGTACAGGCCTTCATCAGAGCTACAGATGAAGGCAAGGCCTGCTGCTAGGAAACATCAGGTATCAACCAAACGTCAACCTCCAAATGGGTGGCTAAAGGGACCAGTGGGACATTGCCCCACTGATCACATGGTCTTTGGTGGCAGGGATGAGGCAAAGATGGCAGATGCAGAGCAGATGTCGACAGGTGCCTTTTTGGTCTCCTGCCTAGGACTATGCAGACCCTGGATACCCCTGCAGAGATTAAACTCTCTGAAGGTGCTCTGCAGCTCTGTCCTCAGCCTCTTGTGAACTCTGCCCACTCCTTTCTGTACTCCCCACTTGCTGAATCTATACTGGGATTATCTGAGTCCTCCCCAAGGCTCCATGCAGAGCATGTTCATACCCCTTCCTGAATCTCACCCCCACCTAGAGTTTATGGTATCTTTCTGTCTTGTTCCTTTCTAGCTGTCAAAGATCCCTATCCATCCTTCATAAGTGAAGGTGCCTTCAAGCCCCATCTTTCTGGAATATCTATGCTGATCATCAAACAAACAAACAAACAAACAAACAAACAAACAAGCAAAGCAATTTTTTTATTACTCTAGTCTTAACAGTCTCCAAATGTATACCACACTGTTATTAGCTTGCTCTTCATGTCTAACTCAAATGTTTCCTTCGACCATCTTTTTGTAATTGTCCAACCTGACAAATAGCCATTCCTTCGCTTACTTCCATGAGTTAAACTTTCTTGCTCCTCCATATGAGTAAGAACATATGTCAGTTATCTTTTTTAGGCCTGATTCATTGTTAATCCATGTTGTCACAAATGACAGGACTTCCTTTCTTCAAGGATTCTGTTACACATGCATACACACACACACACACACACACACACAGAATAAATGCATTTATGCATTGATTTACATCTTGGTTGTGAATAGTTGAACTGAAGATGCATCTTTGACAAACTGATTTTATTTCCCTTGCCTATAATCAATAATGGAATTGTCATATCATATGGTAGTTTTCATTTTTATCTTCTTCGAGGATCTTCTAAATGTTTTTCATGCTGGCTAAACTAACCCACCAGTGTGGGGGATTCTCTCCATCTTCTCTTTAACACATGTTCTCTTTTTGTATCAGTCAATCAAATGTGTATTGGGATACATGTTATTATGGCCAATAAGCAAACGTTTAATGAGTACCTGCTTTGCCAAGAGCTGTAAGCATTGGAGTGGAATATAAAGGGGCTGGATTTCCTTTCAGAACCCTGTGGTCTGAAGGAGACAGATGTAGACACCAGCACCTGCATCGCTACTTGCTCCATATTGACTATGTGGTAACTACGGGGGGAGCCCGAGTCCAGACAGCACTTGTGCTACCTCTCTCAGGGAACTTCCAAGAAGGAAAGAGGCACCTGCTTGTCCTTGAACACTAAATTAGAATTCCCACAAGAAGGAAGAGGTGGGCAGAGAGGTGTGGGTGTGGTCCTTGCACCTGGATGGGTTCAGTGTTTGAGTCACAGGCACTCCTAAACTTCTGCTACTTGGCGGAGGAGAAACCTCCACAGAGAAGATGCCGAGTACTACACACATGGCTGGGGGTGTTGGTGGCCTGCTCCTGAAGGACTCTGCTGTGCATGGAGCCTTGGGGAGGACTCGGATAATCCCAGTATAGATTCAGCAAGTGGGGAGTACAGAAAGGAGTGGGCACAGTTCACAAGAGGCTGAGGACAGAGCTGCAGAGCACCTTCAGAGAGTTTATCTCTGCAGAGAAGGGACAGCTGTGGGCATTCTGAGGCTGAGATCAGAATGCTCCAAGAGCTCTCTGGATGACGGGGACCTGCCAGGCTGGGGATGTCGGGGCAGAGCCACCATCTGCAGAAGCCTCCACAGGGACAGAAGGCAGTGGTATCTTGCTGACCTCATCCAGCGACCACTGGCTGATATTCTTGTGCTCTTCTTGATCCAGGTCAGACCCTCACTGTCTTTCCTGCTGTGTTTGTGGTGGGGCTTCGTGTCCTTGGCTGTTCTTTCCCCTGGGAACAGTGGCTGGCTCCTGTCCATTTGATCCCAAGTTGTCTTTACACTATCCCTCCATCATAAAACAATGATATATTCTGTGATGAGTTCATTATTTTTTCATGACAAGAATTTGCAGAAAAATAACTTAACAAGAAACTTTTCCCACTTAATAAACAGGATGTATAAAACACTGTAACTAACATTATATTTAACAAGAGAGCACACTTCCCTTATAAGGTGCAACAAAGCAAGGATGTGTACTATCCTCACTGCAGTTTGACACAATACTAGATATTCTAGCCAGTGCAAATAGACAAGATAACAGCAGATTAGAAGAAAGGGATTAAACCGCTGATATTTGCAGATGACATATGGCATATGTAGACATGTCATGTAGCATAAAAACCCTTACAGCTACTAAGGGAGCACAGCAAGGTGGGTACACAAGGCTGATGCACAGAACCAACTGTATCTTAAAAAAAAACCTTTTTCCCCAATTAAAAATATTTTTTATGTATTTATTTTACGTGTGTGTGTGTGTGTGTGTGCGCGCGCGCGCGTCAGAGGGCACTGTGTGTTCCTGTTGAGGACCAAGGGTGATATCGGGAATTATCTTGGATTGTTGCTACCTCCTTTTTTTTGTTTTTTTTTTTTTTTTTAGCTATGGTATTTCCCAGGCTCTGCCACCAGGGCTGGAAGTGCAACCTGCTGTTTTTTACAAGGGACCTGGGATCCACTCAGGACCTTCTGCTTTGAGGTACTCTCACCCCCTGAACCATCTCTCCAGCTCCTTGACTGTATTACTTTACATTGTCAATGAACATGTGGACCCCCCATTAAAATACAGTATCATTTATAAGTATTTGAAACAAAAGACATACTTAGTTGTAAATCTAACAGAATAATAGTACTAACGGTGGTGGCTGCTTCCAAGCAAAACTTGGAATGTGGTAGGAGAAGAGAACTAGCCCTTGCAAGTTGTCCTCTGTCTTACACATGCACAACATGGCATACACCTGCACGTATGCACACATTCACACACATACACACATAAACACACATATATGTATGTGCATGAAATAAATGCTAGAACCTAAGTCTTCATATGTTAGATGTGATTGATTTTTACAACTTATACTATGCTACCTCTTTATAGTCATCTATACTGGAAAAAATCATATGCACTATGTCCCTGGTGTTCTGTGAAAACTATCTAGAAAAAAAATGTTCAACATTTGATTTTCAGCTAGCACCATCTTATTTGTGTATCCTTACTAGCAGGATACACCCTTCCTTCTAAATATCTTCCTCAGAATATTTTATGATATCAACATTACTGCCATAATTTGCAGAACCAACTTTTTAGATCATCTCCTAAGACTACCTTAGATGTGGAACCCATCTGGAATCTTCATTGTGTTTATGAAGATTCTCAGTATCTACCTCAGAAAAGTCCCCTGGCTATGCTGTTAATCTCATAGATTAATAGATTAATAGATCTCATAGATTAATCTGTGAATGGTGCTTGTCTCTTCATTCACATCTGTGGCATGGGGAAAAGGTCTAATGATTTTCTTCCTGGTTTGTCACAAATGAGGCTAACACCGTTAAGCACCTTTGGTGTTCCCACTGAGAAATGTTTGTGAGCATGAGGCCTGGCTTGCCATAGGGCTCTGGACTGTCTCCTGGGAGTCCACACCACAGAATACTTGTGCCTCACATGTCAAATTTCTATTTGAATGGTATAGAATGTGTTTTCTATTTTTGAAATGCAATGCTGAAGAATCTTGACTTCTATTTAAAACCTATAAGCAACTGAGAGCACCCATGTAAACTAGAACACAATTGACAGTGTCAATTACATTTTTGAAGTTTTGTATGTCACTGCTAAATAGCAGAAGTAAAAAAATGGAAGAGAAAACCAGAGTGTAATTCCAGAGGTATAAAAAAATGTGAATATCAAAGGCCAAAAGAAGGTGGCCTTAACATTACCCCCTATCCAAATTTGCTCATCTGTCTCCCATTCTTGCAGCCCACCTTACTTACTAAGGCTTTCTCCTTCTGGATGGTAGGAATAAGATTCTAAATTTCCCCCTTATATTTGTGTAATTTGTTGCTTTACTCTACATTTAGACTTGAAACCCGTCTGAAATCTATTCATATACATGGCATATCACTGGCATTCAACTTTGTTTTCCTTCAATATTGCTGATATTTACTAAATATGCCATTATTTCTTCTGTCTGCTGGAAAACTATTCCCTTTCAGATATTTATTCATTTTTTAAATTTTGGTACCAATTTAATATTCTTTTTTAAATTAACTCTTAGACTAGCAAAGTATTAGGCTCATTATGGCACTCTTATATCCAGATATCATTATACTTTGTTCCTGTTCAGCCCCCCCTTGCTGGCCCCTTCTTCCCTGCAAACAGCATCATTCTGCCTTCGTGTCACATGCATTTTGTGACCTAGTACCCTCGCCTATCCCCCTCTTCTTAGTTATTTTCTTCCCTCTCTAATGCTCCTCTTTTATGACATACACACGCATACGTGTTTACACACATATATGCACACACATATCCATACATATACTGACACACACTCACATACATGTGCATACACACATACACGCTTAAATTTTATAAGAAAAACATGCATCATTTGTCTTTCTGCCTTGCTTAGCTCCACAGAGACACCCTTTATTCATCCCTTTTCCTGCTGATGTCATAGCTCCATGCTCATGACTTGAATAGCTATGTGGAACCTCAATTGTATAATACAAATCCCCTCTTACTGCTCTCCAAGCACTTTCTGTTGAGAGTGATGTGGGTTCTTTGAGTGCAACACAGCCTCTCACAGCTCTGTGAGTTTCACTCAGGGAATTATGGTACCAGGTGATCGACAGTCACCAAAGCTACTCTGAGCCACTGACTTCCAAGTTCACTGTCTCACACTCAAGAAGAATAAGGTTATGTGGATAAAGAGCAAGCATAGTAGACATAGATTTATAAAGAAAAATGAGAAAGAACTCCTGAGAGTGGGATGGTCCAAGGAAGGAATACTGCCTTGCTGCTCTGCCTGGTGAACTTTTGTGGAACTTATGGCAGGAAATGGGTGGAGACTCAGATCTTCTGCATTAGGATCCTCATTGCTGAGCACATCATAGACCAGTCAGTACGAAGTCCACATGCCTTTGCCTGCTCCTTAAACCCAACCATCCATTTAGGGGAATGGTCATGTATGCTGGTGATTATCCTATAATTCATCATGGACCCATCATATTGCCTATGGGAATTAATACCTGTCTCCGTGTTTATGGATAGTTTGGCTACAGTTTAAACAAAACTTCAGGGTACTGATTGATATCTCAGTCCATTTATATATTAAAACCAAAAGTAATGACATAATCAAATTTAGTTTCCCCATCTGTTAATAGCTAGACTATGTCTTGAATGTGTTTCTCAAGAGTTTCAGTACTGACCTTTTTAAATCTTCTTAGTAAGAACACAATGGAGATCCTGGTTTAGTGGGAATAGAGAAGCAAGTAAGCAGTTTTCTAATTCCAGCTGCTGCATTAGACTTGCAAGCTCATCTGAGGGAGACTGGGTCAGAGAACAGACAACATGCCCGAGCTTGGCCCCTGGAATAGAAATGCTGGGTGCTGGTGGAACTACTAAGATGTGGTCTACTAAAGGTAGCCAGGTCACTTGGAACATTGTTTCTGAGAAGACTAACTAATTCTCAAGGGAACCTAGTCACTTCCCAAGAGAGCAGTCTCATAAAGGAGCAAGCCTGCTCATAAACTTGCTTGCTTCCAATTTCATTGTGGTATCGCTTTCTTTTTACAGGTTCCTGCCATCATGCCACATGCCCTGCTGATATATGACCAGAACTTTCCCCAGAGCTGAGCAGATTCTGTCTGTGCTCTTAGACTTCCATGACTCTGCGTTAAATAAATTTCCTGACCTTATTCATTACTCAGCATCGGGTATTATTTTATAGCAACAGAAAACATACTAGAACCACCGATGAGCAAGTAGGATTAAATGGCTTTTCAGATTTTAATTCATTTAATAAAAATTCATGCTTCTATTTGTTTTGGGTATGTATTCTTTTCGCAAAACATAAATACAGTATACACAATTTAAAAAAGAGCGTTGGAAAATTTCTGTAGTTTCTGTCTATAAGTTAGGCTTCCTAGCATACTCTAAGAGTTTAAACAATAAGAAATTAAAAAGAGCAATAGCTTTAGAGGATGGTGCATAAACTCAACATGAGAGATGGAAGACGGGGTGACTGTTAAAAAGAGTATGAAAGAAGGCACCACTCCCACTGCCCAAGCAAAGCAGTGCAAGGTGAGGTGAGGCACTTGGTGTCCTTCATTGTAATGAATTTGCAGCACTTGAGACTCTACTGTTAGTGGTGGGGAGATGTGTGGAAACCAGCTCTTCATTCACTAATGGTGGAAGAGGGAACTGAGAAGGTTGAGGATACAAAAATTAAATTATACCTGCTTTTAATCATATTTATAGAAACTCATTCTATGGAAATTTAGAGTCCCAATAAAGAAAAGATATTTATAAAATACTCTCCCCACAATTATTTATGAAAGTAAAGTGTACATGTTGCTCCTAGAGGAGGGGTTTCATTCTGAGACAGAAACATTACACCATAGTGAGCATTCCATTGTGGATATTTACATTTCTACAGCTTTCTTTAGTGTGGACTTACTCTCAGGATTAAATAAGCCACAATGAGCTCAATCATGGTCTCAGTGCAGGGCTAGCCCTCCTAAGTGTCCTTTGCAAGAGTGTGTATAAATTCAGCTCAGTGAAGAAAGAAAGCAATAAACAACTTTAAATGCCCCAACAGCTCCATTGGCATATCAGGGACCTTTTGAGGGATACCTGGGAAGGAGAGAGGATCAGAGAATGTTTCTATTTTCCAGACTAGATGGTAAGAAAGGGAGAGCTAGCTGCTTCATGAGACTGGCTGGAGTCAATCTCTGTCGAGAGATAATGAGGCGTGCTGCAAGCTGTGGCCAAAGTGCTGGGAAATGTCAGCGATGAAAGAAGTGAAAATGTACACAGTTGTGGAGGAAGCGAAAGAATCCTCTGTGGATTGTGGGAGACAACAGACAAGAATTAAAGCAGAATGCAGGGGACAAGGGAAAGAGAGTGGGACAAAGGGAAAGGAAAGATGGGAGGGAGCAGTAGAGAACCAGGAGAGCAAAAATAAAGGGAAGGAGGGAGCAAGAGTCAGGGAGATGAAATAAGAGAAAAGGGGAAAAAGTGAGTAGGTAGCCATGCAAGTCTGGACCTGGGAGAGATAATGAATGGGAAAGGAGTCAGCAATGACTGTGATAAGAATATCCTCCGTCACAGTTTGGGTGACAGGACTCCAGGTAACTGTGATTTTCATCTTATTTCATGTGTTTTTCTGAATTCTTCCTGATAGTCACATTTCACTTTTCTCACAGCTATATATATCTTTATTATCTGCAAACATGGATTTAATAACAGCATTCAAAGCATGTGAATTCATTTGTTATGAAAGATATTTTTCTAGCTGAGTCAATCTAGCTGAATGAACAAGAATCCAAGTCTACGTTATGTGTATATCTCAAGAATTTGTCCTGAAAGACCAATACCTGCCATCAAGCCATAGGCTTTGAATTCTATTCAGCTGCATTCCCATGGGGAATAGACCTGGACTGTTCTCAGGAGCTCACAGAAAGAAGAACGCCTCTTTCTACAGGGCAGTACCTCTTTGGAGCAGCCCCAGTGGTGTTCATAGGTGCAAGGGTGAGATCAAATCCTTGGGAGGTGGGATGGAGGCAGGCCCTGAGGGCACAGCTGGCACAGGCACCCCTGGGGTTAAAATAAAAAGGATGTATTTGAACTGTAGCCCATGGCTCCTCAGTGAATTGGGAGGTGAATTCATGAAATTCATGGGTACCTCCCTGGACAGACAGCAACACAGCAGGAAGAAGAGACCTTAGTAACCAGTAGCAACAGCTAGATCCTCCAGACAGTAAGCCTAAAGGGAAACACCGGAGATGAAATAGCAGCTACAGACAACCCTGAAGATAGGTGGCTCCCACAACAGAGGGCACATTCGTCAGAAGCCCTAAGACTCTGAATGAATCACATAGCAGGTTACAACATGGATTGCAATGTCTTAAGAAGAATGAAATCATATCAGACATTTCCCCAAACACAACAAAATAAAACAAGTCAATAACAAAAGGAAAACAGAAAAATTCACAAATAATTGGAAATTTGATGACATACTCTTGAACAATCAGAATAAATAAAAGTATCAACAATGGCATTAGAAAATAAAAAAGAACGAAGATAGAATATATCAAAGCTTATGGGTACATAAAGGCATTCGGCATGTTTATTATTAAAAAATGAGCTCCAACATGCCTCTCTACTGCATAGAACCAGAAACATATCAAACTAAAGACTAAAAGAAGGAAGAAAAGAATACATAATCAGCAGAAATAAACAGAGCAAGGAATATACAAATTAGAAAATTTGATGAAATTAATATTTTTATTAATATTGATAAAGCTTGGACTAACAAAGAAAAAAACTAGAGAGGAGTTTCTGAAAAGACAAATCAGAAGCGAAAGAAGGAATGTGTAATAGGTGGCACAGAAATAAAATGGGTAAGGAGCTGTTCTGAACAATTACATGTCAACAAATTGGACAACCCAGAAGAAATTGGTAAACAGCTAGAAACCTTGAAGTGACCAAGACTGACTCAAGAGGAAATAAAAAGGCTGGACAGACTAGTATTAAGTACAGAGGCTGAACTGGAGTCAAAACTTCCCAGCAATGAGAGCCTAACACCAAATAGTTCTATGAAGTTTATCAAAGAGTGAAGGAAACCACACTTCCTTCTTAAACTCTTTAAAAAACAGAAGGGGAAAATTGTAACTCTTTGCTTAATGTTTTATTTTTGAGACAGAGTCTTTCTATATAGTCCAGGCTTCTCTGGAACTTGCTATGTAGACCAGACTGTGAGATCTTACCTATCTCTGCCTCTCAAGTGCTGGGATTACAGACATGTGTCACTTGCCTGGAAAACTCATTTTATAAGTTCACCATCATAAGGTATCATAAGCAGAACACCACAGTCCAACATCTCAGATGAAAATGAATAGAAATCTCATCAGTAAAATATAGCAAAACCATACATGATAGTGACTCAAAAGGATCACACACCATTACCAAATAGATTTATTCCTAAAATGCAAGGATGGTTCAACATATACCAGTCACTCAGTGTGATACAACACACAAGAAGTGAAGAAAAAAACATGCAGTTTTCTCAATAGACACAGAAAATTCACTTGACAAAATTTTAGGCTGAAAGTTAGGTATAAAAGGAACTTACCTTAACACATTGAAGGTCACTTTTGAAAAGTACCCATGACATCATGCTCAGTTTTAACAAGCTAAAACTTTCATATAGGTTCAAGAACAAGATGCTCCCTCTTACTAGGACTTATTAGAACTACCTGGTAGTCCCAGCCAGAGCACAAAGGCAAGATAAAAAATATAGACTGTAGGCTGGAGAGATGGCTCAGGGGTTAAGACTCTGTTTTGCAAGTAGAAGATCTTGAGTTTGGATCCCATGTATCACATAAAAATGCCAGGTGGAAATGGCAGTGACCTGCACTTCTGGCCCTGGTGGACAGAGTCGGGAAATCCCAGAGTGAAGCAAGAAGGAGGTAGAAGCAATCCAGGATGATTCCTAAAATCACCCTTGGTCCTCACAGGGACATACAGTGTCCTCTGATACATACACATGCACACACACACACACCACATACACACACACACACACACACACACACAATAAATAAATAAGTAAAAATATAGATCCAAATTAGAAAATAAATAAGTAAAAATATAAGTCCAAATTAGAAAAGAAGTAAATTGTGTTTGAAGAGAACATGATCTTATTATATGTAGAAAAATCTCCAAGAACAACTTTTTGAAATGATAATGTGCTCATGAAAACTGCTGATACAAAATAAACTTACCAGAGCCAGCTGCATTCTACATCTTAATAATGAACACACCCAGTATTTTCTGGATATGGCAGGGATGCCGCACCCACGAAGTATGTGCACTTTCACAAGTACTGCACAAGATTTGACTCATCAACATTTCATTATGAAAAGGGGAAGATCTCAAGAAGACCATACAAACTTCCCTAGAGATTACTGAGGGCTAATGCTGGATGAGGAAGGAAGGCTGCTTTCCTCAAGGTAGATCCTTCATGCTCCAGCAAGTGCTCAGGCTCATGCAATCAAAGCAACCCAGATGAAACCCAGTGGGTCACACATGCACAATAATACGAAAGTAGGAAGGAAACTGCTAGGGAAGAAGAAGGTTTATGTGGGAAAAGGAGGGGTTAGTATTGGGTAAAAAGGAGTGAAAATAACAAATTGATTTTATTCATGTATGAAACTCTAAAAGAATTATAGTAAATAAAAACAAGTTTCTAAAAAGAAACAAGAGCATAGAATCCTTCACAAAGCTAAATTTAATCTCTGCACAGGTGTTATGGCAATTTCTTTCCATATCTTTAAGTGTATGTGTCAAGGAAACAAGTATGGGCTGTGTAGTTTCTGATAAAGGTAGAAACATAACTAAATGAACTAAATGGAGGCGGAGATTTGCTCACACCAATACACGTCCATTTGCAATATGGATGCCCACTAGGGAAATGGCAATACTGTGACCTTGGCCTTATACTTAAAACATAAGCTGAGAAGTTCAGAGAAGAAGAGCAGAAACCTTGGGGCACTGTGACTTTGAAAACAGTATTTCTTGGTACCATGTAAGCTATCCAGCAAGGAAGAAGTTCTCAGACCAGTTCTAGTTGATATATTTTGCCCATATCCACATGTGTTGCATCTTCAATAACAGGGTCTTACTAACAGTTTTTGAAGATCAACCAAGACCAATAGCAAAAGCCTATGATGTTTGGGGTCTTTGAGATCTCTATGATTTTTTTTTTTATCAGAACGTTTTATCAGAAAGTATCACATTCCTGTTAAATTTTTGTCACTGGGTTCTAAGTGGATCAGTTCAGGGCTTCCCCCCCCCCTTTGTTTTCCTCACTTTATGCTCCTCTGCATAGAGACTGTTCATTTTTGTTCCTTTCTTTAAAACACATTTTTGATGTATTACTAGCATAGGAGGTTCCTTTGGGTTTATATCACACAATCTTAGTTTTTGTTTTTTTTTTAATAAGAAGTCCCTCCTATCTTCCATCTCCTCATTCCCCACTATGCACAGTGGGTTTTAATTTTGAAAGCTGATTTCCTGTTTGTTCTGAGCACATGTGAGAATAATGGTAGTATAGAAAATGTAAATAAAGGAGAAGGTATGCATTGCAGAAAAACATGTCCATTACAGACACTCTGGGTACATTCTGTGGGACTTGGAAGCCACACACTGGGACTGATTAGCCTGAGCAGAGGTTTTTCTTGTCTCCTTCAGTACTTGGAAACCACACACTGGGACTGAGTAGCCTGAACAGAGTTTTTTCTTGTCTTCTTCAGTACATGGGTACTAAGTTTCTATGTTTCTCTTTCCAATTCTTCTGCAAGGACTGTTTGACACAGAGTGCAGCAGCAAGGGAGCCTAGGGCCCAAATGGCTCTCTGTCCAGGGGAAGGGTTGAAGGTGGAGAGTTAACTGCTCAGATAAGAGGAAACTGAGAGGATTTGAGGGGTGTGACCAAAACAAAATTTATCTGCTGCATCCATTTGACTCTTTGAAGCACATTTACTTGGGAGAATGGGGGAATGGGTTGTGCCTGACAAAGAGGAGTTAGAACTGGCATTTATCTTGTACGAAGTAGGGTTGGGGAGCTGCAGAAGCAGTAGGAAGGGCAGTATGATTGGAGGGTCATAAACACAACTCTTCTCGTGCTCTGGTTTGTGGGTGCCTTAATGTTTATTTGGAAACTCCTGTTTGAATTTCCTACCCTATGTGTTTGTATGATTGCTCTTAATGGTGACCTTAAGTAATGTTAGTTTAATCACATGTCCTGGCAAGCACATGTCCATCTCATGGTTTCTTGCTACTGGCGTCTCTTTGTCCTTAAGTAGCCTCAACATCACACCCAGAATAGCCACTACTGGCTCATGCATGATCATATCCTGTCTCCAGTCTTGGGCTATACACAGGTACCCTTCTCCAACCCCTGAGGGAACCTGGACCCACTTCTCGCTCTGGATCTCATCTGTGGATGTCCACATGTTCCCAACCAACAGCTGCTACCTTAACCCTCTACTTACAAATCATCTGCCTGGTCTCCAGGTGAGGTATCAGCGCCTTTCCCTTATCCCTGAACAGAAAGAGCTGAGACTGGCATTATGATGATTTTTTTCACAGATCCTTTATCTTTTCCGCATCTGACAACTCCTCTGTATTCTTCATCAGTCCAAAGAGTCTAAAAAGCAGGAAAGCGATTCAAGCTCAGTCCTCCTGACTAGGATGCCCTTAGCTCAGAGCTTACTTTGAGAGGCAACGTTTGTGGTACTTGCAGACCTGAGTCAAACTTGAACACTGATGTGCTGCAGCATGCGGTTTCATAACGGAGCTATGGCAGACAAAACTGCAGGCAGACTTGAGAGACGATCCATTTCCTCAGCATATGTGGGAGTCCATGGATGATGACATGAGAGCATGAACCCAGATTTCCACTTCACAACATATGCAAAGTAAATTCAAGTTAAAAGAATGCTGAATGTGAAGGTTAAACAAGGGAAGCCTCTTCTTGAACTCAGGATGGAAGAGGTTTCTCAACCAGGATGTCAAAATTGACATTAAGATGATAAGAAAACACAGGGAGTGTGAAAATTCAAACTTTACCAAAGAAAGGTCATTACAGTCCAAACACTCAAGAAAAAGCTACAGTCCAGAATCATCTGTCTATCATCTATCTATCAACTATCTTCTTTTTATCTATCCATCTATTACCTATCAATTATCTATATATAATCTATTATCTATCTACTATCTATTGTCTATTATCTATATACTTACTCATCTATCTGTATATCTATTAAGCTTCTATCTTCTATTATCCATCTCAGCATTCTATCTATCTATCTATCTATCTATCTATCTATCTATCTAATCTATTATCTATCATCATCAATGAATCTATCAACCAATTAATACCTTATTTATCTGTATATAAAGAAGAAAATGTATTTTTACTTTACAGGAGGACATGGAAACATACAATAGAAACTTGCTGAACCTCATTAATAATCAGTGAAAGTAAACTGATAATTAGGGACCCACCAGAACATGTAGAATTATTCTCCCAAAAAACCCAAAGCTCTCACCTTCCTGAATGAATTTGGTAGGAAAATTGGGAAGACTGCTTAGTAGTATCTACAGAAGCTCTTAATACACTTCTGACACAGTAATGTCAGAACTAATAAATATACAATCACAGTGTGCATACACATGTACTGGAAGACACAGCAAGGATCGTCATTGTGAGATTATGCATACATCTAAGTGAAAAGTCACCTGAATGAGAAACTAATGGACTGTTTGGTCACTAGGATATTTGTGTAAAGGGTCATAACTATGCGTGAATATGAACAGCATATTGCTAGCATAGTGTGACCAAATGATCTGCTAGCATATGGAACAAACGCGTAATGGGCTGAGCATTCACAAACTGAAAGTCCCCGATTTGAAACACCCTCAAATCTGCAGCTTTTTGAGAAACAATGTGACACCACAAGTGGAAAATATGAAAAGTTGTGACTGAATGTAGATGTACTATAGTATTGCATAAAATCAATCTTGAATCCATGTGTATAGGTGGATATGAAATGCCAGTGAATTTTGTGTTTAGATTTGGGTTTATCTCTAAGATAGCTCATTACGCTTATGCATATATTGTTAAATAAATCCCTAGCCAGAAGTTTTCTAGTTCCAAGCATTTTGTGTAAGGATAGTTGCCTGCACTTGATTCCAATAATCAATTAATTAATTTAAAAACAGGGAAAGTAATCTGTAGGTTCAAAGTCATAACAGAAGAGGACAGAGGAGAAGGGGTGAGGAGCAAGCAAGTTGCAGCAGTGTTCTAGTACTTGAGGTGTGTGTGGGTTACAGAGGCATACTGAGCATTTATAATTCACAGAAGTGAACATCTTGATGTGTGCTTTTCTGTGTGTATATCATTCTTCAATGAAAATAATGGGCAATAAAAATTATGGATCACAAAGAACCTTTATGTAAAACCCCACAGACAGGCAGGTAAAGAACTCCAGCCCAGCTTCTGCCTACATGTGCTTTAGGAAACAGCTTTCCTGGCATTTGGCTAGACATCTGCTAGTTTGCTTCTATCTCTTCATTCAGCTGGAATGGTTACTCACATCAGCGAACCACAGTCTGACCCGTGCCCCACTCCCTTTCCAATTCATCCACAAAGATCTTTAAAGGTGTAAATTATGTCATGTTAATCTCTGCTTGAAACTCATCCAAAAGTTTTCCACTGCATTGGAATAAAATCCAACTCTGCCAAACCCTCACAGGTCTACATCACCTATCATGTCCTCCTCCCCAGGGTCTCCAAGTACGAGCTACCCTACCTAACTGCTGCAGACTGAGGCTTGTCTGACCTACACATACTGGCTGCTTTCTTGATCCTTCCTTGCACTTATGAATGGTTTTCCTGGAAAACATTTCAAAGCACTTCCCATCCTCCTCCTATTTCAAGTTTCTGCTTCAATTTCTCCGCTTCCAGAATGCCTTCTCTGATCCCTATGTCTGAACTACTCTTTCCATTATCTCACTATAGAACCAATTAGTGTGGACCAACTTTATCATCTGAAATAACAATATGTATCCATCCGTTCATGCATCTATCCATATGCCTATACGTGCCCAAAAGGGGAGAATTTAAATCCTGGAAACTTGCTTCGTCTTTCCTATCCAGGAATCTAGTACATAAAATAGGCATCCAATGAAATCATATTGATCATATAAATGAACACATGCAAATGACCATTCAAGACATTCCTGTTTTATAATTGAGCATTACAACCCTTTTCTAACTCCCAAGTGACTTTTTCTTGAAGATTAAAACACTGCTGTTTCCATGTAACAAAATAGAATTAAGCCCTCCCTATGAGCACTCCTCAGCACAGTGGGTCCTAAGGTACAGTAATACAGAGATGTCACTCATCACTCAGTGGTGAAGTGAGGTATACATTATTGTACTCAGTCTGGTTTGTAAGGAAGCCATACAGATGTAAAAAATAAAGACATTTATATGAAATCCAAGTGAAACTATCAGAGATAAAAGCTTACCATTAACTCTTGTGATGCGCTAGTTAAATTTGCATATATATATATATATACAATATATAATTAAATGTATATGTACAGCCATTTCAGGAGTCCA
This sequence comes from Typhlomys cinereus, assembly GCA_023101885.1. Classification (NCBI taxonomy): domain Eukaryota; kingdom Metazoa; phylum Chordata; class Mammalia; order Rodentia; family Platacanthomyidae; genus Typhlomys; species Typhlomys cinereus. The sequence continues at coordinate 3,155,717 of JALPQD010000183.1, read as the reverse complement.
TTCAGGAATGCACAAGTGTTCAAAGCTGTTGGAAAAATCAAGCACACAGTGTGGGTGTGCACAATCACCACAGAAACAGCATTGCAGAAGGAAGCAAGAGTCCCATGTGTGCACAGTGGGTGCAGCAGGGAGGGATAAGGCCTAATAGTAGGTGACTGGTACCTTCACTGCACTTTGACAACATACTAGCAGCAAAGGGAAGATCTGATGGGAAGATCTGGGATGAAATCTGGCCTATCAAGTGCATTAAGCAGTCTGTATAGGTGAAGGAAGGAAGAAATCAAAGGGGTCTCTCTCTTGCTAGCAACTACACATGGTTTACGCTTTTGGAATGAACCATGAAGACCACAGGACAAGTCCTGCATATTCTTGCACAATGCTTCATGAATGCTCTTACTCATTTTAACTTGGTTCACTTCATCAGTATTTATTTAGCAATAATCTTAGATATACTAAAATATGAAGAAACAGTATAAAGAACATATATGTGAAAACTAAACCCCCCAAAGATTAATATTGACATGTTCTCCACAGTTTCCATAAGAGCTGAATCTACACAAAGCAATGGAGCATCACCCATCAGATCAGTTTACTCGCTCTGGTTGGCAGCACAGTACCAAATTCTGGTGAACTAGAAAGAAAGGGTCACTTTTATAGGCAGATGTGGAGGTGTAGAGTGAGGTGTGAGATCTTGGACACTTTCCTGGTAAGACACAAAGAGTAATCATGTGTGCAGATTCATGCATCCTGGCCTCTCTCCTTACTAAAGCGTGATGGGTCCTAGTCAAATATTGGTGATGTATTTGATTCTGGTCACCTCTCAAAAGCCATGCTTCAAACTGCCAGAGCTGCGTTCAGTTTCTACCTGTTTAATACCTCAAGAAGGTATTCAGCCATACCTAGGCACAGCCCCCTAGTTCCAGCAATGACTTTCATACAAATCAATGGTTTTCTAGTTGAGGATTCCACACTGTATTGCAGTCTTGTGTTTCTAATCTAGTCTTTCAAGTTGGAAAGTTTCTCAGTCTTTCATTGTATGATTGGGACGCTCTGGCTTAGTGTAGAATGTTCCACCATTCTGATCTTTCCTGCAAGTCTTCAGATTAGACTGTGTCACATTCTTCTGTTGTAAGCACCACAGAAGTAACACTATGTCTCAGTAAACACAGGGTTAAAATTCAGCCCTTTATTGATGATGATACTTTTGACCTCTTGGTTAAGCAATTTTCATTATGATCTTCCACTGAAAACTATAAATTTTTCCATCTGTATTAATATGCATCATGCAGGGTGATACTTTGTTTAATGTCCTATTTCTCATTGACCAGTCCCCCTCCATGCACAGTGGCTTTGGTATTCAATGATACACTTATTTGCAACAATTAGTACTTTGTATCTGTCAGATTATGATTTCTTTGAGCCTTTCCTTTTTCTTCAATTATTGGCTAGCAGAGAATAATGTCTTTTAGCTTTTATTTATTTATTCACCAGATTTCAGCAAACACGTACACATTTTTCATAAAGAATCATTATTTATGATTAAATATGAATAAATAATAACACATTGCTATAACTATCTCAGTATTTGTCTGATGTGTTAACTCACTGTTCCTTGCTCTTTTTTGAAGCTCAAATTCTGCAAATACACCATACTTCTCTGGGCCTTTCACTTTTTTTATTTGTGGTGCTGCACTTCAAACTTATATATTCTAGTAACTGCTCTGCCTCCAAGCCTCATCTCCAACTTTGACCACTTTACAGCATCCACGTTTTGCTGGACAATGATTATTATTTCTTTCCTTATAAGTTTTTTCCAACTTTTCTCTTCTGATCTTCATTTCCCAAATCTTGATATACCACAATACCTATGGTTCTCATGCATTCTGCACAGTAACTGTTTACTTAGGTCCAGGCAGTGGGCTGTGATTTACAATCCTCTTTGCTTCCTCAGTAAAGCACTGGACAGATTCAAATAAGAATGTAATACATGGGTGCTGGATCAATAAACCAAAAGTCACCATCAGAGGAAGCCTTCTGGATCTAGGGAAGCTGCATATATATTAGATCAAATCCATCTTTTTATTGTCAAGATTTTCTACATTACTGCCATTTTTTTCTGGTTTTGGTTACTGTGAAAGGCATATTTTTCTATTGTAATCTATCAGTTTCTTCTTGTTCATTTCTGAAAGTTGTTACATTATAAATTCCTCCTTTCTTTTTAGGCCCAAGATACTGTCCTACTTCCTCAACAGGTCTGATAGTATTACCTGTGAAACAAACACATAAAACTTATGCAGGGACCCTTGTTTTGTGATTTCCCCAACTCTGATCAGAGCAACTTAGTTTTCTATTTCGTCAGGCAAAAGATGTAGAGATTAACTTCAACTTGTTTTCCTTTAAAGTTCATATCTGGCTCAGCAAGCACTGTCATATCTTAAACATTGTTTGAAGGACTTCTCCCAGATAGTTTCTTCTTTACTTTAACTGACACAGTCATTTATAAACTTAAGGGATAAAGTGTGATGTTTGGGTCCAGGCACACCCTGTGTGGCAAGATATCAGGGAGACTAGGCCAGTTATCACATTACGTATTTTCTCTTCTTGATGAAATATTTTAGATCCTGTCCTTTAGCTACTTTGAAATCTGCACTATCAACTACACTCATTACTGAACAATCAACACTACAGCTTATGCCTGAGACTTTGCAGCCACTGTCCAACATCCTGGTCTGCTGCTCTTTCTCTTCTTGGAACTGTTTTTAACCATTGTTTCACCCAGTGTCTGGTAGTGACTCAGGTTCCAAACCTGACGACATGCAGGATCTAGCTTTCTGCACCTGGCTTATTTCATTTAACACAGCACACTCTATGTTCATCCATATTCTTACAAATAGTATATTTTATCCTTTTCATAGCAGAGTAAGTGGTGTACATGATGATCAAGTTCTTCTGTCCAGAACTTCCAACCACGTCCCGTCTTACTCAGGGGAAAGGCCAAAGTCCCAAAGCCACACACTATGATGCTCTGGGCAGCGCAACACCTATCCCTCTTGTACCCATCTAGTTCTCTTTTTACTTTCCCACCAGCCTCATTCTGCTGGTTGCTTCTTGAAAATTCTAGAAAACTGCAAGCTTCTGTCACTTATAATTCTCGGATGTCTCTCTCTCACACAATCCAAACCTCTCATCTTCCTCACATCACCCTCCCTGGTCCTCTTAATTCAATTCCCCAGCACCTCACCTCTTCTTGGCCTTATTTGTTCTCTTTAGCATTGTTCATAAACCCAATGTAACATTGTTTGTGCATACATCATAATTTATTGCCCGTTTCTTTGTAAGACGTAATTTCCACAAAGATGGAGACTTTTGTTTGTTCATCAATATGTAGTGCTGTTGCAGTCATCTGCATAGTTGCTGATGACCATCACACAGCTTAAGGGAACAAGGAATTTATGTTTTTACGACAGTCCGGTTACAGTTCATAGTCCAGCTTGATGGAAGAGCACACACCAACACCAGGGCTGAGGGAACTGGCCACACCATCATTGCATAATGGCTGAGAGATGGACGGACAATCCTTACTTGCCAGACCAGCATGTCTGGCCAAGTGAACAGAAGGATGCCAACTCTCTCAACCAGCTCTCTCTGATTTATCCAGGGCCTAGTCCCACCCACCATGGGCTGGGTCTTCCCTGCCAGCTGGACAATCTCCTTCAGGTTTGCTCTGGGCTTAACTCAACCATCAACTCTCTACAACTGTGCCCAGAGCCCAAACCCTCAACAGTCAAGTTGACACTTGTGCTTAATTATGACAAGTGCCCAACACAAAATAGTCACACATTACTCATTCCATGATTAAACAAAAATGTAACTAGTCCAGTATTTTAAAAGCTATTTTGTATATCTTATTTAAAAGCTCCAACAGGAGAAGCAGTTTCAGGGGAAACTTATGGTATGTTTTCTAATCAAAAGTAGAACAGGTGGGCTTGCACTGCTTCTGCCCCTAAACCAGTTGGTGATACTGTAAATATGCCCACCATCTCTAATTGAAGAAATTCCCATTACATATTACAGTCATACTTTTGTAGCTCCCATTTGCTTTTATGCTTACAGGCAAATGCATTTTGTATCTAAAAATTAATAAATGCAACTGCTCTATGCTTAATAAAAATGCAAATGGTATTATTAATACTGAATTAATTAAACCACTTCAACACCGAGAAAGGATTGTGGGAGAGTCTAAAATTGCTTTCAAGACATTCCCAGGAGAGAACAGTCATTTGCCTACATTTTGTAGACTGTTTAAGTAAGTCCTATCTGTGATACATTCAAGTTGATATTTTCTTGCATATAATTAGTATATGTGGTAAGTATGCATTTATATGCACATGAGTGTATGTGCACAAAGCATATGTGTGTCTGTGGGGTGTGTGTGTGTGTGTGTGTGTGTGTGTGTGTGTGTGTATGCTAATTCATTTTACAGTTAGTTTGCAACAGTTATAGTACTAAGCAGCAGATAATTTCTCAGTTGAGGAATGATTAGAACAGCACCAGGTTTGAGTGAATGGATGTTTATAAGAACACAGAACCTTCAGGCCACCCCTGCATCCTATTCAATCAGAGTAAGTGGTTTCAGAGGATTCCTTCCATGTGAGTGAGCCATTTTGCTTTCTCCTTCATCAGATGTCACTTGTGCAATCCTCCCATACAGAAATATCTTGGATAATTAAATGTGCATTGAGAATCAAGTAAGAACAAAACAAACTTACCATTCATTGTCTCTAGCATCCCTTAAGCATTGCATCAAGAAAATCAACTACAGAAACACGCAGTGATTCTCACTGCCAGTATGGCCTGCTCTTCTCAAGAATCTTACAAATGGCAAAATAGAAGCCTGAGCAATGTAAGATTACACCCTAGGACACACATCAACATCTCTGAGACTTCAAACTGGTGTCAGAAAGGAAAGCTCTGGTCCCCCACTCTGTCTGGTGAAGAGTTCCTCACCAGGTATATGTGTAAGAAGAGAACTGGGAAGACGATGCTGGCCTGCAATCTCAGGGTGCCCAGTGCTGCTGAAGAAGAGGCCAGGCCTGTCCCCAGAATACTAATGCCCCTTCCTATCAGGTGTGTGTGTGTGTGTGTGTGTGTGTGTGTGTGTGTGTGTGTGTGGTGATTTAGGCATGCCTCAGAGCACGTGTGGAGGACAGAGGACAACCTTTAGTTATGGTTCCTCATCTTTTCACCTTATGAGAGTGGGGGAAGAGTGGATGCGGGGGTAGAAAAGAAAAAGGATGCAGAAGCCCAGAGCTGTAGAAAAAAACATGAGGATGGAGGACTTTGCAGATCTGAAAACTCACAAAAGCTCCCAAGCAACAGGCAGAGCCAGAATGTCTCTCAGCAGTCTACTGCTGGTAGAGGTGACATGGGGTCCCCAGGGACAAATGAGTTGCCACCTTCTGCAAGTCCAAGCTTCATCCTGCATGTAGAACACTGGGGAATAGGAGCTTTGATTAAAGGACCATATGTACTACCTGTATATCCTCTGGGTTTTCCCTGTATGTACACACATCCCTTTGACTTCTTTAATGAGATCATGAAAATCACAGCATGAATCTTAAGTTGTCTACTTGCTATATGCCACGGTGTGTTTTCATGTCAACACAGAGGTAAAGAATCCTATAGATTAAAATGGAATTACAAGTTAAATTTGGGTAGAAATGGCCACATTGCTCTTCAGGAATCACACACAGTCTATGCATCTAACCAGCAAAACACAAGTGTTAGGTCCCACACACCCTGGCTAAGACTGGGCATCTTTTATCTTACAACTGCTTGCCAATCTGTTGAACAAAATGTGACATACTAGAATTTATCATCTTTAATTTGAATTTCTCTGATTAATACTGGATTTAATGTGTACTTATCTGATTATTCATATGTTTGTCCAACATTTCTTATGTATATGAGACATTTTCATGCTTTCTTCAGTGAGTTACCTATGTATACCATCTGATTAATTTTTCTTGCTCTTTTTTATCGATTTGGGCCACCATTTATGCGTTATTGGTATTACATTTTCAATTCAATTTTCACTGTTAGCTACAGTCTTATTTAAAAAATATTTTTCTTTCATTATGTGGATATAGGTTACATGAGTATGAGTGTGTGTGTGTGTGTGTGGTGTGTGTGTGTGTGTATGTGTGTTTTGCATGGGGGTGGACATACATGGGTGAATGTATGTACACAAATGTACTTTAATGTATATGCCTATAGATGCCCAAAGGTGATATTGGGAATCATCTTTAATTGTTCTTCCACTTTATCGTTGGAAGTCTGAGTCTCTAATTAAACCCCATAGTATGTCATTAGGGCCACTCTGAGTAGCCAATGCTCTGGGAATTTCTAGACTCCGCCTTTCAGGGATAGAATAACAGATGGGCTGCCATATTTGGTTGGCATTTTTTAATGGGACCTGGGGATTGAAGCTCAGGTCTCTCTGCTTGTGTGGTAAGGGTTTCAACCATTGAGCCACCTCCCCAGTCTGGTATTCTCATTTTTTTTTTTTTTGCTTTCAAAGAGTTTATTATGGATTAAATCGTTAAAGGTGATTATGATATTTAAAATCTTAATCATTTTCTAATTGCCAATATATGGAACATTTCAAGCTTATCTTAGAAGCCATGAAAAGAACTTTGTTTAGCCATTTCAATCACTTTTGATACTTTTTTCCCCTTTTTTTATTAAAAATTTAATTATACATTTTAAAATTTTTTACCAGTTCCCTCCCTCCCCCCTCCTCCCCTCGAACCCCCTTCTTCCCCTCCCCTTCCCCCAGTGCCTCCCCCCCAATTCCCAGAGAGTCCTTTATTGTGTACGCCTAACTCTCCACTGGGTCCTCCTCTCCGATGACATATAAGGACCCAGTGGCATTTCCATAAGCCCTTTCTCTTGTTCCCCTTAAGCATAAGATCACTACTATGGCTGTCAATCCCTTGCCTCCAGGGGTCTCGGTGCCCTTAACAGATGCTAGACTTTATGAGGGCAACAGTGCGCTGGACATTGCGCAGGGCATGCAAAGTCCCATTATGATTGCTTTGGCCCCAACTATTGTTGAGAATCTTGTAAATCAGTTGCTCCTCCCATCCTTTTGCTCTTACAATCTTACCGCCCCCTCTTCCACAAATGTCCCTGAGCTCCAGGATGGGGAGAGATTAGGCTGTCCTAGTTCTATGTGATTGATATAGAGTCTCTGAAGTTCTGGATTGTGGTTTGTTGATTTTCTTTTGCAGTTTTGCTGCTCCTGCAATTCCCTTCACTCCATTCTGCTGGGCACTGTATGTCACCCCCTGCCAGAGACAAAAAGCTGTTAAACTGGAGTCTTGTTGTAATAGCACATTCAAGGGTAGATGTAATAAGAGTAGGAAACCTCACTGAGGGAGGGGTCCATCACCCATTTGCAAAATGATTACTTTTTATCTGCTAGACTATATGCCCTCCCCTTCTGGTGAGATCAGGAAAGAACGTCTGTGAACTTAACCAGGTTTCTCATTACTTACTTGCAGACCTTGATGGAGGCCTATTTTCTCTGCTGTAACATGGTCCCCTCTCTCCTTGTTTCTGGTGTGGCCCTCCTAACCCATCTCTCTTGTTCATAATCCTTTTTTAAAATTTTTTATTATTCATGCAATTGTGTGTGTGTGCGTGTGTGCGCATGTGCGCATGTATGTGTGTGTGCAGAACCACGGACGAATTTGGGAGCCACCATGGACGCCTCCTCCTTGTTTACTCTGCCCAGGGATTCACAGGCTCCGCCCTACCAGGACCAGAAGCGCAGGCCACCCCCGCTTCTGCCCGGCGTCTACACGTGCGGGTCTAGGATTCGAACTCAGGACCTTCCGCCTGCAAGGTGGAGGCCTAACCCCTGAGCCACCTCTCCAGCCCCTGGTATTCTCATTTTTTATGATGAATTTCACCTATGGAAGTTGGAAATTTAATGAAACACATATTCTTGTGTATTTTTTAAATAGTGGACATCATAAATATATGTATCAACTTGATGGTTGAGAGTTTGAGCTCTGGACACATTTGTAAAAAAAAAAAATACTGGTTGAGTTAGGCTTCCAAGGAAGCCTGAAGGAGATTGTCTAATTGATAGCAGAACGCCCAGCTCATAGTGAGTGGGACTAGGCTCTGCAGGTGAATAAGATGGAGGGTACTGGTTGAGGAAGCTGGCATCCTTTGGTACACTTGGCCAGATATACTGATCTGACAAGTGAGGACCGATTTGTAGCAGTCAATCTCAGAAGTCCTGTGGATACGTTGTGGCCAGTTTCTTTGGCCCTTGGTTTTGATATGAGTTCTTCTGTCACACTGAACAAGTAACTGTAACTAAGAATTGTAAGAGAGAATAAAACTCTTCATTTCCTTAATCTGTTTGCTTATGAATTTGGTACCAAAGAAGTGGATATTACTGATAACTCTGGCTATGTGGCTTTTTTAGATTCTGAACATTCTTGTAGAGGAATATGGAAATGTTTGAAGATATTGAGACTGTGTGCTATAAAAAAAATTTAGTGGCCATTTGGAAAATATAAATGTTGAGAGAGTTTTGGATTGTTTGGGTCCAGATTGTGATTAAGGGAACAAAGACTCTAGAAAGGTTGAAATTAAAAATGATGGACTGGTTTGTTTGTAGAGGAGAGGAGTACTGGCAGCTCTGAGATTTTAAACAAGGAAAAAGCAGACAACAAAGTGAATGGAGAAATCAACATCACTGCGATAAAAACCTGTTGCTTTGCACTGGGGCAGTGGGAGGAATGAATACCACCCTGTGCAGATTTCATTCTGCAAAAAGTAAGTTTATTCAGTGGGGGAAAGCCCAAGGTGAAGCTGTTCTTGCCCTTTAAATATTTTGGTTGCCTAGAAAAGGGCTTTTCTGGAATCAGCACACAAACTGGTACAGCTGGGATTCAAGTGGGCCAAGCTACATTTCAGCCTCAATGCGAAATGTGCAACAGTTCGGTTTTGATGAGTTTGAGGATGTTCATGGAGAATGACTGAAGCTTTTCACCAAGTGGCAAGTTGAAAGTTCCTGCAAAGGAAGGTGAGGCTTGCAGTTGTAGTGACAAACCCAGAATGTCACTGGAGTTGTCAGAATCATGGGGTGTGTGCTAAAGATGGCTGTCAGTACAGATGCAACCTGGTCCAGAGAATCTCTCTTGTACAACTTTGATCTGTAAAAAAGGACTGGGATTGCTCAGAATTTTTGAGTCCACCCTGATTGCACAATGAGCAACGTAAGATGAACACTGAACTATAGGATATGGTATTTGCTTTTTTAGACCTTTGTCTTTTAATTTTGAATTTTCTTATTGTGCCATAATGCTTCCATTTTAGTGTTTATTCTGTATTGAAAAGTTTAACTTGTTCTAATTTGGCAAAATCTTATAGTTATGAGATTTTTGGACTTTTAAAAGGTTGGAACTGAACTTTTAATGACTGACATTTTAAAATTGGACTGAGAACTTTTAATCTCGGGCTTTTAGAATTAATAAAATTAAATTTATTTTATATGGCAAGTTAAATGTAACACCTGTGGGCACAAAGATTGAAAAGTTACAGTTTAAAAGTGATATATTTTCTATGTCGAGATAGCAAGGAGTAAAGCGTTATAGTTAGGTCCAGGTGTCAACTTGATGGCTGAAAGTTTGAGCTCTGGGTACAGTTATAAAAATGGTGACTGAGTCAAGCCCTGATCAAGCCTGTAGGAGACTGCCTAGTTGATGAAGAGGCCCATCATGATTCCCTGGTGCAAGTGAATAAGATAGAGGAAACTGGTTGAGGAAATTGGCATCCTTTCTGTACTTAGCCAGACATGTCTGGCCAAGTAGGATTGTTCCTCTCAGCAGTCCTGTGGAAATATGGATGTGGTGTGGCCAGTTTTATCGGCTCCTTGTGTTGGTGTGAACTCTCATGCCAAGCTGAAATAAGAACTGGACAACTGTAAGGCAGAATAAATTCCTTATTCCCCTATAAATCATTTGATTGTGAATTTATTAGCAACAACACAGAATTTATTAGCAACAGTAGGTTTTGCTGCTTATTTGAAAAATCTTTTCCAGAAAAATAAATACTGACATTTCCTTTTTTGTTGTATTTCATTACATCTGGAATTCACTCTTGTTCATGGTTTAAGATCAAGCTCATGAATTGCTTCCCTGTGGATGACAGTGTCACTACACATTAAAATGATCTACCGCTTATGCATTTGATTTAAAATGCACCACATTTGTCATACACTTGATATGCTGTTGTTGCTCTAAGGAGACAGGCAGTGGGGGTAGGAGTTGGGTGGAGCAGAGGGGGCTTTAAGGAACTGGGACTGGGGCTGTGCTGTGTGAAAAGTAAGAGTCTTCATGGAAAGGGAGTCATCTGTAAATCACATCTGTACCTCATAACTTCTGCAGTCACAATGAAAGTTGGGAGACGTGGCATCTATCACCAAAGTGAAAAGAGTGACAACCACATCTATCCAAAAGAGCCATATGTCAACAATGGCTTGCAGGCTGATCCACAGGAGGGTTCAGGTGGGGAAAGCTTAAAATTAGATCTAACTTTTGACCACCAATGAGGGGGCAAGGAACCAAGAAACGGAACCTACTTGCCAAGTCTTCAGGAAAAATGTGGGTGTGACAATCAGCACCTGCAGCTGACTGCATAAACCATTGCAGAAGTAACCAGATCACTCGTTTCTGCGTAAGCTCCCATTCTGTGAGCAGTGGAAACTTAATCTCAGATCTGTGAAGCCCAAAGCCCACTGCAGGAAAAGGAAACATGAGCCTCTTAAGATGACTATGGAGGCCCAACTTGGAAGCAGAATGCTCCAGAGCAAGGGGCCCTCTCAGACTACAGTGGCCAGAGCCATCGCAGTGGTATATCCAGACATGGGATAATATTTAACACTAAACAGAAGAGAGCTGTGGAGTCATGAAAAGACACAAGCTATAAACTTGGAAGGTTGTATAATAACATTATATTATTCCAATTGTATGACATTCTGAAAAAGCAAAACTTTGGAAACAGAAAAAAAGATCAGTGGCTCTCAGGACTTAATGGAGTGGAAAGGATGAACAAGTAAGAACATGACACTTTCAGGGACATGAAGCTATTCCTTGAAACTGTAGTGGTAGTAGATGTGTAACAATGTTAGTTTTCTATAATATAACAAATGGCTATGGTAATTAACTTGTAGATGGAAAAGATTATTTTGACTCACAACTTTCCAGGTTTCAGGCCATGGTTAGCTGTTCTTGCTGCTTTAGACACAGGACAAGACAATATGCACCACTGTAGGAGGGCAAGACTACTTATTTCATGGCCAGGAAGGAAAAGACAAAAGAGGAAGGGATCAGAGTTCCACGATTCCCTTCAAGAGCATATGCCCCATGAGCTATAGACCGTCTAGAAGCCCTGCCCAATAGAGGTCCACAGCCTATCACTAGCACAATGCCCAGGAGCAAAGCTTTCCTATATGAACGTTGGGGAGGCTCGAGATTCAATGGCTCTATGAACTTGTTGACCCTCCTGGGATGTGCAGCAAGAGTGAACTGTATTGCAAGCTGTGCATGCTGGGTAACCACAATGTATTTATGCAGGAGCATCAACCCTACAGGCACACCCTGGGGGAATTGTGGTTTGGGGGGAGAATTATGTAAAAATTGTCTCTGTCCTTTCCATATATCTTTGCTCTGAACTTAAAAATGCTTTAAAAACAGTGAGAGTTAGAGAGGAATTTATTCCTAATGAAAAAATATGTGCCCAGCTACACAGGTAGACATGTTCCTTCTGGAATACTTCTTGAACATACGTTAGTTCTATAGGGAACAGAACAACAGCTTTGTTTCCATGTGTAGATTTGCCTGAATGTTGCTGATAAATATGCACCCAAACAACTTAGGGGAGCAAGAAGGTTTTATTCTTATGATTCTCCATTACAGTTCACAGTCTAGCATGGAAAAAGCACTCATACCAACACCAGGGAAATGGCCATATCATATCCATCAGGATTGCTGAAAGAAGGGCAAACTTCTTACTTTGCTTACTTTCCCTGAGCAGGTGGATAAATTAAGAGAACTGGTTCAGTAGTTTGGAATACTACTGGTTCTTACTATACTGGTTCTTGGAGCCCCACAAAAATCTATTGATGTCCCAGTTCTTTGTGATTGCACATGCCTGTTCACATCTTCCTATATACTTTAGGAATGGCTATATACTTTAAGCCATTTCTGGATTATTCAGAATAGCTAATGCTATGCAAATGCAGAGTAAATAGCTGTCACACTGCATAGTTTATGGAATAATAAGGGAAAAAGTCTGTACATGTACACATGCATCTCTTTTCAATTTGTGATTTAGAGGTGATTGAACTGGATGATCTGTGCACACGTAAGAAGACCAACTATAACTGCTCTCTAAAAGGCAGTGAAATATAGAAAGTATGACTGGCAGCCTTCAGCACAAGCAGCAACAGCAGCAAAACTCTTCAGCAGTGTCTTAATTGTCTTTAGTGACAGAGTTTTAGTCGAAGCTCACGATCCTAGTGCCTGTGTATACTTGGTCAAGCAACAACTTCAGATGCACATTTCCTTACCACACTGTTGTGACAGAGTATGAGATAAATACAAAAGGCTGAAACATAGCCCCACACGAAGAGGGGGCATATAGTTGTGGCAAAGGCAAAGACGTGTTGCTATTTGCTTTCTTCAAGTTCAACCTACACTGCTTCTGTCTGAAGAATCTTCTCATTCTCCACTCTTTCTCCCCTGACACGTCCTACGACCTCTGCCTGCCTCATTCTGAACGAGCCTGAGGAATTCCTGTTCTGACTTCCTCCTCCAGAAGGCTACTGATTGTTTAGAACAGGTTAGCTTCCCTGATCTCCAGTCTCGATGGGCCCTTGGTTCCATCAGGGAACAGAGGCCATGTATGTTTGTCTCTCTGTCTAGCACGCACAGTATCATAGTAATGACTCCACAAATATCTACTAAAAATGATATCACAACTCTACTGCCTTGGGAGTCAGTATAGACGAGATGCTACCTGAGTTCTTCCAAGAAGCAAGAACTCTCAGTCATAGATGAAGGAGACAGTCAGAAGCCCAGATAAACCCCAGGGTAAGGCAGAACAAAATGCAGCTCATGCTGAACCAGAAAGCAGCACTAGGCAAATGCCAGCTCTTCCAAAATGAACAAAACACAGGGTGCAACCTCCATTAGAATTCCAATGTTACATGTTGAAAAGGTAGAAAAGATTTTTAAAAATTTATTTATTTTAATTTTACAAGCATATTGAGTACTCCTCCCTACTTACCTCCATCCGTCTCCCCTTCCATCCCCTCACCAATCCATTCCACTCCTTCTTGCTCTCCTGCCTGGATCCTTCTATGGGTTCCCTCTGGCTTGTCTACTCTTGTGAGGATTCAGGCCTCTATGGCATACCAAGTTGCCCCTTCTCAGGTCATCCCATTGACAGGGGAGTTTCCTTTCACTCATCCAGCTCTAGTCCCTAGGGTTTCCACTCTGTGTTCTTATCTCTCCTGAGTTCCTCTGTAGTCTATGGGAGCATGTTGGTATATGAGTCATTATGCAGGTCTGGTAAGGACAAGTCTCACTGCAGTGAGTTCCTGGATGCAACAGTCCTTCCATGAATGGAATGTTTTGTCCAACTATGAACCTTCCCATCTTTAAGTTCGTACACTCTCACCGTCCCCTTGTCCATGAGGTCCCCTAAGCCTTAGAATGGGGAGAGACAGGAAGGCCTGATTCTGGGTGAGCAGTGTTGGGTCGCTGGTATTATGCAGCTAGCCGTTGTTGTCTACCTCAGTGGCCTAGGCTTCATCCTGGCAGGATACTGAGATTCTCTACCTCTATTATAAAAGAAGACTTCTAGGTCTTCTTCTATACTAAGTGCTCTTCAAATCTATGAGTATAATAGTAGGTATTTACAGAGCAGTTTGATGTACTGTCCTCTTACCTATAGGTTCATTGACTGTTTTTTCCCATTGATCTTTCCTTTCCTTTTTTTTAGGTTCTTATTCTAGTTAACAGTAACAGGAATGTGTTCCAAGAAAAGATTATTTTGAAAGATAGAAAAGAGTACTGATCTGAACAACAGGAAGTTAATAAGAACAGATAACTCATATACTTGCAGCTATGCTAGCCATGGGCAAGGGTGCTGAAACAAACACATACCCATCCTCGCAGGATTGGCCACTCTTGGTTATTAAAGAAGTTGGATGATGGATAAATGGGACTTAGTATATTTTTGCATATATTTACAGATGTTTCTATTTCTCATAGTTAAATGCTAGCTATAAGCAACAGAACAAAAAGAGGCTGTCTTAAGCTTCCCAGGTCAAGTTAACACATTCCCAATAGACAGACAAACTGCAGAAAGGCAGGGAGGAGAGCATTCAGCTGACCACCAAGCTGTGTTAATCTATATATTAGAAGGCGATGTATGTCCAGGACTTGACATTTCTCCCAGAGGGTCAGCTTCTCTGGAAGAGAAAAGTACTCCCCATTCACAAAGACATCCCAAGTAAAGAGATACATGGAAGAAAACTATGAACACATTACAAGAACTTCATTTGAATATTTAAGTGATATTAGGATAAAACATTTTTAAGTAATGAAAGTGTGCAGAATTCATTAAAAATTTGCCAGATGCTGAAAACAGTGGTGAGTAGCTGCAATTGCAGCACACCAGAGGCTGAAGTAGGATGGCAAAGAGTTTAAGGCCAGTCGGAGATACACAGTGTGTGCCAGGCCAGCCAGGGCAGCAAGATTGTCTTTTAAAAAAAGCATAAAATGATAAGCACATAAAGAAGATAAAACACATTAGCCTATTTAGAAAAATAGCTGGAATACAGATGCAGGCAAAACATTAAAGGCCTTCTGAACAGAGTCGCTCACAATGCCCTTTAAGATACAGACAAATGGCTGAGGAGAAACCAAACAGCTTACTGTACAGCAGATCCAGCTAGCATAAACCTGGGTTCTCCTCAGAAGTGACATTGAAAACAGTGTAGTTGACAATATGGATTGACTGCCACAGATGGATGTTCTGTGCTTGCATTTTCAGGTGTGAATTCTGTGCCTCTTTTGGACAGCCAATTTAGAAGTCATTCGAATTGAAAACATAAGCACTTATTGACTCAGTGGTTCCATTTGGAAAATATATATTATATAAATAAATTAGTATATTACAGATTGTTCAGTGATGTTTAATGAAGAAATTTGGAAGTGATAGCATCTAAAGATCAGAAGGTTTTTCTAATGAAAAAAGACTCAGATAAGCTTGAAGCATCATATGGGATTCATACATATTTGAAGAGTTAATTACACTTGGTGATATGGAAGGATGTCTGTGGTATATGTAAGCTGTGTAGTTTACAAAGGGAACCTCAGAGGGACATGTATTAGAGAGTGATAGGCATGTTTCTATAAAAGCAAGAGCACAACTGTACTCATATTTACAAATGTTAAGCACAGTTGTAGCCGTTCAGGGAAGTATATCATAAATAGCATTATTAATTCTTTACAACATGCTTTGGGTCCGTTGAGAGGCTCAGAGGGAAAAGGCGTTTGGTATTATGCCTAATGGCTTGAGTTCAACTGTGGTCCAGAACACACATTGTGGAAGGAGAGAACTGATTCTTGTAAGTTGTTCTGTGACTTCTATATGAATGTCTTAGCACATGCAAACAGACATACACTAAAAAAAGTAAAATAATAAAAACAAAAACCTTGCTTTACAAGCTAGAAAAACTTTACTAATTTTATATGAAATAACTTTGCAATAACTGAGAATTTTGATAAAAGGTGACAGGTCACACACACGCACATAAAAACACAAAAACAACAAGTAAGTAAATGGATAATTTGGAGGAAAGAGAAAGGCAAGCAAGAGCCAATAAGGACTCAGCTTCAGAATTCCAGTGAGGCATGCTGGGAAAACATGTGAAGAGGTTGAAGACCAGCAGGTAAAAGTTCACAGCAATGAAGCACAGCCCAGGTGTGGTGGGGAATCAGGTAGGAGTCAGAGACCTTATCTTCTAGCTTTGTAACCAGCATCTTAATATGATAAATGAGAAGAGTTGAAGAATTTAGTGGAGAAAGGAGACAAGGGCAAGTCAGAATGGAAGGGAAAAACACCCAGGCCCTGCTCTCTGCTTTTTACCAGTACAGGCTCTCAAGCAAAGCAGAACTGAGAGCTCAGGTCAGCAGATAAGCAAGGTGGCATCCCTAGAACCCACAAGTCAGGAGAGTTACCTGCTGCGACAGCTTTCATTGGAGGAAAGGATCAGTTTCCACCTGATGGTCAGCGCTGGGCAGTGCCTTGAGCGATGGAAATCAGCAAGACAGTAACTGGACTCCAGATAATGTTTTCTGGGTCAGTACTTGGGGTGGAGGTGGCACTGCTACCTGCAGGTGGCAGATGCAGGTTAAGGGGGATACAAGACAAACTCAGGTGTGACACCTGCAGGCTGGCTCTGCAGCCATATGTGGTACCCTTTACCAAAGACCACTCCTGTTGCTTCTCAGAAGAGGGTCTTAAATTTACTTCCATCTTCTATACCCCTTAAAGCAGCTGGTTCCCACCTGGATGCTGGTGTCCTCTGCCTCCTGAAATCGGAAACTACATGTTGTTCTTTTATTTTTGGGGGGAGCACAGTGTCTGGGAGGAGCTTCCTGTAGCAACCACATTCCTGGGGAAAGAGGACAGCTACCTCATCTTAGGGTAATGTCCGAGCAGGTCCTGGGAGCATGATATCAGCACCAGGTATTTTTAGGTCAGTGCCCTGGATCAAATGGCATTAGAAACCTCTGAAGCATTTCAGTAGTTGGAGCCAATGTGGAAACCCAATAAATGACTACCGCTTGGTCAATTTCTATAAAGACTACAATTATAGTTCTCATGTTTTCAATGTGCAGAGCCATTCCCTCCAATACTTGAACTCCTGGATTCAGCTTCTCACAGGACAACTGAATATTCATTCTCGTTCCTCTGTCTCAAAAGCAGAATAAAATGAAGACAAAGTGAAAACGTATCCGAAAAATCTTCACAGGTCATTGTACAAATTCAGGGGAAAATAGCAATGTGGCTAACTTGGACTTGATGTATATCCTCACAGAAGACAGAGTACAAAATTTTCAAACCATTACAAAAGGGAACATGCAATTCCCTTGTTGATTCCTCAATATTTCTGGAACATCTACTATGGCCAGGTTTCACTGGGGACATGTGTGGTTTGTCAGTGACCAGAAGTGAAGCTTCTTCTACCTATGATGCACATATCAACAGAGAATTCCACTTATTTACTGTGTAGCATGCCAGGAGATGGCCAGCTGCCACCTACCTGATGCCCACACCAACGTATCTGGGAATGTACCAACTTATGACTTTCTTTTGTTCTGAAACTCATAAAAGCTTATATAGTCACTGGACAATCGTTAATGCTGAGAGCTTACAGATGCGCACATGTGTCTACAGGGAAGTATATGGAGCAGAGGTGGTTAGAGCTGAGGTCTTGGGGCACAGTAAGTCTACGCCACTTCTGTTTACTTCCTGTGTGTGGACCTAGGAGTCGCTGCAGACTTTGGAGCTTCGGCTGAAGCACTGAAGCCCGAAGGCTCCCAGGCTCTCTTTGGCAGAGGTTCTCTGTACAGATGGCTCAGGGGAGGGTGAGGAGTGGGAGGAAGGAGAGGAGCTAGGCAATGAGTCAGGAGGCCCATGCCTCATCCTCAGGAGGAGGAAAAGGGTCCAGGAGGATGACAGCAGAGCAATGATGAGAAAGGGCTAAATTCTGGATATATCCTGACAACTCAAATTTTAAAAGAACCCAAGAGAATGGAATAAACAAGATAGAAAAGACTCAGAAGAAAGGAAACAGTAAACAGAGAGTGCAAAAGGAAATGGGTGGATGTAATCCCAAACGTGAACTCATTAAGTTAAATTAAATGTAAAGAAACAGATGCTTCAGTAAAAAGCAGTACATGATATACTGACAGCAAAGTTCAACTCTAGACTGGTTCAAAAAGAGTTCTGAAAAAGGATGACAAAGAATGGATGCAAATAATGCAAAAATAGACAGGCAAGAAATATGCTGGTGAGCTGCGACCAGCAGGGACTCTGTGCAGCCAGGTTACCAGCAGCCACAAGGTTGGGGTTAGAAAGCATCTGTTAGTGATGCCAAGAAGTACTTCATGATGGTGCAATCAGAACTGAGCATATCACTGACAAAATTTATCCAAAGCTCTTATATTTCCAAGTGCTGAGTGTTAAAAATACATGTAACATCATATCTCGGACATACATAGTATTGAAAAATTTCCAAAGAATCAAACAACATGGATCATGTTCTCTGATTATACTGTGATTAAAGAAGAAAGTTTACCTGCAAGTATCCATAAGGTTAGATTTAATGTGCATATCAAAGCAACCAGAAGATTGACCTCAAAAGCAAAGGAGGGTACAGTGGTAGTGGGTAAGTGTACAGAATAAAAGGATGGGCTAAAACCTGATCATGTTAGGAGCTAGGTAGCAGGCATACAGCGAATTTTGTTACTGTTCCATGTACATTTATAGAAGTTTAATATATTCCATAATGCAATGCCCAAAAATAGAAATAAAATAAAGTCAGTAGAAAGATATCACTATGAAAAAGAAAATGCAATGAATAATTGAAAAGAGAAAGAAAAAATCACAACTGAAATAATGAAATATGTATAGCAGATGACAAAATATTTTATATCATAAATTGTGGATCCAGTTTAAGGAAGGAAGTATTTATTTTGGTTCATAGTTTCAGGGGATAGAGTCCATCTCACAGGAGAGATATGGAGGCAGGATCAAGAGCAGCTGGCCACATTGCCTCCAGTCAGGAAGCAGAGAGATGGATGCTAGTAACTGAGTTTGCTTTCTCCTTTTTACTCAATCTGAGAGCCCAGAATACAAATGGTATCACTTACATTAAGGTGTGCCTTCCTTCAGTTAACCTCTCTAGATAATCTCTCATAGAAATGTTCAGAAATTTGTTTTCAAAGTGATCCTAAATTTCACCAAGTTTGCAATCAAGATTAAATCTCAAGGCATATGTATCTATATATATGAAAATTAGAAAAAAAGGTTTGTGAACCAAGAAGCTATTTCAAAAAGTTAGGAAAAGTAGCAAAAAGAGCTATAGCAGTATGTTTGTCACCACCAAGAGTGCTGTACTTTTCAGGGCACTAAGTGATCATTCCTTTTTATCAGCAAAACTAACCAAAATAAACACAAGAAATTACAAGATGATAGTAACGACCCCAAATAAAGAACACAGACAGAATCAGCCAAACCAACCATTACTTTTTTGAAGAGAATAATGCTGGATTATAAATTCTGGTGTTAAGAAACAAACCCCAGGCCTCAAATCCACTAGGCAAAAACAGGTAGTTCTACCTCTGAGCTACATCCAGCTCTCCACTCTCCTTAAATTAGTGATATGTTAATCTTCAAAACATTAGACAAATTCAAAATTCTGAGACAATGGCAATAAATTGCAGCCATTAATACTCTATCAGAAAAATCCTACATATTCAGAAACTAAATAACAGGCAAATAATTCATGACCTGAAGTGGAAATTGCCAGAAAATTTAGAAAATATTTTAAATTCAAAGATAATAAAAACTTCACAAAGTTGTGGCAACATGTCCAAACTGTGCACCAGGAGTTTCTAGAATTAAAACACACGGAGGAAAAGATGAAAGGCTAGAAGTTAAAAACTTAAGATTTTATCTTAACTATCTATGAAAGATAAGCAAATCAGGATTTTATCTTAACTATCTATGAAAGATAAGCAAATCAAGACCAAAGTTGGTATAAGGGAAGAAGGAAGAAAAAGAAATTAGCAAAGCAGAAAATAAAGATCATGTTGGCAATCCCAGGACTCAAGAGTAGAAGCAGGCAGATCGTCAGTCCGAGGTCAGTCAGGCTGCAAGTTAGCAAGACCAGGTCTGACAAAACCAAAACCAGAAAATGAACACAAATAAAAAAGACAAAATTTGGTTCACCAAAAAAACGAGTTTATAATAAAGTTTTTTTTGGGGGGATGAGTTTGTTAGTTTGACATCCACATTATCAACAGTAAAAGAAGATCCTATGCACAGAAAAATAAGAAAGTGTCAATATTCTATATAAATATCATAATTAGGCAATTTAGTCGATAGGAAAGTTTCTTTAACAATTCAACTTACAAAACATGACATGATAAAATAATTTGAATAACATTTAATTCTGAATTGACATCTGTTAAAGAACTATTTATCATGAAAATTCTCATCTTAAAAATAAAAAGACAGATTATCTCTACGATGCTGGGATTCAGCAAACAAATACTAAAAACAGTTTCCCAAGATTTGCCTGAGGATAGCATAACTCTAGTAGACAAATTAGAATAATTCATTAAGGGGACTGACAGGATGGCTCAGCAGGTAAAATGTTTGCTGTGTGAGCTCATGACTTACAAAATATAAAAGAGACCTAAGGCCAACCAGAGTATGTCTCATGTAGAATTGAGTTACCTCTTACAAACAAATAATACTACTATTTCAGGAAAATATAAAAGAAAGAAATCAACTTTAACAGTGATTCATTTTTTAAATCCTGAAAATATGAAATTTCTCAACGGATACAGGATATATTTTTTTTAAAAAAGAAGAGCAGCAACTTGGTATACCAAAGAGGCCTGAACCCACCACAAGAGTAGAAAAGCCAGAGGGAATCCTGGGGTCCATAGAAACATAGAGGCAGGCAGGTGGGAGGGAATGGGAAGGAGGGATGATGGAAGCAAGGATAAATACCCAATATGCTTGTAAAAGTAGAAAAGTAAAAAATAAAATAAAATGAAAGCTTTTTCTTTAAAAAATTCTATATCTAACATGAATTGTTCCCTCTCATGATTAGGAAAATTTCAGATATTCAGTATTAATAGTCGTATATGAATTGCTAGCAGTAAGGTTTTTATTTATGAATCATTATTTCCCCATCTCTGCCCTCATCTTCTTGCTCACATCTAGCAATTAGCATTGTGCCCTCATCTTTTCTCTTTTTTTGGATAAAGATGTTAAGGAAATACATTTGAATTATCAGGTGATACCTATTTTCTGCTATTAATTTAGTTCATTTAACATGATAATCTCTAATTCCACATACATTGCTAAATTGACAGAGTTTCCTTAATTTCTGACTCTTGTAAATACTTCTGCTCTGAACTTGGGAAGAGATAAGTGCCTCTGACTGATTTTACTTCCTCTGGATGAATGTGTACTGCTTGGATGGCATAGTTATGTGTAGCTATACTTTTAATTTCCTGAAAAACTTTCAGATGGTTCTCCATAATAAAAAATAATTTATATTCCCATCAACAATATGCACCTGTTTCCCTTCCTCTGCATCTTCATCTGTAATTGTCTTAGGACTTTATATCACAGTTACTGATGGTGTAGAGAAATCCTCATTGAAATACTAGTTTTCATTTTCCTAATGATTCGTGATGATTGTGTTATGTGCTCTATTAATAAATATCAATGTAGATCAGCTACTCAATTATTTTTGTTTTAATGTTTTTTTCTCCCACATTTTTTTCCTAACCATACAAGCTCAACAGGTACCCTGTCCTTTCCTTCTCTCCTCCCCTCTTCCAGTGCCTCCCCTTTCTTCCCTCCCATCCCCTGGGGCATCCTTTTGTAGGACCGCCAAACCTCCCTCTGAATCCTTCACCCTAGTAAGGGATCAGGAGTCAGTGGCATAGCCTGGAGCACCTTCTTGGGTTCCCTTGCCTCTAAGAATCCAACTGCCTGGAGCTTTCTCCCCTGTGATCCATGCTAGATTTTGGGGGGTTGTTGACATGTCAGCTATAGTGCAGGTCAGGCGATGTCCAATTCTGACTACTGTAGCTATAACTTGTGTGGAGAATCCTGCATATTGTTGGTCCTCCCCATCTTTAGGCTCTTACAATCTTGCTGCCCCCTCTTCCACAAGGTTCACTGAGCTTTAGGATGGGGAGAGATTAGGCTGGTCTGGTTCCAGGTGATTAATGTAGGGTCTTCAGTGTTCTGAATTATGGTTTGCTATTGTTTTCAGTTAAAAGTTAAATATTGAAATGCCATATAACCCTGCTATGCCACTACTGGGAATAATCCCCTACAATGCAGAAATTCACTACAGTGACACAAGCACAACCATGTTCGTTGCAGCACTATTTACAATAGCAAAGTCATAGAATCAACCCAAATGCCCAATAGTTGATGAATAGATAATGAAAACGTGGTACATTTATACAATGGAATACTACTCAGTCATCAAAAAAGATCAATTAGTGAAATTTGCCAGGAAATGTATGGAATCAGAAAAAATTATATCCAGTGAAGTATCCCAGACATAGAAAATTAGACAATGTATGCACTCCCTAATAGGTGGATCCTAGTTCCAAACCCACTCAATGACATACATATTCAAAGGTAAATCTCTGCAATATCTATTGTAATCACAAAGGATTATAAACAGGAGGGAAGGGGAATGAGGGCCTCAAAAAAAAAAGAGATAGGGGATCATGCTTCATTTGAGAAAATAGGCACGGTCATATATTGCATGTAAGTAGCGACACATCTGGTGCAGCTCACTCACTTCCCTTCTTGGTCACTTGCAACTGAACAGGTTTGTTCTCACCAATCAGGGAGGATATAGGGACCTGCAGAAGATAGACGGTAACCATCCAGCAAAGGGACACTGCCCCCCCCCACACACACACAGCTAAGTCTCCTATTCTTCCATCTACCTTTGAGTCTCCTCTTATATTAAGATCTTCATTTAAACAGTCTTTTATCTTTGGTTAGGAGGTGACCTTCGATACCAATCAGGTTGTAGCCAAGGGGGTGCAGAAAAAGCTAGCAGCAAGTTTATAAAGGAACACAGTAACAAAAGAAAAGTTCCTTTTTGCTGACACACTGTGTCAATATAAAAGCTCTACAATGAATAAAGACAGTCAGCAAGGCTGAAATCCATAAGACTGTGCTGCAGTTCTCTTCTGTTGCTGTGATAAGTACTCTGACCCAAGCAACTTAAGGAAAAAATGTTTATTATTTGACTTATGGTTCCAGAGGGCATAATGTCCATTATGACAGGAAATACAAAGTGAAAGGTACAGAGAGCAAAATGGGATGCTGGCTCATGTTATAGCAGTCACCAAGAGGACAGTTACCAAACCTTAACCCCCTAACCCCCAAGTGCTTCCTCCACTAAAGCTTCACCTCCTATAGATTTCATGAGCTCGCCAAACGGTTCCACCAGCTGGAGACCATGTATGGAAAAACATGAGCTTGTGTGGGATAACTCACTTTCAAACTATGATAGGTTGATACACTGAAATGTTAAATGTATTTCCACACATTAGTGAAAAACATTTAGAAAATGAAATTAGAAGAAATCAATTTATAATGACTTTGAAAAATTCAAAATAATTTCTGAATAGTAGAAGCAAATTATTCCAAGACTTTCACTATGGAAGTGCAGAACTCTGCTAAGTAAAATTAGAGAAAAGCTAATTAAGTGGAGAGTGGACTCAAAAGGTCAACACCATGGGTTGTTCTACAAAAATTAACTTGGATTCAGTGTAAATCTATCTTAAAAATGCCATTATGTCTTTTTGTAGGAAATGACTTTAAACTTTAAGGCAAAATGCAATTCGATTGAGAAAAGCGTAAGTTATTTTTCAGGGTATGAAATTGGAAGTGTTACATAATCTGAAGTTATTATAAAGTCATAGAAAAATCATAGAAAATGCTAGAAAAAATCATAGAAAATCGTAGAATAAAATAGAATAATTCTCAGAAGTAAACATTATATATGTTCAAGCAAGTCAACACAGTGCTGGAAAAGAGTTGTGTTTTCTTTTTTTTAAATTATTCAATTGTGCATATGTGCATGTGCGCGTGTGTGTATGTATGTATGTGTGTGTGTGTAGAACCATGGATGAATTCGGGAACCACCATGGACCCCTCCACCTCCTCTTTGTTTACTCTACCCAGGAATTCACAGGCTCTGCCTTACCAGGACCAGAAACACAGGCTGCCCCTGCTTCTGCCCAGCATCTATACATGGGGTCTAGGACCCGAACTCAGGTCATTCTGCCTGCAAGGCAGAGCCTTAAGCCCTGAGCCATCTCTCCAGCTCCAAGAGTTGTGTTTTCTAATCAAGAAAAATGTACCTTGTTTGCCCAGTACACACATAAAAATTAATACTCTTCAATTTTTCAGCTGGGATGAGTGAAGATGTAATATAATGCAGAGAGGCATGATCCTAAATGATATGTCAGGTTTTTATCAGAATATGACACATTAAACTTTTTCAAAATCCTGAAAATTGGAGGAGTCAAAAGAAATTTCACACTGGATGCAGAACATTATTTTAATTTATATCTAAAATCATATTTATGATTTTATGGTGAAATACTGATTTGTGTTCCTTTAGGATTAGTGACAAGTTCAGCACATTCACTATTAAGACTGGTATGTGAATTCCCTAGCAAGCTTATAAAGAGGCCAAAGTAGTCTTTTATTTGTATGAAACCAACAAATAAAAATTAAAAGAAAAAACACAACTCCATATGTATATTTCAATTACTGCAAATAAAACTGCAATAGTAGGTTAAAAAAGAAAACAGACACATCATAATTTAGGAAATTATTTACAAGACTTTTACTTGGCAAGTCACTTATTTTTAACTTCTCTAAAAAAACTTCTATGACAATAATGAAAGAGAAAATCCTCATTTAAAAATGGACAAACTTTTGGAAAAGAAAATGGTAATATAGAAATAGGAATATATAAAGGAATTGGAAAAACAGAATATCTAAATAGAAAAATGAGGGAAAACTGAAGAATGTTCTCACCAGTTCACACATCAGGCCTGCACTTCAGTTCATAAAAGGATACACAAAGAGGGAAAAGAAAAGAAATAGCAAAAATTGTCTTAAGATGCTTCTTGAAAAAGCCACAGGTGATTAAACAAAATTACCAGTACCAGGTATGTGATACCTCTAAATGAGCAGTTAGTAAGAGAAATTCCAAAAGCCTTCCAAACAATGTGAGCTTTTGCCATTGCTCTTGATTGCTCACTAGAACCTAAAGGTGACACTTATTGCTGAAGACACCATACATGGTGATCAGAGGGCATGTAGAAAACAAGCTAAAAATGATCTGACGCTTCCTCTGTGCTAGCTTTACTAGGTTGCTATGCGCTGCTGGGAGAGATAAACCATGAACAGCATTATCTAATTGTGTATTCTGCAAGCTACAACCAGCATGGGAAGATGTGTTCACTAGTGCAATAGTGGCATGAATGTAATAGGTTAATCAGCCTCCTTTGGATTAGACTTAAGCCTGTTCTTGGGTAGTAACCTCATGCCTGGTACTGGAAACCAGGCAAGAATCTGTGAATGAGGAAGTCATAGGCCCTATGGGGAAAGCAAACTATTATTGTTTTGCTATGAACATGATATTAAACTGTCTTCTAAATATTTGTCATTAAATCCATTGCTTAGTGCAGCTCTCGGTTCCCGACAGGAGCTTCTTTTTGAAGAGGGTAGTAAATAGTCAATACGGAGAATCATAACAGAGAAAAAGAACTATAAAGTATTCAGCCCTAAAATGAACATCTGTAACACACACACGCACACACACACACACACACACACACACACACACACCAAGACTCAGGGAACACTGCAGAAGAGAGGCTGGTAAGAACATAAAGCCAGAGAGTGGTGAGAGGTGCTGTCGGACCGAATCTTCAGGACATGAGAGAGATGCTGCACCCATGAACTCATGGCAGCATATTTACTTTCACAAGACCTGCACAATATTTGGCCTATAAACATCCATCATGGAAGAGGAAAGTTCTTTTGAGACACCACATCTTCCTGATGAAATATTTTATAAAAGACTCAGTGAGACATACACAGACTGAATGCCAGAGGGAGACTGGTTGGGGTAAAGAAAGTCTTCAATGGGAGGAAGAAGAGTTGCAATCAGGTAATGAGAGGTGAATAAAATAAGTAAATAAATACTATAAAAAATTCAATGCTAAAACATCCTAAGAATTGTTATTAAAAAACAGACTGTCATGCTCCATAAAAAAATGCAAGACTCAACTATGTAATAGTCACAAGGGACTTGCTTGAAATGTAGACACAGATAGCCTGAAAGTAAAAGGGTGGAAAACTCTGTGTGTGTGTGTGTGTGTGTGTGTGTGTGTGTGTGTGTGTGTGTGTGTGTGTACATGGGGACATGAGCATGTGTATGCTTGTGTATGTGCATTTATGTGTTTGTATGTGCATGCATGTTACAAACTTGGAGTATAGAGAAAAACTGGGTGTAAAAGAAATGCTACTTGATACCAACTAGAATAAATGCTACTGAAAGTCTGATAGCATCAAATGTCAACAAGATTTGATACCTCAGGGTGGAACCAAAATGACACAACTCATCTGAAAAAAACACATCATAATTGTATAAAACAACCTTATGCCCCTGGTGTTCCACTGATGGAAGAGTAATAAATGAACACCTGGTCCCTCACAAAGACCAGGGCATGAAGGATCAAAGCAGCCTGAGTCAGTCACACAAGAGGGGAAGCAGCTCAAATGCCTACCCACAAGAGAACAGGATGCTTCGGAATGGAATACTTAACTATTCCACAGTAAAAGGGAATGAAGTATGAGATTCTCAGCCATATGGACAAAACTCAGAGAAACTAAAACCACTAGAAGTCATGTTACACAAAATCCCTTTAAATGAAGATTTGACTGGACATAATGGGCAGGTGTTTCTGGAAATCACAGCTTCTGGGAGGTATGACATGAATGGAGCAGAATGAAGCTTCCCAGAATAAACTAGAGTTTATGATATACATTTTGAGAGGCCTGTTAACATGAATAACACATTTGTTGGAGTCGATATTGTGTTCCTAAAATACACATTTCATTTATGGCATTTTACTTAAAAATACTCCCAGGCAAATACTGAGCTATAATTCATTTTTTAAAATTTATATTTATAGCAATTGTGGTGTGTGTCTTGCAAATATCCATTCTTGGTGTATGAAGAAGGGAGATAGTCAATTTTTCAGGGTAGACACAAGACACAGTAGCTCAAGAAGTAACTGAAATTGCCTTCACTAAGAATGGATAGATGCCTCAACTTCAAACTCCTTCTGTGTAACACACTAGGGCATACTCGATTCTGCTTCTGTGGGGTCATGACAGAATGCTTCAACCAGACTAATAATCAAAGAACAAAGAACATGGAAATTGAGAAACTTTCTACAAATTAACTGGTTCATAATCTTAAAAAATCTTCTAAGTCAAGACCAAGATTTAGAACCTGTTCCTAAGTAAAAGGGACTTGATGGAAAGTGGACCCTCCTCCCCAGCTGAACTAAGCGACTGGCACAAAGGGCACTGCTGGGAGAATGATGAGATAACAGGGCAATGCCATTGTAAAATTTCCTGAGTTGCAGAATTGCAGTGTGATTTTGTAAGATAATGTCCTTTTAATAAGCATTCCTTGAAGTGTTTGTGATAAAGGAACACAATTTCTCTAAAAATGTTACATAGTTTTAAAATGAGAGATAAATATACATAAACATAAGTTCACATATATACATACATATCTGTATACATATATGAATAATTCTTGCTTTGCATTACACAAGAACAAGAAGTACAACTGAGAAAGAATGCTTACGCTGGCAATTGTTAATAAAGGTAAAATATGTGTGGGGTTCCTCTTCTATACATGTAGAAATACATCAAAATAAGAAAACTGAAAAGGCTAGTTGTGCTTATGGGACCATAAATTAGGAAAACTACCACAGAAAACTTCTTGGCAGTATATATCAAGGCAGATAATGTAAATACTTGGTAAACCAGCAATTCCATTTCTACAAATTCATTTTGCAAAAATACAGAGACACAACCATTAAAGAATACACAACCCACAGCAGCATTATAATAATACAGCATGCCTTTGCATCATTATATCATAATATCTTCATTGATTGCACAAATTCAAGACACTTGGAATGCCTTCAAAAATGTAGAATTGTTACGAATAGTATGAAAAGTTGCTGGATTCATTGGTTATCAACAGCATGAACAGTAGAATCAGGTTCTAACGATGCTTTACTGAATAAAGTGGCTTTATAAGACAGTCCTACATTTACCTCTCATTTTGAAAACCACAGGAATCAGTGCTATCACACCATTCATTTTCCCTGAGAAACTGACCAGCATGTACACTAGGATACAGGTCATTGGAGGCGGCCCTTGCTCTGAATATCAAGAAACAGAAATGTCTTAAATAGTAAATTGCAAGTAAAAAATTCATGAATGAAATATTATTAAGTAGTAAATAGGAAGAGATTCCACATCCTCATAGTAACACTGGTAAACTTTGAAGCATATACTGAACAGAAAAGAAAGATACTTTAAAAAATATATACATGGTTCTTTTTTAAGCTGGAGAGATGGCTCAGGGGTTAAGACTATGTCTTGTAAGCAGAGGGTCCTGAGTTTGGATTCCAGGTCCCATGTAAAAATGTCAGATGGAAACAGTCGTGGCCTGCACTTCCAGCCCCAGTGGGCAAAGCCTGGGAAATCCCAGAGCAAAACAAGAAGGAGGTAGAAGCAATCCAAGATGATTCCCAAAGTCACCCTTGGTCCTCCACAGAGACATACAGTTCCCTCTAATACACACACAATAAATAAATAAAATATTTTTGAAAATTCACATATGGTTCTTCTAAAACCTTTTCCAGCCTCACCGTGACATAGGTAAGCTTCGCCCCCGCCCACCCCCAGAACCCCAGGGAGCCAGGCAGAGCGTGGGAGGAGGAGGACACCCCCTTGCGCCCGGGCCCCGCCCCAGCTCCCCCAGGTTAAATAGCGCTCCCCGCCGATGCCCCATTCTCCCTTCCCCCACTCCGCCACCCAGGAGGCGCGCGCCCGCCTGGTCCAGCCGGGCTCACCACGACCTAGGTAAGCTCAGTCCCTGCCCACCCCCAGAAACCCAGGCCAAATAATTCAGTTTAGTGAAAAACACACAGAAATTGAAAGATCTTAAGAGTTAAAACGACAATGCCAAAGTCAAAGTGCAAATCCATGAGAAACAACACTCAAGTAAACAAATCTCCCACTGAAGGAATTAATCCCATAATGTTAGACTCCAACCAGAACAAACCCACGGAAAATGGCCATGAAAGCCTGACCCAGAATAACGACTTTCAAAATATGATCATTACCATGTTCAAAATTATGAAAGAGGAAATCTGGGAGGAATTACATAATCGATCAATTGCTTTGAAGAGGAATACAACAGACACTTGGAGGAGTTAGAAAAACAGTGCAAGAAACAAAAACTGGCATAGAGCAGTTAAAACAGACTCAAGCAGAGTTTAAAACTGAGCTAAAAGATAAGTTATCTTCAACCCAGAACTCCACTGTGAGTCTTATCAGCAGAACTAGGGAAGCAGAAAACAGAATTTCAGACCTTGAAGATAAAGTGGGAGTATTAACCAGCTCAATGGAAGAGGTTGTTAAAGCCAAAAGGATACTTCAGAGAAATATCCTGGAGATATGGGACACCCTGAAGAAGCCTAACATGCCTATTCATGGAATACCAGAGCAAGAATCTCAAAATACCACACCTGAGGAAATTTTTCAAAGGATCATCAAGGAAAACTTTCCTCATCTAAAAAAAGAGAGGCCCAGGGCTGGAGAGGTGGCTCAGGGGTTAAGCTTCCGCCTTGCAGGCAGAAGGTCCTGAGTTTGGATCCTAGACCCTACCTATAGATGCGGGGCAGAAGCAGGGACAGCCTGCATTTCTGGTCCTGGTAGGGCGGAGCCTGTGAATCCCAGGGCAGAGTAAACAAGGAGGTGGAGGCGGTCCATGGGGGTTCCTGAATTCGCCCATGGTTCTACACACACACATACATACATACACACACCCGCACACACACAATTGAATAAATAATAATAATAAAAAATTTTTAAAAAAGAGAGGCCCATACATATACAAGAGGCATTCCGCACCCCAAACAGATATGACCAAAACAGAAGCTCGCCACTAGCAAATAATAGTTAAAACACTCCACATTCAAGATAAAGAACTGAGAGCTTCAAGGGAGAAAAAACAAGTCACTTTTAAAGGTAAACCTATTAAAATAACAAATGACTTCTCAGTCGAAACAGTAAAAGCAAGAAGAGCTTGGAGAGACATACTCCAAGTACTGAATGAGCAAAAATGTCAACCCAGGCTGATTTACCCTGCAAAACTATCCGTCATGATGGAGGGAGAAAGAAAAATCTTCCAGCACAAAGACAACTTGAAGGGATACATGTCCACCAAACCAGGCCTTCAAAAAATGCTAGAAATGATACTCAAGCATGAAGAAAAAAACAGGCATATCCAGGAGAACAGAAGGCAAGTATAACACCATTAAAAGCAAAGCAATATACTTATAAAAACTACTAAACATAATAAATGTCTGGAATTAACAATAGTCTCTCCATTATAACACTAAATGTTAATGGAATTAACTCACCGATCAAGAGACACAGATTACAAACTTGGATTATAAATCACAATCCATCAATCTGCTGCCTGCAGGAAACCCATCTCACCACAAAAGATAGGCATGCCCTAAAAATAAAAGGCTGGTCAACAATTCTACAAGCTAATGGAAGCAGAAAACAGGCAGGGGTAGCCATTATGTTATCAGACAAAGTGGACTTCAAACCAAAAAAAATTATAAGAGACACAGATGGATACTACATTTTAGTCATAGGTACAATTCACCAGGAAGACTTCACAATACTGAACATATATGCACCCAATATGGGCCCCTTCACATTCATTAAGAAAACCCTACAGCATCTAAAGCAAGAAATCAACCCCCAGACGATAATTCTTGGGGACTTCAACACCACCCTCTCAACATGGGATAGATCAACAGGTCAAAAGCTTAACAGAGACACTTTGGAACTTAATCAAACCCTTAAAGAAATGGACCTTACAGATCTCTATTGAACTTTTCACCCATGCACCAAAGATTACACATTTTTCTCAGCAGCACACAGAACTTTCTCCAAAATAGATCACATATTGGGCCACAAAAATGAAGCTACACATATACAAAAAAGTTAAAATTCTAATCTGTGCCCTATCAGACCACCACGGCCTAAAGCTGGACATCCACAACACAACAAACAAGAGAAAATACACTAACTACTGGAAACTTAACAATATGATGCTGAATGAGAACTGGATTCAGGAAGAAATTAAAAAGGAAATTCAAGATTTCCTGAAAGTGAATGATAACGAAAATACAACTTACCAAAATCTCTGGGACACAATGAGAGCTGTTCTAAGAGGTAAGTTCATAGCTCTTAATGCCTACATCAAAAAAATGGAAATATCAGAAATAAACAACTTAACAATGCAGCTTAAAGCTTTAGAGAAACTAGAGCAATCTGATCCCAAAAGTAGTAGAAGAGAGATTAGCAAAATAAGGGGAGAAATATCTGAAATCGAGATTAAGAAAACAATAGAAAAAAATCAACCAGTCAAAAAGCTGGTTCTTGGGGCTGGAGAGGTGGCTCAGGGGTTAAGCCTCCGTCTTGCAGGAGGAGGGTCCTGAGTTCGGATCCCAGATCCCACGTATAGACGCCAGGCGGAAGTGGAGGCGGCCTGCGCTTCTGGTCCTGGTAGGGCGGAATCTGTGAATCCCGGGGCAGAAGGAGGTGGAGGAGTCCATGGTGGTTCGCGAATTCGTCCGTGGTTCTACACATACACAGACACACACACACAAACAGACACGCGCGCACACATACACACGCACATGCACACAGTTGAATAAATAATAATAAAAAAAATTAAAAAAAAAAAAAAAAAAGCTGGTTCTTTGAAAAACATCAAAAAGATTGATACACCCCTAGCTAAATTAACCAAAAGCAAAAGAGAGAAAACCCAGATTAAAAAAATTAGAAATGAACATGGAGTTATCACTACTGATACCCAAGAAATCCAGAGAATTATAACATCATATTTCAAAAACTTATACTCTGTGAAGTTTGACAACACAAAAGAGATGGATGAATTTCTAAGTAAACACAACTTACCTAAATTGAATCAGGAAGTTGTGAATTATTTAAATAGTCCTATAACATATAAGGAAATTGAGGAAGTAATCTTGAATCTTCCCACCAAAAAATGTCCTGGACCAGATGGATTCAGCACAGAATTCTACCAGACATTTAAGGACTTAATAACATCAATACTCCTTAAACTGTTCCATCAAATAGCAAAGGAAGGAACACTACCAAATTCCTTCTATGAAGCTAATATCGTCTTAATCCCAAAACCTAGTAAAGACTCACTTAAAAAAGAAAACTATAGGCCGATCTCTCTGATGAACACAGATGCAAAGATTCTCAACAAAGTCTTAGCAAATCGGATTCAAAAACATATCAAAAAGATCATTCACGGGGACCAAGTAGGCTTCATCCCCGGCAACCAAGGTTGGTTCAACATACACAAATCAATAAATGTAATTCATCATGTAAACCAGTCCAAAGTCCAAGACCACATGATACTCTCGATAGATGCAGAAAAAGCTTTTGACAAAATCCAACAGCCTTTTATGATCAAAACGCTAGAGACTGTAGGAATGGAAGGAACCTTTATCAATATAATAAAAGCTGTATACAACAAGCCCACAGCAAGGATTATGCTCAATGGGGAACAATTGGAAGCATTCCCACTTCGATCAGGAACTAGACAAGGCTGTCCACTCTCACCACTTCTATTCAATATTGTACTTGAAGTCTTAGCTGAAGCCATAAGACAAGAAAGGGACATAAGAGGGATTCAAATCGGCAAGGAAGAAGTCAAGCTATCCCTCCCTATTTGCAGATGACATGACCTTATACCTGAGTGATCCCAAAAACTCCACCAGGAAGCTCCTGGAACTAATTGAGAAGTTCAGCAGGGTGGCAGGATACAAAATAAATGTGCAAAAATCAGAGGCCTTCCTATATGCTCAGAATGAAAGAAGTGAAAAAGCCTTGAGAGAAACAATCCCATTTACTATAGCCCCTAAAAAAATGAAATACCTTGGTATAAACCTAACCAAGGAAGTAAAAGACCTTTACAATGAAAACTTTAAAACCTTAAAGAAAGAAATAGCAGAAGATACCAGAAGGTGGAAAGACCTCCTTTGTTCCTGGATTGGCAGAATCAACATCGTAAAAATGACCATCCTACCAAAGGCAATATACAAATTCAATGCTATACCAATTAAAATCCCAAAGCAATTCTTCAAAGAAGTTGACCAAATAATCTCAAAATTCATATGGCGGCACAAAAGACCCAGGATAGCAAAGACAATCCTGAGTAACAAAAACACTGCTGGAGGTATTACCATACCAAACCTTAGTCTATACTACAAATCCATAGTTGTAAAGACAGCCTTGTACTGGCTCCAAAATAGACACACAGATCAATGGATAAGGATTGAAGACCCAGACATAAGCCCACAAAAATACAGCCATTTGATCTTTGACAAAGGGGCCAAAAGAATCCAATGGAAAAAGGACAGCATCTTCAACAAATGGTGCTGGCAAAACTGGATCTCCACATGCAGAAGATTAAAGCTGGACCCGTACTTGTCACCATGTACAAGACTTAATTCCAAATGGATCAAGGACCTTGATATAAGGCCAGAGACTATAAAAACCATAGTTGAGGATAGGGAACTCCCTCAAGCTGATTGGGCTAGGCCAACATTTCCTAAACAGACATCCAATGGCACAGTCACTGCTACCAACTCTCAACAGTTGGGATCTTGTGAAATTAAAGAGCTTCTGTTCAGATAAAGAGATTGTCACACGAGCTCAAAGGCAACCCACAGAATGGGAGAAAATCTTCACTAACCACATATCTGATAGAGCTCTAATGTCCAGAGTGCACAAAGAACTTAGAAAACTAAATACCAAGGAAACCAATGGCCCAATTAAAAAATGGGCCCTGGAACTTAAAAGAAACTTTACCAGGGATGAAATTAAAATGTCTAACAAATATCTTAAAAAATGCTCCATTTCCTTAGCCATCAGGGAAATGCAAATCAAAACTTCCCTGAGATATCATCTCACCCCGGTCAGGATGGCAAAAATCCACAATACAAATAATAACAAATGCTGGAGAGGATGTGGAGAGAGGGGAACTCTCCTATATTGCTGGTGGGAATGCAGGCTCATACAGCCACTCTGGCGAGCCATCTGGAGATTCTTAAAGAAATTAAAGACTGAAATGCCATATGACCCTGCTATTCCACTTTTGGGAATAACCCCCCATACAGCAGAGGTTCACCTCGATAGCACAAGCATGACCATGTTCATAGCAGCACTGTTTACAATAGCAAAGTCATGGACGAGTGTATAAGGAAACTGTGGTACATCTATACAATGGAGTACTACTCAGCCATCAAAAATGATGAATTACTGGAATTTGCTGGGAAATGGATGTCATTAGGAACAATTATATTAAGTGAAGTATTCCAAACCCAGAAAATTAAGCACTGTATGTACTCCCTAATTGGTGGCTCCTAGTACCAAACTCACCCAGCCCACTTTGAGACGCTCATAGGTAAATCTATATATTACCTACAGTAATTGCAAGGATTATGAACAGGAGGGATGGGGTTGGAGGGCCACACCAGAAACAAGGAGAGAAGTGACCATGTTACAGTAGAGAAAATAGGCCTCCATCAAGGACTGCAAATAAGTAATGTGACACCTGGTTAAGTTCACAGATGTTTGTTCCTAATCATTTACAACTAAGGGGGTTGATCTCACCAGAAGGGGAGGGCATATAGTCTGGCAGATAAAAGTAACCATTTTGCAAATGGGTGATTTTCCCCTCCCTCACTAAGGTTTCCTACTTTTATTACATCTACCCTTGAATGTGCTCTTATAATAAGTTTAATAGCCTTTTGTCTCTGGCCAGGGGGTGACATACAGTGC
Organism: Typhlomys cinereus; assembly: GCA_023101885.1. NCBI lineage: Eukaryota > Metazoa > Chordata > Mammalia > Rodentia > Platacanthomyidae > Typhlomys > Typhlomys cinereus. The sequence continues at coordinate 3,120,536 of JALPQD010000183.1, read as the reverse complement.
CCATCACGATGGAGTGAAGGGCATTGCAGGAGTAGCAAAACTGCAAAAGAAAATCAACAAACCACAATCCAGAACTTCAGAGACTCTATATCAACCACCTAGAACTAGGCCAGCCTAATCTCTCCCCATCCTGAAGCTCAGGGAAATTTGTGGAAGAGGGGGCGGTAAGAGTGTAAGAGCACAAGGATGGGAGGAGCAATGATTTGCAAGATACTCCACACAAGTTAGGGCCGAAGCAATCATAACTGGACTTTGCATGCCCTGCGCAATGTCCAACACACTATTGACCTCACAAAGTCTAGCATCTGCTAAAGGCACCAAGATCCTTGGATCCAGTAGTGTTCCTTTGCTTAAGGGGAACACGGGAAAGGGTTCAGGGAAATGCCACTGGGTCCTTGTACGTCATCGGAGAGGAGGGCCTAGAGGAGAGTCACGGATGCACATTAAAGGACTCTCTGGGAATTGGGGCGGGAGGCACTGGGGGATGGGGAGGGAGGGATGAGGGGAGGGGGAGAAGGAGGTTCGGGGGGAGGAGGAGGGAGGGAGGGAACCAGTATACCTATTAAGTTTGTATGAGTGGAAATAATAATAAAAATGTTAAAAAAAACCTTTTCCAGATTGATTATGAATTTGTATTATGTAAACAGTCACAAGATAATATTTTAAATCCATTTTTCTGTTTGTAATTGAATTGAAGTTCCTAAGTTGACTACATATGCTTTTGTTTCTGTGATGTTGAAACAATGAGATACATATGAAATAAACATGAGCATGGCACAAGCACAAAGCCAAGCTCAATAGTTTCTGCAAACAGTCTGTTTCCATTGAAAGACAGGAAGAAATCCCAACTCCATGTGGACATGTGATTGGAAAGGAGTGGAGATTATTAGTAGTTTTCTCAAACAAGTGTGGATTACTCTTCTTTAATCTTGTACCAGACTTTGCTGCTTAATGGCTGCTGGGACATGCATGAAAACTGATGAATGAACATGCTACATTTTTACTATAAAACCTGTTGACCTGGCTTCCACTTTAAATAAATCTTTCTTATGTGTGATTTTATGGCCTTGTACATTAGTCATCTGGAAAATTTTGGCTTGTTGATTTATGAAGTCCTTTTAAATGTGACATATTTTGGATGTTATTAGAAGCAATTATATTAAGTGAGGTATCGCAGATTCAGAAAATTAAGTACTGTATGTACTCCCTAATAGGTGGCTCCCAGTACCAAACCCACCCAGCCCACCTAGAGACACTCAAAGATAAATCTCTGTAATACATACAGTAATTGCAAGGATTATGAACAGGAGGGATGGGGTAGGAGGGCCACACCAGACACAAGGAGAGACGGGACCATGTTACAGCAGAGAAAATAGGCCTCCATCAAGGACTGCAAGTAAGTAATGAGACATCTGGTTAAGTTCACAGACTTTCGTTCCTGATCATTTACTACTGAGGGGGTATGATCTCACCAGCAGGGGAGGGCATATAGTCTGGCAGATAAGAAGTAACCATTTTGCAAATGGGTGATTGACCCCTCCCTCACTATGGTTTCCTACTTTTATTACATCTACCTTTGAATAAACTCTTAGAACAAGACTCTAGTTTAACAGCTTTTTATCTCCGGCCAGGGATGAAATACAATACCCATCAGGATGGAGTGAAGGGCATTGCAGGAGCAGCAAAAACTGCAAAAGAAAATCAACAAACCATAATCCAGTACTTCAGAGACTCTATATCACCCACATAGAACTAGGCCAGCCTAATCTCTCCCCATCCTGAAGCTCAGGGAAGTTTGGGGAAGAGGGGGCGGTAAGATTGTAAGAGCACAAGGATGGGAGGAGCAATGATTTGCAAGATACTCCACATAAGTTAGGGCCGAAGCAATCATAATTGGACTTTGTATGCCCTGTGTAATGTCCCTCACACTATTGACCCCACAAAGTCTAGTATTTGCTAAAGGCACCAAGATCCTTGGAGGCAAGGAATTGACAGCCATAGTAGTGTTCCTATGCTTAAGGGGAACAAAGGAAAGGTTTCAGGGAAATGCCACTGGGTCCTTGTACGTCATTGGAGAGGAGGGCCCAGAGGAGAGTCTGGCATGCACATTAAAGGATTCTCTGGGGATTGGGGGGGAGGGACTGGGGGATAGGGAAGGAGGGGGAGGGGAGGGGGAGCAGGGGGGTTGGGGAGAGGAGGAGGGAGGGAACCGGTGTACCTATTAAGTTTGTATGAGTGGAAATAATAATAAAAAATGTTAAAGGAAAAAAAATAAATGTGACATATTTCATCATATGCTTCCAAAAAGGTAATTTATTAATATGTTTCACAACCAATGTCAACTGAAAAATTAAGTACAATTAAAGTACTTTGGCCATTAAAATTTTTTAGTGTTTACTTAAATACCCAAATTGTATCATAAGGAAAAAATACTACTGTTTGCTTTAAGGGACAAGCCTATTTAATTTCTGAAATAACTATCTAAATAACAAAGTCTAAGTAAACACCATTTATCAGTTATTCTTCCAGGTAAAATCAATTTTATGTGGAAAACTGGCTAGTTCAGCTTGCAACTCAAACAACCCACTCAGTGCTTTGTTGGTGCCCATGACATGCAGAAATAGTCAGAATATTAAAATGAGTTGTATTTAAAAGTCAATATTTTAATATCTACACATTTATCAGGGAATTCCTAAAAAGTTAGCATTTATTGTTATACTAACTGTATAATGATAAAACTCAATGACAAACACCACTGCTTGATGCCCTTGGCTTAATCTAGGCTACCACTATAAAGTTAGCATAGCAAAAAAAATCAGATAGCTTTTTACTCTTACTGTGAAAATAATTTTTGACCTCAGGATTCCCTGAAAGCTTCTAAATGACCTCAAGGAGTCTAAGGATCCCCACTGACAATTGTTGGTGTACAGAAGAAGTACTCCTAAAATGACTGTGTGGTTTTTATTGGCTGGCACAGAAAGAGAGCTGCAGAGGAGAGTGAGAATTATGGAGGGAAGGTGGAAGGTAGATTATGAGAATAAGGAAAAACAGGCTAAAAAAGAAAGGATGAAAGGAGGAAGAAGGGAAGAGGGAGGATAGACAGAGAGAGGATTCAGGAATCCATATAGGGTACACATTTGGAATGCAGCTGGCAACAACCTTGATGGGCATGTTAACATCAGATATGAGGCACTATGTAAAGAAAAATCTAAAACCTCAATCTATAAATTAAGATCTGGTCTTCAAAACCAAGACCATTTTCAAGTGAGAATGGCATTTCAACTGGAATTCTTCTCAATCTGTCTCTAAGCTTTGGCTCTTTCATTAGCTCTTCTGCCCACTTAAGGGCCCTGACCTATACTTAGGTCAACTGGTAACAAGACTAGCAGCCTTACATTATGGCTGTCCTGGATATGCAGGGCCAGGCCTGGTGTGCAATGGCCAGGGCCATCTACCAAATGCTACTCGCTGGCCATGAAGAACTGCTGTCAGTTCATATCTAGCATTTAGGGATGCAGTTCTCAGAACAGATGGACAAATTGAGGCTCTGAGCCTCATGTCCATGGAGCATAGACAAGGCTTCTGCTGTCTCTCATGTACTGTCACACTCCACTGGTCAGAAGCTTCTGTGAGCACCTGCTCTCAACAAACACACTTTTGATCAGAGAGAAATCAATAGTAACAATATTAAAAAATAGGGATGACTCTCTGACTTCTATTATGATGAAATTCTGACTTTAAATTTTACTGTAAAATCATAATAAATAGAATAGATGGACATTTTCAAAATTCCTTATATTTGTAGCCAATGCATTTTTTTAAAGTATGGTCAGAAAATTCTATATGGAAATGTTTTTATAAACAAATATTACCTGGGAAAATGAGTATCCAAATGCAAAGAAGAAAGTTACATCTTACTTCATATCATGCTCAAAAATGAACATAAGTAGATCCCAGACTGTTTAAGGGTTAGGAATTAATATAATTTTTAAGTAAAGCTTAGTGTAAAGTAAGAAAGTAAATATTTGTGATCTTGGTGCAACAAGTTTTTTGTTTTTTTTTCAAGCAAGTTTTCTTGCTACAATTCCGAAAACATGAGTCACAAAAGAATAGAGCAACTGATTTGCTCAAAACTATAATGTTTATAGTTGAAAAGATACCACCATGTGTATAAAAAAGAGAACTATATGTAATCAAGTAGCCTATAAAGGACTTGGATTCAGAATACATAAACAATCCCTAAAATTCAATAAAAAAAAGCAAATAATTTGTAAAACAGCCCGACGTAATGAAACCAAGTCACCAATACTGACCTAATGAAAAAAGATAGGACAGCAGTGAATGTTAGCAAGGATGGAGAAACCAAACTCTTGCATACTACTGAAAGAACACAAAGTGATACAGGCACCATGGAAAAATGGTCTGGCACTTCCTCCAAAAACTTAGTGAAGAGTCCATTCCACTCTTAGGGACATAGCGAGGGAAATGAAAACACACTCACACATGAGTCCTCATGGCAGCATTAGTCATATTAGCTAAAATGTCCATTAACTGAAAAATAGTTCCATGCAGTATAGTATATCCAAATATCTGAATATTGCTAGCACTGATAATTGCAACAGCATCACTGGTCCTGCTCAATGGACTTATTTTTTGGTAAAATAATAATGACTTGAACATATGCCCTACAGTGCCACATGGTTAACCTATAATTGAGATGGTTACAGAGTATATGTGTATGGTGGCATATTTGCATAGCTCTGATGGCACAGCACTGTTACAAGTGTTCCACTTTACTGTGAGTTGTTATTGCTGAGCTCTTATGTGCCTATCTTATAAGTAAAACTTTATCACAAGTATGGATGCACGAAAAGCGTCCTATGCACAGGATTCAATATTATCTGCAGGCTCCAGTATCCACTAGGCATCCTGCAATGTATCTCTCATAGTTAAAAAAAAAAACTTTTGTACTTCAAATGTCTGGTAGTTCAATGAAAATTACTTAGTATATAGAAACCCAAGAAAATCTCATCTTTTAAGGAAAAATACCAGGTTACACATGCCATTCCTGAGATGACAAAATTGTTGGCATTACTAGGTCAAAGTAACCCCCAAAATATTAGTATAGCCCTAGTGTAACAAGTAAGGACAGACACAAGAAGATATGGAAATTCTCAGAAAAGAAAGAAAAAATATCAGCAAGAATGAAATGCAAACTGCATGTAATGACACACGCCTATAGTTTTAGCATTAGGGACTGAGGCAGGAAGATTACTGCCAGTTTAAAGCCAGTTTGGGATTCATTGTGAGACCTTGTGTCAAGAAAAGGAAACAAGAGAAAGCAAATAAAATTAAGTGGAGGTTTTAGGCTGGGGAATACAGGAAGTACAATAATTTGTATGATACTTCACATGATAAGAGGAGAGAGGCAGTGAACAGAAGAGAGGTCAACAGAAATCCTCCAGCTAAAATATCAGAGGTTGAAAGGCACTAGAGAGTTGGAAGAATTGAGGGGAACCTCACAAGGTTGAACAGTGGTAGCCAATTCCCAAGGGAGGAAAGTATGGTGCAGAAAAGCTACATGACGAGGCAATGAGGACTTAAGCTGATGAGGAAAACTTGTAAGTGACAGTCTCTCAGAGAGCTCCCCCAAATGAGACAACATCCCTATGCTCTGTGGAATCATGACCAGACAGCTGGGAAGTAGACAAGATGAATATCTTGAATGTGGCCAGGAAAATTCTATAAAAGGGAAGAAGTATTTGAGTGGTGGATGGGTCTGGATTAGTAACAAAAGGCTCAGGGCAGCTAAAGGAAGGCAGGTACTGTTAACCAAAAACTCTGCATTCAGCATAAATACCCTTTGAGAATGCAGATGACATGCAGATAGTATCAGAGGGAGATGAGGAAAATTTAGTCATCCAAACTGTCTAAAAGAAATGTCAAAAGAAGTTCCTCAGACAGAAGGGCAGTGACAGGAAAAGGAAATCTGAAACTTCAGAAAACAAGAGAAATGTTTTCATGTAGGTAACAGATAAAGCCGTCTAGTTAGTTCCACAAAATATGTGTAACTAGAAGAAATAATGAGATGTGTCTGGTGGGATTTTCATAGCAACATCTTTCACATGGGGTTTCACTTTCTGTTTCCTGTAGTCAACCATGGTCCAAAATTACTACACAGAAAATTCTAAAATAAACAATTCATGAATTTCAAGTTCCACATTGTTCTGAATAGCTGCATCCATCCTGGAATGTGGGTCATCCCTTGTTCCCTGTACCCACTTTGTGTGCTCTTCTTATATCCTCTCATCACCTGGAGGCTATCTTAGTTGTTAAAAGATGGCCACTGGGTTACAACAGTGCTTGTGTTCAGTAACATTTATGAAGCAGCCCAACGTGTCATCTTCTTCCCTCCATTTCACCATCCAGCACTGTGTGAGATGTGAACTTGCATTGGCACCAAAAAAAAAGGAAGATTTGAGTACAAAAAAGTGTTTGGAAAAAAGGAGCAGATTCATATGACATGCATTATAGATATGACTATAGTTGTACCATGTCATTAGTTACTGTTATACATCTCTCATGCTGCCCATTCATACATGAATGCTTATCATGTATAGGGAGATATGATATATTTAGGTATTAGATATATTCACAGTGCCATGTACCTGTGTATTCAGAATATTTCTTACATGGATGGAGGAGGGACTTCATGGCAGCTGTAATACACAAGAGCACCTGTCACGCCAAGAAGGTCGAGTGAAGGAACATACACATTGTCAAGTTTTCTACATTAACTGGTGAAGTATTTCTTCCACATGGATTGTAAAGAACAGTGTGACTATTGCGATATCTTGTGCAGTTACTGAAGTTTATATGAGTTAAAAATAGCAAAGTTAGAATGAAATGTTGAAAATATTCAGTTGTCACAAAGAAAAGAGCAAACAGAAAAAAGAGGAAGACAGTAAATAAATAATAAAATTGTCTATTTAAACCTAAACATATCAATAATGCTGGTAATATGCAAAAAGCTGAAACACACCTACAGAAGACATAGATTGTTGGAATAGATTTATAAAGAAAGAGACCCAGTGATATGCTATTTCCATGAAAATCACTTAAATATAGTAAAGCAGGTAGCTTGAAAATAAACAACAGGTGAAGAACCACAAAAACAGGAACAGAAAGAAGTCTGGAGGAGTATAGGAGTATAGTGACCTATACTCAGCAGGCTTTACAGCAAGGGAGATTTCCAGGGAATCAGCAAGAGAAGATTGATATAATTCTTAGGGAAATCAGACAGAGAGAATATGTGGTGATAAAATTTTCAATTCAACAGGGAATACAATACAAAATATGTATGGACCTAACAATAGAGCTTCAAAGTATGTTGCAAAACTTGACAATATCTTGTCATGACATATAAGCATAGAGGTACACATGACCCTATGATCCCACATCTAGATATTTATTTTGGAAAAATGTAAAAGTTCCTATTCTTGAAACTTATATATAAATACTCATTGTCATTTTATTCCTGAGAACCTAAAGCTGGAGCTTCTTAAATGTTCTTCGAAGGTTTATTCTAGCTCACAGTTCAAGATTTAGTACATCATGACAAGGAAGCCAAAGCAGCGGGAGGCTGAAGCAGCTGATCACACCACATCCACACTCAAGCGCAGAAAACAGTGCATGCGTGTCATTGCTCAGCTTGCTTTCTCCTCTTTATACAGTCCAGAACTCCTGTCAGGGAATGGGTGCCAACCTTACCAAAAGGATTGCCCTTACCAAACCCACAATGGACAGACCTTTCCACTTCAGTTAACATAATCAAGATAATTCCCCACAGACAAACCTAGAGGGCTGTCTTCCAGGTGATTCCAAATTGTCCTGTTGGCAATTAACATTAACTATTGGAGGAGGCATTAAATTGTACTAAATTAAGCTCTGATCTTGAGAAACTAGAAAAGAAGAACAAACTAATAACAAAACAAGTAGAACAACAGAAATGATGATTAGAATAGCTAATCTAAAAAAGGAAGCTAATGAAATTGACAAGCTCACAAAGAAAGAATATAAGACTTCCTTAGCCTGATCAAAGGCATGTTAGTAAACCCTACAGATGCACCATACTTAAGATAAAGAACAATAGTAGAGATACTGTTCCAGTTTTATTACCAGTTGCCGTGACAAAGAACTTTGAAAATGCAAATTTATGAGGGAAAAGGGTTTAACTGGCTCACAATCACAGGTAATGGTCCATCACTGCCAAGGATCAGTGCTACAGGAGTCAGGGAGCTGGTTACCGCAGATCCAGAAAACAACGTTTGCATGTTTGCCTTGCCACAGCCTAGAGAATGGTCCTAACCACAATGAACTGGTGTTTCAATCATACACACAATGAGCTGGGTCTTCCACATCAGATACATCAAGACAAATCCTCCCAGGCTTGACCAGAGGCCAATCTAAGCAGAAAGAATCACTTTCACTGTGCCCAGACATTTCCCAGGAGTCATCAGTGTCCATCACAGCATTCTGACCTCGCCCCCTTAAAGTCAATGCTGTTCTGGAAACTCCAGTCAAAAATATACTAACAATAGCACTATAAAATCAATCGTATCAGAAATAAGAGCAGCTGTATACATAAAGCTGACAGTAGGATAATTACTAATAAAATGTTCCAACTAAAACATCCAAATTTCCTTCTATATCCTTATTTATTCCCAACTCCACATCAAGCACTGTTCTCCTACCAGAGGATATGGAGATCCATCCTTAACAGCTGAAGTCGAATGTGTTATCTTTGATTCCTTCCCTTTCTTTGTATCACACAAAATTCATCAGCAATTCCAGAGAATTCTACTTCTGCCACTCCACTGTGAAACTTCAATATACATACCATCACCCGTCACTTTAGGGAAGTAAGTAGCATTGGATGGAACTTTTGAAAACACTAACTGGAGCCTTGCATTCACCTCCAGGCCTTCGTAGCCCAACCCATCATCTTAACAGAACCAACAACTTCATAATATCCACATCATCGGCATGACTTGTACCAGATGCCCCCCTCCAACCTCTTTAGCCTTTCTTGTAGGAATCCCATTCATTTTATACAACCTGTGAACTCACTTTCTACAATTTTGAATAAAAATACATTTAGAGTACTACTTACTTGCACACTGTCTGTCTTCCTCTGCTACACTGAAACTACAGAAGGCTTTGCTGTGTCTTTTTCACTCACTCCTATGGGCCCAGCATCTGCAGAATGCCTGGAAGATGGGTGGTAGCTACTTTTTTACAACAATGCATGATGAATAAAGGGATAAATTAAATTAATTGGTAGATTTGAAGCATGTTCAGACTAATCAAACAGCTCGCCATGCACTGCACACACTGGGATGCTCAGAATGCTGTGCATTAAAAACATCAGACAGCTTTTAACAATTCAGATTAAATTTCATTCCTATTAAGTCAGAACTACTGGGGAGAGTCACTCACTAGTACTTTTCAAAGCCCTGCAGGAAGTTCTGATGCTCAGAAAAGTTGAAGAACCTCTGACAAGAAGTCTTCAAAACAAGCGTATTATTGTGAATACCTTAAAATAAATATAGTCATTGTAGTTATATCTCACATGTATGAAGTTCAAATAGACAGTGTAATATATTTTGTAACCCCAGGTACATCAAGATATACTATGCTATGTTCTAATTGTTCAAATCACATTCGCTAGCATGCAATGTAAGTAAGGTCAGGTAGTCCTGCTTAACACTTTCAATATTATCATTGAAACTGGTATTTCTCTGTGCTATTTTTGATTTTTAAGTGATTTCACTGCTGCTGATATAACTTAGTATAATTAGATATATAAGCATAGCTATAGATACATATACATGTGTAAATACAGAAATATAGGAGATAAAAAGTTATGTGCATGAATTCCACAAATGCTTAGTAAGCAACTACTATTTGGCTTAAATTTATAAAAATTTTAAAATTATAAAATAAAAGAAACTGAAGTTGAGCTTTATTTATATAAGAATGTATGCTGGCAGTTTGCTGAGCACAGAGATACATTCTATGACAGAAATCACTGTCTGCTGAATCAACATCTTCCATACCTAATCCATCCCATTCTGACTGCTGTCACAAAAGTATCACTGATATTCATTTTTCACAGTCGTAGAGACTGAAGTCCAAGAGCAAATCTTAGACAGCTTCCCTGCAGGTGAGTGCATGCTTCCTGGTTGACAGATGGTGGGTGCCTTTTCCCTGAACCCTTGCATGGCAGAAGGATAGGGAATCTCTTGAGGTGTCCTTTGTAAGTGGGAACTGCACCCTCAAAACCTAGTCACCTCCTAATATCATGTTAGGAGTGAAGACTTCAACATACAAACTTTTGGAGAAGTACAAACATTCTATCCATTTTAGCACATCAATCCCAAGCTCCATTATTTGCCATTGTATGAATTTAGGTAAATGTCAATCTTTGGTTTCAGTTTTTCATCTGGAATTTGAAAAGAGCAAGATGGATGCTAGAGTTTCTTCATATAATTTTTTCATATAATTTTGAATTATAAGAAATGCACGAAATTATACTAACTGATCCAAAGCTATTGTTTCCATTAGTTTAAATGAACTCTCCAAATTCTACTATACTCATATGCCATGCGGATAAAGAAGATGTTGATGGAGGTCAGGGGCAGCAATTCAGCACTGAATGGCACATTAAAGAAAGAAAAAGAAGAGATTACCAGCAACTTCACTGCTTAAATACCAAGAAGCAAACTCAGCACTAGTCTATTGAAATGAATGGTACGGTACAGTGGGTAATAATGTAGACACCAGGCTCTCTGTAGATGAGCCCAGGCTAGTTACATGCAGTGAAGGACTGGGAATCCCTAAATAAATCCCAGAGAAGGACTCTAGAGTTTGAAACAGAAAGAATGTGGATGGGTGGCTCAGTGGTTTCTAAGTCACACAGAAATATCAGCAGCAACAAGTTCCAATGAGCAGAATCCAGAAAGGGGAGAGAGAGGGAACCGCTGCTCCCAGGTCACAGCTAGAGCTGGGCATGGTTCTGTAACTAGCCTATGGCCACCTACATCCTTGCTAAGTATCTGCACACAGAAGCCTCTACATTGGTTCCTCCTCCTCCTCTTCCTCCTCCCCTTTTTCCTCCTCCTCCCTCTCTCCCTCCCCTTCCTCCCCTTCCCCTTCTTCCTCTTCAATTTGAGCATATCATATCAATATAGATTAAATATATTAATTGTAGATTTCAATAATGTTCAATATATTCCAACAGATGTATATAATGTGCATTGACCAAATCTAATCTCACTTTATTTGCCCCTACACCCTTCTCAATCTCTAGTAATTACTATTGCCTAGACTTTGCTTAGTTTCCACATGCAAGGGATAACATGCACCATTTTATGTCTGGCTTATTTCACTTAACACATATCCTCCAGTTTCATTCATTTTGTTGTAAATGTCCATTTATTTTGTTTATGGTTGAATTGTGCTCCATCATGTCTGTATCTACCATACTTTACCTAATCCTTGATAGACATCTAGCCATCAATCACAATAAAATAGATATGGGGTTCAGTGCCTTGCAAACAAAATGGCCTGAATTTGAACCTCCAGATCCCATGAATGCCAGGTAGATATGGTGGAGGCCTGTAATTCTAACCTTGGAAAGCAGAACCTGGGAAACCGCAGAGCAAAGCAATGAGAAGCAATCCGGGATGGAGAAGCAATCCGGGATAATTCCTTTACAGACACACACATTCAGAGTACACTTTTGTACCCCACACACACACATGCAAATAAACATAGGTATACCTTAATCTTTTGTTGTGCTGAATTTATTTCATATGGATATAGATTCAGAAGTCTGATAGTTGGATTAGACATACACCAGTTCTTCATGGCTGGTAGAGACTTCCAACCACAGAGCACAGAGATACATTCTATATATAACTAACTGCACCTTAAAAACTCGGTTCTCCTTAAACAAAACCTGCCTGAACTGAAAGTGAGTGGCTTTGTGCATGCAATGAGACACTGAGATGTGGACCTGCAACTCCAAAATGAATCTAAGGATCATGTTTGCCAATGAGGATATGTGAACATCAGACTCAGGAAGGAAGCTGAGAGCATTCCCATGGAGCTCAGCACTAGACCCTTCTAGGTGCCAATACTGGCAACTTCATTCTCTATGTGGCATCTAGGGATGGGTCAGCTTGCTCTTTTACCAAGGTTATAAAGCAATTCTAGTTGCCTGGGGAGATACTATTGGATCCATAAATTAACTTAGAGAAGATGCATTTGTATGGAAACAGCAAAAGTTGGCAATATTTTCCTTCTTTAACAAGAGACCACAGGCTGTTGGCAATCTCTTTATGAGAGCAAGGACATACAACCAGAGAAGCTGGCCTGAGTGCCTTCACAGTGCAATGATTTTGATTGAAAATAGGATAAAAATGACAATTCTACTGGAAGGAGAAACACTGCATTATATATGAATATATTCTTCTCTGTCTTATGTATGCATGTGTTGTGGTCACGTGTGGACTTTCACATGTGTGTATGTATATGAAACGTGTGGGTATGTATTCACACATTTTTTTCCTCTCTCAGCATTAAGCCACTCCAATATTCTGGAGACTCTGAATACATTGAACCTCAGCTTTATATCTTAAAGACAAAGCTGTTCAAGAACTAATATGTACGCCAAAAATATATCAACCCATATGTGCATCTTGAAAATCATCAGGGTGTATCTTTCCAAGGTACAAAAGCCACACATTCATCTGTTTGTGTAACAGGGACCATACCATGGTGATTACATCAGGTGCGGAGTACAGTCAGTGAACAGACAGAAGCTGGTCAGTGCTGTTTCCATCCCAGTAGGCAGGAACAGACAAGTCACAATGTTTTTTTTTTTAAAAAGCTTACAATAAATTACAAGAATAAGTACCATAAATAAAATAGTGGCCCTGGCTGCTAGGCAGGAGAGTGGGGGAAAGTGGCTAAGAAATCAAGACCTAATAGAGAAGACATCTGTGCCAGAGCTTGAAAGCATATACATAGCCAGCTGTGCTGAGTTCTGGAAGAAAAACCATCTTTCAGAACAGTATTTTCTTTTCTTTCTTCTTTTCCTTTAAGTGAAAAGTGTGATTTTACCCCACAGATGGAGGCAGTATGCCCCCAATGCAGAGCTAATCTAGGAGCGTGTATATAGGGGGCAAGTCTTGCATCTGGATGACCTTGGTTATGAAAGTAGAGCTGGGCAGACAGAAAGAAAGCAACAGGAGGGTCTTCAACTTGGGTGCTCTGGATTGTCTCTTACTTCCAATTTAACTGCTTGGGCTCTGCCTTGAGACAGCTAAGGAAAGTCTAGAGGCAAATCCTTCATGCAACATACCATATGCACAGAAACTGAAGGCAGGAGCCTGGCTTGGGGGTAGGAGCCTGGTTGGGGGAAGGGGGCACTGGTGAATCATCAGCAGTAGAGAAAGTGGAGAGAGAGAAGCACCAAATGGAAAGTAGGGGGTGTTAAAATCTGCCACTTCTCCCAGTCTTGGAAAGAAAAGTTCCTAGGGGGCTGCAAGCTTGGAGAGGTACCCTAGTAGAAATGCCTTAGAGAGAGAAAACTTTATAGATACAGAATTAACAAAGGTCACATGTAGAACACTGGGACCTCAGGGTCGCAGTCTTGGAAAGAAGCTACAGAGGAACAGATCTGACTGGATTAGTGCACTGTAAATGGGAGTCTGGGCAGGGATTAAGCCTCAGGATAAAAGCCCAGAGATGGGAAAAAGAGAGACCAGGACAGAGAGTGAGACGCGGAGAGGCAGAGAATGAGAGAAGGCAAGGGAGCTCAGGGTCACCTGCCGGTCTGCAAGGCTGCGCTGCACAGGAATCTGGTGAGAAGTAGGGGCGTGGCACAGCAGTGATGTTCACAAATGAAATCTCAGAAGTGACAGGTGGTGGGAAGCAACATGGGAGGATGGAGATGGATGATTTCGAGTGGATTCCTCAAAAGTCATAAGGAGTGCACTCAATTTATTTTGTCTTGCTATAACAAAATGCCAGAGAATGGGTGACTTAGAAGGAAAACAGGCTTATTTTGACTCACAGTCCTAGAGACTGGGAAACTAAAGAACACCACACTGATAAAATCCTCAGATTACTTTGGTATTTAGTAGAAGACAGAGGATAAGGATGGATATACATGAGCCAGGATAGGAAGGACACTCCTGCATCCTAACAGCAACCAAAAGGGGGCTCACATAGGAATCTAGTCCGAAGAACACAGATGCTGTACTTCCTCCCTCAACTCAGGAGCTCATGAGCAAGGCATGAATTCTCTTCACCATCTCTTCAAGGTCTACCTCCTAAAACCACAAGAGTATCATAGGCACATATCATAGGCACATTTATTTTGAAAAATGGAAAAAAATGTTTCATTAATCTAATAAGAACAATATTCTACTCAAAGAATGTCCATGAACCACATACAGTTGGTTAGTGGGTTCTGCGTGCTGGGGAGAGCACTGACTTCAGCCTGCCCTTAGGTCGCGGCGTAGATATTTAGGTAGAACAGTGTGTGAAGATTAGAGGGATGTGTGCCTTCAGCGTCCCCTCCTCAGCCAGGGACTGCAGGTAGCACAATACATGTTCACAGGAAAAATGATTAAAAAGGCATGCGCATATGCATACAATGTAAAGGTGTTCTTTTCTTTTTCTACTTGTCTCTTCCCTAACCTCACCCCCAGAATCAAGAAGGATGTCTTCATTGTTCAGTTTTACAACTTAAAAACTGCTAAGTTGGTATTGCTTTGGCTGGTATTTTGGGGTAAATTTGATGTATTTCAGTACAGCTGCTTGGGGTATACAACTACATCTCATACACGAGAACTCTTCTAGGGGAAAAAGAGCTACTTTGGAAATTTTTATTTTATTTCCTCTATGTATTTGACAGAGAGAGGAAAAGACACACACACACACACACATACACAGAGAGAGAAAGAGAGAGAGAGAGAGAGAGAGAGAGAGAGAGAGAGAGAGAGAGAGAGAGAGAGCACTGCATGTGTACCAAGGTGTATGCGGGTACAGGACAAATGTGGACGTCAGTTCTCTTCACTATGTGGGCTGACTGAATTCAGATCATCAGGTTTGTGAGCAAGTTATCTCAGCAGCACTACTCTGGAAATTTTTAACACATGTAAACTTTCATTTCCACAGAAAGATCTGAGTAATAATTAGATTTTTTTCCTTCATTTGAAATCCCCACATATGTCTTCAAAGCTTCACACTGCCCATGCACCCCCCACGCTATTCCATCTGGAGGCCAGAGGTGCGCCCCACAACTCTGAGTTCTGTTTCCGCTGCCCCAACACAGCCCTGACTCAGGACACTGAAGAAACCTCCCCACAGACAACGTGAAGAGCAAGCCTACAGTTCTAAACTTCCACGTGGAGATGACCAGCCATGCGTGCACCACACCACTCCATGGGAGGCTGCAGGAGCAACCACTGCTTCTCACAGGACGGAGTTCCCATATGAGAAGCTTCTTTCTGGTACAGCAACGCAGTTCATTTCATAGAAGTAGTGTTTCCTTTACAACAACCCCCCATCTAGTTTTGATTTCTGTTATCAATGGTTGGTTGACAATGGTCTAAAAAATTATATTAGATGGAAGAAGAGTTCAAATAAATATTCATATATTTTAAATTGGAGCCACTCTGGACAAGCCTCCTCCAGCCTATCCTGGGAGGGAGACTCCCTGTGGTGGATCCACACTGTGCAAGGCCTGCAGGTCAGTTCGCAACTGTCTCAGTTATCAGATCCCATGCCACAGTAGCACCTGCACATCAGTGGCCCTGACTGGACTTAACTGCCCCAGAGCACATGAGCAGTGATACCGGCCATCCAATAGTTCAAGGAGAAGTCACAGAGTGCCTCTTGCAAGCATAAAGGGGAAATATAGTCAGATATTTTAAGAGGCCAATCATGTAACTTTCTTGTTCCAATTTTTTATATAACTCAATTTTTTAATTTTAAAAATATATTTAAAGATAGAAACAAAAAATGAGAGAGTGTGAGAACACACTGTACATGTATGATGCTACATGTGAAGAGATCAAAGGACAATTCTAAGAAGTTGGTTCTTTCTTTCCATGTGGACTCCAGGAATTGAACTGGTTTGCCAGGTTTGTACACAAGCATATTTACTCACTAAGCTATTTTGTTATAAACCGCATAAAACTTGCATTGCATATTATAATTGTTTTCCTTTTATCGTGTGTGTGTGTGTGTGGATGTGTCTGTCTGTCTGTCTGTCTGTCTGTCTGTCTGTATCAGAGAACACTCTGTGAGCCTGTGGAGGCACAAGGGTGACTTCAGTCCTCACCATGGATTGCTTCTACCTCCTATTGCTTTGTTCTAGAGTTTCTCAGATTCTACCTTCCAGAATTAGAGGAATAGGTCACCACCATTGCTACCTTTTTACATGACATCCTGGTCCAAACTCAGGACCTTCTGTCTATGAGGCAGAGGCTTAACACCTGAGCGATATCTCCAGCCCCATTGTTCTTTTAGTGTTAGTTGTGGTTAATTTCTTGCTCTACCTAATTTACAGAAGTCTAAACATAATTATGTATGCACAAGAAGGCCACAGCTGACACAGGACCTGGTTTTATCAGCAGTTTCAAGCATCCTGTGTGTGTGTGTGTGTGTGTGTGTGTGTGTGTGCGCGCGCGCACATGCGCGCACGCACGTACACACACGTGGGGTGTCTTACAATGTATCTCCCAGGAAAAGGGGGACCACTATGTAAAAAAAGCTGCACTGCTCCTATGCCTGTAGTAGTTAAAAAAGAGTGTGCTTTTCAAACATATTCTGGACTCCTAGTAAAATTCTGAACATCAGTCAAACTGTTTCTGTCCAGCTCTGGCCACCACAGCTTTCTTCCTAGGACATTCTGGAGGCCTGTGGGAGGAGGGTGTGAGGGAAGCAGGTGTGTAGGGATAGCTGTTGCAGGCACAGGTGGTAGGGCCTGGTCACCAGTCATCAGAAAGATGGGAAATCACACTCTCTCAGGCTCCTGTCAACCTTGACCTCATTCACAATCTCACTACTTCTGTAAGGCCTTTTGGGCAAATTGAGTGTACCTAAAAGATCCCCAGTCTAGCTCTAAACAGAACAGCATAGGGCTGCAGGAATGAGCACCTTCTGGGAGGGACATGACATTCTCCGACAGAAAAGAGTTTTGGCAAACTTAAATAACAAGGGTGATAGAAGCAAACAGTGTGAGTGCCTGAGTGGAAGACTGAAGGAACTGTTGGTTTGGTTTATGGATGACTTACCTACAAAGTCACCATAAGTGTCAGTGCTGTCACCTTCACATCTAAACACCCACTGCTGCTGTGTGGACCACAAATGTCCGCAAGTGCTGAAGGTCTGGTCTCTAGCCTATCACGCTCGTGAAGGGAGTGGACCTAGTTAGAGGAAGCAAGTCATTGTGGGCATGCCTTTGAAGGGTTACTACGACACTTGCTCTTGATTTACTTCACCAGGAGGTGAAATTCTTCTGTGCGCTCCAGTGATGTTCTGCCTTTTCACAGGACCCCAATCAATACAGCCAACGTGGAGTATCTGCAATCATGAGTCCAGAGACAATTCCTCCTTTTTATTTGTCACAGATACTTTATCACAGGGGCAGAACACCAGCATGATAAGCACCTAACATTAAAACTAATTCACATATATGTGTATCCATATGTATAAATATGTATGTGTGCATATAGTACATATATATATAGTTAATATATACTTTAAAATTGAATTTCTAAAGTGTTAAGTAATAGTTTATTCATATTTTGGAAACTGGAGATTAATTTTACTCAAGCTTGAATTCTCCATTTAAATTAAAAGATGAAGGAAACCTAGAATGAATGCACTTAGAGGAAGATCCTAGCCCATACTTAGAAGACACTGGTAGAACCCCTCAGGAACTGGCTAGGGTGATCACAGTTGGCTCTGGAGCTTGGGTTTGCAGTAACTTCAGAAAGAATTACACTAGGCAAAACATCTAAGGGTCCCTAACCCTTACCCCAGAAAGTCTCCTGATTTGCATCTGCCCAAAGAAAACAAGAAGGACAAACAGAAACAGCTCCTCAGACTGCTTTCCACACCAGGGACAGCACATGAAGTCTCTGACGAGTCCATCAAGCCTACCTGCCAAGTACACAAACATTCCCTACATTCCACACAAACCTGCGTGGAATCTGACGCATGAAAATGACAGATGTTTCAGCTCAATTCCTTGTATTTCTGAGTTCTAAAAAGTCAACATTCTTTTCACAGGGGGGAGAATGTATTAACTGTACATATAAATATTCTGGATCTACTTAACAGTCTTGTTTCCCAAGGCAAGTTTTACAAATGGATGTTCTAGTCCATATATGGTTTGTTTCTATGGAAACTCATCTTGAAATCTGATTCTGAATACAATGGGAAGAGATGGTAGGCAGGGCCTTTAAGAGGTCATTTAGGATCCACCCTTTGAATAAATGTTTTTCTTCGGGCACTGGGTTAGGTCTTGGGAGGCTAGATTTGCCTTGCAGTGAGCTGGGTCCTGTGGACTGCATTAGTTTCTCTGAATCAGAATTGCTGAAAAGCTAGGTAGCCCCAGAACTCATGACTCCACATGTGTTCCTCAAAGAGCGTGAGACCTATCACACTGAAGCCGTCACTAGAAAAGCCAAGCAGATGGTGGTATCACGTTCTTGGGTCTCTAGAACTATGAGTTAAATTAAAATATTTTCCTTTTAAAGTAACTGAATGTCTAGCAATTTGTTATAGCAACATAAAAAAGCAGCAAGGAAGTAGTGCTATACAATAGCCAAGACACTAGATTGGGTCTTGGATCTGTTTGGTTGGCCAGAATGAGTTACTACTATAAGGAAAACTGCATTTTCTATAGACACAGTACCATCTCCCATCCATTTGCCTTTCCACAAGCCGACCTCACTCAGTGGGAAGAGTGGTCTGTGAGAGGCTGGTACTGGGCAGGACCAGGACTGTTAGGATCAATGAAGGAAACAGATGGGATCCAGCATGATCACCAAGGATAGGTTGTAATGGACACTGTGGCCCTTGCTTGCCTGAAACTCCATTACAACCACAAATCTGACATGCTGTGAGGAAGCCAGCTTCATGCAGAAGCCTTGTATGTGAAGTCCAGTTGGCAGCCCCTGTCTTGGAGTCATCCAAGCTCAGGTACCAGGATGACCACTGACTCATTCTAAGCCCTAGTTTTCAAGTCTTCCTAGTTGGTTTCCAGACACCATGTAGCAGAGATAAGCCATCTCCACGGTGGGTCTAGAGAGTTTAGTGAACAGATTAATGCCTGAATTTTGCAATTTCTTCCTTGCAAGCATATTTAAAAGCCTGGTTGTACTCACGTGTGCATTATTAAAGTTACATACCCAGTCCTACCTTGGCTCAGCTAGCATCATATGATATTCCTTTTCCTGAAACTCTGATTGTCACACTGTTCTGACTTGGCATAAAGTATCACAAATTCTCCTTTGTCTTTCACATATGCACTGAGACATGCACGTGCTTGTACATGCACACAAACATAGACACAAATAGACACACACACACAAAATGTTAAAAAAAAAACATCCAGACCCACAGGTCACGTCTACTCTCAGCTCTAGCTTCCACAGAGGTGTTGATGTTCAGCCTTGTGCTTTATTTTCTCTGGTCCCTAGTCATTGGAGAGTTTTGTCCTGGGTTTCCTAGTCCTTTGCAGAGATTCTTCTGTGGTATTTTCTGGAATACCAAGGCTTTCTGATTTCTTCTCAATCTCAGGACTGCTTTTTTCCCTTTTCTCTTCCTGGTTCCTGGTATTTCCTCCTCCAACTGATCTTTAAATGTTAACTTGAAAGCTCAGCTGAGTTCTGTTCTCTTGTAACTCACTCTCAAGTCATTTCAAGTCCCATCACTTTAAATACCAGTTCTAACTGAGTTATAGGTTGTAAGGACTGGTTCAGGTCTTTCTGGGGCCCCCTAAGTATTGACCAATCTGAGAAGCAAAGATGAGCAGTTTGAACTTCTTTGTCCCTGCTCTTTGTCCCTTTGGGAGGTCTTGCTTGTGCTGTGGCCAGCCTTAGATAAGAAGTGATACTGACCAGCTCACTGTGTTCTCTCCTTGTGATTTATTAACTGGGAACAGGCCCGAATGTTCCCTAGAATGTCTGCCTTGAAACTGCTGACTATTTGAGTACTAAGCTAGTCAGAACAATTTAGTTTCCAATCATATATTGTACTGTTATTCATTCCTTCTTATTCTTATAAGATTACACTATTCTTTAATTTTTTTTAGCTGTAGTTTAAGACTTTGGATATCTGCCCAACCTTTATGTTTTTAAAACTGAGTAATTTAGAATAAACTTAACTCAGTCTCAGTTTTGCTGAGATCCCTCTGACCCTGGCCTGGTTTAATCCCAACCGATCCCCCTTGTGGACTTCATGTTAATCTAGTAAGTGTGGGCACTTACACAGGTCAGCCTGCTAATTGCTGGTGTAACATCTCCACATGTTCCCTAGGAAGTTATGCCTCTGCTTGTCAGTCAGGCCTCTTTTCCTGGCCTTTTTTTCCTGGAAATAACTTCTTCAAATGTCAGGTGGTTGGAGATTTTGGAGTCATGCTTAATGTTCCCTCCCTCTCCTTCCTCCTCTTCCTCTTCCTCTTCCTCTTGCTCTCTCTCCCATCATGGTGGAGAGCAACTATTTGCTACTTTCCTTGTTGTGAAGTCAAATGCCCGAGAGAAAGCAATTTAAAAAGAAAAGATTTATGTGGCTTACAGTTTAACGGTATATACTCCATCATGGTGGGGAAGGCATGGTGAAGGTCAGCTTGTCCACAATTAAGTAGATCAGGTGGCAAAGGAAGGCAAATGCTAGGTTGGTAAGATGGGCTTAGCAGTTAAAAGGCACCTAGTGATCTGAATTCAATCCCTAGGGGCCACATTGTAAAAGTGGCATGTACATTCCTGCATGTATTCTCTCTCTCTCTCATTCTTTTCCTCTCTCTCAAATAAAACGTTTTTTTTATTTTTCCAAGACACTTTGCAAATATATTGATAGAAACATCAGGTAAGGGGAATCTCTGTTATAGGCTACAGGTGCTATTTGATGACATTCTTGATTCTAAAACCAAATAAAGACATAACAACAACAGCAGAAAAAAAGAAAACTATAGGCCAATTTCACTGATGAATACAGATGCAAAGATCCTCAACAAAATTCTAGTAAACCGGATTCAAAAGCATATCAAAAAGATCATCCACTATGACTAGGTTGGGTTTTTTCCAGAAACACAAGATTGGTTCAATATCCATAAATCTATAAATATAATTCATGATATAAGCAAATGCAAAGACAAAAACCACATGATTTTCTCAACTGATGTTGAAAAAAAGTTTGACAGAATCAAATACCACTGTATGATAAAGACCTTGCTCCCTTTCACCCCACCCCGCTCCGCGCACGCAGGTCCGCGCACGCGGTCCAGCCTGGCCTCACCCTGCGACTCTAGGTAAGCCCCGGCCGCGCCCACCCACCAGAACCCCAGGTCAGCCCAAAGGGACCCGGCTCCGACTCCCGCCATCCAGCCGGAGCAGCGCGCAGAGCCAAGGGACGAGGACGACCTCCCCCTGCGCCCGGGCCCCGCCCCAGCTGCCCTCAGGTTAAAAAGCTCCATGCCGACGCCCCCATCCTCCAATTTCCCACCCCGCTCCACTGGTCTGGCACGCAGTCCAGCCGGGCCTCACCTAGGTAAGCTCTGTCCCTGCTCACCTCCAGAACCCCAGGCCAAACAACTCAGTTTAGTGAAATTGAAAGATCTTAAGAGTTAAAACGACAATGCCAAAGTCAAAGTACAAATCCATGAGAAGCAACACTCAAGTAAACAAATTTCCCACTGGAGAAATTAATCCCATAAAGTTAGACTCCAACAAGAACAAACCCGCAGAAAAAGGCCAAGAAAGCCTCACCCAGGATAACGACTTTCAAAATATGATCATTACCATATTCAATACTATGAAAGAGGAAATCAGGGAGGAATAACATAATCGAATCAATCGCTTTGAAGAGGAATACAACAGACATTTGGAGGAGTTGAGAAAAACAGTGCAAGAAACAAAAACTGGCATAGAGCAGTTAAAACAGATTCAAGCAGAGTTTAAAATTGAGCTACAAGACAAGTTATCTTCAACCCAGAACTCTACAGAGTCTTATTAACAGAACTAACGAAGCAGAAAACAGAATTTCAGACCTTGAAGACAAAGTGGGAGTACTAACCAGCTCAATGCAAGAGGTTGTTAAAGCCAAAAAGATACTTGAGAGAAATATCCAAGAGATATGGGACACCCTGAAGAAGCCTAACATGCGTATTCATGGAATACCAGAGCAAGAATCTCAAAATACCACCCCTGAGGAAATTTTTCAAACGATCATCAAGGAAAACTTTCCTCATATAAAAAAAGAGAGGCCCATCCATATATAAGAAGCATTCCGCACCCCAAACAGATACAACCAAAACAGAAGCACCCCACGGCAAATAATAGTTAAAACACTCCACATTCAAGATAAAGAACTGGTGCTGAGAGCTTCAAGGGAGAAAAAACAAGTCACTTTTAAAGGTAAACCTATTAAAATAACAAATGACTTCTCATTCGAAACAGTAAAAGCAAGAAGAGCTTGGAGAGACATACTCCAAGTATTGAATGAGCAAAAATGTCAACCCAGGCTGATTTACCCTGCAAAACAATCAGTCATGATCGAGGGAGAAAGAAAAACTTTCCAGCACAAAGACAACTTTAAGGGATACATGTCCACTAAACCAGGCCTTCAAAAAATGCTAGAAATGATACTCATGTGAAGAAAAAAACAGGCATATCCAGGAGAACAGAAGGCAAGTATAACACCATTAAAAGCGAAGCAATATACTTATAAAAACTACTAAACATAATAAATGTCTAGAATTAAAAATAGTTTCTCCATTATAACCCTAAATGTTAATGGACTTAATTCACCGATCAAGAGACACAGATCACAAACTTGGATTAAAAATCACAATCCATCAATCTGCTGCCTGCAGGAAACCCATCTCACCACAAAAGATAGGCATGCCCTAAAAATAAAAGGCTGGTCAACAATTCTACAAGCTAATGGAAGCAGAAAACAGGCAGGGGTAGCCATTATGTTATCAGACAAAGGGGACTTCAAACCAAAGAAAATTATAAGAGACACGGATGGATACTACATTTTAGTCACAGGTACAATTCACCAGGAAGACTTCACAATACTGAACATATATGCACCCAATACGGGCCCCTCCACATTCATTAAGCAAACCCTACAGCGTCTAAAGCAAGAAATCAACCCCCAGACGATAATTCTTGGGGACTTCAACACCGCCCTCTCAACATGGGATAGATCAACAGGTCAAAAGCTTAACAGAGACACTTTGGAACTTAATCAAACCCTTAAAGAAATGGACCTTACAGATCTCTATCGAACTTTTCACCCACGTACCAAAGAATACACATTTTTCTCAGCAGCACACAGAATTTTTTCCAAAATAGATCACATATTGGGCCACAAAACGAATCTACACATATACAAAAAAGTTGAAATTCTAACCACCTGTGCCCTATCAGACCACCACGGCCTTAAAGCTGGACATCCACAACACATCAAACAAGAGAAAATACACTAACTCCTGGAAACTTAACAATATGATGCTGAATGAGAACTGGATTCAGGAAGAAATTAAAAAGGAAATTCAAGATTTCCTGAAAGTGAATGATAATGAAAATACAACTTACCAAAATCTCTGGGACACAATGAAAGCTGTTCTAAGAGGTAAGTTCATAGCTCTTAATGCCTACATCAAAAAAATGGAAACATCAGAAATAAACAACTTAACAATGCAGCTTAAAGCTTTAGAGAAACTAGAGCAATCTGATCCTAAAAGTAGTAGAAGAGAGGAGATTAGCAAAATAAGGGGAGAAATATCTGAAATCGAGATTAAGAAAACGATAGAAAAAATCAACCAGTCAAAAAGCTGGTTCTTTGAAAAAATCAATAAGATGGATACACCCCTAGCTAAATTAATCAAAAGCAAGAGAGAGAAAACCCACATTAACAAAATTAGAAATGAACATGGAGTTATCACTACGGATACCCAAGAAATCCAGAGAATTATAACATCATATTTCAAAAACTTGTACTCTGTGTTGTTTTTAACAACACAAAAGAGATGGATGAATTTCTAAGTAAACACAACCTACCTGAATTGAATCAGGAAGTTGTGAATTATTTAAATAGTCCTATAACATACAAGGAAATTGAAGAAGTAATCTCGAATCTTCCCACCAAAAAATGTCCTGGGCCAGATGGATTCAGCACAGAATTCTACCAGACATTTAAGGAATTAATAACACCAATACTCCTTAAACTGTTCCATCAAATAGCAAAGGAAGGAACACTACCAAATTCCTTCTATGAAGCTAATATCGTCTTAATCCCAAAACTTAATAAAGATTCACGTAAAAAAGAAAACTATAGGCCGATCTCTCTGATGAACACAGATGCAAAGATTCTCAACAAAGTCTTAGCAAATCGGATTCAAAAACATATCAAAAAAAAATCATTCACGGGGACCAAGTAGGCTTCATCCCTGGCACACAAGGTTGGTTCAACATACGCAAATCAATAAATGTAATTCATCATGTAAACCAGTCCAAAGTCCAAGACCACATGATACTCTTGATAGATGCAGAAAAAGCCTTTGACAAAATCCAACAGCCTTTTATGATCAAAACGCTAGAGACAGTAGGAATGGAAGGAACCTTTATCAATATAATAAAAGCTGTATACAACAAGCCCACAGCAAGGATTATGCTCAATGGGGAACAATTGGAAGCATTCCCACTTCGATCAGGAACTAGACAAGGCTGTTCACTCTCACCACTTCTATTCAATATTGTACTTGAAGTCTTAGGTGAAGCTATAAGACAAGAAAGGGACATAAGAGGGATTCAAATCGGCAAGGAAGAAGTCAAGCTATCCCTATTTGCAGATGACATGATCTTATACCTGAGTGATCCCAAAAACTCCACCAGGAAGCTCCTGGAACTAATTGAGAAGTTCAGCAGGGTGGCAGGATACAAAATAAATGTGCAAAAATCAGAGGCCTTCCTATATGCCCAGAATGAAAGAAGTGAAAAAGCCTTGAGAGAAACAATCCCATTTACTATAGCCCCTAAAAAATGAAATACCTTGGTATAAACCTAACCAAAGAGGTAAAAGACCTTTACAATGAAAACTTTAAAACCCTAAAGAAAGAAAT
Organism: Typhlomys cinereus; assembly: GCA_023101885.1. NCBI lineage: Eukaryota > Metazoa > Chordata > Mammalia > Rodentia > Platacanthomyidae > Typhlomys > Typhlomys cinereus. The sequence continues at coordinate 3,095,098 of JALPQD010000183.1, read as the reverse complement.
AGCAGAAGACACCAGAAGGTGGAAAGACCTCCCATGTTCCTAGATTGGTAGAATCAACATTGTAAAAATGACCATCCTACCAAAGGCAATATACAAATTCAATGCTATACCAATTAAAATCCCAAAGCAATTCTTTAAAGAAGTTGACCAAATAATCTCAAAATTCATATGGCGGCACAAAAGACCCAGGATAGCAAAGACAATCCTGAGTAACAAAAACACTGCTGGAGGTATTACCATACCAAACCTTAGTCTATACTACAAATCCACAGTTTTAAAAACTGCCTGGTACTGGCTCCAAAATAGACACACAGATCAATGGATAAGGTTGAAGACCCAGATATAAGCCCACAAAAATACAGCCATTTGGTCTTTGACAAGGGGGCCCAAAGAATCCAATGGAAAAAGAACAGCATCTTCAACAAATGGTGCTGGCAAAACTGGATCTCCACATGCAGAAGATTAAAGCTGGACCCATACTTGTCACCATGTATAAGACTTAATTCCAAATGGATCAAGGACCTTGATTTAAGGCCAGAGACTTTAAAAACCATAGTTGAAAGGAAAGGGAACTCCCTCGAGCTGATTGGGCTAGGCCAACATTTCCTAAACAGACATCCAATGGCACAGTCACTGCTACCAACTCTCAACAGTTGGGATCTTGTGAAATTAAAGAGCTTTTGTTCAGATAAAGAGATTGTAACACCAGCTCAAAGGCAACCCACAGAATGGGAGAAAATCTTCACTAACCACATATCTGATAGAGCTCTACTCTCCAGAGTGCACGAAGAACTTAGAAAACTAAACTCCAAGGAAAACAATGGCCCAATTAAAAAATGGGCCCTGGAACTTAAAAGAAACTTTACCAGGGATGAAATTAAAATGTTTAACAAATATCTTAAAAAATGCTCCACTTCCTTAGCCATCAGGGAAATGCAAATCAAAACTTCCCTGAGATATCATCTCACCCCAGTCAGGATGGCAAAAATCCACAATACAAACAACGACAAATGCTGGAGAGGATGTGGAGAGAGGGGAACTCTCCTACATTGTTGGTGGGAATGCAGGCTCATACAGCCACTCTGGCGAGCCGTCTGGAGATTCTTAAAGAAATTAAAGATTGAAATGCCATATGACCCTGCTATCCCACTTTTGGGAATAACCCCCCATGCAGCAGAGGTTCGCCTCGATAGCACAAGCTCGACCATGTTCATAGCAGCACTGTTTACAATAGCAAAGTCATGGAATCAACCTAAATGTCCAACAGTTGACGAGTGGATAAGGAAACTGTGGTACATCTATACAATGGAGTACTACTCAGCCATCAAAAATGATGAATTACTGGAATTTGCTGGGAAATGGATGTCATTAGGAACAATTATATTAAGTGAAGTATCCCAAACCCAGAAAATTAAGCGCCGTATGTACTCCCTAATAGGTGGCTCCTAGTACCAAACTCACCCAGCCCACATTGAGACACTCAAAAGTAAACCTATGTAACACAGTAATTGCAAGGATTATGAACAAGAGAGATGGGGTAGGAGGGCCACACCAGAAACAAGGAGAGAGTGGACCATGTTACAGCAGAGAAAATAGGCCTCTATCAAGGTCTGCAAGTAAGTAATGAGAAACCTGGTTAAGTTCACAGACGTTCTTTCCTGATCTCACCAGAAGGGGAGGGCATATAGTCTAACAGATAAAAAGTAATCATTTTGCAAATGGGTGATGGACCCCTCCCTCACCGAGGTTTCCTACTTTTATTACATCTACCCTTGAATGTGCTATTATAACAAGACTCCAGTTTAACAGCTTTTTGTCTCTGGCCAGGGGGTGACATACAGTGCCCAGCAGGATGGAGTGAAGGGCATTGCAGGAGCAGCAAAACTGCAAAAGAAAATCAACAAACCACAATCCAGAACTTCTAGGCCAGCCTAATCTCTCCCCATCCTGGAGCTCAGGGGCATTCGCGGAAGAGGGGGCGGTAAGATTGTAAGAGCAAAAGGATGGGAGGAACAACGATTTGCAAGATTCTCAACAATAGTTGGGGCCAAAGCAATCATAATGGGACTTTGCATGCCCTGCACAATGTCCAGCGCACTGTTGCCCTCATAAAGTCTAGCATCTGTTAAGGGCACCGAGATACCTGGAGGCAAGGGATTGACAGCCATAGTAGTGCTCCTATTCTTAAGGGGAACAAGAGAAAGGGCTTATGGAAATGCCACTGGGTCCTTATATGTCATCGGAGAGGAGGACCCAGTGGAGAGTCAGGCGTACACAATAAAGGACTCTCTGGGAATTGGGGGGGAGGGACTGGGGGGTGGGGAGGGAGAGGAGGGTGAGGAGGGGGTTTGGGGGGAGGAGGGAGGAGGGAGGGAACTGGTAAAAAAATTTTAAAATGTATAATTACATTTTAATAAAAAAAAGATAAAGACCTTGAAAAAAATAGGGTTGGAAGACTATTTAACAACATAATAAAGGCCATATACAACAAGCTTACAGTAAAAGTCAGCCTAAATGGTGGAAGCATTCCCCCACTCAGATCAGAAAGTAGACAAGGCTGCCCTCTCTGACCACTTCTATTCAACATTGTACCTGAAGTCTTAGAGCCATAAAACAAGAGAGGGAGATAAAATGGATACAACTTGGAAAAGAAGAAATCAAGTTATCCCTATTTGCAGTTAGCATGATTCTATATTCAAGGATTCTAAAGATTCTGTCAGAAAACTCCCATAACTAATAAATAAATTCAGTGGAGTGGCAGGATACAAATTTAACACTAAAAATCAATAGCTTTCCTATTCACCAAGGATAAACAAAGTAAGAAAGACCTGAGAGAAATAATACCACTTACCATTGCTCCTAAAATGGTGAAATAATACCTGGAGTAAACCTAACCAAGGATATGAAAGATGTATACAGTGAAAATGTTAAAACTCTAAAAAAGAGATTGCAGGAGACATTAGAAGATGCACCTGTACTAGCGGAATTAATAGTGTTAAAATGGCCATTCTACCAAAAGCATTATACAGATTTAATGCAATACCAATCAAAATTTCAACTCAATTCTTCACAGAAATTTGTAAAACAATCTCAGATTTCATATGGAAACATAAAAGACCCAGGATGTCAGAAACAATCCTGAATAATAAAAAATCTGCAAGAGACATTACCATACCAGACCTTAAACTATATTATGAAGCCATAATAACAAAAACAGCATGGTACTGGATCCAAAAAAGAGATATAGACCAATGGATTAGGATTTAAGACTCAAATATAAGCGCAGCCATCTACAGTCAACTGATCTCTGACATGGATGCAAAAAAAATTGGAAAAAGGACACCATCTTCAAGAAATTGTGTTGGCAAAATTGGATATCTTCATGCAGAATGAAACTGGACTCTTCTTTGTTTCCCTGCACAAAAATCAACTCCAGATGGACCAAAGACTTCAATGTTAGACCATAAACTATAAAACTCCTAAAAGAAAAAATAGGGAGTACCTTGGAATTGATTGGCCTTGGCCAGCATTTCCTCAATAGGACTCCAAAGTCACAGAGAATAAGTCCAACGCAAAACAAGTAGGACTATATGAATTTAAAAAGCTTCTGCTCAGCAAAAAAGACTGTTGAGCAAAAAGGCAACCTACATAATGGGAGAGCATCTTCACTAACGACACATTTGATAGAGGACTAATATCCAGAGTACACAAAGAACCTGAAAAATTAAATATCAACAAAGTAAATAATCACATTAGAAATGGACTATAGAACTTAAACTTTTCACAAGGCAAAATTCAAATGACTAACAAGTATCTCATAAATAAATATTTTCTAAAAAGAAAGGTGAATGCTATTGTTCAATTTACTTTTTCCTTTTCCTTCCCTCCCCCTTTCGTCCTTCCTTCCTTTTCTTTTTGAGATAGGGTGTTATGAATTGCAGGCTGGACTCAAACCTGCTATGTAGTCAAGGATAACCCTGAAGTTCTGATCCTCCTGTCCACCTTCCAAGTGTATTACAGGAATATGACACTATATTATGGTTTTACATCATCCTAAGGTTTGAATCCAGGGCTTTGCATATGCTAGGTAAGTACTCTACCAATTGAGCTACATTCTCCAGTCCTTCCTTTTTCTCCTTTTTATTCAGTCTGAAATCATGGGAGCTGGAAGGTGGGGAAGAAACACACTCTCTGGCTCTCTTCCTTTCTCCCTTTTATTCCATTCAAGCACCCAGTATAAAGGATGGTGCTGCCCACATTCAAGGCAAGTCTTCCTTCCCCTTGGTTAATTTTCTCTGAATATGCCCCTCACTCCCACCACCAGCAGAAATGCTTTATTAATCCAGGTAGTTCTCAAATCCAATCAAGTTGCTGATCAACACTAAGTATCACACTTCCTTATTAAGCTATGCATTAGCCAGTTAACTTGATAAACTGCATACGTATGTACGAGATGGGAGGAGTTTCACCTTTCTGAACAGGGATAGGTGAAATGATTAAATGACATCTGTATAGCATGCAAAACAGGACCCATAATGTTATAAGTGCTTGGTTAATATTACTATTTGGCATAGTTAGATGTAGGTGCCAAATTGATAGTTAAGGGTTTGAGCCCTGGGAATATTTGTAGAGAATTAGTTGTTCAGTCAATCCTAGAGCAAACCTACAGGAGATTCCCATCTAGTTGATGGGAAAGGTCCAGTCTAGAGTGGGTGGGACTAGGCTCTGGACAGGTGAATAAAATACAGAGAGCTGGTTCAGAAAGTTACCATCCTTCTGTATACCTAGCCAGACATGCTGCTCTGGCAAGTAGAATTATCCCTCTCTCAGCTGTTACATGCATATGGTGTGGCCAGTTCCCTTGGCCCTTGATATTTGTGTGGATTCTCTTGCCAAAATGGATAAGGAACTGTAACCAAGAATTATAAGCCAGAATAAAACCTCCTTGTTCCCCTTTAAGCTGTTTTATCATTATTTTATTGGCAACCATGCAAGCAAACTATAAAACTGTGACACATGGATGCTCATGAGTAGAAGAATAAGTTCTCCATCCCTCAACAATACTTCCTGCTGGATTTACCTAAAAACAAAGAAGATTACTGCTAAGTCTGGGGCTTAAGAAGTAATTAGGTATGAGGGTGGAGTAATGAAATGAAGCTAATATCATGGAAGTGGGCTTACTGTGACATAAGCGGGTTTGCTGCCAGACCGTAACACACCAACAGGGCCTTACTGGATGTGGCACTTTGATAGTGGGTATCCCAGTCTCTAGAACCGTGAGTCAACAAGTTTCAGTTCATTAGAAATCATCCAGTGGCAAGTGTTCTATCACACCAACATGAAGCGGTCTAAAATACAGCCCAAACCCTGTTATCCTAAATCAATATCAAGGCATCTGTAGTATGTTTTGTTTAACATGAAAAGCCTACTGCTGTAATAATTATTTTATAATTGCCACTTTCCTGTCAACTATCATAATTTTAAGTTATTCATCATCACTAGATCAAGACCAGCATTTAAGAATTAATTTCAAATAACTGGGTAAATGAATGGGTTCTTCTGGATTTGCTAGGTAGATAACCAAATTGATTGCTAAGAATAACAGTTTTGATGACGTCTTCCTAATATTTAAACTTTTTTTCTCTATATAAGAATACATTAGGGGCTGTAGAGGTGGCTCAGGGGTTAAGCCTCTGCCTTGCAGGCAGAAGATCCTGAGTTCTGATCCTAGACCCCACGTATAGACGCTGGGCGGAAGCAGGGCGGCCTGCGTTTCTGGTCCTGGTAGGGCGGACCCTGTGAATCCCGGGACAGGTGGAGGCGGTCCATGGTGGTTCCTGAATTCATCCGTGGTTCTACACACACACACATACATGCACACACGCGCATACCATACATGCATAATTGAATAAATAATAAAAAATTTTTTTAAAAAAATAAGAATATATCAGCCTTGTCTTTCAGACAAAGAGAAATGGCACAAACTTGTCTTATGATGTTTTTCAGGTCAAAAGCCACAGAGATCCACACAGACTAAGTTGAGAAAACAAGGATAGGTGCTCATCATAGATGGGGGATGATCCGTCTACAATGCCATGAGGGGCTCATAAGTTTTCTAATTCCCGTTTCTCTGGTTTTCCACCCAATGGTTTTGTTCAGCAAAGGCCTAGCTTCTATGCCACAGATTAAGCAACTGGAAGAGAAGAGAGGAAGGAATTCTTTTCCAAACCTGAAAAAGTACATATTACTTTTCAGGTATTTGGACTAATCAATCATCCCAGCCACAGGTGGGAACTGAGGCAGCAGCAGGGGGGTGCAGGAGATGAGCAATGAGTTCACAAACATCTCTTCAATGTGAATAGAGAGGGAAAGAGAACTGTAAGCAGATATAGTCATTCTCTCCAACTCACTGGAACATTCAAAAGAAGCAGGCAGTGTCTGCAGAAAAGCTAGAGAGGATGGCTCACCCAAAAATGGAGGACCACCACATCACTTGAACACCACTTTCTCGGTGTATGTCTGGCTCCCAGTATTCCAAACTGAGATCCCAAGGAGATAGAAAGAAATGTCTGTTTCTCTTAGCTATAAAGGGCAACAATAGCACAAAGAAACGATTCAGCCCAAGTCCAGCCTGGTAGACCAATGGGCTCACTAGGATTATTTACAGGAACCTGGGTGACTTGGGTGACCCAAAGGCAGTTACCTCACCAGCAAGTCTCTGAACAACGTACAGAAAGCTCCAACACTGAACTATGTGTGTCCTGTAATCTGTCCTGAGCTCCCTATACCCATGAGCTTGTGGAAGTGTCCCTTGGGCAATGTATGTCAGCTACACCATCAAAAAGTACCATCCTAGTAAGTGCTTACATAACCTGGGGGTGGGGTGGAAGGGTCTCTTGAGGATCTCTTGAAGGTTTGTGAACCTTGTGAACCTTCTGATCCTCCTCCTCCCCCTTCAGGGAATGCTACTGATCTTGATCTTGGGACGGTCTTCTGCTGGTAATCAGAGAAGTTGTGATTCAAAATAAAAATACCATGGCCAACCTAGAGGAAACAAATACAACTCTCAGATCTACCATCTTTATCAGCACAACCTCCCCTAGTTCAGAGTCATGTAGGAATGTGGTGGGGAACAGCCCATGGGGAAAAGGAGGGGAGAAAATTCTGGTCCTTGTTATCCCTACATCAGCAGCAAGGATGCCCAGTTCTGTCCTTGGGAAAGGCAGGGAGAACACCAACCTGCCTGAAGACAGCTGCCTCCATGACCACTCTTGTGCTGTTAGAAGCTGAGGCTTGATAACCAATACCCATCAAGTCTCACGACTCTTAATAGCTGAAGGAAAGGGCAGGGTTACCATGTAAGCATCACACTGCTAAACCCTCTCCCACACCACAATAACTAGCTATGTGAGGATGCAGCCCTGTGCTCTGTGACGTCAGCCTTCACTCCCCAGACATGTGGACAACAGAGTCGACAGACCTCTGATGCCATGTCCTCCTAGGTGGCAGCCTCAGAAGCCCAGAGGACCAGGAAGTCAGGACAGGAAGCCGGCCCCCAGAACCCCCAATTTGTTAGGGCTCTGCGAGGTGCTGAGTCTGTGCATCTCTTTTGAGGACCCAGTGATATTGATGCTCCAGGCCTAGAGAGCACACAGAGGCGCTGGTTGTACCTCTAAACTTTCATTTGCCAGAGAACACAGAGACCCTCAGAAGAGAGGACGAGATAGACAGAAGATTGACTCCCACAGAGGGCAAATCAAAAAGAGGAAAAGGCACAAAAGAAGACAGATTTAAGAGGGGAAAAGAGGGGGAAGAGGAAGAAAAGGAGTGAGGATGCAGGAAAAAAGAGAAGAGGAGAGAAGGAGAGAGAGAGAGAGAAGAAAAGGGAGATGGAGAGAAGGGAAATTAAATGTATGGTTACAGGCTTTAACAGAATGAACAAAACAACAAAATTAAGCAGTTCCCTTGAGTTCAAGCGCACTAGTTTAACCTGGACTTAGAGTTTCTGGATTTGGAACTATCATGTGACCTCAACTATGTTACCTGACTATGAACTGCCTCCCAGACAATGTCTTGAAGCCATGCAGATGACAGAGCTGATGTCTGTGTTCTGCAGACCCTCTAAGCTCCAGACTGCTAACACTAATGAAGGTGTCAGTGGCTAAGGATGCTGCTGCCTTATGATGGCCTTGCTGCAGGAGTATCAAGCCATTGTGGAAAGGGAATGAAAATCTGACAACTGTGACACTTACTGAAGCATTGCCCAGGGCGGCCCTAGCAGGAATACCAGAGCAAGAGGTGCAAGTGTGGAGTTGCAGTTCTTATCTTTCTGCCCTGTCTTCTGAAGTGCATCACATGCTCTCTGGGAGGTTGAACTGCCTAATATGTGAAGTGGGTTGTGAATTTCTCTGGGAACTTTCACGCTTTCTATCCCACCATTTAACCTGTGTTTTAGTGTAATTTCTATTCCCCACATTGAGTAGGAGGGTCACATAGAGCTCACATCTCCATTTCTAGTTGGTAGACGAGGGGCTGAATAAACACTGTGACTCAGGCATGTGACAGATGAGTAAGGTACCAAATGTCCCAGACCAAGGTCAGCATTGAACAGGCATTTTGCTCTGCTTTGTGCTGACTGGTCTAACACGAGTTCCTACAATCACCCAGGAGGTGTATTTTATATTAATTAGCCTTCAAGGAGGTTGTGGCTACTCTTGTCTTCTGAACACGACTTTGCTGACAACCTCCCTCCCAAGATGGGCTTGGGAGGGGCCAGCCCTGTTGGACAGACGTCAGGTATGGCAGGGCCACTGCCACACTTGCTCAGGGTTCTGAACAATAAGCAGAGGTGACAGAAGGGCACGGCCTCACCACTATGGGTGCCAGAATCCAATTTTCTGCCTGACATCCCCTCTCACTTCAAACCACAAACTGCCTCACTAGAGTTCTGACTTCTTCCGCACCCTCTGGAACTAGCTCCTCCTCCCTTCTGAGCTTTATAAAGGGAAACGGTACTTTCCCAGCTTCTCAAGCCAAAAGTCCAGGACTTCTGTCCCCTTCTCTTGGCTCCCATGCAAGCTGCAAGCATATTCATCATGCCACCTTCTTCATTTTCCTCAACACCTGAACATTTTGAGATGTGTTTTACCTGGGTGGCTGACATGGACTGACACCTGTGTCCTGTTTGATTTGATCCCTCCATAGCATGTAGCAGGGAGGTGGTTGTGTTTAGGAGCAGAAAATGGATGCTATCATCTCCAATTTAAAAACCCATAATGTGGCTGGAGAGATGGCTCAGTGGTAAAGTCCTTGCCTCACAAGCAAATGAACCTGAGCTCAGATCCCCAGATCCCACATAAAAATGATAGGGGGTAGGAATTGTTGCCTGTCTATAATTCTAGTCCTAAAAGGCAGAGTCTAGGAATCCCTAGCATGAGCTGGCTGCCAGGCCTCCATGGTATGATATGGGCTTAATTAGACCCAGGCCCACAACAATAAGGTAGAAGAGTAGTCAAGGATGATTTCCTGGTATCACCCTTGGGCCTTCATAGGTGCACACAAGTGTACCTACCCACATGTGCCCACTCTCATGTAAACACACACACACACACACACACACACACACACACACACACCATACACGCATACATGAAAAAATAGCTCATAATGACCCCTTCCCGTCATACATGGGTCCTAATTCAGGTTCTGTGACTCACAAGATCTCCACCTGATGGCACTTTCCTCTTCACCTACAGGACTGCGGCCTCTCCTGCTGCAAAGTGCCTCACTCAGTTTAGCTTGTTGGCTGTCTTCACCTGAAGTTTCTCTACATGCTGTATCTTTTGGTATCTTTTGATCATCTTCTCTCTGGCTTCTGCCTTCTCCACAGTGGTGCACCGCCTCAATCTCTACCCCAGCAGACTGCTTCAGTTCCCCCAACAGTATTCATCCACACTGGATGGTCTTTCCACTCTGCACTCTACCTTTACCTTCCTGTGATAGTTAGATACAGGTGTCAACTTGATGGTTGAGGGTTTAAGCTCTAAGCCCAGAGAAAACATGCAGATTTTTCTAGTTGACAGGAAGGCCCAGCCCATGACAGATGATGTTTGTTCTCAGGGAAGTAAATAAAATGAAGGGAAATAGTTGAAAAAGTTGGAATTCTGTACACTAGGCCAGACATGCTGGTCTGGCAAGTGAGAATTTCTCCTCTCTAGTGGCCATGTGGCCACTTCTCTCTGCTCCTGGTGTTGGCGTACTCTCCTGACAAGCTGGACAAGCAACTGTAACCCAGACTGTTACAAGAGAGAATGCATCTTTTGTACTCTTAAGCTGTTTTGTCATGACTTCATCAGCAATCATTCAGCCAAACGGTCACACTTCCACACAAGCTTTCGAGCAGTCATTTGTGTGCTTACTTCTGTTGTCTCAGGGCCTGGAACAGTGAGTGAGCTCAGAGGAGATCAGTCAGCACCACTGGCACTCTGGTAATGGGGGAATCAGAATCTTCACAGAGCATTTCAACCCCCCCCCCCAATTACCTGTGGAAAGGAGCAGATGAAGCCAGAGGCATGGGAGGCAACAGAACTGCCACACAGTAACACTGCTTGTCTCCATCTCCATCACCAGAAAACAGCATGCTCACACGGACCCAAGCGGCGACGGCAAGTGAAGGCTAAAAACGACTTGTTCCACTGCATTGCTGACTGAGAGTGTTCAGGGGCGTGCTCAGGCCTCTCTGCAACGGCCATTTCTGATGAAAGGGTCGGACCTGCCTTTCGCTCCCTGCTGCATCAGTGCACGAGTCTCTGGACTCTTCAGCTCCCTTTTCTGGGCTGATGCTGGCAGGGTCATGGCTGTGACTGACCTCGATCAGCCAACCTGTGGTACAGGCATGGAGGCGGCTGGATCTTCCAGGTAGATGGAATAGGAAGACGTCTATACCATGACCAAGAACCTCATCTCCCGTTCTGTCAGCTTCCACAGCTCGCAGCAGGGCCCTGGAGACTCTCTCTGCCAGAATCTGGTCCCCAATAGCTGCTCTGCTCACAGTCCTGTCTCTTTTCTGTGGGACAGTGCTCCTTTCTATACAACATCCATCCTATTTCAAAACATAAATTGTAAGACCAAAATATTGGAATTGATCACATAAAAATTAAGAATTTCTGATGGAAGAAAGCTATCCTGGAGAAATTAATACAGATTAGAAGAGATAATTTGCAATATCCAGGAACAGCAAGTGTGATGATGACTAGTATTATCAATTAGATGGGATATGGAGTCACTAGGATACGTTGTTGGACATCCCTGTGAGAGATTATCTAGATTAAGGTTAGCCTGTGAGAATATCTCTGGGGGATTATCTTGATCAGGCCAAGCAATGTGGCAAGACAACCACTGTGGATGGTGAGACCATCCCCTAAGATCCTAGAGTATATAAAATGGAGAAAAGGAATGAACAGCACAATGCATTCAGTGCTCCCTGCTTCTTAACTGTGTTGCTTCAAACTCCTGTTAACTTGACCTCCTCACTATGATGGTCTGAACCTTGAACTATGAGCTAAAATAAACCCCTTTCCTTTACACTGTTAATATATCAACAGTATGTCACAGTTTCCTATGAGACAGACACAGATAACTTTCCTTCCCTTCCTCTCCTCTCATTTATTTGACAGGAGAGAGGGAGAGGGAGAAAGAAAGAGGGGGGCACTCATGTGCTACAGTATGCATATGGAGCTCAGAGGAAGCTTCTACAAGTAGATTCCCTCCTTTTATCATGTAGGCTCTGGGAATCTAATGCAGATAACCAAGTTTACATGCAGGAGCCTTAAACCATTAAGTCATCTTGCCATCTCTTCCTTTATTATTAAATTATGGTTTTAGGAGAGATATTTCTTTTAGTTTTCAACATATTTTTATATTTCCAATAATACAGTAAAGGGTAAATGCTGTGATACATATTCTAGCATGTATCCTCAACATAAAAAAAGTAATAAAGCAGCATCATCATACGTATTGACTGGACAGAAACTAAGCACATAGTCACAAAGTATTACTATATGAACATTACACTTGCATATAAAATATATATAACATATATGTGTATATACTTTATTGAAAAGATATTCTAAATAGTTACTCATGAGTTTTTCAGATAGAACCCAAAAAGATATTTAAAAATCTTGTGCATTTCTTAATTCTTCCTGCATTTATCACCAGAGATACCAGTAGAAAACATAAAAAAAATGTGATGTCCTTGTGATTTATAAAAGGTCATTTTTAATCAAAACTTTATTTCTAAAGATTTAAAATATGCATAATGACTGACATACCAATATGCCTCTATAGAATATCAAGGAACTCAAGATAGGTAAGAATACAATGAAAACCTTGAAAATTGAAGCTGGATGAGTGAAGGAAAATGCCCCTATCAGTGGGGTGGCCCAAGGAGAGGCAACCTGGCATGCCACAGGGGCCTGAACCCCCACAGGAGTAGACGGGCCAGAGGCAACCCTGGGATCCACAGAATCAGACAGGCAGGAGTGTGGGGTTGATGGAAGGATAAGAGGGAGAGATGATGGAGGGAAGCAGGGATAAGTACTCAATATGCTTGTAAAAGTAGAAAAATTTTTAAAAAAGTAGACAGGCAGAAGGATCCCTGGGGTTCATGAAGGTAGATAGGGTGAAGGGTAGGAGGGAGTGGGATGGATTGAAAAAGAGAGGGGAAGGGGAATGGGTTGAAGCGGGGAGGAAGGGAAGCCAGAATGAGTGCTCAATATGCTTGTAAAACTAGAAAAATACAATAACTTACAAAATATGAGGACACTTTACATAAAGTTGTATAGGAAAGAAAACTCCCAAACTGAAAGCAAAAATATAACATTACACAGTATCTTATAAAATACAAAGAAAATAAATCTTGTGATTTTTTTCTTTCTTTCTTTCTTTTGATCCCACTTCATACAAAAACCCACCATTTCATAGTTCCTGGCTATAAGAATCACCACCACACAAATCTTCCAATATAGTAAGTTGAATTTATCATCCAACTATGCACAATAATAAAAGGCCATTTAATTGCTTTCTGATACACACATCTCTGATTAAAAATGACATGGAGAAAACTTTTGGTACTTAGCCTTGGAAATTTCCTGTTTTGTGAAATACTTGGTTATATACTTTGCTTGTTATATTCATTGCTTTTGTGTTGTAGTAAAATATATAATAAAAGCAACTTGAGGAAGGAAGATATTACTTTTGGTTCATGGTGTGAGGAATACAGCTCACTGCAGCAGGGAGGCATGGTGGAGAGAGGGGGACAGGCAGGAGGCAGAGGGGTGAAGGCTGGTGCTCAGCTTCCTTTCTCCATTCTGTCCAGTCTAGGACGCAATCTGGATGGTGCAGTGTAGCAGTCAGTCTGCAAGATTGCTGATAAACAACTATTGGATGGCTTAAGGGAACAAGAGGTCTATTTTCTTACTGACAGTCCGGTTACAGTTCTTAGTCCAGCTTGATGGGAGAGCATGTACTAACACCAGGGCTTGAGGGAACTGGCCACACAATCTCTATGTAATGGCTGAGAGAGGGACGATCCTTACTTGCCAGACCAGCATGTCTGGCCAAGTATACGCAAGGATGCTAATTCTCTCAACCGATTCTCAATTTTTATTCATCTGTTCAGGGCCTAATCTCACCTACCTGGGCCTTCCTCATCAGCTAGTCAATCTCTTGCACATTTGCTCTGGGCTCAACTCATCCACTGATTCTCTAAAAATGTGCCCAGAGCTCACACCCTCAACTGCCAAGTTGTGCCTAACTATGACAGCCACCTAAATAACGACTGAGTCTTCCCTCTCAGTTAGGTCTCTCTAGAAATGCCCTCATGGACATTTCTAGTGTTGTATCTATTAGGTGATTCTAATCAAGCCAAACTGACAATTATTTTTCTACTTGAACTTCTCTTGGATCCTACTGACTTGAAAAAGCTACACACATGCACACACACACACTCACACACACACAGATTCTTGATATTGAAGATATTCTTTTCCAACTCATAACTGTCCATATTTTCCAAGACAGCCTTCATTAACCAGAAATTCTAATTTCTGAAATTACCAAATTCAGTTTAATAATTTTATTCTTTTAAGAGCATTTTATTCATGGGGATCTTCCCCATATGTAGACTTGCCCCTGGTAGGCTGTCTGCACCACCATGGATGCCTGGCCTAGCACAGAGGTCCTGAGTGAAGGACTGGGGTTCACACATGCAAAGGGACATGACAGAAGGAGGGAGACAGCAAAAAGGGAGAACTGGAGGGAGGGCAGGGGAAGAGAGGATGGAGAACCAAGGACATAAATTCATTCTATTTGTGTATACAATTTTCAAAAAATAAAAAGGAAAAAAACATTGTATATAGTTATCTAGCTATTTAGTGTGTGTGTGTGTGTGTGTGTGTGTGTGTGTGTGTGTGTGTGTGTGTGTGTGGTGTTATGCATGTACCAATGTTGTGGTGGGTCAGAGGAAAATGCCAGGTTTTTTTTCTATTGCATTCCGCCTTATTCCATTGAGACAGGCTTTCTCACTGAACCCGAAGTGCATCGTTTCGATAGGCTAGCTGGTCACTGAGCTCCTGTGATCTGTCTATCTCTGCCCCACAACACTAGAGATAGGATGGAGGGTTGGTTATGTCTGACTTCTACATAGTGGTAGAGATCTGAACTCAAGTCCTCATGTTTGCCTAGCAAGCAATCTTATCCACAAACAATCTTATCCAGTGAACTATCTACAGAGTCCCATAACTTATGTTCTTAAAGCTTTATTTTAGAAATACTTATGTCTTAGCCTTTCTCATTTAACTTTAGAGGTTTACCTTTTGATATTTAAGTCTTATTTTTAGCTTTCCTATGCGGTCTGGTGTGGTTCCAGTTTGGTTTTCCTTTATACAGAAGATTTTCCCTACATAGATTTCTGAAGTTTCTATGTAGAAACTTTATTGATTCGTGGTTCTGCTTTAATAAATATTAATGTCCTGCCACAGGAACCTCTGTCTCACAGCTCCCCAGGCTGGGCTGTGCCTGCTAGCCTGTACCTGACTCAAGACATGACTTTTAATTCTTGTGGATTTGTGGTGTATCTTAATGTCTGGCAAATTCCTTTAATTTTTTTTAAAATGTTATTCATTCATTCATTCATTCAGAGTGTGTGTGTGTGTGTGTGTGTGTGTGTGTGTGTGTGTGTGTGTGTCAGAGAGCACATGTGTCCCCGTGAAGGCCAACGGTGACTTCGAACGGTGACTTTGGGAATCATCCTGGATTGCTTCTACCTCCTTGCTTTGCTTTGGGATTTCCCAGGCTCTACCCACCAGGGCTGAAAGTGCATTCTTCCATTGTTTCTGCCTGGTGCTTTTATGTGGGACCTGGGATCTGAACTCAGAACCTTCTGATTTCAAGGCAGAGTCTTAACCCCTGAGCTATCTTTCCAGCTCTGGATAGTTATTCTGGATAGTAGTTATTATTTAACAACTACTGCGCCAAGAAGAAGGTAAGGTGATCATCTCAATGATGCATTCAAATATAAAGTGTTCACTTTTTTTTAAGATCAGTCATCCTTGGTGTAATGTGGTGGTGAAATGGCAAGTGACTGACTCATTCATATAACAAACACAGTGAAATCCTGATCCTGTCTTTGTAGAACTTACACTTGAGTGATAGGAATCATGCGATCCTTTAGAGCATCCTTCCTCCCCAGTCCTTGTCTAGGGGAGTTTTCTGTACCCAGGGTCATGGGTCTAAGACCCCTTTGTCTTCAGAGTAACAAAACCTTTTTGAAGAATAGAGTCAACTTTAATCTTCAAATAAATAAATATGATTGTCTCTCCTGGCTTTTGTAAGTAACCCAGATACATGAAGTAATTGACTCGGGATTTAATTTTAGAAAAAGCAATGTATTTAGCTTGAGTGAAATAACAAGTCATTTCCTTTTCTCTCTCCTGTGTAGTCCTTGGCCTAACTGTGAATAAAGATCTACATCAATGGAAAAATTACTATTGCTGCTATGAATCTTCTAAACAATAAAATCTAATTATTCTCATTATGCTCTAATGCTGAAACTATCCTTTGAAGAGATCCATTGGGAAATAAAGGAAATATAGACAATGAAGAACTCCTGCTCCTTCCAGTTGTGGGTGAACATGGGGGTGACTCGGTTCACTGGAGCAGTAAAGGAACAACACAGGCTTTCTGCTGGAAATGTCCCTGCAGCTACGTGGCCACACCGTAGACGAGGTCCTTGTTTCCAGACCCCTCTGTGGGGAGGCCCTGTGCCATGAGCACCTGCAGGCTGCTCTTTCGCTTGCTCAGAAACTCACATTCAGATCGTCACCAACCAGTCACTACATATGCAGGGCCGGCAAGCTCTCAAGAATCTTCAGGAGATACGATGAGGATAAAAATATCAGAGCCATTCGACAAAGAAGTATAGAGTGGCTGATATCCTAGGAATCTCTGAGACAAGAACAATGCCTGGCATTTCTGGGCAGACTCTACCACCAAGTAAACATTTCTCTGGGGACAGAAGACCCTGCGGCATGAGGTTTAGTGCAATTACACTTTGTTGTGTAAAGCTGGCCATAAGATTGTGCTTATGTCACTGTAATTCTCTTCACAAATGGAGCTAGGGAGGCTGCCAGCACACATCTGGGTGATGGAGTACACTTAGACCTCTGTGGGTCTTGGTTTCCTTTTTATAAAGCAAGGAGCATGTTCACAGTTCTCCCTCCAGGGCACAGACAGCAAGGAATGCAGTCACTCATGCCATATGCCCTCCCTTAAACAGTGTACTGGCTTCTTAGAACTTGGCATTTAACTGTTGCTTTTGTGGGAATCCCATGATAAAGTTTTGATGATGGTGCAATGCCTTCATTTCTTTCTTTTTTATATTTTATTTTTACAAGCATATTGAGTACTAATCCCTGCTTCCCTCCATCCTTCCCCTCCCATATCCCTCCCTTCCCCTTATCAATCCATTCCATTCCCTCTCACCCTCCTGCCTGACTGCTTCTATGAACCCCAATGTCAATGCCTGCATTTCATAGAAAGCTCAGCTGAGCTGTGGGAACCTCACACCAGAATCAGTAAGATTCAGTGCAGTGACTACTACTGAATTTACTGGATCTGAGTCTACAGTATCCAGGGTTTTTCAAAGAAATATAAGTAGTTTGTCTATTATGAATCTATCAATCATCTATCTATATTCTAAAATATATCTATCATCTATCAATTATCTATCTATATATGAATCTATCAACTTATTTATCAAATTATTTATCAATCATCTATTTATGTATTATCTATCAATCATCTATCATCTTTCATTTATCAATTATCTATATATCCATGTACTTATAATCTATTAATCATCTGTCATTTATTTATCTAGAACCTATTATGTATGTATGTATGAATGGATGGATGTATGAATGGATGGATGGATCTATCTAACTATCTATCTTCATCATCATCTACCATTATCTAGAGACATATTTTAAGGAAATAACTCACATATTTGTGAAACCTGTCAGAACCCAAATCTAAACAGTGAATTAGAAAATCCTCAGGGAACATCTATTTTGCAATCTGAGACTGAAGACATGATGTAGGCAAAACAACAACAACAACAGAAAACCCCTTAAAGCAACATTCACATGTGCTTGCCCAAATATCTGGATTGTACTTCCCAGTAAGGTTGACACATAAAACTATGCATCACATACCCAGCTGGAAAAAAAATCATGGTGGCCATGATTGTTGGAAAGACCATAATGTAGGTATAGATGCAATTTTTAAAAAAATGTTTTGATCTGTGTTTGGCTGGCCCTGCATATGTGAAACTTGTGGCTGTGGAAAGCTCACTGTACATCTTTTAAAGTGCTACTGTCAATTAGAGTCATATACTAAGATAATATTAATTGAAGATGTCAATGTATGATGCAGTCTAGAGGGGGGCAGGATGCAATCCATATCAAACACAAGTGCCCCATTTTGGAGTTAAACCTTTTAGTCAGTGATGCCCAGAAACTGCCTGCTGCCCTGCAATAAGTACTTACTGAGCATTCCCCCATCCCACTGTGTATTGCTGTCTAGACACCCACAGTGTGGCTCTGAACGAGTCACAGTTTATGAAACTACAAACAGATGTGGGTAGAACTCAGTGAAGGAATATGTACTTAGCTCAAGGAAGGTCCTGTATTCCATTTCCAGACTATTGAGGAAAATACAAACCCACAACAATGAAGAAGAAGGCCTTTAGCCCTAGAGCATCATGGAGATGACTGGGCAGTGTGAAGAACAGAGAAGAGGGTGCCTTCTTACCACCGATATCCCCCAGCTTGCTGTACTAGTGCCAGAGAGGAACCCAAACTTCATCGAAGTTGGCCGGGAGAACTCTGCTTTAGGGACCTGCTGCTGTGTCAATGGCCAGAGAAAGCAGAGTTGGCTTCTCAGAGAGGAAGTCCTCATAACTGGGTGGCACCAGGAAAGACAAAGCAGAGAGAGAGAGGCAGCTGGACCAAAACAGGAACTGTCCAAGCCACCTGAAGGCCATTTGGAGAGGGCATACACTCTGGTCCCCATAGTAGTCCCAAATGATCTCATTTTATTTCCAAAGAGCAGAGAAGAAAACTCTTTCAGAGAGGGAAATGAGATACTACATCATCTGGTCCATAAATGGTGGGCTTGGGCTCTGTTACAGGTTGAAAGCGTCACAGCTAAATTCAATGCCACAAAGCCCAAGACCTCAACATAACTGTATTTGGAGGTAGGGCCTCTGAAAGATTTTGATGAAGGCATGTACCTACAAGTCTAAACTCTGGTCCTCACCAGAACCTAAATCCATCCGTACACTGACCTTGAATTTACAACCTTCAGAACAGAGTGCAACAAGAGAGAGAGTCTGTTGCTTAAGCCACCAATCTGTGCTAGCCTATGAAAGCAGCTCATGCTTACTAAGATAGGCAGCAACCTACATATTTCTGGCTTACACCCACTTTTTTAAAATCCCTGGCTGCCTGATGCTTGCCCCAGGAGGTAGAGCTTCTCTTAGCCAGAGTCACAGGCAAGCAGCTGAAGATACAAGTGGGGTCTCTTCACATAGAATCTCAGCTTTCATTCAGGTTAACCATGGCACTGCAATAAACTTGGATGCAGAAACCACATCTGATTACAGAAGCAGAGAGGGTGCTCATTATATCAGAAGCAGCAGGAAGTGAGAAGGCTGCAGTGAAGTTACAGTCCAGACAGAACTGAACTCACACTGGTGGCTGATGATTGTTAATAACACAAGGTCCTCAGTGTACAGTGAAAACTCACCTGGCATGTGAGTACCAACATCTCCGAGTGTCTGCTTGTCAAGTGACAACTCCAAGCACAAGAATGAAAGCTTCCCTATTGCTAGAGCTGAGATTCTGCAGGATCTTGCTGCCCTGCAGGTCTTGGAAGGGTCTACTGAGTACAGCAACATTATTGACTGAAGCCCCTTGACAGTTGCTATTCTCATGTCATCCGCAACACTCATTTAGCTTACGTCCAGATGACTAAGTTGGGAATTACAATGGTAACACTATTTATTTAAGGTAAAACAGGAAGTAGGAGACAAATGACAAATCTAAATGCCATACCTGTTCTTTCTTCTTAGAACATCTACCCCACCTATCTACTCAGTTACAATATATCTTCCCATCTGTCCATTCACACATCAGTGCTACCAGGACCTTTGTGTGTATCATGGGATGGGCTTAGAAAATTCAGCAACAAAGACCCCTGCACATTAAAGAATTGAAGATAGCCAAGAAGGTTCATGGTGTGTCCACGCTTTCAAAGACTCAACTCCAGGGACAGACCAATTCAAGTTCTCAGGGCCATGCACAAGAGTTTAGAGGACCTGAAAGGTGTAAAGGAGACAAAAATGAATCCCAAGTACACCTCTTGTCTAGATGACATGGATAGGCCTACCAGATGCTATGCCAACACTAGAAGTTTTTCATTTGTATCAGGAAGAACAGGGAACCCTGTTCTTTAAATGCATTTACATAGCCATGAAGTTTTACCACTACTCCACTCCTAAGCCAGAGGCAGAACCCTTCCCAGTGTAGCCCATAGCAACACCAGTACCATGAGGCCCTGCCTATGCTCTCCATGCCAGCCATTTGCCCAGCACAAGCAATTCTTGTTACTTAAGTGGATGCTGTTTCCTTTCTTTGTCTCATTTGCATCTACTAATCCTTTACAGAACAGAATGGTCAGGTCCTGACCAGGTTCCAGTGTGGGGGAAACACAAGATGGACAGATATCTGTATATTTTGTTCATCAGAGTGTCCCATTCTTTTAGCTCTGAACTTCAGGAAAGGCTGGACTGAAGAGCAATGGACAGACATTTCCCAAAGAAGCTAAAACTACCCCAGATGTGGATAGGGAAGGGAAAGAGAGACTTAAATGCCATGGGCAAGAACAGTGAATGGGGGCTGAGTGGATTGGCTGGGACCATGTGGATATTTAGATCATGTCAGCTTTCAGACAAGGAGCAGCAGAGGTGGATGGTGCAATATTGTATTTAAAATTGAGTTAGACAAGTATACCTTGGTCCATCTGAGACAATCTTGCAGCCAGGGTCTCACTGCCCCATGTGTTTGGCACAGTTAGACCAAGGATGCTGGGTCTTGAGTCCACTGTGTTCTACGTGAATTCTTATAAGGCCTGTATATTTCATATAAGGCATCATCAAAGACATTCAAGACCTATCAGTGAAGTTGACAGAGCCAAACCAGCCCCAAGCCCATCGTTACTGGTCTTAGGATCGATGCAAGGTTCCCCTTCCGGCCACATGGAGCCATTTACAGGTTCCTCTGGGTCACAAGCATATCTCACTGTCAGCATCTCTAAAAAGATAAAAAGCTGGAAGACAATATCCTACCTGGTTGGCAGCCTAGGAAAAGGAGGTCCAGGAGTTATAGGTTTCTTCTAAGACCTCTGACAAGCAGGTGTCTGCACTTGCTTGTAATTTCTACTATTGGGAGCCATGACACACGAAAGGACACAGCTCTCCTGTGGATTATCCAATATTATGGTTAGTTCCAGCTATTAATTGGACACGTGCAATATGAACTTCTGGGCATACCTATGAGAAGGTGTTTAGTTAAGGCAGATCTTTGGTAAGCATGTAGGAGATGGTCTTAATTGAATGACTGATGTGGGAAGATCTAGTCCATAGTGGGTGGGACCTCACTGGTCAGGCAGATAAGGTGAAGAGAGTTGGTTAAAATTTTGGGGCAAGTTGATATGCTTTGGTCCTTACCACCTTCTCTGCTTAACTAATATTCTATGGCCAGTTCCCATGATCCTGATGCTGATATAACTCTTTTGTCATGATCACATGAACAAGAATAAAATCTACTTCTTTCTCTAAGTTTTTTGGGTAATGTATTTGTTGTAGTCAAAATGTTATGACACTAATAACAACAACAAAAAAAAAACACCCTGGATTGCTCCACTTAGAACCTGGTGACAATTAAAACTATGCTAAAAGTAACAAGTATGTAAGACTTCCCCATAAGGTGTTAGTCAGAGAGGTCTCAAAGGTCCCCTTAACAATGTAGACTTTTGCCATTGCTCTTGGTTGCCTTCCAAAAACTGAAAGTAAGACCCTATTACTGAAGATACAACACATTCATATCACAGGACATGGACAAAAAAATGCCAGCTGGAACTAGTTTGCTGGATAGCTTACACAGTACCAGAGAGTACTGTAGAAGGTACTAGGGAAGAAACTCAATCAAGGATCTCATCAACCTACAAGATCTGTAAGTTATAATAACAATCACCATGGCAACAGGTAACCATCAGTGTAACAGTGGCATGAGTATCAAAGAGACAACCAATAGTTTTCTGATGGAATTTAAGGCCCACTTGTCAGAATGGAACACATTCTTGTTACTGTAAACTAAAACAAAAGCCTATGAAAAGAAAGGAAATAAGTCACAAGGAAAGAACAGACTATGAATTTTTAGTTTGGAATACAGTACATCAAACTGTTTTGTAAATGCCTGTTGTTATATCCATTGATTGGAAGAGTACTAAGCACTCAACCTAGAAGCCCTCTTCCACAAAAGAAGGTATTGATTACTGAAAAGCACGACTTGCCAAAATGCAGAAAAAAGTGTCTGTGGACTGCTTGTACCTAAAGAGAACATATAACCTTATCCATCTCCACCCCAAGGCTCAGGGAACATCGAGGAAGAGCCTGAAGTGAGAAGGCCATGGGCCAGGTATTACCTCCTGGACATGACATAATTGTCATATACGAAAGTTCATGGCAGATATGTATACTTACAAAAGAATTGCATGATGGGCTGGAGAAGTGGCTCAGGGGTTAAGCCTCCACCTGGCAGGTGGAAGGTCCTGAGTTCGGATCCCAGATCCCACGTATAGACGCCAGGCGGAAGCGGGGGCGGCCTGCGCTTCTGGTCCTGGTAGGGCAGAGCCTGTGAATCCCAGGGCAGAAGGAGGTGGAGGCGTCCATGGTGGCTTGCGAATTCGTCCGTGGTTCTACACACACACACACACAGACACACACACACACGCATGCACATACACATGCACATGCGCACAGTTGAATAAATAATAATAATAATAATATTTTAAAAAAAAGAATTGCATGGGAACTATCTTATCAATATCTTACCACAATATCAGAAAAATCACACCTCTCTGAAAAACTGATAAGGACTAATGTTGATGGGGAAGTAAAGGAGGATGCTTTCCTTCATGGTGTATCTACTGATCTAGGATATTTGCTGGAGCATGAATCAGATCAGTCATAAGTCATCGCAAACTAGATGAAACACAGTAGGCCACACACACAAAAGGATTTGAAAATAGGAGAGAGCCTGGCAGGGGAGATGAAGGGTTATAAGGGGAAAAGGAGGGGGGATGGGATTTGGAACTAAGAGTTGAAAATTTTATAAAGTCACTATATGCATGTATGCAATATTAAATAAAGAATTTAAAAAATCTTAGGATACTAAAATGCCAAGGTTGCAGACCACCACAGGTCCAATGATGGACTCTGAGGGTCTTTATAAACTGAGCCAGAACTAGAAACTAAAGAAAACACACACACACACACACACACACACACACACACACACACACCCATGTTCATGCACACACACATCTCTAATGCACTATACTACATCATCTTGTTACTTAGAAAGAATAGAATCAGATTTCCACAAATTTTTGCAGAAAGTGGGTACGACCAGAAACTCCACTCTGCAATTAGTCCTGCTAATGAACAATCACTGGAGCACTAGTACACACTCAAGTGGATGATACTGAGCCAGGGCAGTCATAAGCTGAATCAGCCTCCTGTTCTTTGGGCCAGGTGCAAGGATACACAGAGAGTCATGTGCTCTGTCCATACTAGTTAGCCAACTAGACTCAGCACCAACCACAACACTAAGGACTGTAACTGACTCAAAGATTCCTGCCTGCCTAATAGTAGGTGCTGCCCCCAAAAAGAATCCCAGAACCCAGCTCTTTCAAAACTTGAAGATGGGCACTCCATCTGGACAGCCTAGGCTATCTGTAGTTGTCCTTTTCCAGGCCAGCAGAGAAAGGTCATCATAGATATACAGGCATTTCTCAAATGGCTCGAAGTATTTTTGGAGCAATAGTGCCATTTCAAGCATCTTTTTTAAAAGTGAAACACACATACTAAAAAACTACTGAGTGAGTGCTAACATTTTCTATGGATAAAATGTGCTCTGTGTGTGAGTGCGCATAAGCAAGTGAGATTTACTACTAAATTACTCTCAATCTGTGACTAAAAGTCAAGAGGAATCATGGTTTTAAATGCTGAACCTATGATAAAAATATTGTTTATATACATAATATTTATATTGAAACAAATATGAATAGTATCATGAATTTAAACAACAAAATATATTATATATATATGGTCACAATATATATTCATCATCCACAGAGGGAAGATTCAGGATCCACGTGATGTATGTGACTACATTCCCACAAGTGACAGCTTTGATTTCACATAAGCCTGCATGCTAACAGTGTGCTTTTTTTTTGTTTTGCTTTGCTAATAGAAGTACAATAGCATTTGAGCCATGCATTATGCTTACTTATTCCTGTGTCAGAGGTTGAGTTAGTGATACGGTATCTGTGATGCAAGATGAAGTAAAGAGGTATAATTAATGTCTTCCATGCTTTAAAACATTGTAGCTAAAAGAAACAAGGAAATATGGCTATGGAGATGGAGTAGTGGTTAAAGCACTTGCCACACAAGCAAAAGAGCTAGAGTTCAGATCTCACATCCCATGTAAATACAAGATGGGTGTGGAAACCACCTATAATCCCAACCTTGGAAGGTAGAGACTGGGAATCCCTACAGTTGGCTGACTAGTGAGACTACACTGCTAATAAGCTCTGGGTTTAATTAGAAATCCAGCCTCAGAAGGTAGAAGAATGTTTGAGGATGATTTCTGACATCAACCTCAGATCTCTACATGCATGCACCCACACATACAAAAATGAGAAAAATAAGAAAATAAAGTTATAGCTATTTCATTTTGTGTGTGTGTGTGTGTGTGTGTGTGTGTGTGTGAGAGAGAGAGAGAGAGAGAGAGAGAGAGAGAGAGAGAGAGAGAGAAAGAGAGAGAGAAAGAGAGGGTACTGTATGTCTCTGCGGAGGACTAAGGGTGACTTTGGGAACCATCCTGGATTACTCTACCTCCTTCTTGTTTCACTCTGGGATTTCCCAGGCTCCATCCACCAGAGCTAGAAGTACAGGCCGCTGCTGTTTCTTCCTGGCATTTTTATGTGGGACCAGGGATCTGTACTTGCAAGACAGAGTCTTAACCCCTGAGTTATCTCTCCAATCCTTCATTTTATCTAGACTTGTAAGGCAATTATCTCTCTGGTAAAAAAAAAAAAAATACTATAAAGATAATTTCCGGCCAAATTTCTTTTTTAAAAGATTTTTTTAAATACTTATTTACATGAGAGAGAGAGACCATGACAATGTATGGTGGTCAAAGGACAACTTTCAGAAGTTGGTTC
Source organism: Typhlomys cinereus (assembly GCA_023101885.1). Classification (NCBI taxonomy): domain Eukaryota; kingdom Metazoa; phylum Chordata; class Mammalia; order Rodentia; family Platacanthomyidae; genus Typhlomys; species Typhlomys cinereus. The sequence continues at coordinate 3,069,967 of JALPQD010000183.1, read as the reverse complement.
TTTGAGATAGAACCAAACCCTTCTATCATGTGAGCTTGTAGAAGTCAGCAAACTCAGGTTGCTGGGTTTGCAAACAGGTGGCTCTTTGCCTGCTGAGCCATTTGGCCAGCTCCATCGGGCCAACTTCTTGAGGCCTGAATTCAAAGCTGGCTAGGAGCTGGTCTCAGTGTTATAGGTGCTTCCAGAGTTCTCAGCAACTGGGGAGACTTTGGGTCTGAGGTAGAGACAGGTCAGCTGACAAGTATGTTTGCTTTTGTGGATAGAGGCAAGCATTCCCAGTAGTGCAATGATTCAAGCAAGACTTCTTAATGCACAAAAAACAGCGTTCATGTTCTAGAGGAGACAGACACTCAGAGCAGCGAGTTTCCAGGTCATTCAGCAAACAGCAGACCGTGCAGTCACTTTCTAATGTACAGGGCAGAAAGTGTCTTGCCTCCAAGCCATATTGCCTCTGCTCAGAATTTAGAGATAAGCATCTTTCTATATCAGTATGAAAGTGAATGTGAAAAAGTGAAAGGTCATTTGCTAAAATGTCATTTTCCTTTCAGTTTTTCCCTATTCGCCAACTCTCCTTTAAAACTGTGTGCTAAAAAACAATATTTATTGTGTTTGATGGTCATGATACTTACTGTCCCTAGGTCACTAATGACTCAAATTCCTATGCAAAACACACCACTCTTCCTGCACAGTGACACACAGGCCCAGGGAACCTTACATTCATCTCCTGCCTATCTTACAGAGTCCCTTTTGAAAACCCATCTTGTTGCTAGGTGCTCTGTGTGGAGCAGAAACAACCTTTTCATTATAACCCTACAGACTGGTTTACAGGGGGCTGCCACCTTGCTTTCAGGAAGTCTCAACAGCTATGGTGAGTCCTGTTAGTCACCTCCTCTGTGACTATCTATGAATAAGGTGACCCCCAAGGTCCTAGACAGTAGGAAAGCAATTGAAAACTCACAAAGAATGGATAAATGGCACAGAAATACAAACTAAAAGGAAAGATTCACTCTAGCAACATACTGTAGAATGGTGGCTATGGTATGTGACAATTCATTATGAATTTTGGAATAATCAGAAGGGTCTGAATGCTCCTATCACATAGTGATAAATGTTTCAGGAGATGGAAATGCTATTACCCTGATCTGATTATCACACATCACATACATGTACAAATGTGCAAATAGTATCTATCAATTAATTAGACAATTAGAAAAGATGTCTGGAAACGCAAGTTCTGAGCCCAGAAAGGCATGACACAACCAGGTCTGTCTGTGGAAGTCCAATCTTCCTTGTGGTTGCTAAAAGGGTATGATACCAAGACAGGAACAAGTTTAACTTTCTAATTTTTAGTGGAATGGCATGTAACTGGTGTAGAAGACAGACCACATCCAGTCTTGCTGCAGTCAGTTAGTATAGTTTACTCTACTGCAGTGGGAGGCCTTGGAGTCCTTCACAATTTCACGTAACTCCTATTCTTAGGAGTTTCCTGAGAATCTCCCTAATTCCACACTGACTGAATTGGAATCCACACAGAGGAACCAGGACCTTGTTGAAGCTTAGAGCTGGCTCCCTGTTCCTTCCTACCCAACCTCCTGACATCAAACCCCTTTCCTTCTATCCTCTGCCAGGATCTCTGGGTATGGCACTGAAGGGTCTGGGTATTGTGGTGCATACTCCTCTGTCCTTTCCCTCTAACTCATGACACATCTCAGGAAACATGCCCATGTTGCTGTGGGTCTGGAGACCATGCCAAAGTTCCTGTCCAGAGAAACCACACAGTATGGTTCTATGATCTTTATCTCTTCAGGGTTGGGCATAATGCACTTATGTGTTGGAGACAAACAATGGCAGCCACATGTTTCAACCCAACTTAACCAGGAAGAGTGAAGCTCAAGTCTCTGCAGATCTCTGGGATCTAAGCACTGAGGACTGCTTCTGTGAGCTCTGGGAGAACTAATTTTGCACAACTTGTACATAATAAGAGGGCACCACATGGAACAATCATCCCAAGCTCTGTCCCAGCCAAAAAAGAAACCTATCAGGAAACAGCTGCATGCTGTGGCAGGAGCTTCTCAACCAGTGGGCAAGCTGAACCAAGAGCCACCTCTGACTTTGTCCTGCTCCACCCAAATGCAGCACCTTGAAAAGGCAATTGAAGAATGAGTTAGCATTCCAGTGGGGTCCTGAATTAGCCTCTGGGAGCTGTGTAGAGGAGGAATGTTGAGTCCTGAGGTGAGGAACTGAAAAATACTGTGGACACCAGGGGTCCAGTGACCTGTGATGGAGGCTATTTATGAATATCTGGTGTTTTTCCAAATCTCTATGGCAGCCACTATCTGGTATGCTGCCCACCATACAGGCCAGCCAGGAATTCATATGCCTCGGTTCCATCTCTCTACATAAGCACTAACTTTCCCTGCCACAGAGTCATAGAACCAGAGAGCACTTGCCTAAATGGAGGCAAGTGACCTACCAAGAGGTGATCTGTACAGAGAAAGGTACATGGAGGACCTTACAGGTTTATATTTGGCAAAATACAGAATCCAGTCACACTGCACCTCTTGCCTTTTTGCAGGTCTGCGAGCCAGAGAAGGGCTACAGGAGCAGGAGAAGAAGGGGTTCTCAGCTCCGGAGCTGCCTGGAGTACCAATTCCCCTCATTGAGGCCAACAGTTCAGAGACACCTGAAGAGATCTTTCTCCTCCAAAACCCAACCACAGATGTGGACATGGATCCATTATTACAGATCAATGAAAATGAGCTCAGCAGGGGAGCCAGGGGCAGGACAAAGGGAAGATCAACATTTCCAAAATCCTCTCTGGTTTTACAAAATTGCCAGTAATGTTATATTCTTTAAAATAACCTCTTAAGAGTGTTTATACATGCAGACAATTTTTTTTTAGAAATCTGGACATTTCCTGCACATTTGAGAATGATATTCCAACTTCTTTTTTTTTCGTGTGTGTGTGTGTGTGTGTGTGTGTGTGTGTCTGTTTGCAGGCAGATGAGCACAGATATGTGCAGGTGTGTGTACATGCATACACACGTTTGCCTGTGGAGATACGTGGGTTATACTGAAGATCATTCTGAGCACACCATCTAGGGCTAGTCTGGCTAGCCAACTTGTTTTGGAGATTCCTAGGCTCAGCTTTACAGTGTTAAAATTAAAAAATGTTTCACTTGCCTGCATTTTTATGTGGGATCCGAGGATCTGAACTCAGGTTATTTGCTTGTAAGGTGAAGGCTTTAACCACTGAGCCATCTCCCCAGTCCACTTTCCAACTTCTATAGCAAGATCAAGGCAATAAAAGTTGACACTGCTTTATGAGAAACTCTTCCAGTTCCTATACCCTTGTGCTTTACTCCCTCCATAGAATGAAGATAAATTTCAAGTGTTAAGAGCCTGGATAAGAGTTAAGCCTGGTGGCACAGGCCAGTATCACAGCTACTTTGAAGATTGAGGCAGGAGGCTGGAAAGTTCAGGGCCTCCCTGGACTACAGCGTGAGTTCAGAGATCCCCTGGGCAATATTTTGAGAAATGGTGTGTCAATCAATGGAGAGTAAAATAAAGACTGAGGAAGTAGCTCAATAGCAGAGTGCCTTCTGAGTATGAAGGAGGCCTGGGGTTCAATTCTTGCTACAGGAAGAGGAAAAACTAAAGAATTTGGGTAGGGTTTCTGCTGCATTAACATAATTTTCTGGGTCTCATTTACTCTGAAAGCACAGGCCTCATCTTGCCTTGCTGGACAGGCTTTTCCCTGGGGCCTCATTGATGTGCCTCCCAGGAGTTTAAAGTAGCACATCTGGACATGCACAAGGTTCTTGTGAATCACCAAGTCTGTCAATTTTACCAGCAGCACATTTAAGAAGAGACCATCTCTGCCAAAATCTTATTCCTGCTGGAAGAGAATTCAAGCTGAATTCAATTATATTAGCATATTGAACCCTAGGCCACGTGAGGGAGGCCTTGTGATTAAAACAATCCCATTACAATTGTTATTCAACTACCTCCTTCCACACCCCCTCCTGGAGGGTCTAGTGAGTGACTCTCCAGCCCAGGAGCAGTGAGTGACCACAGAGGGGCATCACTGTGGGGGCTGGGCACCCCACCACTCCAGCCACAACCTCACCTTCAAGTCCCAGAACTTCAGTCTCTTATCCTGAGATCATATACAGAAAATACTTCCCATTGTTACAAAGATAATAAGTGTCATCAACAGAAACAGCCCTAGGATTTTTTTTTCAATCCCAAGAGTGAACTAAATATGGAAATGTGAGTTTCTCTGGGAGGGGCTGCTGGTATGCCATACCTGCCTGCAGGGTGTGGGGGGACCCTGGAAGGTTCGGCGCATGGAGCTTGGTTGCTGCACCCACCCACTCTCATCATGGGGATGTGCAAGAACTTGCCGGCTTTTTTAAGAAGTGGGAATGGCCTTTGTCAGAGGACCACCAATTGCCTCCCCCATATCTCACTCTCAGACCTTAGAGACTCTGAACCAATTCAGCTCAATTTAATTTTCCTTAATTTACCAGTTCCCATGTCCCCTAGTAAATAGTTGTTTCATTTATCCATTGAAATTGAGCCACAAAGCTGACTTTCTCATGAGTACAGTTCACAGTAGGTTCCCACACTGTACCTCATACTCTTTATCACACTCTCGTAAGTACATTGCCACACAGGGAAGCACAGGCACTGCATACACACTATCACACACACAGACACAGTATTACACACATACCACACTACACACTTCATCACACTTAACACAAACTCACTCACACTCTACATGCACAAGCACTCATACTTCATCACACACACTCATATAAGCATATAAACACCCATACATAATCATACACACATACTTTCTCATGCATATTTATACATATTCTCTCTCTCTCTCTGTACACACTTATATGTACCCAGTATACACATTTGTAAGGAGAACTCACACAGGCTTGTTAATCTTGAGTCACTATGAGTCACCAGCCATCAGTTTATGAATGTGCCTAATGGCTTCTTAACTTTGATACCTACTGCTGTTATTAAGCTCCTAATGGTAATTTCTCTGACTGCTTCCAAACTGCACAGAAGTGCTTCAGTAAAGGCAGCACTATCCTTATATCCTGATCCCTTATCGGGCCTTCAGATGGATGAAGAGCTGACATTCAAGACCTGCAGCTCCAGTTCTAATGGCTTTAGAGAGAAACAGTTGGGAAATTTCTACAGTGAATGGAAGGGCAAAGGCCCACCCAACTCTACCACACTCAGTGAGTGACTCCACCACATGTTATCCCCAAGACCCTTTTACTCTTCCAGAAATAAAATGGATGGAAAATCATATACCTAAATAAATAAATATTTGAACCAGAGGAAGTAATTGAACCCTTGCGGCCTCTGATAACTCAATCTGCAGGTCTTTTTGCCTCCCCGAGAATTTTGGAGAAATAATATCTGTTTGCAAGATGCTATTCCTATGTTGAAAGACCTGCAAGTCTTCCTTGTCTGACAGTGCCATTTTCACATATACCTCACAGTGTGGAATGCTTTTACCTCACACTGTGGAGTGCTTTTACCTAGAGAACAGCCAGAAAGGAGAAATCCCCAACAAACAGAATTTTGCTGCACAACTGAGCTTGTAAATGACTAGGTGTGATCAGATGAAAAATTTTGTAGGTACATGCACATGAACACGAGTGTGCATGTGTGTACTCGTTCACATGCAGGTATGTGTGCATGTACGAATGTGTAGAAGTCAGAGGACAACCTCAAGCATTGTTCCTCAGCCGAGCTCCACCTTATTTTGAGACAGTCTCAAATAAGCTAGGCTGGCTGACTAGTGAACCCAGAAATTTGCCCATCTCTACCTCATCACAGCTAGGTTAGAAGTGCATGCCACCATGCCCAGCTTTTTTAGCTGGGTTCTAGGGACTGAACTCAGGTACTTGAACTTGCATAGCAAGCACTATATCAATTGAGCTATCTCCCCTGAAACAGGTAAAAGCTTTATATATAAAGAAAGTTAGGGAGGAAGCAAAAAAATAAAATAGCCAAGCCATCTTTCCTGAGCAACTCTTCCTGTTCTGTGGCTCCACTGACACTAGTAACGCCTACTCCAGGTTTCCAACAAAGACTAAGACCCTTTGTCATAAACATCTGCTGCATTAGCCACCCACACTATGGTACTTTATAATGGCAGCTCAAGTGAGCTAAGACCATCACCACCTGAACAGGTGCTACACTGCTACACCACTGCTACAGACATTTTAGTGAAAATGCCAAATTAATCCTTGGAGGCTTGTTGTTCCTAAGACTAAGGGGCGCCTTCTGGAATTCCATCTGAAAGCCTCTCTTGGCTTGCTTGTCAGCTAACAGAGGCATTTGTGTCTAGGAATCTCTGATCCTCAAGGGCATTGAGCAGTAGAGGGAGGGCATTCCTTGATGAGGGGTCCCCTCTGCCCCATCCACTGAGGTAAGAAGTTAAGCTGCAGAAGGCCTGACCATGTGGACAGAACCTTCCTTTCATATGCAGCCCAGAGCAAGGCCACAAGGTTCCCATGGAGCAGGGAGAGCCAGTAAGTACAGCTCATTATGCACAGACTAGGCACTGCAGAAGCTGCCTGGATTCCACCTCCTGTCTTAGTCCCTATCATTAAGGGCAATTTAAATTACATTTGGTGGAAAAGATAATAATATTTCTAGCCAGGAAAGACAGTGATGACTGTTAGAGGACACTGGGAATGCAAAGAGGCAGACAAAAAGACACTTGGGAAAATGAATCACTGGCTTCTTTTGATTGATTGTATTTGCGTGTGTGTGTGTGTGTGTGTGTGTGTGTGTGTGTGTGTGTGTGTGTGTGTATTTGTGACATGGTGTATACGTGTATGAGTGTGTGCATGCACACATACACACTTGTCGTGGGTGTGCGATGAAATGTATCTTTATGATATTAAGAGTATGTGGGTGTGTATTTGTGTATGTGGTACAGCATGTATGGTATGTGTACATGTAAGAGTTCATGCATAATATATGTGTATGTATGTATATAATGTGATATTTGTATATGTATACTATAAAGGTCTATGCCATATCAGAAGTGGGGGATGGAGTGTATGTATTTCTGTACATAATATGGTTTCTGAGTGTGGGGTATGTGTGCACATGAGTATGTAATGTGTATGTATAAATATATGTGTGTATTGTGTGCATGCATGTTTGTGTGAAGGTATGCAATATGTATGTGGCAATGTGGCATCTGTGCTGCATATTTTGTGCTGCATGTCTGGATTGTTATGTGTGTTTGAATTTCCAGAGGGAGGAAGATAGGCAGCAGCCACTGAAATAAGGAGCTTTCTCCCATAAGCCCAGGACTTCTGGTTCTGATAAAGGCAGTATAGATAAAGTGGCTGCTTTGCTGGGCCCATCTCACAAGACATGGGCACAGCAGGGTTGCAACCTGCCCTGCAGTGGAATGGTTAGTGTGACCTCTGTAGGCCAAGGGTCCACCACGCTTCCTTTAGCCAAAGGAACCAGCTTTCCTCTAAGCCTTTCCAGCTGTGTAGGAGCAAAGTTGGAGTCTATTCAGTGACCCAGACAGGCAGTCACCCTGCATGTTACCTAGCAGGGGGTGAGGTGAGAGACCAGCTTCCCTCTCACCAGAATTTATGACAGAGTCATTTCTAGAGAATGAAGAGAGGAGCAGACAGGAGGATGCTGACCCTGCCCAGCCATCCCAGGAAAAGATACAATGGCTGAACTCACACTGCACTGGTCCCTCTTGCGGTGGCGATTCCTGGGGCTACAGATACTCCTTGGGGAGCATTACCAAGAGCTCCTGCTCTGGAGAAAGATCTTACTTTTGCAAAAGGCTTAAGTCTCCACCTATATGTGTGTCTCATGAGCTTGTTTCTCCCATTCCCCCTAACTCAGTACCCAATCCGAACCCAAGTATTCCAGCTGGTGCTGTCCCTGGGATGCCCACCAGCCTCCTCAGAACTCCCCCACCCAGCACACTGACCTGCAGGGCTCCCGCGGCATGGCAACAACTGTCCTTCTACAATGTCTTCCCAACAGCCACCCAGCCACTATGAGGTAATTTGAACGTAAGAGGAACAGAATTTAAATCACTCTGTCTCATTCACAGTTGCCCTTGCTGGAGGAGAGAAAAACAGGCTGGCAGGAGTAAGGTGCCACAGCTAATAGCAACTCCCAAGAAAACAAGCTTGGAGCCATTTCATGGATCTGTAATGGACACACCTATAACTTAGCATTTAAGGGACTGAGGTAGGGAAATTGTGAACTATGGCCAGACTGGGCTACATAGTAAAATTTTGTCTCAAACAAACAAAAACAACAGTAAAACAATATCACTACATGGACATCACGATCATAATCATGAAGCTTATGAAAAGCATAGCATAGAAACTACCTACTCCAAATCCCAAGGACCCTTGATCTTTAGCATCTTTGGTCTTAAATACAAGCGATGTCTAAAGGCAATGAGAGTATGCTGAGCACAGTACCCCACAACTAGATCACCAAGGCCAGGACTACCCCTGTTAATTCCAAAACGAATGTAGAGAAGAGGTAAGGTAGAAAGAAGAAAGACTTGTGGTACAGTACCGTTCACATACAATGGAGAACAAGAATCACATGTAGGAGGTGCTCAGTGAAAATCTCCAGAGTTTATGCCAAGAGACCTCCACTGTGACAGTGATGCAGCAGACCAGACACATGCAAGTATGCACACCTGTGCAGCACCTATGGGGTGAGGAGGGTGATGCACGAGTCTACAGGCCAGATGAGGAGCATTCTACTCACCATCTGGCACACACAGAGCACTCAGTAAATTGTTGTGTAAAGAAGACTGGAGATGGGAAGTCATATGGTATTGAACATCACGCCATAATGCTTTCCCACATGATGCACCATTTGTACTGTGGCTCATGAAGAAAACTATCTACTGCACCATGATTAATCAAGTTTCACATTTCATGCAGTGAGTTTCCATAGAAACTATACTTCAAAGATGGTAAAGAAAGACACACTTTGGTCAGCCAACATGGAAGGATACTGGATTCCATGTGAGTAACTAGTTCCATGTCAGGGACCTTCTCAGAAACTTGGGTTTATGAATGGGTACTCTGAATCTTTAAGAACAAGTGACATAGTATGTTACCTCCTGTCGTAGTTAGGGACAGCTGTCAACTTGATGGTTGAGGGTTTGAGCTCTGGGCACATTTGTGGAGAATTAGTGGTTGAGTTGGGCCCAGAGCAGACCTGCAGAAGATTGTATAGCTGATGGGGAAGGCCCAGCCTATGGTGAGTGGGACTAGATCCTGAACAGATGAACAAAATACTGAGATTTGGTTTAGGAAGTTGGCATCCTTCTGTACACTTGGCCAGACATGCTGGTCTGCTAAGTAAGGATTGTCCCTCTCTCAGCCATTATGTAGAGATGGTGTGGACAGTTCCCTCAGCTCTTGTCTTGATGTATGCTCTCCCATCAAGCTGGACTATGAACTGTAACCAGTCTATCATAAAACAATAAACCCCTTATTCCCTTAAGCCATTTGATGGTCATTTATCAGCAACCATGCAAGCTGACTACAACACCTCCCAAACTTAAGAAACTACCTTAATTTTGTAATGGAATATATTTTAATGCCAAGAAACAGACTTGGGAAATTTCCAGTTTCACCACTTTGCACAGTTGTCTAGCTTGAAAATGCTTCTGTAAACATTTATCTTTTATAATATCCAAGCCCAATTCTTGAGACTTCTTGGGAATACCAGAGAAATCATCATAATGCCTCAATTCCAAGACAGGAGTAACCTGACAACTGTGTGTGTGTGAATCACACTGAGCATAAACACTGAGGACCAGGTTCCCCAGGTCTAACAGACCAGTCAGCACACTGAAGCTCAGATCCACAACTGCTTAACATTAAACACTCCAAGCCCGTAAATGACATGCATCAGTGCCTCTAACAGGTCTCCAAGTAGCATTGTTCCCCTCGGCTTGCCTCATCACAAGGAGCCATGTGCCACAAGGGTGGAAGCTGGAATGCTGTCAAGGGTATCCATGACAACCACCATGCCAGGGGGAGGTTGCTGCAACCTTGTTCCTGTGACACATCCTGATGTCAGCACTACTCACAGTAAAAAAGAACTTTAACATCTGAGAGGACAGAATTTTAAAAATTATACTTCAGTTTTCCACATGTGCTAATGCAGATAATTTTGCATAGATAGGAATCTATGCACATATTGGCTAAGTGTCTATTCCTGCTGATGAGGAGGAACCACATTTTTCTGTTACTTGCAACGACTTCCACACCTCATCTTTCCTCAGCTCTTTTAACAGAGGCACACAGAACTCACCAGCCCCGCCCTCCACCTCCTACCACGCCCCCATCCTGAGATGCTATTTCACACAGACACAAAGCATTCCTCAGCCTAGGCTCCATTTCTGCCACACCATTATCCCGAGATGCTACATCTATATGGAATGTGAAAACTCCTAGAAATACCACCTGCCCAGATGGAATGGAAGGAACAATCATTTACAGGCCTCTGTTTATCAGGAAATCAGTCAGAGAGGAGAGATGTGAGTCAGACAGCTCCAGCAGAGCCATACTGCGGCAGGACACAGGAAGCACTGCCACTTCTCGGCCCCCAGTGTGGGTGACCCCTCACATCTGTTCACCCACCTCATGACTACAACCATCCTTGAGGGCAGCCAGAATGTCACATGGTTATTCTGGGGTGCAGATGAACACATGTCTGCCCACAAGGAGCTAGCTCAAGGTCACCTGACTAACGTGAGCTCCAGTTCACTGAGCACCTGGTGCTTTCCGCCATGCTGCACCAGCCTTCCACTGCGGTCTGAGAGGAGCATGTATGTCCTGGAGGAGTTACGTGGTAGAGACCTGCAGAACAGGTGTGCCAATATCCGGGGGCATGAGGTTGGGTTAATATAGAACAGAATGCCAGGATACAAGGGTATGGGAGCAGGCTGGAGATGGCTGAGGTTCCTTCATGCCCCATCATCCCCCCAATCCAGGCAGAGGGTCCTTCAAGGAGTCCCACAAGGAGTCACTGTGTGAGCTGTGCTATGAGTCACCAACAGAATAACTCTCCAGAGATGCATGCTCTCATATGGAAATCTATCTGCAGCTGGTCCGTCTGCAGGGCTGTCGTTCTGGGAGCGGTGTCTCTCTGCCCCCCCAGCCTGCAGAGCAATGATGATTCTCACATCCTTCACCACGCTCCTCACCCTGGCAGCAGCAATTCATGAAGGATGCTTCTGTCCTTCTGGGGAGAGGCTTCTGACATATGAGGATACACTTGTTCTGTGTGCAAGTGGGATTGTGTTTGGAGTATGGTAGGTTTCCTGCCTCATGTGAGAAGATGGCAGGGAGTGGCTTTGCAGACATGACCCATGCCATTCATCTTTGGATGGATGAGTCTAGTAGCCGACATTCAATTCTAGGATGGCTTCTCTTCCTCATCCTTTTTCTTTTGTGTCTGTGGGGGGGGGAGTGACACTTGAGTGGGCCTATGGAGACACAATTTAACATTGGAAATCATCCTGGATTGTTTTACCTCCTTCTTTTGCTCTGGGATTTCCTAGTTTCCTTTACCACATCTATCTGGCATTTTTTAACATGGGATCTGGGGATTTGAACTCAGGTCCTTTTGCTTGTCACAAAAGGCTTTAACCCCTGCGCTTATCACCCATCTTTAGGATAGCTTTTTGAAATACACAAAAAATGTCCAAAGTCAGAATAGGGAAGAAAAATGAAAAAGATCCACTTAAAATGTTCCAGTGGTCTCCCTTATCCAGGGTACGTCATGAAACACCCAGTGACTACCTGAACTTGACGATGATACCAAGCCACATGTATACTGTTTTTTCACATACATGCATACCTATGATAAATGTTTATTTATAAACCTGATGCAATAAGAGATTAACTACTAATGAAACTGTAAAAAGTACTTCTTGTGATAAAAGCTGTGTGATTCTGTGTGTGTGTGTAGGGGGGTCTTTCTGAAATTTCACCTTCTTACTTTACAGCTTCTCTTTGGCAAATCCAACTTGCTAGCATTAGCAACACTACTTTTGTACTTGGGAGCCACTATTAAACAAAATAAGGGTTACATGACCTCAAGCTCCGTGATACTTTGAGAGTCAAAAAGATAATGATGTCAGGCACCAAGTCGCGGTCTCAGAGGCAGACTACAGTGTGGCTATGCTAGGTGAAGGGTAGCCTGGGCCTTAGTGGAATGGCACATAGCTTAAAACTTATGTATATTTCTGGAATTTCTCATTTAATATTGTCAGATGACTGATCTCAGATAATTGAAAGTGAAAAGGAAGATCTCAGATAAGAGGGACTATGTCATTGTGTCTATCTCCTCGACAGGATGTGAAGTCAGCCAGGAGACAAGTTTCTGGGCGTGTGGGTGAGGGAATCTCTAGACTGAGTTCATGGGTAGCACTATTCCCTGATTGGGGTCCCCAACTGAATAATAAAGACAAGGAACTGAACACAGGCCTTTGTTTCTCTCTGATTCCTGACTGTGGATATAATATAATTTCCAGCTCTGACAGGCTATACCCTCTAAGCATGAGACAAGATAAACCGTTTCTTCCATAAGTTGCTTTGGTCAAATACTTGGTCACAGCAACAAGAAAAATAATTAATACAAATAGTCAGGGTTTTCCTTTAAGAACTGATCCCAGGGGCTGGAGAGGTGGCTCAGGGGTTAAGCCTCTGCCTTGCAGGCAGAAGGTCCTGAGTTCGGATCCCAGATCCCATGTATAGACGCCAGGCGGAAGCGGGGGCAGGCTGCGCTTCTGGTCCTGGTAGGGCGGAGCCTGTGAATCCCGGGAGAGTAAACAAGAAGGAGGTGGAGGCATCCATGGTGGTTCCCGAATTTGTCCGTGGTTTTACACACACACAGACACACACACACGCGCGCGCACATACATATGCATACACACACAATTGAATAAATAATAAAAAAATTTAAAAAAAAGAACTGATCCCACTAAAGAAAATATTTTGGAATCAGAATCACATTTTAAAGGTATATTGAGATGCTTAGTGTCTGAGAGACTTCTACCGTGAATCCTTTGGCAAACATATCACTCTAGAATTTGATTTTTACATAACAGATTGATAATTGTTGTGTATTTCTAGTATGCACTAGTGTCTGCACACCCTGGAAGGCAGCCCTGTACAGAGACACTTGGAAGAGACTGTCACATGACAGCACATAATGCTCAAAGGACAACATCTTAATTTGAATATGAGTTATCCCTGACAGGCTCATGTGTTTGAATCTTTACTGTTGTTAATGTTTGGGATGGCTGTGGCACTCGTAGGAAATGGATCTTGTTGGAGAAAGGCATGGCACAAGGGGCAGGCCTGAAGGTTTGGGGGCACTGTCCCACTTACAGTTTCCTTTTGCTCTCCTGCTTTGTGATATCTGTGGATACCTGAACCAGCCTCCTGCTTCTGCCTCCAGCCTTGCATTTTGCTATGCAATTCCCATCATAGTGGACAATACCCCCCTTAAGTTGTATGTAGTTTGTCTCACAGGAGCAAAAGAAAAGTAGCTGCAGCACACCACACTGCCATCAGTGGGTTTCTTTCATGCCTTTCTTCCTCCTGCCCAGGTCCTGCTTGTTGGTTCTCACCATCCTGGTGCTCACAGAGGCTCTAGTTCTTGTCCATACGGTCTGCCGCTCAACTCCAAGCAGCGATGCACCTTGGCTTTCTCCTCTCCATGCTAGCACCACCTCCATTACTGTCCCACTGCTTAGAGCATACAACCAACTCTGTGGTCAGGACTGAGCAGCTCCACTCTCAGAAAGGCAGCCCCCCTTTCGCATTGGAGAAAACAAAATCATTTTAGTCCATTTCTGTTGTGCTGTGTTACAGCTGGAAATTCAACATAACTTGCAGACTTCATAGATTCCTGCAAAATGGGCAGCTCTGCACTGTTCTTTTTGCCTCTACTGCTTTTCTAAATTGATTTGCAGCAACAGTAAATGTTTATGGTGTCCATTTGCACATTGCTAACACAAGAAACAGCTCCCATCTTCAGGGTGTAAGACACAGATTGTAATCAAACATGAGAGACCGTGGCCCAGGAACATGGATTCAGCTTACCCTGAACACCATGCTCCATGCTCCAACAATGCAGCCAAGAGTTTCATGAAGTTACACTTACAGAACAAAGACAATTCTCTAGTACACTGGTGGAAACATCAGGGAGGCAGGTTACAGCAGAATGAAGAAATCTCCACTGTGGGTCTCAAATGCTATCTGAGACATCCTTAGCTTTTGGGTGGGTGGAAATTAGGGGTCTGTTTGTACATCCCAGAAGAATTTACATAGTAATCACAAGAACATTAGGTTATACACAAAGATGGACAATAAATGACTACACAGAAGCTAAACTAGTTCATGATCATTTGGTTCTGGACCTGCAGAACCAATAATCACTGGAGGTCTAATCAGTCAGTCAGTCTTATAGAATGTTTAGCATAGTTATGGTTTTCCCCCCTCAAGAAGTTAGCAATACAATATGTAAAGATGAAGGAGACTGAATGATAGGGATCCATATACATTTACAGAGGAGGAATGAATTCTAGTGTTGTATACCACAACTGGGGGACTACAGCACAAAACAATAATAAAGTTCTTATGCAGAACTAGAGGAGAAGAATCAAAGATTCCAGTATAAAGAAATAACAAGCATGTAAGATGATATGCTAACTGCTGATCTTCAAAAGCAAAACAAACAACAACAACAAAAACACAGGCTTTCTTTTTTTCTTAGGGTCTTAGCAAGTCAGGACACTCTTTCAGGAGTTAAGAGCATAAACCAACATTGGATAACAACCAGCAGTTCAGGGTTTTTGGGTAAGTCTTGTTATCAGCTAAAAAAATATTGCACCGTCTTACCCTATGATAGGAAGCAGGCCCTAAAACCTAGTTATCACCTGCTGAACCATACTCCTGATCCAGCTCCAGAACCGTACTGCCTTCTCATTCACACCAATCTGCTTGCTCTCTGTCCTTTCCAGAGTTATGCAGTCAAAGAAGTCCATGTTCCATGTAAGTGGGCCTCAAAATTCATAGGGTGATGATACTAAGAGATGGGGCCTACTGGGAGCAATCCAGTCATGAGGTCTTCACTTTCACAAAGGGGACAAATGCTGCTATGAAAAGTACTTACCATAGTACTTATCTCCCCCCTCTCTCTCCCTCCCTGTCTCTCTCTCTCCCTGACTTGATAGGGTCACAGTGCTCATCTTTTTTGCCAATTCTGATTTTCCCCATGTAAAGACACAGCAAGGTACCCTTCATGAAGCAGAGAGCTTTTATCAAACATGAATTGCTTTGATCTTGGTATTCCATCTACTACTGTGAGAAACTAATTTCTCATTCTCATACATTATCCAGTTAATGGTATTCTGCAAAGGAATAGACTAAACAGCCTCCACATGGGCTAGCAGACACCTTCATGTCAAAAGTTATAACCTAAAAATTCCATGTCTCTAATTTACGCTTAGAAACTAAACTACAAGGCTGGGAAGATGACTCAGTGGTTAAAGCCTTTGCCTTGAAAGCAAAAAGACCTGAGTCTGAATCCCAGATCACAGACACATATAGTAGTGACCTGTATTTTCAGTCCTGGAAGATGAGAGCCTAGGAAACCCTAGAGCAAAGCAATAAGGTGGAGGAACAATCCAGGGTAATTCCTGACATCACCCTTAGGCCTCCGACAGGCATGCATACTCAAGTGTATGCTTGTATACACACACACACACATACATATACCCAAATGCAACATCCCCATATACTTATACATGGAAAATTAAGAAAAGAAACTAAAACTAAGGAGCAAACAGAGCCATGGAGAAAAGACCTTTACTGTAACTTTGATTATAAGGAAACCGCCAAATTTTCCAGAAAGGAGTATGGTGGTAGTTTGTCTGGCTTTTCCCTCCAGGAGAAGTTGGCCTTCAAGTCCCCTGGCATGAAGCCAGGGGACTTGCTGCTAAGAAGAAAGCAGAGGCAACTTGATGCTTTCTATAGGATCCTGAGCGCTGCCTAGTGTCCTACCCTGCCTCTCCCTCTGCCATCTGCAGCAGTCTATGCTGCTTTGGTTCAACTCCAGAGGCTTCTACTGACAAAGTGTAAGCAAGGAACAGGAGGGAGAGATGGACTCTGTAAGCACCTGATATTTCCATGCTGTCCATTACCAATGCACAGCAGAGCCTATGTGACCAACACAGAGATGGGAACCAGCGGTGGTCTTCTGCTACCACACAGTGATTATTCTGGCAGCCCTGGAATCAGGGTGGGCAGAGACTCCATTCAGTAGATCTATTGTGAGCAGCCAGAGCAATGGGAAGAGCAATTGTCCATCCTGGTGCAGGGTGGGGAGATCATTCATAGTTGACTGGAAAGGTGATACATAAGAGGTGTGAGGTCACACAGAACTGCATGATTTATAAGCAGAACAGAAGGAGACAGTTTATAAATTGAAGGGTCTGTTAAGCTGGAAAATTAAACAGCTCTTCATCTGCAAATAATAGCAAATTAAACTAAGTATGAACTCTGAGCTACAAAACCTAAATTTAATTTTATTTTTTGAAGTGTTAGAGAACACAGGGTCTCACATAGTCTGGGTAAGTGACTTCTAGCCCCAAATTTAAAGGCAAAAATTTAACAAGGATTACAACTTCGAAGTACTGCTATAAACTGTGAATGGACTAAAAGTCAAATATTTCTTTTACTTTGGACAAAGTTGAGAGCTAAAAATTAAAAATGAACAATAAGACATTTCTTGTTTTGCTTATGTGTATGTGGTGTGCATGCACCTGTATGCATGGTCACACGTGTGGGTACATGCATGTTGCGGGTACAAGTATGTGCTGAAGCCCATGGCTGATGTTGGGTATCTTGTTTTGCTCTTCACCTACAGCCACCATTCTGGCTAATCCCTCTAGTTAACTTGCTTCAGGGACTTCCTGGCTCTGCCTCCCTTATGCTGAGATGACAGGGGCATCACCATGTCCACCTGGCTGTTTACATGAGTGCGGAGGATCCAAAATCCAGTCCCCATGCTGTGCAGCAAAGGCTTACAGTTGAGCGAGGGCCCAGGCTCCAGAGGACTGCTGCAGAACTTACAGGTCTAAGGAGGATGTGAGTTAGTGCAGACAGTGCACATTTTTTACAATTCTAAAATTACATGAAAAAGTTTTAAATTGTAATTACATGTTTATTAGTTCACAATGATATTTTGTCAATGTTCATGGAAAATAAACATAACCAAAGTATTCATATTTTCTAAAACAACAGATAAATAAAATCTTGAAGCATAGATACTAATAGTAGTTGTTAGTGAATGAGGAACTTTAAAATGTCAAGTAATTCTATTCTACCTATGCAGGTTATTTTTCTCTAAAATGACAAACTATTATGCAAATAATTCAAAATTTATTTAGTTTTCACTAAACTTGTATATGTTTATATATTCATATATAATTACTATGCAACTACAAGTAGCAGCACATAAGTTCCCTTAATACACTGCTTGATTAAAACCATAATCACATCAGAGAGGAGGGCCCAGAGGAGAGTCAGGCATGCACAATAAAGGACTCTCTGTGAATGGGGGGGGAGGCATTGGGGGATGGGGAGGGAGGTATGAGGGGAGGGGAAGCAGGGGGTTTAGGGGGAGGAGGAGGGAGGGAACTGGTGTATCTATTAAGTTTGTATGAGCGGAAATAATAATAAAAAAGTATAAAAAAACTGAAAAAAAAACAAAACCATAATCACAGTGCATATGTCTCTGTGCCCTCCTGGGCACATAGTTCTTTAAGGATCTGTTTCCCTTAATCTTCGTTGCCTCAACATGTGCGATGGATGGTACGGATAACAGAGTCTGAGAGATTAAGTCAAGCTCTTGTTCCATGTCTCACTCACAAAGGCCGCCATATGACATTGATGTGGAGCAGAGAAGGGGCTCCTCAGGGTGCTCCCCTGACTGAGATTCATGGTCCAGCAGGTGTTTAGACACATGACACCTGGAACCAGGCTTTGTTCTGCACTCTGCTCTCCCCAGCATCAAGGCGGTGCTCTTAATCAGCAGAGTGTGGGCTGCTCCTGCATGGAGAGTGAGCCCAGGAGGCTTTGCTCTGACCTTGCCGCAGCCAGCATGCAGGTAAAACTCAGTGGGCCACACATGCCAACAGACATGAAAATAGGAGACTGATAGGGAAGAAGAATGTTGTAATAGGAAAAGGAGGGGGATGGGACCGGGGGTTAAGGTGTGAAAATATCATAAATTCATGCTCACGTGTGAAACTCTAAAAGAATTCAAACAAAGAAAAATTTTAAAAGTCTGCTTCTGGTCCTGCTCTGTCCTGAAGCATTTCTGTCACTTGCTTCTTCTGGCTACAACTTAATAAATCACATAGGAAGCAACAATGAAAACTTTGTGATAACAAAATCCAGACAGAAATCAATAAAAATCCTCACCTAACAGACAATGGAGGGCACGAATTACTACCAACTGGTGAAAGGAGACCGTCTATACCTATATGAAGATGATTTTTAATCTCTTGTCTGTTTTAAAAAATTCTTTGCCAGTCTCATACATGAATTGACGTAACTTTTATCCCTTATTACTCAATCCCACACCCACTTTTTCCCATTGTAAACCTTCTTCCTAACCCAGCCTCATTCTGTTCATGTCTTTCTTCGAATTCTGTCAGGGTTGCCTCTACTGTCATGTGCCTAAGAACTTTCTGGAATATGAATGCTGTATACCACTGAGGAAAGTGGCTCCCCTTTGCACTCCCATCCAGTATTAACTCTTATCAGTCTATCAGGGAAGTAGTGGTGCCTCTTGAGATCTTGCACCTTTCGTGATGGAATGCTGACAGGTCGAATGCTATGTAGGTCTTATGGAAGAAGACACAGCTGCCATGAGTTCATGGGTACATCCTGTTATGTCCAGAAGATGCTGTCTCTTCCCATATTCTCTGTCTCTTACATTCTTATCACCCCTCCCCCGATTTTATATTTCCTGAGCCCTGGGGTGGAGGGTGATTTAGATGTTCTATTTATGACTGAGCAGTTCACAGTCACCTACTTCCTGTACTGGAACCATTTGTAATTCTCTGTATCAAACACCTTCCATTGCAAAAGGAGGCTTCTTGGTTAAGGGCTGAGAGCTGACCTAATGTGTGTAATAACAAGTAATAAATAATAAGTGGCAGTTAGCTAATCCTCAGAAGTTTGTTTGCACAGGGACTTCTGGCTTCCCCATCCACGGGTTCGATGTAAACACTTGGCTGGTTTACAGAAGTGTTCTGATGAAATTGGGTCTTAAACCCAAGATGATTTAAAATCCACAGATCTGAAATGTGAAGTTCCAATGTATCCCACCATTGTATTCAAGCACCACCCATCTTTCCCTTCGACTGACAAACCAGACTTCAACAATTTTCTTATCCTTGGGTTTCTTCTGTATTTCATAGGACTGAGATCTTCACTTGTTTTTTTTTTTTTTTTAAATTGATCTTTAACTTGCATATAGTATCTTACAATTCTTCTCAGGGTCAAATGACATTGATGTGGTTGTTGGAGTTGATCTGTAGGCATGGGGAAAACTGCATTAATGATTCACATTTATTTCTTCATTTCAGTCCTATCTGTCCTTCAAGAAAGATACCATTTGTTATCTTCATGCAGTTCAAGTTCTGTCCATCCTTAACTCCTTGCCTGTCCAGGGCCCAGGTACACACTTCCGGGCAGCCACAATGAAATCCATGCCACGTGCAATGGTTGGTGCCACATGAGCTAAATCAGGTCCTTCCTTGGAATTTGAAATCTAGGCTCAAAGTTTCTTTTTATATTTTAGTTTCCATAAGGTATATTCAGTTACTCACATAATTAGCCCATTTGATGTGCATAAGTCAGTGTTGTTAATATATTCACAGAGTGGTGTAACTGCCACAACATTCTAATTCAAGAACATTTTGCCTCCTGAAAGAAGCCTTGACTCAGTAACTTGTCATTCTGAGGCTCCCAGCCTAAGCAACTACTTATTGTCTGCCTTTATACATTTGCCTATTTCATCTCCTATAAACAGAACCATACAAAATGTTGTCTTCTGTAGCTAATTTATCTCAGCTTGTTTTCAAGGACCAACCCCACTGTAGTATTTATAAGGACTTCATTTCTCTGCATTGCTGAGTAACATGCCATGTATAGCACAGGATACAATATGCCATTGTATATTACATTTGATATATTCATTCATTGGTGGCTAGACATTTTCACTGGCTCTACTTTTTAACTATTAATAAATAATTCACATCAAGAACAAGTGTTTATATAGACATATGCTTTCATTTTCTCTTTGGTACACACCCAGGAGTGAAGCTGCTGGGTCATATGAAGATGCTGTGTCTTCTTTTTTGAGTACCTGCCACATTTGCCAAATTGTTCTGCAAGAGAATCAAGCACTTTAACTCCCATCAGTAATGTATGATAGTTCTGATTTCCCTCCATCCTTGCCAACGTTTGTTTGCCTTTTTTTTCAAATTCAAAAAAATTTTCAAATTCTGGCCATTCTATTGGGTGAGAAGCAATATCATTGTGAATTTGATTTGCATGTTCCTGATGACTGATCATAGTGAACATTTTTATGTGTTTATTGGACATTGTTTATATTCTTTGGAGAAACAGTACTCAAGGATTTTTCTTATGTTTTTATTGGGCTAGCTATCTTTTATGATTGAAGTTTCTCTATATAATTTGCTAATATTTTCTCTTCTGTGGTTGTCTTTTACTTTTTTGAAGGTAGTGTTACAACAGAAAAGGGGTCAATTGATGCTATGGCCTACTCTGCCTCTTTTCCTTCCTGTTGTTGCTGTTTGGAGTGTTGTGTTTAGTGGCAGTTCTCTGAGGGACCAGGAGACTGCAGGAAGAGCCCCAGGAGGTCACTAATAGAGAGAAAGAATGACGGTCACACAGTGAGAAGCAAAGTCTCAAGCTGGGACTCTCTGGGAGTACATTTGTCCTTGAACCCAACTTTTTGTCTGGTATTAGGACCCCAAAGCCCTAATCCCCCATCCATTTCCTGTTATTCATCAACACAATGACAAAGAAACAACAATGCAAATGTCAAGCCTGATCCCTGTAACTAGTTTATAGGTGAAAAGAAAGACTGTAAGGTCTGACATGAACTGGCGCTGCTGAAAGATGTGCACAGGTCTGAGATCACAGTTCAGCCACGCGGTCCATGGGCAGGGAAGCAGCTTCACAAACCCAGACCTGCTTCTCTTAGATGCAGATTCACAGACAGCTTCCTTCAAGATTCTGTTGCGGGGACTTCCTTATATGAGCAAGATCAGCAATCCTACAGCCTGCAGAGATGACACCTGCAATCCAGGAAGGTTTTGGAGGTCACGTGAGCAAACCCAGAAAAGAACAATAACCAAGTTTCCAGGAAACATCTTCACAAAAACTCAACTTCAAGGTGGAGGGGAGACATATGTACCCTAGCAGATCATAGCTGGCTAAAATGAAATACCCTCAATTATAAGTATTTCCTGTATAGAAATATTTATCGTTGCTCCTTGTCCAAACTACAGAAAGTAGGACCAAAAAAAAAAAAAAACCTCTTGTCATAAAATATGAGGTTAAAGAAAAATCCATCAAAGGATACAATAGCTATATGCTGAAAATACCATATTCCCAGAGCCTTTCTCCTAGACAACACCCCTGAACACCTTTTTTTGAACACAGGAAGGGTCACAAGTGACCTTTCATTAATATTCCTGAGCTGGGCTTTGAGGGAGGAGATTCTGTTTCTGTCCTCTAAGGTGTGTAGCATTTACACGTAAATTAAAGCACAGCCACCTGACACAAAATACCAAAGAGATATCTGATGGTCAGAATTCAAGCCATCTAGCCAAGAAAAAGGAGCTACAGCAGTCAAGCTTCCTTGCAGGAGGCAACGTGTCTGTGATATAAGCATCCTCACAGCGAAAGACAGGTGCGCACGGGTCAGGAACAGTGCCCTGCCTAAGACTCCCAGCTCCAGAGTGCTGCCTCCAGAATCTTCTGGGAAGTAACTCTACTTCCTTTCTTCTCAGACAGATATGGATTCAGATCTTGGCTGTGAATTTAATGTCTCTGACTGCACATGCACCTCAGAAACTAAGTATCTTAGAACAGTCTATGTGGCTTATGGGGAGATGCCAGAATATCAAGCTGCCTGGTCACAAGTCAGTCACTGTCATCAGGCTCATCCCCATACTATAAATGTGGGTTTCATAATGACTCCAAGAGACAGTTTATATTATAAATATAAAATTTAGAAAAAATATTCCTGACAGAAATTTTGTAACTGACTCACAGACTCAGAATTGCTTCCTTTCTTCCCTCTTTCCTTTCTTCCTTCTTTCCCCTTTTCATTCTTCCTTGGTTTCTGCATGCATGCATTCAGTCAGTCATATATGTACCTGTACTTATACATTCACTGAGTACTGCCTAGAAATTCTAGAAGCTGGCTAACAAAAGGCAGAAACAGAAATTAATGAAAACCCAACCTAACCAAAACCCAAGCCATGAAAAGTATTGTAGGGAACTGCATGACCAAGTGATGGGTCACCTGCTGAAGGACAAGCGAAGCAGGGACACTGGAAGATGCTGTATCTGTTTCAGAACAGACTCATCCTCTGGAGTCTGGAACCTTCCTTTGTCATGCTGGCTCCGGTTCAGCATCTGGGACTTCACGTACCTCCTCAGACGGGCCTTCCTGACTCCCATCGAATCACCTGCTTCCTCTCCACAGCAACACCTGTCACCCTGCCATGACAATCTGCTTGTGAATGTCAGTTCACCAGAGAACCCAATACCGACACACACTGATCATTCAAGAAGTTCTGTTTTTCCTTATGAGAATATCGAGAAATTAGATGTGATAGCCAAACAGGAAGAACTGCTAAATTTCAGAGAAATGTTTCTTCACCAGAAGAGACAGCATCCAAAAGACTGCTCTGAAGGTACCAAAAGCATTGTGAGAAACCTTACAGTCCTCATTTCAGCACCAGCTTTCACTAAGAAACAGAAAAACGTTACATATTTGACCTTTCGTGTCTTTGAGGGATTGGTTTCAAGATCCCACAGTACAGTCTGAGGGCACTCCAGTTCTAGTATAAAATGACTAAGTATTTGCAAGAGCTGAAATACGCACCCCCCTGGGAATGGCAAATCATCTCTAGATGACTTTATGACACCCAGTGTGATATAAGGCTACATGAACAACTGTCATGCTGAATTGATCAGGAATAATGACAAGAGGTGTCTGTCAGTGCTCAACAGAGAAACCACTTTTTTATTTCAAAGTTGTGATGTGAGGCTGACGGAACTGGAAGGCTGACTTGGGATCTAGAAGGCAAGCAGGCTGCACTTAGCTCTCTGCCTCAGATTTTCCTGTTACAATGGTATGTGTGAAGCTAATTCTGACAGTTGGGGCTCATTCCTATGGTCTAGCAACTCCAAGGCTATTGTCTCCCAGCTGACACCAATTCCTAAACGAGTCTCTACTATTATTACTTTCATCCTATTTGGACTGCACTTTGACATTTAGCAGTCTTATTCATAACCATGTTTTTGGGATTTAGCAGCTAGGCTCAGTGATTATCAGCATACTCATGAATATCAGTCTATTGTTTCTGTATCCATATAAGAATTTGGCTAAATAATTTACTGGGGCTCTCTATTGCTCCTCTCAGAATATACTGGAATCACTTCCTCAGGATCTTTTTTTTTAATTTTTTGCTCCGTTTATTTATATTTTAACCAACATACTGAAACTGCAGTTTTCATGGTATAAAACAATTATGCACATAGAGGATGACATCAGATGCAGATCCTTACCTCTCTCTACCTTGTTGAGACAATGTACTTTGCTGCTGTGTTAGTTAAGCTAACTGGCCTGGAGCTCACAGAGTCTCCTGGATCTGCCTCCCATTTAATTAATATGTGCATTGGGGATTACAGACCCCTCTGCTATGACTTTTACATGGGTTCTGGGCCTCTGAGCTCAGCTTATCAAACCTGCACAACAAATGCTATGACCCATTGAGCCATCTCCCCAGCCAAGAATATTATGCTCTGATACAAGCACACATGTACAATGCCCAAATCTTGGCTTTCACCATAGGCATATATTTCATCGAATTGGCTTTATGTGATGAGAATACTCAGTGTTTTCTGACTGAGCCAGTGTGACTCCCTTCTTCGTGACCTTTTCTACTATCAGGTTGAAGAGCCTCTTGGAAACAGGGATGGCCAGGATCCAGACGGGCGCTGGTTGATCTGCAAGCTACATAAATCCTGCTATCCTTCCCATGACAACTGGGTCTGGCCTGCACAATGACGTGGTCTTCTTTCATCATGTGCTTACATTTTTTCCTTTTTCTCTAAAACCGTGTTAGGAAATCAGATCGTAGTAGCACTTTGTTCCTGTGTTCAGTGTCCCTCAGCCTGCCATGGTGTGTGTTCTCCAGGAACATCTTATTTTACGGGGTCTGTATGTCCTCACTATTTTACTGCTTCCTCTTCTACTTGTTCCCTCTCGATTCTGATTGTGCCAGCATGGGCCTTGTTTCCTTCTGTCTCACTCACTTTTCTGAGTCTTTTCCTCTGACGCTCAAGCTCCGCTTTAGATCCCATTGCCAGCATTTTCTTTGAGAGAATGGAAATTTACTTTTCTGAATTCTCAAGCTGGTTTCTGAATCGTCCAAATTCTTTCACAGTTTTTTGTTCAAGTGTTTCATTTTCTTTTTCAAGCTCAACTTTATCTGTATGCTAATTTTTCACTCCTCAGTCATTGGGTGAATCAGCAATTTATTGAAAGATAGTATGGAATGACTTTGAGAAGTAAACTTCAAATTGGAGTGAAATGTGTTCTCACTGATTTGCACTTAGATTGCACCTGGAAACATTTCTCATGTTTTGTCTTTCAAGAATTGGGTTGGTTAGTGACAGAGCTTCTGAGCATGGATGAGTCACAGATACCACCATAACTCTCTCTCTTGCTCTTCCCTGGGTAGGTCGCTAAGTCAGATGCTGTATACTATTAATAGAAGAGAGTCTGGCTACTCTTTTGCTGCCAGGCCCCTGAGAATTGGCATTGGACTAACGCCATCTAGCAGAGAAAGGTTCTCATTTACTTCTACACCTAATACTCCTGACCCTTAAGCTACACCCCATAAATCTTTCTAAATGAGTGTATCACTTCACTGATTCCTTAACAGAAGAACATTGAGACGATGGAAAATTGGGAGAGAGAGGAAGAGAGAGAGAGAGAGAGATGGGAGAGATTCAATGGTAGTGGAAGGACATGAGGACACCTCTGTCTCCTTCCAGGGTGTAGCTGCACCTATGCGTTAGTTGTGTTTCTTGTAGCTCCAAAAAACTCTCCCACTCAAGTATGACCTAGAATGATGGCATGTTAAGGTACAAGTTCTGGAACTCACCCCCTTAGCAGAAATAAAAAAGGAAGCTTCTACCATCTTCACTCTTGAGTCCACAGGCTTCTTTCCACTGCAGAATTACAGTGCAGGGTATGGGGCCACTACGGCATGATGGGATACTGGAGTTGGGTTGTTACCACAAGTACGCCAAGTGTTACTGACTTTCATCAGGTACACATCAACCAAAACACCAGATACACAGGAGAATGGACACTGCAGAGCCCATCTGTGTAGACCAGTGGCCATGGATATTATCCTGAGCACAACCTCAGGAGGCAGAAAGTACCAATGCTACAGAGACTGTGGTGCAGACCGGGTAGAGAGAGCGCAGGCTTATAACGTAAGCAGATTTACTGAGAACACTTGAGTCTGTGCCCTGAGACCCAGGAACACATACCCACAGCTAGATACTCTGAGACTTCTCAGAGTCTCTGCCTAGAGTATAAAGTGATCATAGTCTTTTTGCCCTCTCTGGAGGAGCTGCTTCCTGCCCTTCTCTGGTCTCTGACTGGTACTCACCCTTTCTTTCTCCTAAGAACTCTGGTATGTTTGTGCAGTTAGTTGATCGCTCCCTTAGCCACCTGCTGCATTCTCAGTCTGTGTGCCATCTGCATTCTATAGTTACTATTCTTGGGCCTACCTGTCCCCATTCTGCCTAAAAGTAGAATCTCCGAGAGGGCATTCACAGGCTCTTCAAACCTGAAAAACTTCTAGTAGATGATTTTTAAATGTGCTGTTCATCAGTAGCAAATCGCCCATGTTAAACCTCACTGTCAAGTAACACATCAAACATAGGAAAAGAAATACCTGCTTTTCTGAATATCCAAAATCCCAATAGAGAGAGAAAAGTCAGGAGGACTCTGCTGCCAGAGTATTTCAGATCCTCCAGAGGCAACGCATGCGGTCTGAATGCATCTGGGTCTGACAATGAACTTGAAAAGTAGTCATTTCATTTTACAGATGTGAATACTGAGACTAAGGCAGGTTATTTTTAAAAGATGAAGGAATGCTGTAAAAACAAATGGCAAAGGCTACTGTGGAACTTTGTAAATAAAAGCTATGAATTTTTACTCAGGCACTGAATCAAAGACCTTGATTTGTTCCTGCACTGATTCTCAACCATAGCACAGAGATGTAGCCAGTTACCAGAATCAACCAAGAAGGGAATGTTTCCTGATAACATGCTGTGTGTATACTGATGTATGTCAACATCAGATTCACCCTGTCATCCCATCCATTGGTGATGCCATCACTGTTCATGAGTGAAGAAGTAGGTTGAGCAAACAGCACTGTAATCTTTCATGCTATTACAGTCAACAAAACCACAACAACACAAGTGCCGGGAGTTTGTGACACTGTGGAAAGCTGAAGTAATTAGGCAACATGGTGTGGTAAAACAACAGAGAAAATTATCAGTCAGTCAGAACCAGAGCCCAGAGGCAGCCCTTCACTCACACACCCTCTCATTTCAATAAGGCACTGCCGTTATTCACCACAGATGGATGGTCTTTTTAAAAAAGGGTGCCTACGAAACTAAGCATCATTCATGTATGCAGTTCAGGCGAGAGGAATTACAAATCACAAACATAAGGTTAATAAAACGTCAAGAAAAAATGAGAATATTCATTTGGCTTAGAGTATGCAAATGCTTTCTTAAAACAGAAATAATAGCTATAAACCTTAACAACCTTTGTCCTCTGAGAGCAGCATTTTCTACTCATGCAGAGAAACTCTATTCAAACTCTTTAAATATTAGAATGGTTAATTAGCTTATAAGTAGTGGTTTCCACAGGAGTTTTCATATATCTCTAGGTTTTGTGTTGATTAACCCACCCCTTGCTTCCTGCATTCTCAGAGTCTCCATCCTTGCTTAAACCTTCTTATCCCTGGTATTTCCCCTTCTACCTTCATGTCACATGTGTTCTACTATCGACTCGCCCAAGATCACTTCCTCTCCTTTCTCATGGACTCTTTCTGACTTTCTGACCTCTACAGAGTATACAAATTTAAGTTATATTTCATACAACTTTTAAAATTCTACTTATCAAAAGATACAGCTGTAAGTCAACACTGTAAGGACAAATAACTCAGCAAAAATAAGTAAGAGAGTTGAATAGGAAGAAAGAAGACTTTATGGAATGGTCAATAAGAGGACTCAACATCATTGCTCAATAGGTAAATATAAGTTAAATTATGATTATATAGTACTCCATATTCTTTGGAATGCCTGGAAGGACCAGACTCCTATTTTGTGGGTAGGTTATAAAACTGTCTGCCACTCTCTTATAAAGTGACCCATAACCCAGTGAGCTCAAGAGAAGCCTACACATCTGTTAACAGAAAGCCTTGCATAAGGGCATCCACAGCAGCCTTATTCACAAAATTCCAAACAATGACGAACCCAGTGTTCAATAATGACCTGGCACCAAGAGACAAGAGGACACAGATAGCACTGAAAGGAACAGGTCAGTGGTCCAGCAGCACTGTGACAGCAGTGGGTCACAGAAACACCAAGCTGAGGGAGGATGAGTGCATATTACTCAGTTCCTCTGAGAAGAAGCTCTAGAAGAAGCTAAATTAACCTGTGATAGGAGAGGAGCTGGAACAGAGCCTGAAGGTGCTGTGCAGTGTGATGTCATTGTCGACATTCTGTATGTTAACAAGAGTATGGAACACATGGGTGCATACATCTGTCAAGACTCATATCATTTGTGTATTTGACTTTATAGAAGTGTAGGGAGAGGCAGGAAAAGGGGAAAGGGAGGAAGGAGGAAGGAAAGAAAGGTAAGAAGAGTGAGAAAGGAGGAGAAGGAAAGGGAAGAGCCAGGGAGAGAGAGTGAGCTGAGATGCACGCTGAGATCCTGGCCACTCTGGGGAGAACCTTCTCCTCAGCACTTAGGCATCTGCCCACTGCTCAAAACTCTCCAGACGCACTCAGAGACCAACGACTGGGAGCCAGAGAAAACCTACCAGCTGAAAGAGGTCCTGAAACGTTCAGGGTCATGTGCCATCTGCTGAGTGAACACAGGCACGGGTCCATCTGCAGACATGCCCACACCCCACTGAAAACACTGTGACAGGATGTGGACAACACACAATTTACCATCTTAACCATTTTAAGTATGCAGTTCAAGGAAATTAAATGCATTCACAGTTTTACGCAGCCATCATCATCACCAAACACCACTTTGTCACCAAAGACTGAAGCTGTTCCTGTTAAACACCAGCAGCCCATACACAATCCCTGGGACCTGACTCTACTTTCTGTCTCCATGCAGGTGACTGCACTCTGCACTTACACAGGTGAAGTCATAGAATGAGTCCTGCACAAAGTGTGCACTACAGCATGTGTCAGAACCGTTTTCCTCTTGCTGTTACCCTGATCCATGCATGTGCTAACTCGCACTTACAGGTTCACCGAGTGAGACCCTCGGGTTGCTGCTGCTTCTCAGTCACTGTGAATGATGTTGCTATGAGCAAGTGTCTTCCGGAGTCATCCTTAGTAGAATTACTGACTTGCACTGTAATTCTATGTTTGATTTTTTGCCTAATGGTTATATCACTCTGCATTCCTACCAGCAGTGTACAAAGATTTTGATTTCACATCTTCATCCTTTTTTTAAACAGTAGTGTCATAATGTTGGTAAGATAACATTCTTAATACTTGAATTCAGCTATTCTATATTCCCTTCATAGAGAAAAAATAAAGAAGGCTTTATTTTTATGCCTGACTTCCTAGCAAAGAGCTCAGCTTCATAGCTGGGAAATGAGACAGAGAGGGCACAAATTACAAAAATGAAGACCATGTCTCCACACAACATAGAGTGATTTCCCTGCCCATGGTCCATGAAGTCTGACCAACAGACAATTGTGTGTGCAGTTTCTGGTTAGAACCTAAGAGCTTTTGCTATGCTTAAGGTGAAGAACAGGGGTAAACAGCTTTAAAAAAGGCTTTTATATAAGAAAAGTCTTAAAGGGGAGGGAAGAATAGGAATAGGACACAGTAGAGAATGGGGTTAACTTCTAAGTAACCTACTTACTAGCCCCTAACCCATCCCATCCCCAGTGACAGGGAACACATGCCTAGCATTGTAAACTAGTTTAAACAACAGCAGATGAGGAGAAAACTGACAATAGATAGGATCAAATGCCTCAAAACTAACCACGAACACCTTTCATTTCATCTTTAAAATAAGAAAAGATCTCAACACACAAACAAGAGGCAGTCTAGTGCGATAGAAGAGCACTAAAACAGACAACAACCACCCCCAAGAGTGCAGCTTACTGGCGACCATAAAACACTCAGCTGGAATCAGGCCAACCAAATCTCTCCCTATCTGAAGGCTCAAGAAATCTTGTGGAAGAGGGGCCAGCATAAAGCGCATAAAGGTGGGTTGGCCCACTGCTGGCCAGTACATGCCATTCAAGACAGGGCTGCTGCATCCAGGAACTTACTGCAGTGAGACTTATCTTACCAAACCTGCACAATGGTTGACATATCAACATTCCCCCATAGACTAGAGAGGAACTCAGGACAAATAGTTACATGCAGGGGGACCCTTAGGAGCTCAGGCTAGACAGGTAAAGGGGAGACCTATTGATGGGTCTACCTAAGGAAGGGCCATTTAATCACCATAGAAGCCTGAGTCCTGCTACAGCAGACAATCTGAAGGGAACCCTGGGGCCCAAACAAGCAGACAGACAGGAGGGTGGGAGCGAGAGAATGGACTGCTAAAGTGAGATGGAAAAGAAAGGGGGAAGTTAGGGAGGGGGGAAGTAATGGGGACAGAGACAATCATTCATGTTTGCAAATCTAGAAAAATAAAAAATAATTAAAAAGTTTAACAAGTGGGGAAACAAATACATATAAGGCAGTTCCATTTGGAAAATCTATATGCATTCTGAGGGTTGCAGAAACAGTACCAGTAATGGTGACAGAGTTTCTATTAGTTACAGAGTAGCTATTTCTCCAGTTATCCTAAACCTGAAAGATCATTCACAGCAAATATATATTTATGCAGTCTAACCAATAAAACATAATTAAGTCAGTATAAAAATGAAGCATTACAATTAACACAGAACCAGACAATACTGGAACATCATTAGAATTCCAAAGATATCAGCAATGATCAAGTTTCTCACTTCCATGTTTTGAATGAGCAAAACAACCCAGCACAAACAATATTTTAATGCATATTATAGTGGATTTGGCTGGACATGACAGAACTCTGAAGATCAATCCCAGCTTGGACACAGTGAGTTCAATTTTCAGGGGAAAAGGAAGACGGTCTGAGAAGCTGATTCTCTTCCTTAGGGGATTCTCTACTCCCCTAACATCCTGTACCTCACATCCTTTGAGACTTCACAAGTAGCATAGGGATCCTCATTTTAGTTATCTGTAAGCTACCTTTTCTTCTAATCTTGCATTAAAAGAGAATTTCACCTTGAGGAATGGCCATTCTCAGATCTGTTCCTGGCAGAGTTGTAATTGTAACACTGCAGGTGACCTAAACCTGCTATCAGTACAGAGAGGAGGTGATGGCATTGTCTTCCTCAGGGTTGAAGTAAATTCCAGATAAAAGAAGTACTCAGAGCAATGTGGCTTAAATTCACAATGTGGTTCCTGCAGCTGCTTAGAACAAAATAAGCAGTAGGGACTGGAACGGAGGGGAGGGAATCTGGACATCCATAACGATACAAAGAGAAGGCAGAATGCCAGCAGCTTTCCCTGGAATCTGGTACCTAATGTGTTAATGAAGAGATGCTCACACATGCTTTAGGCCATTCATGGAATCCAAACCCCATACATGATGTCACTATAATACTTACAGATAGCAGGTAAGCTCTATATCTACTTATGTGTCTGACCCAGGAAGCATGTAACAGTTGTCACCTGCGGTGCATGACACAAATCTAGGCAGCATCCAAAAAGGGTAAATGAAAATAGGACTAGGGGAGGACGTGTGGATGAGTAAGATTCTTTCAGAATAATTGGATGAAGTGAGATCACTGCAAAAAGAAAGTGTGAAGGAGAGAAGATGGTGTAAGGCACAGGGTCATACAGAGATGGGTGCAACCCCTTGCCCCTCCCCCCAGGGCTTTACCTTGCTCTAGATATCAATACCAAAAACAAATTCACAAGGTCTTCCACCTTGTTCAGCTGCCTGGATACTATAGACCTTTTATTCTATTCCTAACTAATTTTTGCTAAATAAAACTATTTTTGAACCAAGTATGATGCATGGTACATGTCTGGATCCTAGCATTTAGGAGTCAGAGTCATGATGGTGAGTTCAAGGCTAGCTTAGTGACACAGTAAGACCCTGTTTCAAGAAAACCTATACTACAGAATTCTGATCCTTTCACAACTTCATTGCTTTTACTTTGAATGAAATAAAACAAGCTTCAGAGATAAAGCATATGTGCTGAAGAAAGAGAATGCTCGAGAGAACACTGAATCTAGTGCAACTTCACTTCCAGGTAAAGAATGAATGCTTTGTCATGAGCAGGTTCCATGAAATATTTGGGACAAGCTTATCTCAGAAACAACATTTGTTATTCATTTGAAATCTGTATTTCACAAGGCAGCCCACATTAGCATTTTACATTCTGAACAGCTCTCTAAAGGAGGTATGAACTGATCAGACCTTCCTAAAATCCTGTCTGATAGACACCACAAGAAAGAAGTAGCATAACATCAACAAGACCTGGCAACCCAATGGATTCCAGAGCCCATGTGGTAGAAAGACAGAAAAGACTTCTGAAAATTATCACCTAACATCCACATATGTACCATGGTATGCACAAGCCTGCTCTCTCTCTCTCTAATAAATAAAATATTTTTAATAATAGTAAGGCATTGTAGAGATGGGCAAAAATGTTAGTGTTCTTACACTTATAAGCAGGAAGCTAGACATAACAAGGGTGTTGGTCATCGTGACAAGAAATGCAGTGACTATGACTCATTGATTTCTGAGCACCTTATTTGAATATTTCCATTTGAATATTTTATGTATGCATATGTGAGCACTTATGACCAGTTCAATTTTACAGGAGATCTTCTATGATCACATCCTTAAAAAAGCAAGACTTCTCTTTTTTTCTGAAACACAGAACAGATTTTAATTTGTATCTGATTCAAGACACACATATTCAGTGAACTCTGAAAGTGATCCTTGGTGCTGACATTTCAAAATGTTTTTTTTTAATGCTCTGATTTTTAAAAGCTCTTTCTAATTGGGCGCTAACATTTTTAAATGTTCTCAGTACTGAAGGATTGTAGTGTGGACACATCTTCTCTCAATTATCTCTGGCACTGGCCACTCCAGAATGTAAAATAAGGCACAGCAGTTCTCACTTATACACAGGGCCTCATTCTAAAGCCCAAGCAGATGTCTGAAATCATGACAGCACTGAATTCTAAATAACATATGAGTTGCATACTTATGATAAAGTTAAATTTATGAATCAGGCACATGAAGCCTGGTGCCTGGTTTAACAATAGCATAAAAACAGAAAGAGTATAACCACCTACTGTGATAAATTATTCGAAATGCAGGACCTGTTCATTTCTTCCCTTTTCCATTTAATGTTTGAGTTGGGCTGACTGTGCATAACCAGCATCTCAGTTAAAACCAAGGAGGATACAGTCATGTGTCTCAGCAGCTTGACCATTTCTCCACTGCTTCTACCGAACATTTATTCTTTCTCTTTGTGTTCTTCATGGATTTCAATCACGCTTGGGTGAGAGAATGAAAAATTTACAGTATGGAACATGGTCCCTTTCACAAAAATCCCTACTGATAATTTGTGAACTTACTATTTCCTGAGGCTAGTATTATTATGGTATCACAAGCCAAGGACAGAACAAAAGAAGTACCAACATTCTCCCGTAGGTGGACATAACAAATCTCGATGTAGTAGAGCAAACAATCACTATGTATACAAATATGGCATAAAATTATATGCCATAACCAAGTAGGCATTAGTCCAGGTACATGAGAATAGTTGGACATTAAAAAAAACAAACAACAAAATATACTTTATTAATAAAATACATACAAAATCTATAAGATCACACCAATAATTTCAGAAAAATTACTAGGCAAGATTAATAACATTTACTTGTGAAAAAATTCAATAAATTAAACAGAAAGAGCAACTTTAGAAGTGATTAAAGTCATTTTTAATCTATCATCATAATTAACAAAGACAGAGTGTGATGGCCCCAGGACCAAGCACTAACCAGGACAGCCATCCATCCCAGCACTGGCATCCACACAGCAACGGGCACTCCAGCCAGGGCAGCAAGATATGATAAGGAAAAGAAAAGCACATAAATACTTTACACTCAGCTTGTCTGTGTGTAAAAAGTATATTTTTCTGGGACTTTTAAAAATAAGGATTTGGAGAGAAAGCAGCATCATTAAATTGTTGAGTTTTCCTTTATTTTCCTACTTTTTTCCCATTGAACTCAGGACTTTGTGCCTCCTAAGCAAGCTCCCCACCAACTGAACTACATCCCAGCCCCAGTCTTCCAATCCATGAGCATGATATGTCTTTCATATACTAGATCTTTCATTTCTTTATAAGTTTTATAATTTTCATCCTGTAATCCTGATAGTGCTGTTAAGCTTAGACTTAAGCATTTCATTTAATTCTGAATGACTATAAATTGTGTTGTATTTTAATATCAGTTTCTGCATGTGCTTTGCTTCTATAATGAAATTGTTGGCTTGTGGGTGTTTATCTTATACTTTGTGACCTGCCCAAAGGAAAAGATTGGCTAGAAAAATGTTGAAAAAGATTGAAAACAGAGAAACCTTTATCCATATTGCTAAGAGTTGCTATACATTACAGTATCATGATGATATGATATTGGGCAAGACAGGCATAGAGATCAGGAGGCCAAATGAAAAGAAATAAATTTATGTAGGAAAGATCTTTGGTGCTTTAAAACTGACAATAGTGTGCATTTATAGGAAACAATGTGATGCAATGTTATAGTATCAAGCTGATATGATCATCTCACCAACTTACTGATTAGTGTGCCAATGTAAAAAAAAATACAACCTTTTAACAACTTTGAAATACACATTATTACCCAGGTGGTTATCATGCCAATGCAAGACTGCTAAAACTTAGTCTTCTGGTTGGAGCCTTTGTACTTTCTGATCAAGGAACATCTTCCTTTTCTTCAGCCTCTGGAAAAAGTATTTTGGGATACTGGAATATATTGACCTAGAACTCCTGTGTGTTTCCAACAAAGTGTCCAGGAAATCATTAAAAACACAATCTAGATGACAAAAGCAACACAGTTCATAAAAGACAAATGGAAACTCCCCATATCCACAGTGTATTCATATGACACTAAGTATTAATGAGCTCTAGCTATATACCAGACCTATACAGATACCACATGCAGTGCTGAGTGACAGAAGCCAAATGGAAAAGCATATATATTTTATGGCTCCTTGTGCAAATACAAAACAATTAAGACAAGTTTATGCTGTCAGGACAGTGATTAACCAGGAGAGGTGCTGGAAACTGTGAGCTCCCTATCTGAATATGCACTGCAAGGCAGGTTGTGGTTTGAATGCGACTTGCCCTAAAGCTCATGTGTCTGCACACCTGGCCCCCAGCTGGTATTGTTTGGGTAGGTCATGGAAGTGTGAGTGGGAGAGCCTTGCTAAAGGAAGGCCGGTCACTGGGGAAGGCCTTGAGGCTTTGTTACCACACCTACTTCTTGTTCACTGTTTCCTGAGTGAGGATGCCATGTGGCCAGCAGGCATCCTCTTGCTGTTGTGCTTCTCTGACCACTGCCCTGTGTCTCCTCCACCATGATGGAATGACTTTCTGAACTGTGAGCTAGAATAAACCTCTCCTCCCTTGAATGGCTTCTTGTATAGGTATTTGGTCACAGCAATGAGAAAAGTAAAAAATCAGTTTGTGAACATTTTTTAAAAGATTTTCCTTTTAATTTTTTTATTATTTTTAAAAAAAAAAATTTTATTATTTATATTTATTCAATTGTGAGAGTGTGTGTGTGTGTGTGTGTGTGTGTGTAGAACCACGGGCGAATTCTGGAACCACCATGGACCGCCTTCACCTCCTTGTTTACTCTGCTCCCGGGATTCACAGGCTCCACTCTACCAGGACCAGAAACGCAGGCTGCCCCTGCTTCCACCTGGCGTCTATACATGGGGTCTAGGATCCGAACTCAAGGTGGAGGCTTAACCCCTGAGCCACCTCTCCAGCCCCCATGTGAACATTTTTTTGAGCCGCAGACTGATGATGTACGCCTTTATACAAGAGGCAGTGAATGCTAAGGGAAAAACCTGACACTGGGTGGCGGAGGTCCTGCTCCCAGGACTTTTTTCCTAACCATTAGATTAGCAAGAGAACAGGTTTTCACAGCCAGGACTAAGGGCGACTGGTTTTTAAGAAAGTGCACCATATGTTCTGCATTATGTGGCTAGAACATAAGGTGGGGGCAGAGAGGATGCCGAGCAGGCCAGGAATGAGGTGCACTGAATAGCAATTCCACAACCCTGGAATTCTGGTAAAGAGATTCATGGCTTTCCAAATTTTCTATGACTCACCTGTGATCCGTGCAAAACTATGATAGAATTCTGACCTACTTATGGCCAGGAAAGTACTTCAAAGTGACATTACTGTTTCCCTATTACAATGTATCTCTTATGACTTATGGAATCGTAGAAAAGAAAACTACTGGACCCAGAACACCATGCATCAGTTTATATTTGCCAACAAATCATGAAATCCTAAATGTCAGAGTAGCACAGATCTTAGTTGATACTCTCATCCAATAGGTGAGAAACTGCTGTGCACCCTGAAAGCTGGTGTTCATCCACATGCCAAACTCCACACCACTGCAATGCCCAGTAGGACTTTGCTCCTATTCAATAGCAGAGATACAGGGAGAGGTGTTGAATCCGGCTGCCTTTGCTTCCACCTCAAAGCTAGTACGAGAATCTAGAAGGCTGTCCCCATCACCATCACTCCTCTGATAACTAGGAGCAGGGGTACCCGGGAAATCCCTGGGCCACAAGAAACAGATGCCCAACCCATCATCTGGGGGAAACTTATCTGTGATAAAACATTTCCTTTTCTCAAAAATGAAAACAGCCATCATTTCTTAATATGGTTTCTTTAAAACATATTCTGATAGGGGCTGGTAATAGAACATTTGTCTAGCATGCATGAGCCCTGAGTTTCATTCCCAATACTGCTTGGGAAAAAAACAATCAATCAATCTATCTATCTATCTATCTACCTACCTACCTACCTACCTACCTACCTACCTATCTACCTACCTCCCTCCCTACCTATCTACCTACCTACCAACTTATTTACTCAATTCTATTTATTCTAGTATTCTCTATGTGCTTGCATATATTCTATTTATACATATTTATATAAGTCTATATGAATAGTCTGACAGTGATATTTTTTCCTATCAATGGTATTTTTTCGCAAACTTCCTTTAAAAAATTACCATGCTATGGGGCTGGAGAGGTGGCTCAGGGGTTAAGCCTCTGCCTTGCAGGCAGAAGGTCTTGAATTAAATCCTAGACCCCGTGTATAGACGCCAGGCGGAAGCGGGGGCGGCCAGCGTTTCTGGTCCTGGTAGGGCGGAGCCTGTGAATCCCAGGGCAGAGTAAACAAGGAGGTGGAGGCGATCCATGATGGTTCCCAAATTCACCCGCTGTTCTACACACACATACACGCACACATGCACATACGTAAACACACACGCACAATTGAATAAATAATTTTTTAAAAATTACCATGCTAAAACAAAAGCCTGCCCATTTTCCATGTGACATGATTATCTTCCTCCCAGACCCAGAAGTGAGGTAGTGACCACATTTCCTGCCAACACCTACAACAGCACTCTGATGAGTCCCTGCTGACCTTGGTGACAATGAACAAATTCTGGCTGTTGCAGTCATTGTTTTGAGCTTGCTTTTTTGGAGGGGTGGGGGTTCTTTCTGTTCTGTTCATGACTCAAATATATTAAGTCAAGGACTGGTGGGGCCTATCTGTGTCACAAGTACAGACCTGGGAAAGCACATCTGTCGCAGCAGGGCAGATTCTGGGCCTTCAGCAAAGCAATCCTCAGGGTCTGCAATGCCTGCCCAGTACCCTCCCTCACTCCCAGCTAAATCACACAGTTGCAGTGTGATTTACATAAACCATGAGAGCCACAATCTCGGAAGGCAAGGACATACAAAGGAACACTCAGATAAGATTTATTAGTCCTTTCTGTAAAGCCTACCCCAAGTTTTGAGACATATTCACTACCTATGTAAGTTTTAAAGTTGGAGGCGGGGGAGGAAGGAAGGAGACAAAAGCTTTGATCATTTGGGGAAATCTTCTGCACCTTCCCTCCTGGATGCTTGGACACACATGTACCCTCTGACTAGGAGACCATCTTGCCTGCTCTCTCCTCCGCAGTTCCTTTATCTGATCCCTGGACCTCTGTATCTAGCTGCCCACACAGCAGCATTAGGTGTGACAGATGAGAAAATCAAGAAGTTCAAACTGGTCCCACAAGCCTGTGTTTTCCATTGACTTTGAAGATGATTACTTGTCCTTGCCTCTATCCAACCAGATCCAAAGGTACTTGCAGGTGACTGCTGGGTTCTCATGCACAACTCCCAGAGTGACTACTGCCAGCACTGGTAAAGTATTACCTAAAAGGCAGAATTGCATATATAAAGGGCATTTTGCTATTAAAAAAATCACATGCCAAAGCATACTCTACCAATTGTCAATAAAGACAAAGACCTGGAGCCAACAAGCAGGAAGGTTCCCCCTGAAGGGGGCAAGAAGAAAGACTCTATCCAGGCAGGAACTGTCATCCCTCCAGACCCTGCACACTGGCTCAGGGACCAGGCTACGGTCTTGTTCCTTGCTGTGTGGTAGAGACAGTGCCTCCCTAGGACAGCTCTCATGAGAATTAATGCAGGACACACTGGAATGAGACGTGGCAGTTGAAGACCCTTCTGCACTCTATGTGTGAACCCACCTGCGGACAGTGCCCTCCTTGGCTCCTGATGCAGTCCAGCTTTCCAACCTCCCAACACCTTCCTGCTCCAATCCTTTAAGTCCTTTAAAGCAGTAACAATAAAGAAGGATTCTTTATCCTGCCAGCTGTCCTCCCAGGCAAGGCACGGGTATTCTGTTGTTTTCATAAGACAACATAAGTCTGCTTCCCTGGTGACTCTCATACACCTTGTCCTATGCCCTGCACCTCAAACGATTCTGAGGTCCTCCTTCTGACTCGGGTTTCAGATATGCGAGGCAAACAAAGGAGCACATGGGAAACCATTTGGCCAGCCTGATATCCACTCTATCCACAACTCTGCTCCTGTGGTCTGTGAAGCCAAGTATATGCTTGCTTTGTAACATGACCAGCATACAGGAAGATGGTTCTTGGCAGAAGAACCATCTAAGTTTTATGGCAACATTTATAGATGGTAAGTCTGGTGAACACAGAAGTACTAATCTGGGGAGTCAGTGGTATCCAGTGCTCTAGCTCCCAGACCCTTGCCAGTACCCTGCACATTCCCTCCTCCCACACTTGGCCCTATACGCAGGCAATAGCAGCCTCTGACTTAACAGAATCACTGGAGTTGGGCTTTACCCACACAAACAAGGACTCCCAAGCATTACCACAAGAGTCCCAGACCTAAGGCCTGACCCAGAGTGTGGCTACAGGGCTCCTTTTGCTACTTCCTGCTCCTCCTCCTCTACTGGGAAGGCTTTCCTGCCTTATAGCCATGAAGCCTTCCAAACCTGTACAAATGCATCTCTCCAGATTCTCCAACTCCTACCTGGCCTTTTCCCTTATTTCCAGATGCCTAGCCACTTCCATATTTCTCAATTCAGCCATCAATAAAAATTGCTTTTGGAAGAAGAGCACTTTTCCCTGAGGCCCGAACTCTTCCCTCCAGATGTAAGTTGGCCTACTGACTATTTTTCTCCTTTTTCTTTTTATAATGGTGTGTAGAAAAAGGATTGATGGTCATCACTTTAGGTATGTTGCCAAGGATCTAGTTCAGAAAGCTGGCATAAGGACAAGCTGCAGAGCTCAGAGGAAAGTGGCTTAAAAACCCTACAGGACAGGAATAAAGGAAGGACTGTGATACTAATGGACTAGCAAAGACAGGTGTGACAGCCCATGACTTGCCAGGTTGTATGCATCACCCTGGAGCATTTCCACAGCAAAGCCACCATAACTACCCTCAGTTAGTCCATGATCAATTACCTCATTTACCACAGTCCATATGCTCAGCATGGGGCTATGTAGCCACTGAAATCTGGATTAGAGCAAGATATTTAACGACATGAAAAAGACTCAAGAAATGAAGCCCAAAAACTGTCAACTGAGGGTTGTGGGTTCAGTAAATGAGTGTTTTCCACATAAGCACAAGGGCCTGAGTTTGGATCCCAGCACCAATGTAAAGCTTGGTAAAGTGGTGTGTCACCTGCAATGCCTGAGCAGGGAGACAGACAGGAGAATTGCTGGGACTTCTTGGCCAGCCAGTATAGCTGAAAAGGAGAACTCACTAAGTTCAGTGACTCTGTCTCAGGATGTAAGATGGAGAAGCAATAAAGAAACAACACCCAATGTCAACCTCTGGCTTTCACAGGCATACATGTGCATACAAACCTGCATACATGTACACACACACACACACACACACACACACACATGCACACACAAAGTACATATTCATAAACCTTTTCCCCCCAAAAGAAATACCAACTACATGAAAATTATCTACACCAGTGAGCATTTCTTTTTTTTAAATTTTGTGTGTCAGAGGGCACTGTGTGTCCCTGTGGAGGACCAAGCATGACTTCAAGTGTTATCCTAGATTGCAACTACCTCCTCTTTGTTTTGCTCTGGAGTTTCCCAGGCTTTGCATTCCAGGGTCAGAAGTGCAGACCACCGCCATTTTTGTCTAGTGTTTTTACATGGGACCTGGGATCCGCACTCAGGACCTTCTGCTTACAAGGCAGAATCTTAATCCCAGTGCCATCTCTCCAACCCCCCATTTCTTCTGCAATGAATATTTTCCTAAAAAGCATGCATTACCATTATGAGAAAGAAAATGTTCAAAAACCATCCTGTTGAATAAATGAATAGATGATACAAAGTCAAGGGCAAGAGCTTTATCAATAGATTAATGTAGAGAGAGAGTCCACTACTCTGTTCTGGACAAAATAGTGAAGAGCCATGCTCTGGCCTCCTCTAGGTTGTACAGGATCAAGGAGCAGAGGGCACTGTATGCTCCTGTGGAGGACCAAGGATGTTAGGGAACCAGTCCAGGCAATTCGAGGTGACTAGGTCCGCAAGGAAGATAGTATATGGAGGAGAAAAAGGTTAAGATCAGGCTAAAGAAATTTTACAAGCATGTGCAACCTTCAAAAACCCCTTCCAGGAGGAAATATAGACCATCAGTACCAGTTATGTGCTCCTGTGAGAATCCCCAACATTACCATCTTTCAGGAGAATGGTGGCTAGTGCAAGTCATTGCACTCTTAACTGATGCTAAAAACACGTCAGAAATGAATAAGAGTATGCAGGGGGCATGCAGTAACATACTAAAGAGCAGGATGTGGGCTCTTTTCCACCAAAAACATTGCCAGGAAATGAAAACAGGTTTTTATCTTTTTCTAGAGACTCTAGGTCACAGTGACTTGATAACATACTCTACTCCAGAGAAGAATTGAAATTACTTCAGATTCCCACATATGCATATAGTAGGGAGTTGGGCGGGGGATGTAGTGCAAAGTTCTGTGGGGGCACTGAGGGCATAAGGAACTGAAATATGGGCATACCTTTGCTTACAACCCTTCTAGTGTTACCACCATGGAAAAATCACCAGCACCCTGGCAAAGAAGTCCATTGAATGAGAAAATTACAATCTTCCATAGGGAGCCAGGACCCTAAATGTAGAATTCCTTCGCTGGCACTCATTCTGCAGTGGATGTCATGGCTTACAGATGTAGCCTCGCTGACCGTGGGAGCTCTGTGAGTAGAGGCAGAGAAAGATTAGGGAGTAGCAGACCTTCAATTTCAGGCACCACTCAGAGCAGTTCTCACAGTGGTAGGTGTGGCAGCCACACTCTGCTTAGGACTGGGATGAGGGGAATGTGCAAGACTTGTCTTCCTGGTCAGGGGGAGGAGATATCTAACTTTGAACATCTAAAATG
The DNA here is from genome assembly GCA_023101885.1 of Typhlomys cinereus. Classification (NCBI taxonomy): domain Eukaryota; kingdom Metazoa; phylum Chordata; class Mammalia; order Rodentia; family Platacanthomyidae; genus Typhlomys; species Typhlomys cinereus. Next base: position 3,028,128 of record JALPQD010000183.1, on the reverse strand, counting down.
TTTTGAACTTTGAAAAGTTGCTAGAATTTATCTTGAAAGAGTTAAGAAACCTCAATAGATAACAAGCACATAACAGGTTCCAGAATATTCTAGCCTTTAGAGTCAGATTTCCTGTCTCCTTTCTCTGCCATGAGTCAGCAGTCGTCTCCCAAGGTATCATATGTTGTTCTACATTCAGAGATTTGAATTTCTAATCTCTTGATGTCATAATAAACAAGAAAACTGATTTCCAGAAAAAGTCTTCACTTGGAAGGGCTAGTAAGACCTTGCCGCTGCCTAACCAGCAGAGCCCCCTGCTGGGCCCAGTCCTGCACCAAGCTTGGGGAGGTTGGAAACTGTCCACTAGGCACCTTCAAGCATCGGCCACATAGCTCCATGGTTCCACATCCCAACATCCCACACACAGACCTCTGGTTTGTGGCTGACCCGTCCTGTGCCTACACCCACTGTGCCTCTAATACACACATAAACTTCCACAATCCTCACATACCAACCGGACAGAGTTCTGATGTGTGACATTTTTCCCGGTGAGATGCTACACAAACGCCTATTCACCCCAGCTAGGGATTCAATGACAGACCAACTAAGGATTAAACTTAAGTCCAACCTGGCAAACCAATGAGTTTACTGGAATTGCCTACAGGTATATGAATAAGGGTTACATACAGGAGCAGGGTCAACTCAGAGGTACTTACATTACTGGAAGCCCCCAAGAGCCTGGGTGAGACCTGGAAGCTTCAGCCCTGGAACGGTCTACACTTCTTGCTGCCAGGTGCTGGGACAATCTTTCCATGGCTTCTGGATTACTTAGTCACCTCTGTGCTGCTAGGATGGCCCAAGAAGTCTCTTTTCCAAGCACTCAAGTAGTAAAACACAGCAGCAGCAACTCTATGAGAACAAAAGCAGCAAACAGGGCCAGCAAGCCATAGGACCCCAAGCAGTCCATACTTATTCAGAGACTATAAAATGATGGTTTAAGTGATTGATTTGAGCATTTAAAAAATTATCAAACTCCTATGTAAGTAGTATTACATTATTTAAAACATCAGGAAATATGAGAAACAGAGAGAATCCATGGAAATGCAAAATCTATATACAGAAACCAGACATAAAGTGACTGATTTTACATTGGATTGCTGATGGATTAGTACAGGGCAAGTAAATTGAAAAGCAGCACTGAAGGAACTACCAAGAATGTACTACAGAAAGCTAGACCAAAAAGGTGACAAGAGAAAAATAACTAAAAGAGACCAATAAATGGCTATCTAGAAGGCAAGCAAAGAGATGCCACCAGCAAGCTGTGAAGAGCTGATGTCCCCTGGAACTGATGCCAGCAATGAGTCCTCTATTCAAGGGAGGCCACAGCGCTAACACAATGATAAAAAAAAAATCCTCTTATCTCCCCAGGCACCCAGAGAAGATCAGAAAGGTCCTGTTTCCCATATTCCCAAACATTGTAGTTGCACAGGTGTGGTAGTCCTTTCCAAATACTGGATCAGGTTCTGCTCATTCCCTGCATTTGTAATATCAGCATGACAGAGTGGCTTATTTGAACTGATCCATGGACCTTCTGTTTACAGAGAATTTGGGGGCTCAGCACTTCTGGCTCCTCTCAAGGCATGGCCCACCTATTTCTTATTTCAGGAATGGCCATATGTACTCTACAGACTAGGAAGCAAGTGTATGAAGATCATTTTCTTTTTAAAGGGTGCAGATGATCTTGTTATCTCTAGGCAGTCAGGATAACTGCTCTCTCCCTTCAAAACCAAGGTGCCCCATAGGCAACAGACCGAAATAGACTACAACAAAAGATAACCTGCAGAGGCTGCATTGGAGCAAAACCTCTACATCCTCATTCTTTGAGATTTAGAACTTTCCATTTTAAGTTTTCATGGCCTTTAAAAAATTTTTTTAGAACATACAACAATTTTTAAATTAACTATCTAAAATAAATATATCTTACGGTGATACAAGGGACCTGTTTCAAAATGAAGTTTGGATCCACATATGAGCATGTCAGTCTACTCTAAGAGTACACATGAAGTTCATAAACTCAACCCTATAAGCTACCACCTTGAGGTAGAGGGCTAAGTGGATGTTTACAAAACAGGCAAGTGCTGTAGAAGAAAAGAAGCTGACAAAACCATTAGCCTGGGCAGGCTTATCCGGAAAGTCAGGGTGAACACTATATTGTCTTACAGGCACTTTTGAAATGTAAACTAGAGAATACAGGTAAAGCTTTAAGGACTCAGTGGTAGATAATCTTGCTACCTAGAAATCATAAGAAATAATCTAAGGCATTTTAATAAGTTAAAGAAGTAATAAAGATAGTAAATGTGCACAAAAGGCTTTATTGGTTGATATCCACTCTGAGGCCACAGGAACCAGACAGAGTGCTTTGTAGCTGAGGAATACAGATGCTCAGGATGGTACCTGCCTTCCTCCCTTCCCTCTGACTGTGGTACAAAGAGAGGCCCGGCTGGCTCTTGGAGCTGCCAAATCCCTAGGACAATAGCTTGTCTAATGCAACAGAAGGGTTTTTGTGAAGAAGCATTCTGGAGTAAAACAAAACTCTACTCAGAACAGGAACCCAAAATCGCTAACAATGCCTAGTCTGCGTTCAAAATCATGACCTTTGTCTCATTTTCAAAGCACAAGGTGTCCCCAAAGATTGAAAGCAAAATCCAAAGCATTTATACAGTCATCACCATGCATTAGCTTTCAGTGAACGAGTTACTCCTCCACATTTTCTTTGAAAGCCCAAAAAACAATAAATAGGGGAAGAAGAGAGAGAGTAAACTAGAAAGAGAAATATATTCCACCCCCAATGAATCAAGCAGACATTCACGACCACAAACCACAAACCACTGAGCCAATGTACCAGAAATGCTGAAGCGAGGAAGAGACTCCGGGCAGGCAGCACACAAGTCATGATGGGAGAAATGGTCTGGCCCTGAGACAGCTGGTCATGACAGACTGCTGGGACATGCAAGCAGTCACTGTGCCTATGGACTTGACCTGGCATTAGAAAATGCAAGACAGAAATCCAAAGACCCCCTGTAAGCAATCCACAGTTCCCCCACTGAAGCTAGGGGCACGGCCTGCTTTGGGAAAAGGATATGTATTTAGAGAAAGCACTTTTCAGACCACAAACTTGACTCAAGTGTGCACCCTGACTTAGTTTCACACCAACCTCATTCTTCAACAAAAAGCTAACCATATCTCAAATTCCCTAAAAATCTCAAAGTAACTAAATGGGAATTAGGCATGGGAAGCAAATGTAGACACCTGTGAAACCCTCACAAAGAACCAGGCAAACAATCTTTAATAATAGGAATATTAATTATACAATATTGAATTTCTAACTAAATAATAGGAACTATCTCCGCTACAACGAAGCATAACAGTATGTGATTTAAAACAAAGCATAACAGTATGTGATTTGAAACACCAGAATATATGTGCTGTAGTTAATTTAGTCAGAATTATGAAGATCTCCTTGGGCTAAAGCTGAGGCATGGGAAAGAGAGTATGCCTTCAGATTGCTCGTCTGTCACTGACAGTTTTTCAAGACCCTTGGCAAATGGATCCCTTTAGGAAATGGATCAGGATGACCTGTTGTCGCTCTTCCTTCTCTGACCCTGACAAGCATGATACCTCTTGTGATGACTTGGGACCCATCTGGATAGACCATCTCCCCATCCAAAGGCCTAAGGGTCTACAAGCCCTTTTGCCATACATGATAACATACTAGGACATAAATCTCTCTAGGGATCGTTATTCTGCACACAGCGTAAAAGTTGTTCTTCTTGACTTCTCCAGGTTCTGAAGGTAGTTGACACTTTAGTTTGTGATCTTGTCTCACCAGTGCTGGGTGTTAGTTAGAAATCCAGTTCCTCCGAACTCAGAGCAGAGCTTCTGCCTGATGGTTACTCCCCCTAGTGGCCACTTAGTGTTTGCCAAAGCCTGTGCCCTTGGTGGCAGCAGGGTCAAAGTCAGAGACTGACCACACTTCCTGACTGGACAGACAACTGGGGTATCACCTTACAAGAGGGAAGGACTCCACCCAGATCCTGCCCCATCTGCCCACCTACCAACCACCGGGACCCTGCCCCATCAGTCTACCTACCAATCAGACCCTCCTCCCCCATCAGTCTACCTACCAATCAGACCCTCCTCCCCCATCAGTCTACCTACCAATCAGACCCTCCTGCCGCATCAGCCCATCTGCCAACTACCCACACCTTGCCCCATTAGACCACCCACCAACCCTGGGCTTTAAAATCCATCTCCTCCCCCCCCCCTTACCCAACACCTTTTCTTTTGTCCTCATCCTCTTCCTAAGATTGGCCCTGGCGGGTCTATAAACTCCATTAAAAACTTCCATCTAGTTTGTGACATGGTCCATTTTAGGATACATATATTTTAATGTTTTACACTGGGTACAGTTCTTATATGGGTATCTCTCACTCTTCTCATTCTTCCTTCTGCCAGAGAAAGATTTGGCTGATTACACTGGGCACATGCAAATAGATAATCCAGGAAAATCTCCCATTTTAAAGTTAGCCATAACCAAAATGGATTCTATTCATCTTTATTTTTCAATTCTGATGCTCCTGCCTTACAAGGCGCTATAGTCACAAGTTCTGAAGATGGGGTATTGGTATCTTTGAAGACCTTTATCCTGACTATTATCTATTCAGAAAAAGAAAGAACATCAAAGAAAAATTATAAAACAGCAGAAGGAGAAGCAGAGACTGGAAAGAAATGGAGAAATGAAAATATAGTAAGGGAAAAGTCATATTAGAGCAATTAAATAACAGAATAATCAATCATAGAAAAGTGAATAAAATGAGAAGGGATTATACAGTATCAAGTTTACTAAAGAATAGATAAAATATACAACACAGAAGAAATAATTTACATATAATTAACATTCTTTAATTTTTGATAGAAGATCAATGACATAATACAAGAAAACTTCTGAAATAAAATGATTTTTTGCAATTACAAGGTAATTCAAAAGAAAGTGATACAAAAACAGCCTCAGACAATATCTTTACTGGAATTGTAAGAATCATATTTGAGCATCTAGAGAGAAAGACAGGTTGACTTTGAATTTGTCCATAATAATACTCACTGCTAAAAAATGATAGAAATACAAAACATATTATGACTCATAGCTTCATAAGGCAAGTGGTATTTCCAAAGTTGCAAGAATTTTACAAGTAGATTCCATGGACCATTTGAAAAGAGAATGGACCAGGAAAAAATATAATGAACAAAAGCAAAGAATATAATGAGCATCACAGAACTGAAAAATAAATTGAAGAAAAGTAATAAAATAATCAAGAAATTATCTTCTAAAAGTACTTACAAATAGTTTAAGCAAGATTCTAATTTAAAATACAAAGAACAAGTTACTGTGACATGAGTTTACCTAAGTGACAAGAGGAGGTATAAATACAAGAAATTATAAATCATAAAACAGGAAAAATAAACCAGAGGCCAAAGAAGTGCTGTCTTGCTAATTAGTCCTTCTAAATGCCTAAGGAAGTCTACACCAACCAAATACACTGTGGTTAGCAAACAACAAACAAAATTGACAGACAACAAAGACACCTAATCATGTAGCACACAGGTTTTTCTTAGCTTTATGTAGAGATATTTCCCCTCAATCCATCTTCTCTTCCCCTGAGCACCTCTGTGAGCCTACATGGACAGAATCTCAGCAGCCAGGAAGTGAGGAGACACGATGTCACCCACAGCACAGGGGTGTGCTGTAGGAGTTACTGCTTGAGAGGCATTGCTGAAGAAGTTAAGCACAGTATACCCACCTAAACTAAGATGGATATTTTAAGAGTCTTTATGCTCTAAGAAATAAGATAACCCAATGCTACCAACTAAAGCTAAAATATAAATGAATACTTTTTAATTTAAAATAGCACATATCCTAAATAATAATAATAATAATAATAATAACCTCTAATAACTATTTCACATTTATGTATGCTTCGACATGAAAAAAATAAGTCACATGCTTGGGTGTCCATAAGATAATTCTAGAAGGATGTATAAGTAACAAAGGGTTGTAGTGCATCTTGTTATAGGAACACAGACATTTTTCTATATATCCTTTGAACCTATGGAAGGAAAATTATGGAAAAATTCTGCTTCTTGTGAAAAGGGAGAGTGGATAAGCAAAGGAAAAGACAGAACAATTAGTATGGTTTTACTCTGTGGCACCCCTGTGCTGTCTACCCTCCCGCCTTCCTTTGTATATAGAAGGAGGGAGAAACTAGGAAAGGGATGTAGGGTCTGGAAATCTCTATGGTAGATTTATCTTTGTGGATGTATTTCTTGAAGAAGAATCTTTTAAAAATTTCCCCAAAACAGGGGCTGGAGAGGTAACTCAGGGGTTAAGCCTCTGCCTTGCAGGTGGAAGGTCCTGAGTTCGGATCCTAGACCCCATGTATAGACGCCAGGCGGAAGCGGGGGCAGCCTGCGTTTTTGGTCCTGGTAGGGCAGAGCCTGTGAATCTCAGGGCAGAGTAAACAAGGAGGAGGTGGAGGCGTCCATGGTGGTTCCCAAATTCGTCCGTGGTTCTACACACACACACACACACACATACACACACACACACACACACACGCACGCATACACATGCATACACACACAACTGAATAAAAAAAAAAAACAAATGGCAAGGGAAAAATGTATTCTTGTTTAAAAAAATAAATTCCCCAAAACAGATGATTTTACTCAAAACACCAAGAGCAACGTTGAGTTTACTCAGAGCCATCCTCTTGGCCTCTCCATGTACCCCCCCCACACACACATACATTAAATAAGACTATCAGCAATTTATGGGAAAGTTAAAGCAATGATACACACTGGAAAATATTATCTATCCTTTGGTATACCCCCTAAAATTCAAAGCACACAGGTAGAATCTGGTATTGCCCAAAGGGTCCAGATTGTTCTTTCTATCTTTAAACCCTGGTCCTTTGGTCCTGTTGGAGTATGAAAGGAGACAAGGGAGGAAGGGCTTGCCAGACTTCCTCTGGAGCACCAGCCTTCCTGGAGTCCACTGTGAGAGCCTAGTGAACACTGCGCTCTCCAACAGTCATCAGCAGGCAGCTGCTAATGGCTTTCTCTTCATCCTCACAGCGACAATCCTGCATGGCGCCTGCTCCTATCCTTATACAGCACGGAGACAAAATTCAAAGGTTTCCTTATAACCTGCTCTTAGTCCAAGTTGTCCCATCTACCCAGCAAAGGAATTAATTAAGTGGTACATGTTCTGGCCTAATGATAGAGAGCTGGGAAAGTAGTCGTCAAAACCTGGAGAATGTTGCCCTAGACCTGCTGTTACCATAAGGCAAGAGTCACACATGGGGAAACTGGGGCTAGAAGAGGAACTGAGTCAGCCAAGGACTCGGCAGGAAGCAGCATGAACGGAAAGGAAACTCAGTGTGAGATCTTAAGACTAGGCGTCTCATCCGTATCGGGCCCTAGCATTTACAGGCTTCTCTCTATGGGAACCCAGATACACTCTATGGAGTAAGCATGGAGGAACTACAGGTCTGACCTGAGAGAGGCCAATGGGGTTCCAGAAAGCCTGAACCCTCTCAAGTGGCCATGATACAGCAGATATTGGCAAAATGTTAGGAAATGCTCAGGATAAGAACATCAAAAACAGTCCTCAAGTATCACCAGCCAGAGGCTTGGGGAAAGGTTACCTGACAGAAAAAGTGTGGGTGGATGCACCGGAAAGGACAGTGGCCTCTGGGAGGAGTAATGATATGCAAGATACTCCATACAAGTTAGAGCCGAAGCAATCATAATTGGACTCTGCATGTCCTGTGCAATGTCCAACACATTATTGACCCCACAAAGTCTAGCATGGGCTAAAAGCACTAGGATCCTTGGAGGCTAGGGATTGACAGCCACAGTAATGTTCCTATGTTTAAGGGGAACACAGGTAAGTTCACAGACGTTCTTTCCTGATCTCACCAGAAGGGGAGGGCATATAGTCTAGCAGATAAAAAGTAATCATTTTGCAAATGGGTGATGGACCCCTCCCTCAGTGAGGTTTCCTACTCTTATTACATCTACCCTTGAATGTGCTATTACAACAAGACTCCAGTTTAACAGCTTTTTGTCTCTGGCCAGGGGGTGACATACAGTGCCCAGCAGAATGGAGTGAAGGGAATTGCAAGAGCAGCAAAACTGCAAAAGAAAATCAACAAACCACAATCCAGAACTTCAGAGACTCTATATCAATCACATAGAACTAGGACAGCCTAATCTCTCCCCATCCTGGAGCTCAGGGACATTTGCGGAAGAGGGGGCGGTAAGATTGTAAGAGCAAAAGGATGGGAGGAGCAACAATTTGCAAGATTCTCAACAATAGTTGGGGCCAAAGCAATCATAATGGGACTTTGCATGCCCTGCGCAATGTCCAGCGCACTGTTGCCCTCATAAAGTCTAGCATCTGTTAAGGGCACCGAGATCCCTGGAGGCAAGGGATTGACAGCCATAGTAGTGATCTTATGCTTAAGGGGAACAAGAGAAAGGGCTTATGGAAATGCCACTGGGTCCTTATATGTCATCGGAGAGGAGGACCCAGAGGAGAGTTAGGCGTACACAATAAAGGACTCTCTGGGAATTGGGGGGGAGGCACTGGGGGAAGGGGAGGGGGAGGAGGGGGGAGGGAGGGAACTGGTAAAAAATTTTAAAATGTATAATTAAATTTTTAATAAAAAAAAATAAGGGGAACACAGGAAAGGGTTCTGGGAAATGCCACTGGGTCCTTGCACCTCATCGGAGAGGAGGACCCAGAGGAGAGTTTGGCATGCACATTAAAGGATGCTCCAGGGATGGGAGGGGGAGGCACTGGGGGATGGGGAGACAAGGGGGAGGGGAAGAGGGCACAGGGGGAGGGAGGGGACCGGTGCACCTGTTAAGTTTGTATGAGTGGAAATAAAAAAAAAAAAAAGGACAAGGGCCTCAAGCCTACTGTGTTTCACAGAACTGCTCCTTGGGCCTGAGCACAGGTGACCCTGGTATGCAGTCAGTCATTGAGCCTATCACCAGCCCCTGGGCCATTCTCCTTTGAGCCACCTGAACCAAGGGGTTGTGTCAACTGATATCTCCACACTAATGTCTACAAGCTGCCTAATGACTTCCACTCAGTCTCCCTACCCTCCCTCCAGGTTTTGATTATTGACTTCAAAAACTATTTGGAGAATGAGGACACTTGAATAAGCATTTGCACTAAAGCTGGAGGCACATCTGAGTGGTGAGGTGTGTGAGCCTCACTTAGCCCCACTCCAGTGTTCCCACAGACCTATGCTCTGCATTGGGAAACTTCATGTCTGGTCCTCCACATGCCCGGATAGTGTGCTATGGTCCTCTCCACATGTTGTGCTATGTTCTTTCATCCTAGGTCACCATAGTTTGGCCCAGGCAAGTATGTTCTACATATCTAATGATGGAATAGCTAGATGTTTTCTCACATTTCTTTGGTGGTCCACATAATGTCACCAGGAGTCAATTGGGTGTGGGGCACTGTCAGTCTCTTGACAAGATAAGGAACTATGTATGGATAGCGGGGCTGGACTCTCATCTCTGCTGTCAGTCTGGAAGCTCTTTGAATTTAGACAGGCGGTCCTATCACAGTGAGGAGCAGACTACCAGTAGGCCATCCAGCTTGGGGGACAGCTCAGCTTTTCTCCTCAAGCTAGGAAGAAAGCACATGAAGGCTCCATGCTATGAGGTTAAGGAGTCTTGGTTTGATCCCAGACTGTTCATACCAAGTTTTCCTTGTCCGGTACTGAGAGCATCTCCTGTATCAAAGAGGACTGACAATTGATCATACACACTTCTTAGCAATGCCCAGTCTTGTCTGCCCCTGCGTTCCCATGCCTGTCTCTACCCTAAATGCCCTAGAAAAGGCTTGGGGCAAGAAGGACCATGGACTACTCATTCTTAAAGGGGTCCACTGCAGAGACTGGGCCCTTATTTTATTATTGCATATACAGTGTTTCATTTCCTTCTTAGACAACTTTTATAGGAAAGAGAACATTGAAAGGGGAAAAAAATCTGAGGATGCAAGAATGTTACTTCCTTGAAAGAGAAAGCTCTCAGCATTTGTCTACCCAAGAAGCACGAGGACAACAAACACACATATTACTATGTTTTAGTGGTCTGTTGTTCTTCGCAGTCTTTCCACCATTGGTCTGTCCCGTTTCTCCTAGACACTTCCTTTTCCTTTCAAAAGTTGTTAAGATCTTCTTAAGGTCAGTGATTTCAATCTCAGAACCAGTTGGGGACTTTTACTTGTTGGCTATGTGACTGGCCTATAGTTTAGTGGCTAACTTCAGAACTACAATATCATGGTGTCCAGACATCATCATTTTTAAAGCACCTACATGATTTCCAAGTTAAATGGAAGACCCCACCTTGGGCCTTCTAGAGAGGTAGATCACATCCGTGCTCTGCAGAGCTTTGAGCAAGCACCCAGCAGGAGGCAGGCTTGGCCATAGGAGGCATATTCTTCCTTGTAGGAGAGATTCTGAGCATTAGGCTCTGCCATTTTGTTGTCACTGTTGTTGTTTGGTTGGTTGGTTTCTGAGACAGGTTCTCACCTTACATATCCCAGGATGGCCTTCAACTCACTATATAAACTCAAACTCATGATCTTCCTACTTACATTTCCCACCTACCTATGCTCTGACTATTGGAAGTATTCATGTATGGCCTCTCTACATCCTGAAAGCTGCCCCATTGCTAAATTATGCTGGGATTACAAATGTATACCATGACCATCTGGTGTTGTTTTTTAAATGTAGGCTAATAATCTCTAATCTGAAAATCTGAAATGGTTTAAAATCCTACACCACTATAGTATGGACAAGATACCAGGGCAGAAAATTCCAAATCTGACATCATGTGATGAGCTGCCACCAAGACATACTGCACTAAAAATACTATGTAACAAAACCTTCAGCTTCTATATGCAAAACATACATGAAACAGGAGTGAAAATTTTGTGTTTAGAATTGGTTATTATTTCATGGAATAGTTCAATAGTCCAAATCTAGAAAATAAACATTTAGTCCCAAGCATTTCAGATAAGGGATACTTAACCTACATGAGAAATTAATGCAGTTGCTCCTGTCAATCAATCCTACCATGTCAGGCTTTCTTCCATTACACATTTTCTTCTTCCCTAAAGGATTGTTTCCAATATGACTCATCCATGTGACCTTTCATTGTCACTTTCATAACATTAATATTTTTAAGGCAGAACTGTGTCTTAATTTTAAAATCTGTTGTGAAATACCTTATCTCAGCAAACAGATACAGCTAATGTTTCTATGGCTATGCATAATGTTAGTGATGCATAGATTGGACAAAATAAATCCATAAACTTTTCTCAGAACACATACTCTGGGCTTTGATGTTGTACATAACCTAACTGATGTTTGGCATGCTTTGGGATTGGAAATTGAGGTTCTAAATGTCTCAAGAGTTTCTATGAGCAACATTTTTAACTGCAATGTTTCTGAACTCACGGGACTTAAACAATTCTAAAAAGAATAATTAAATTTCTAATTTTAATTCCCATAGGGCTACTAAATGCATTTAACAAACATGAATTGAGAGCCTGTTCTAAGCAAGGTGCCTCTAAAATGTAATATGGGCTAATATACCAGTTTTTCCTTATGGACCCAACTGTCAGAAGGAAGAATCCTGGCCACAGGACTCATTAATCATTACAACTACTTGTTCAAAAGCTCAGTATTCTCCTTGATTCTTAACATGGAGACAAATACTTTTAAGAGACATCTAACTTCTCCTACTTGTTCTCTCATGCAGAGTCCAGTCTTCCTTCCCCCGATTAGTAAGCACTTTGAGAGGACTAAGTAACTACTTTTGTTTAGAATTTATGGAGTTGCATGTGATATCAGCAGGTAGCTAGGTACATCTCTTTCTTCATTCATTTAACATTAAGACCTAGGGAATACGCCCAAAGTGGGCTGCATCTAGAAGGCGAACTCGGTGTTGGAAGCGCTGTCTTCTCCCAGCAGGAACCAGGCCCTCCAGTCAGTAACTCCACAGGCAGAGAAGGGATATGGTACCAATGTCACAGCACACTGAATGTCCTCCAGTAATCCTCCATATACTAAGAAATGAGATGACTCCCTGCATTTAATCCTATGGACACTGCTTAGGAAAATGAATTTCTGAACATACCATCACCAGATTATAAAATATATAAACCAGCTGTAGTAGAAGAAGCCTTAAGAATCCTTGTTGACTCCATCTGATGTAGGTAAAGAGGCTGAGGGGAGGCATGGAGCCATTCAGGGTACATCCTGCGACTGGTAAATCAGAGTCAGTTAGGCCCTCACAATCAAATGGACCTGAGAGCTAAGGTCACACACAGCACCTCACACACCATGGGCTTTATAAAGGGGAGAATCAAGAGCCCATTTCTGCAGCTCCAGGACATACAATCCTGAGGGATGCACCTTGGCCTTGTAATTTGACTAGCACATAGCCAAGGATGCACAGCTGAGTTAAACAGAGCCAAAGGATTTTCATTCAATCTAACAAGTGACAGAACTTGTGAAGAATCAAGACCTTAGTGAGCCTTTGTCATTCCAGAGATAGCACACAGACCTCTATGCCTTCATCGTACTCAAGAATTATGATGCAATGTCACCCCAGCCCTCCAATCTTGCTCTCAAACAGAAGTCACTCTGCAAGGGAACACACTCAAGGTAGGGTAATGGGACAAACTCTGCCCTGGCACACGTAAATCCAGGTCACCTTGGCTGGCAGGACCTGATATCACCCCCATTCACCCGCACAACATCCCTTCCTGGCCTCTTCTCCCAGGACTCTGCGCCTTTAGAATGATACTCTCTACCATTTATTCACCTTCTAGCTTCTCCTAAAAGGATTAATGTGTGTGTTGTGTTGTAATGTGTGTGTTGGTAATGATCTCAGTCAATGAGGCTGTGCAAGCAGCAATTCATGTGCCCAACAGGAGCCACAGTGAAGGGGACATAGATTTCAAAGAACTTCTAGCATTGTTTAATGCTAGCTGGCTAGCAGGTCTAAATTAACTTCAAAACTTGCTCCATCATAGAATACCCTTAAAGTTTTATAACCCACATCTCCTTCTTCCTCTTAAAAAAATTCAAAGTCAAAGCAAGTTCATCCAAGTAATGATTGTATCCAAAATGTAACTCTATCATAGACAAAGGACAGAAGCTGGGCTAGTGTTGAGATATAGTCCATCTCCAATTCCTTATACTGGAATAATGTCTTAGTCTTTAGAATCTAAGAACTTTCTACATGTGCTCATTCATCTCTCCACCCCTAAAGTCTACATAAAGGCCAGGGAAGTATTCTACTCAGGGGTCTATGCCCAAGGTCACCAGGTTTAAGTGGTGACCTGTTCCATTTACACTTACTACTTAATAATGATACTTTCAAGAGACAGAATGATATTTAAAAGACCAGTAGACACGCAGAGCATCATGGAAGAGGGAATGGTAAGATCGTTGTAAGAGCCTGAAGTAGGACAGGAGTGTGGCCAGACACTATCTCCAGGACATGATGGGGCTGTTGTATCCATAATTCCACAGCAGCTGTTCATTTCCACAAGATCTGCATGAAAATTGTCGAGGGGAAAGATTTCAAGAGTCTCTATGCCACCCTGAGAGACTGATGAGGACTAACACTGATATAGAGGAAATGGAAGAGGCTTTCCTTAAGGGCATGCCCACTGTTATATGATTTATGATCTAGCAATTACTCAGGTACATGTCATCAAAGGCAAACCAGATAAAACCAAGTGGACCACATTTGTGAAAAGACTTGAAAATATGAGGGAGTCTGACAAGAGAAAAGAAAGGTTGTAAGGTGAAGAGGAAGGAGGATGGGATTGAAGATTAAGGAGTAAAGACATCATAAATTCATTATATTCATGTATGCAATACTAAAAGAATAAAAAATGAAGAAATCAAAACAAAACAAAAGAATAAGCAGACAAATATTCCCATTTGTACATTTAAAAAATGTTATCAATATATATTCTTAATGGTGTGGTGATGATATTTTTTAAATTATACATGAGGTTGTGCTGTCCACACTTCAGTGAAAGTGCTGTGGCTTGTACGTGGCCTGTGTGAGCCAAATTCGCAGAGAGCTGGTCATGGTGTGGCTGTGCAGAGTGGAAGAACTATGAATAGGCTGGGCCTAGGGCAAGGAAAGTAGTTAGGTTACTGGGGCTTTTGCCCTCAAGGAGGGGTTTCTGCAGAGTTCAGGGGATGAGTTAGTTTTCAAGAGAACAGAATGCTATAAAGAGTTTACTTTAAGTGTTCGCCACCTTCTGTCACCCTGTTTCAGAGGACATCCGATCTTGAAGTTTCAGCCTTTAGGCTCATGAGCTAAAACAAACCTCATTTGTTTTTAACACTTATTACCCAGCTTCAGATATTTTATCACAGCAACAGAAAATGGACCAAGACAAATAACACACTATATTCAAGTCTCAAATCATCATGAAAGGAATTGTGAAGAAATGGATTTTAACCACAGTGAGGTTTTTGAATCTCCAAAGAAGATAGAATTGCAACCAAGTAAGCCTCTAACTCCTGTCTCTGTAAAGGAGAAACAACTGAATCTCCCCTGTGGAATGGATGTGTGATCCAGAACCACATGGGATAGTGTAGTGAGCTAACAGAGAAACTGAATGAAGAGATACAGTCAGGAGCTGACAAGGTTTCATTTTATGTTTCATAAGCCAACTATATCTCATTTATGCTTATTCGCTCAGACACCTAATCTCCATCACCTTTGTAAAGAAAACACAGTAAACTATGCTCAAACATAAAACATTTCCTTGGGGGGCAAGTTTGGGAGTGAAAATCCTTTAAACTTATAGAATGAGTCTACTTAAATGTCTTGGCTTAAGCTAAGAGAGACAGATAAACTTGCCCTAGTGTTCCTGTGTCTTCTCCGAGGAGGAAATGGCAGAGAGCTGTAATAGTAAGAACTGGCCTGGGTAGAATCTAGAAGAGACCCTGGGAACATGAGAGGCAAACTCTCTCCCTCTGCCAAGAGGAACCTAGGGTGGCATCACAGGATGCCTCCCAAACTTGTCCCAACTCCCTGCCTCCTAGCCTGAGATTCTGTGTACAAACCAGTCGGCTAAACCAGCAAAGTGAAAAGGCAGCAATCAGCTTTCTCTCTACTCCAGCATTTCAAAGACATTGCTTACCCACTTTGCTGTCTGATCCTATACATGATAAAGAGCTTCATCTCCAAAGCGTGACAAAAGTGGCTTCCTCTTACCCTGTTCTATCTCGCTGTGCTAAGAGTGTCTTATTCCTAGTCTGACTGACACATCAGTCTACCATTGGGCAAATATGCTTCTCCTTTCAAGGTTTGAAAGTAAAAGTATTCTTTAATTATCCAAAGAGATCTGTATGTTTTATTTCCATGTAAACCCCTGTAGGTTTCTAAATTCCCTTTGAGCAGAACATTCTGTGGCCAGTGACAACAGTTTCCTGAGAAATTTGATGACACCTGCTTTTATGTTCAATGGCACATTTCTCCATGGTCCAGCAAAAATCTGAGATACATGGTATTTCCATTTGCCCCCTTGAACTCAGTAATCTGGTTTTTCACATGATTTCAAAACCATGTCTATATCTCCTTAGGGTATCTGGATAGGGCATCCACAAAACTTTTATCTGTAGGGGGACTCGAGGAGTGTTTTACTTTTGGTAACACAACCAAACAAATACAATAAGAATCTAAGTCATAGGGCATGCCCATCGTGGTTCCCTAAGATGAACCACAAGGAACACGGGATGGCCCATCTGAACTCTGTTCCCTTAAGATACAACCTCACAGGAAACAACACACAGTTATATAACCCAGCATGCATCATGGTCATTTGCTTAATAAGAAAATTTAAATGAAAAACACAATCAGAAGGTTAATTCCCAGAAACCCATGTGGTAGGAGAGAACCAACTTCCAAAAGTTGCCTTCTCGTGTGCCATGGAATGTATGTATGTATATGCCTTCTCTCTCTCTCTCTCTCTCTCTCTCTCTCTCTCAAATAAAGCATTTTTTGAAAAGAAGAACACAATGCCTCTTTTTCTCCCATTTCATTTTCTAGGTGGCTATAACTGTACACAGATTAGACATGTGTTTTTCTCTAACAGAAAGGCTCTGAGACTAATAACTCAGGTAGGGTCTTCTGTGACATGCCACAACAAAAGGACCCAGTGTTAATAACTAAGTTGGAACTGGAAACTGTAAAAGACTCTAACATCATGACTGTGCCCTCAACAGCACATAGGACTGCAGGTCTATGAGGACAGTTCTCAACACTCAATCCTCAACCTCAGGATATAAGAACAACAGCCACTCTCAAAATATTGGGGACAATTAATAGCATTCTCTCTGTCCCATGGAGGCCTGCCAGGATCTGCATGACCCTACCTCTGGTCATTCAAGCACATGCCTCCTCCTATAGTTTACATCCTTTGGGCACATAGTGTGGGGGGGGGCATAAGTTGGCAGGATGCAGTGTATATAGACACACACACAAATGCACACACATGAACCTCTCCTACCCAACATACACACTTGGCAAACTTCCCCCAAGGAAGTCTGGCAGATGCATCGCCAAGGCAGTTTAGCATATTCCTGCTGGTCTGGCAGGAGCTGATTCAGCCTTTATTTTGTGGGCCTTAAGACATGGTTGATGGATGACCTTAAGATTTAGAGGGACAAAAAGAAAAGGTAAGGTGATTATGGCTTCTTTGAAATGAAAAACATGATGCTCAACATGAAGGGAGTATGAGGTAGGTTTTCTTAAACTTATTTTTAAAAATGCTACAGGATAGATCATTTACAACTGATGGGGTATGATCTTACCAGAAGGAGAGGGCATATAGTCTGGCAGATAGAAAGTAACCATTTCGCAAATGGGTGATTGACCCCTCCCTTACCGCGGTTTTCTACTTTTATTACATCTACCCTTGAATGTGCTCTTATAACAAGACTCCAGTTTAACAGCTTTTTGTCTCTGACCAGGGGGTGACATATAGTGCCCATCAGGATGGAGTGAAGGGCATTGCAGGAGCAGCAAAACTGCAAAAGAAAATCAACAAGCCAAAATCCAGAACTTCAGAGACTCTATATCAACCACCTAGAACTAGGCCAGACTAATCTCTCTCCATCCTGAAGCTCAGGGACATTTGCAGAAGAGGGGGCGGTAAGATTGTAAGAGCAAAAGGATGGGAGGAGCAATGATTTGCAAGATACTCCACACAAGTTAGGGCCAAAGCAATCATAATTGGACATTGCATGCCCTGTGCAATGTCCAACAACTATTGACCCCACAAAGTCTAGCATTTGCTAAAGGCTTTAGGATCCTTGGAGGCAAGGGATTGATAGCCTCAGTAGTGTTCCTATGCTTAACGGGAACACAGGAAAGGGTTCTGGGAAATGCCACTGGGTCTTTGCACCTCATCGGAGAGGAGGACCCAGAGGAGAGTTTGGCATGCACATTAAAGAATGCTCCGGGGATGGGAGGGGGAGGCACTGGGAGATGGGGAGGGAAGGGGGAGGGGAGGGGGCACAGGGGGATAGGGGGTTGGAGGGAGGGAGGGACCGGTGTACGTGTTAAGTTTGTATGAGTGGAAATAAAAAATAAAAATAAAAAAATGCTACAGGATATAAGTTACTAGGCTCTAAAGACCCGGAGGAAATACATGCATTTGCATTTTAAGAGTATTACAGTAAGTTGAATTAAAAAACATTGTGTATGCTTTCAGGATTGTGCAGGTGAAAAGAAATGCATACATGAGTCTCACAGACTCAGAGAGTTCACAATCCAGAGCATTATAAACCATTCTTACCATAAGCCACTACTTAGGAGCTAAAGTTCATAAGGCAACAAGACACAGCATGAACAACCCTGTGCAGAGCAGTACATGTGGGACCAGTTCCACACAAAGGCAGGTCATCTTTCTCAAGCATGCCACCGGTGAACAAATCTGACACTGTCAGGAGCCTAGAGACCATGATAGACACATTACGCACACAGGGAGGGGGTCTCTCCTCTCCTCTTTCACCACGGCTGATGGCCTCAGGAATTACTCCCCAAGGGGTCACCTGCCATCCAGAATCTGGTCCCAGGTGAGACCTGCATCTAAGAAGACTTCATAAAACAGCTATTTCTACCCACTGTCACTCTGGACACCAAGGGTGTACAATAAACCACTATTTTCACACCAATCTGGAACTGAAAAAGCTTCACATTTCTAACCAGATTCAAGTTTTCTCAAGGCATACAGTATTGAATTCCTTGTAGACTGAATATGATCACACTAATAATTTAAAACATCCTTATTTTAACCAATTAGGAGCTGCCATTAATTATTAAACACAAAAACATCAATACTTTTGTCCCTTATTGGATAGCCTTGTGATACCATAGGCTTAATAGATGCTCAGACTGTCTTGGAACTAGCTCGCTTCTGTTCCCATAAGAGTTGGTACTAATGGCTCACTCATACCATAAAATGACAGCACGTTGCTGGCATCTACAGAGAAATTTTCTTTAGAACTCCGTGTACTGTGCCTATCACCAACCTCCACACTCCCTGGGCTCTCTTTGGAGAGGTTTTGGGGTCTGATGGGACACAAGACTTCCAGGAAGGTCTTAGGAAGCTGGCACCTCTGGGTGGAGGATAAAGGGGGAGAGCAATTTCTCCTAGGCACATCCTAGAGGGATTGTTGGGGGGGGGGGTGAAGACCTGAAAATCCTCCTGAAGCCATCGAGGCCTGTGAAAACCTAGACCCTATTATTACCACTTCCTGGACATGTCTTTAAACAGAACATTGAAGCAAACGGTTCCTCTTACAGCTCACTTCCATTTACAGAGATAAGACAGACAACAAGCATATACTGCCATACATGACTTTTCCCCTGGATCTGAGTGCTGTGGATCAGGTGATCCCAGGATTCGTTGAAGTCTAACAAGTTTCCCTTCAGCTACTCTTAAATTTATCAATTTTCAAGCCTATAGGTAGGGCACTTGTGAGGTTTGAATTTAGACAGCAGAGAGGCAAATCCGTTCCGTGGCAAAGATGCTCAAAGGGCTGCAATAGCGGCATCAGGCGGGAGGAGGGTATGCTTGAGCGGTGGTGTCCAATGAAGGAAAGTTTTAGTTAATGATGACATCACTGACATCTCCCAAATTTAAAGGAGCACTTAAGGCACAGCAGATGCAATTTTCCCCCTCCAGAGAGGAGATACTAGGGAAGGCCTCCAGGTTCACAGCCAAATTGCATCAACGGTTCCACCTCTGTCCAGCCAGTCCCAGGGAGGAAGCCGGCGGGCGAGTGGTGCGCGGGGCCACGGTGACCCAGCCACAGCTCTGGCGCCCGCGAGCGGCCTCGCGCTCTGCTATGGTCGGACCCTGCGCCGGCGTCGGTCCGCGCTCCGGGACCCCCGACGTGCCCGCGCGGACCCTGGGAACCATGCCCCCGCGCTGTCCTCACGTTCCAGTGCGGGCCGCTGAAGGGCCGGGAGGAGGCTGCCCAACCCAGGTGGAGCGCCGCGCCCTGCCCGCGGGAGCACCGGCTGGGAGCCGCTAGCTGCAGCGCCCACGGGGTCCGGAGCGGACCCGCAATGCAGACGCGCCGCGAGCCCCGCGCGCGCCCCCCGCGTCCCCCGCGCCCCGGGGCCCCTGGCCTGGCGCCCACCGGTCTCCGGGCGGAGCGCAGCGGCGACCCCGCGCCGCGCGCCCACAGCGCACCTGCCCTCGCCGCGGGCCCGGCCCCGCCGCCCGCCGGCCGGCAGCACCGCGGCCAGCGCCGTCTCACCTGCCGCCGCGCCGCCTCTCCGGTCCGCAGCGCCGCAGTCGCCGCTATCCGACTTCCATTTTCTCTGGCATTTAGGAGCCCCGGATCAGCTGTTCGGCTCGCGCTCCGGCTCCGCGGTCCCCTCCCCAGCTGCCGCTCGCGGTCCCCGGGGCCTCTCCTCCCCCGCCTCCTCCCGCGCTCCGCTCCGCCCCACGAGCCCCGCCGCTCCGCCCGCGGCCACGCGCAGCGCCCGCCTCCTCGCTCCGCCCGCGGCCACGCGCAGCGCGCGCCCTGGCGCTGACGTCACCGGCCGCAGCCGTGCCGCGCCCCCGTCCCTCGCGGACGTGCGCGCGGCCCACCTCGCCCCGCCCCCGCCGCGCAGGGACGGGGCAGAGCGCGCGTGTTGGCGACCACCAGGACTTGCGTGGAGTGCCCCGGTCCAAGGGCTCCCACGCGGCCTCTCGGGGCGCGCTCTTCCACGCTTGCCCCGGAACTTCAGGAAGCGCTGCTGTCTTCCTCTTCCCCTTCTGCTGCTCTCACCCTTGTATCCACCTATGGATACGGCTTCCTCCGCGCTGGCTTCTGCTCCCGAGCATTCCAAAGTTTCCTCATCCATTTTGCCCGGGCCTTACTTCGAAGCCACTTCTCCCCCTTTCCTGTTCTAATTTGTCTTTCTAACATTTCCCTATTTCTTGCTTTCTTAACACTTTCTCTTTCCTCCACTACGGTTCCTCCTGATTGATGTCAATCACACTTATTGCAAATCAAACTTGTTTCACGCAGTATCACCAGGAAACATTTGGGGGACTTATTTCATCCCTGTTTAAGGGCTTTTGCCTCGTTTTAACGTCATATGTGTTTAATAATTTGACTTTTTAAATTAATCAGTAAAATAGATTTCCAGATGAAGATATTGATTTATTTTATATTTTACAATTGTTTGCATTTATGTAAACAGCACAGTCAAGATACTGTAGAAAAGAAGTTCCTAGTATTTCCCCTTGTAGCCACACCTCCCTAAACCTTCACTTTTGGCAACTATTGATATGCTCTCCATCACTACGGTTTTATCTTAAGAATCCTGCTTACACATGTAGAATTAAGTTACAAGTAGCATAACTGTGAGCTGTTGACTTTGCTCGACCTTATGCCTGCGAGATCATCTATTTGGTCACATATGTCCCTTTTACCATTAGTACTGTCATGATTGATCATGACTGTCAATTCCATTGGCTTGCAAAGAACCTAAGATCCTAGGGCATTGGTAAAATACATCTCTGAGTATGTCTATGAAAGAATTTTCAGAGAGGATTAACTAACTGGAGTGGAAGACTTTCCTGTCCCTATCCTATAGGTTGGAAACCCAGATAGAGTACATGGGAGTAGAAAGGACAAAGCCCAAAATTCATTTTCTATCTCTTTTCCCAGCCCCTTTCTCCCCTACTTTTCTCCTTCTTCCTGTGACCACCACAATGTGAGCTGCTTCACCATGCACTGCAGACCACAATGGAGTGAAACCTCTGCAAGTGTGGGCCAAAATAAATCTTTCCTCTCTTTGCTTCTATTGGGTGATTGTTACAGCAACAACAGCAGCAAAATGCTGGAGGAAACAAATACTATCCAATTATTTGAGAATCATTTTGTCTATTTGACATTTGCATGCAGGGGTTTATATGAACAAAGTTTTCAAGTTAGTTGAGCAAATACAGACGCACAGAAATATTGATGGTCCTCATGTGCAATATGTCTTGATAGACCCATTGTAAATAGACCCATTGTAAATCAAAATCCTCAAACTGAAAGTGCATTTAATACACCAAGCCATGCACTGCACAGTAGCAGTTGTTTACTGATTGCTGAGGCTCCTGCCACTATCCTGCATTATAGACCCAGTCCAAATGAATTCCAAAATTAAAATTTTTTTCTATCATGAAATCTAACACACAAACCATTTTAAGTTTTTTAAAGCCTCATTATTATTCCAATTTTTTTCTAAAAATTTAGAATAAGAGAAGACTTTACACCAAATTGTGTAGAAAACAAAATTTGCAAACTATAAACAGAAATACAACATCATAAAGCATTACACGTTACCCAAAGATAGAAATACAAGTACCCCCACACTGTCCAAAAACCCAACCAAATCCATAGCTCAAGCTATGAGCACAACATCATCACACATATCTTCCAACACAATAAGCAGCACTCATAAACTACCTGTGCACAATATCATCCTCCTCCAAATCCTTGGCCATCTCTGCTGTGATCATACCAACATGCCCAATGCTACATCCAAATCACACACACAGAATTTGTCAGCTGAGCCAACCATCTCAGGCCCATAAGCAGCTGCTATAAATTGAGCATGTCCACCAAATTCCATAATCACTAGGAATTTGAAGTCAATACTCCAGAAAAAAGTACAACACTGGGATTGGGGTCTGCTGCAGGGCATTTCACTAGGCTCCGGACACTAGGAAGCATTGGCAGATTGGATTTCCTTCCTGGGGACAGGTATTCACAGGTACCACAAACTTGGGACCAGAGCACGACCACATTGCTACTGAGGACCCTAAAGCTCTTTCCATTGAACAGATGGGAATCTTCATGTCCAACCCTAAGATAACTAACCTTTTTTACTTTCCTGCTCATTACAGTTGATAGTCACCTCTGCTTCAGACCTCTGTACGGCACACCCAAAAACCCATACACCCAACCCATAGGGCATTAACTATTCACGCTCATAAGCTTGGAAGGAACTAATAGCTGTCATAGTACTGTACTGCAGCTCTAACCCTTGACTGCTAAACCCACCCTATTTTCATAATATAAAGCTGATCTAATACTTAACCCAAATCACTTATAACAACCCTTGACACTCAATCCCAAACATCTAGGCAAATCTAGATCTAGACTGTATCACTACCAGAACAAGAGTAAATAAAGCCCTCACCTTTCTTTTTTGTAGCATATCTCCTTACCCATGAAATAACAACAAGGAACCCTAGATAGAGCTAAACACTTAGGTAAACAGTTGCAATAACAGTCCAAGTGCAGCAATTCTATCTGACTCATAATAGTCATAAACACATACCAAAAAATTCTAGAAATCGAACAGAAAATGACCAAGTCACTTAAATCCACAAGAAATATCAAAAATAATGACAACAACTCCCCCACAAAACATGTTGACCCCATAACAATGGATCCCTAATAGAATAACCCCTCTGATATTACTCAAGAATTCAATAACCAAGAGAAGGAAGTCTTTACCATGATGAAAACAACGAAAGAGGAAATCTGAGGAGAGTTAAATATTGCATTAGTCAATATAAACAGGAGCACAACAGGCACCTAGATGAAATGAAAAAAGCCATTGAAGAAACAAAACTAGGCATAGAGCAGTTGAAAAAAAATCTCATAGATTAAGCTTGAAATTAAAAATAAATTAGCTATAATCCAAAATCCAACAGAAAGTCTTAATAGCAGAAGCAATGAAGCAGAAAATAGAATATCAGAACTAGAAGATAAGATGGCAAAACAAATTGGCTCAATCAAAGAAGTTGAAAAAGCCAAAAAATTCTGGAGCAGAATATTCAAAAGTTATGGGATTCCTTGAAGAAATAAACCTGCACATTCATGGAATAACAGAGAAGAAACCCATAAAGCCATTACAGAATAGATTTTTCACACTATCATTAATGAAAATTTTCCACAATTAAAGAAGTACACCACCATCCAAGTACCAGAGGCATATTCTACATCATTCAAATATGACCAAATAGAAACTTGCCATGACAACTTATAGTCAAAACAACACAGATACATGACAAAGACAATGTGCTAACCACATTAAGAGAAAAAAAACCAAGCCACTTTTAAAGGTAAACCTATTAAAATAACAAATGATTTTTCATTGGAAACAGTACAAGTCAGAAGAGCTTGGAAAGATATACTTCAAGTCATGATTGAGCACAAATGCCAACACAGACTAATATACTCACAAAAACTATCATCATGATTGAGGGCAAAAGAAGAATCTTCCACCATAAGAACAACCTGAAGGTTTACATGAACACCAAACCAGGCCTACGAAAGATGCTAGAAAAGATATTCAAGGTTGAAGAAAAGAACAAACATATCTAAGAGCACAGAGGGGAAAATAATACTAACACAACTTCCTAGCAAAGAAATACACACATAAAAACCACAAAACACAAAAAATGATAGGAACCAGCAAGCACTTCTCAATTATAACCCTAAACGTTAATGGAATTAACTCTCCAATCAAAAGACATAGACTACAAAGGCAGATCAAATATCACAACTCAACAATCTGCTGCCTTCAGGAAACACATCTCACCATGAAAGATAGGCAAATTCTCAGAGCAAAAGGCTGATCAAAAGTACTGCAAGCTAGTGTAATATCCCAGGCACAAAACGTTAGATTCTGTATGTTCTCCCTTGTAAGTAGATCCTAGTCCCAAACCCACTTAATGACATACTCAAAGGTAAATCTCTATAACACCTATTATAACTATAAAAGATTATAAATAGGAGGGAAGGGGAAAGAAGACCTTAAGAGAAAGGAGACAAAAGAGCACACTTCAATATAGAAATTAGGCCACTGTCATGTGTTGCATCTAAGTATGGAGACATCTGATGCAGCTCACTCTCACTTCCCTTCCTGTTCACTTGGGACTGGATGGGTTTGATCTTCACAGTCATGGAAGGTGTATGGGCTTTGGCAGTTAGATGGTAACCAACTGGCAACCAGGAGACTGACCCCGCTCACTACTGTGCCCTACTACCTTTAAGTCTCTTCTTATATTAAGACCTTCATTTAAACAGTCTTTTATCTTTGATTAGGAGATGATCTAACACCCAATCAGGAAGCAGCCAAGGGCAGTGCAGGAACAGCAAAACTGAAAACAACAATGAACTATAATTCAGAACACCAAAAACTCTACAATGTTCACCCAGAGCCAGACCAGCCAACTCTCTCACCATCCTAAAGCTCAGGGAACCTTGTGGAAGAGAGGCAGCAACATTGTAAGAACGTAGAGATGGGGAGGACCACCTATAGACAAGATATTCCACTCAAGCCTAGACTGCAGCAGCCAGGATGTTGCTACAATGTGATTTGACCTTTCCAGACCTGCACATTGGCTGACATATCAACAAACCCACAAAGACTAGCATGGATCTCAGGAGAGAAGGCTTCAGGCAATAGGATCCTTAACAGGCAAGGGGTTAGACAGATATAATGAAGTTCCCATATTAGTGGGTGGCCCAAGAAGGGACCCCAAGGTATGCCACTAAATCCTGAACCCTTACTACTGTAGACTACCCAGAAGGAAATTCAGGGCCCAATGAACAGATGTTCTGGAGGGTGGGAAGAAACAGGCAAGAAACACCAACAGCGGAGGAGGAAGAAAGGGGGGATTGAGAGAAGGATGGGGAAGAGGGAAAGAGTAGGTGAAAGTACCTACAGATTGAACTTGGATAACAAGATTTAAAAAAAAGTACTTCAAGCTAATGGAAAAAGGAAACAATTCTGATATCTGACAAGATAGACTTCAAATCAAAACAAATCATAAGGATACTACATATTAGTCAAAGTCAATTCTTTAAATGCACATTGCAATATTTAAAATGACAAATGAATCCAAACATGATAATAGTAGGGTACTTCAAACCCCACTCTCACCATTGGATAGGTCAAACAAAGATACACTAGAGCTTAATCAAACCATAATTCAAATAGACCAGCCTGACCTCTACTGAACCTTCCATCCCAACAGTAAAGAATACCCATATTTTTCAGCAGTGCATGGAACCTTCTCCAAAATAGATTGCATTTTGGAGCAAAAAGCAAACTTCCACATATACAGGAAAGCTGAAATAATATCTTGTGTCCTATCTGACCACCATGGAATAAAACTAGACATCCATGACAAAGCAAATTTCAAAAAATATACAAATATGTGGAGATTAAACACTATGATATTGAACAAGGAATGGATTCAGACATAAGTCAAAAGGGAAATTCAAAAATTCCTGAAATAAATGATAATAAAAACATAATCTATCAAAATCTTTGTGATATGATTAGGGCAGTCCTAAGAGGAAAGTTTATAGAACTTGATGTCTGTATCAAAAAATGGAAACATCACAAATAAACAACATAATTTTTTAGAGAGATAAGAACAATTCAATCCCCAAAGCAGTAGATGAGCAGAAATTAGTAAAATCAGGGGAGAAATATCCGAAATTGAGATAAAGAAAACAATACAAGGAATCAACCAAAGAGCTGGTTCTTTGAAAAAAATCAACAAGATTGGTGAACCCTTAGCCAAATTAATGAAAACCAAAGGAGAGAAAACTCAAATTAATAAAATTAGAATTGAAAATGGAGTCATTGCAACTGACACCAAAGAAATTCAGAGTATTCATAAGGTCATACTTCAAAAATTTATACTTTACAAAAATTATTGAACAGAAAGAAATGGATCACTTTCTTAATTTGCACAACTTACCAAAACTGAATCAGGATGAATAGAATTATTTAAACAGTCCTATAACAAGTGGTCAAATTAAAGAAGTATTTACAAATCTTCCCACTAACAAAGTCCAGGACCAGATTGATCCAGTGCAGACTTCTACTAAACATTTGAACGACAAATGAAATCACTACTTCTTTTTTTTCTCCCACATTTTACTTTTCTCCTAATCCAAGAAACTCAGTAAGTCCTCTCCCTTCCTGCCTCCCTCCCCAGTTGTGATAACTCCATTTTCATTTCTAATTTTGTTAATTTGGTTTTCTCTCTCTTGATTTTGGTTAATTTAGGTAGGGGTATCAATCTTATTGATTTTTTCAAAGAACCAGCTTTTTGACTGGTTGATTCTTTGTATCGTTTTCCTTATCTCAATTTCGGATATTTCTCCCCTGATTTTGCTAATCTCTTCTCTTCTACTGCTTTTGGGATCAGATTGCTCTTGTATCTAAGCTGTATTGCTAAGTTATTTACTTGTGACATTTCCATTTTTTGATATAGGCATTAAGAGCTATAAACTTACCTCTTAGGACAGCTTTCATTGTGTCCAGAGACTTTGATGTGTTCTGTTTTCATTATCATTCACTTCTAGGAAATCTTGAATTTCCTTTTTGATTTTTTTCTGAACCCATTTCTCATTCAGCATCATAGTGTTTAATTTCCAAGAATTAGTGTATTCACTGCTATTTGTTGTGTTGTAGATGTCAAGCTTTAGGCCATGGTGATCTGATAACATAAGGCTATAATTTCAACTTTCCTGTATATGTGGAGATCCATTTTGTGGTCCAATATGTGTTCTATTTTAGAGAAAGTTCCATGGGCTGTTGAGAAGAATGTGTATTCCTTGATGCGTGGATGGAAGGTTTGATAGAGATCTCTTAGGTCCATTTCAGTAAGGGTTTGATTTAGTTTGAATTTTTGGCCTGCTGATCTATTCCATATTGAGAGTGCAGTTTTGGAGTTGATTTCTTCTTTTAGACAAGTGTTTGCTTAATGAACGTGAAGGAGCCCATATTAGGTGTGAATATGTTCAGTATCATGAAGTCTTCCTGGTGAATTGTTCCTGTGACTAAAATGTAGTATCCTTTTGTATTTATTATGATCTTCTTTGGCTTGAAGTCCACTTTGTCAGATAGCATAATTGCTACCCCTGGTTCCATTAGCTTGAAGAATTTTTGACCAGCCTTTTACTTTTAGAATGTGCCTCTTTTATGGTGAGATGTGTTTCCTGAAGGCAGCAGATGGATGGGTTGTGATTTATAATCCATGTTTGTAATCTGTGTCTTTTGATTGATGAGTTAATTCCATTGACATTTAGTCTTATAATGGAGAAATTACTTTTAATTCCTGACTTTTTTGTGTTTAGTGGCTTTCATAAGTATATTATTTAGCTTGTATTATTTAGGTTTTGATGGTATTATACTTCCCTTCTGTCCTCCTGGGTATGCTTGTTCTTTTCTTCAAGCTTGTATATCTTTTCTGGCAATTTTTGAAGGTCTGGTTTGGTGGTCATGTAAGCCTTCAAGTTGTCTCTATGGTGGAAAATTTTTCTTTCACCCTTGATCATGACTAATAGTTTTGATGGGTATATCAGCCTGGGTTGACATTTGTGCTCATTCAATGCTTTAAGTACACCTCTTCAAGCTCTTGTGACTTTTACCGTTTCCATTGAAAAATCATTTGTTATTTTAATAGGTTTACCTTTAAAAGTGACTTTTTTTTTCTCTTGAAGCTCACAGCACATTCTCTTTGTCTTGTATGTGTAGTGTTTTGTCTATTATTTGCCTTGGTGAGTTTCTATTTTGGTCATATCTGTTTGGGGTATGGAGTGCCTTTTGTATTTGGATAGGCCTCTCTTTCTTTAGATGTGGAAGGTTTTTTTTGCGATAAATTGAAAATTTTCTCGGGTGTGGTATTTTGGGATTCTTGTACTAGTATTCCATGAATGTGCATGTAAGGCTTCTTCAAGGTGTCCCATAACTCTTGAATTTCCTCTCAAGTATTTTTTTGGCTTTAACAATCTCTTTGATAGAGCTGGTTGTTCTTCCACTTCGTCTTCAAGATCTGATATTCTATTTTCTGCTTTGTTAGTTCTGCTGATAAGACTTTCTGTTGATTTCTTTTTTTAAATTATTTATTTTCAATTGTGCGTGTATGTGTGTGTGCACGTGTATGTATATGTGGGTATGTATGTGTGTGTAGAACCACGGGCGAATTTGGGAACCACCATGGACTGCCTCCACCTCCTCCTTGTTTATTCTGCCCAGGGATTCACAGGCTCCGCCCTACCAGGACCAGAAACGCAGGCTGCCCCCGCTTCTGCCTGGCCTCTATACGTGGGGTCTAGGATCCAAACTCAGGACCTTCCTTCCGCCTGCAAGGCAGAGGCTTAAACCCTGAGCCACCTCTCCAGCCCCTCTCTGTTGATTTCTAGATTGAAGATAACATGTCTTTAAGCTCGGGTTTAATCTCTGAGATTATTTCAACTGCTTTATGCCTATTTTTGTTTCTTCAGCTGCTTTTCTCATCTCCTCCAAGTGCCTATTATGTTACTGTTCAAACTGGTTGATGTAGTTATTTAAGTCCTCCCGGATTTTCCCTTTCATTGTTTTGTTCATAGTAATGATCAGGCTTTGAAAATCATTATCTTGCTTTCTTGGCTATTTTCTATGAGTTTGTTCTGGTTGGATTCCATCATTACGGGGTTAATTTTTTTTTGTAGATTTGTTGTCTTGATTTTTGTTTCTCATGGATTTATGCTGTGAAATTTTTGTTTTATCTCTTGTGTCCTTCGTTTTCTTTTTGTGTGTTTTGGGCTGAACTGAATTAGACAGTATTACTACACTTGAACAGTTATTTCTAGTGTTTGTCTTGGAGTTGGATATGCCTATCTGGTGTTGGTGTTATTTCCTATATGAGGCTATTGGACTATTAGTAATACATCAATTGAGATGGGTTTAGTAGATAGGGATTGAAGATGAGTATGGTAGATGAGGTTTACTTCCTCGGTGATATGTGAGGGTGAAGTTGTATGGGTTTTGGGGTGGGATACATGGAAATATTAAACTACAGTGATTAACAATTGAGAGTAACAGGATGGTAAAAAGGTTTACTTATTTTAGAGCTGAATGTGAAGATTCTCTCCCATATGATGGGATGATTTTAGAAGTCCTCAAATGTATGGTGTTGATCCCCTAGCTCTTGAATTATGAGGAACAGGGAGTCCTCCAGGTTTCAGAGCAGAAAGGGCTCACTGGCTGGGGAGCAAGGAGTCTGCCAATGTCTGGAGCAGAAAGGCAGAATGGCTAGTGGGATGTGCAAATGACCTGGAGCCTGGGGCTTGGTCTAGTGCTCTTACCTGAGGAGCAGGAAGTACTTCTTAAACTATTCCATCAAACAGCAAAGGTAAGAACTTTCATTAATTCTTTCTATGAAGCTAATTTTATACTAATCTTAAAACAATAAAAATACAATAAAAAGAAAACTATAGACCAATATTATTGATGATCCTCAACAAAATTTTAGCAAACCAGATTCAAAAACATCAAGAAAATCATTCACTATGATCAAGTAGGATTTATTCCAGGCACACAAGGTTGGTTCAACATACACAAATCAATAAATGTAATCTATCATATAAACAAATCCAAGGAACAAGATCACAATATTCTTTCAATAGATGCAGAAAAAGCTTTTGACAAGATCCAACAACCCTTTAGGATCAAAGTCCTGGAGCCAATTGGAATGGAAGGAACACCCTTTAGGATCAAAGTCCTGGAGACAATTGGAATGGAAGGAACCTACAAAAATATAAAAAGATTATATTACAAGAAGCCTATAGCATGGATCAGTCTAAATGGTGAAATTCTTGAAGCATCCCCTCTTTGATCAGGAACTAGGCAAGGTTGTCCACTCTCACCATTTTTATTGAAAATTATACTGAAAGTATTACCTAGAGCTATTAGGCAAGAGAAAGAAATAAAAGTAATACAAATAGGAAAAGAAGTCAAGTTATCTCTATTTGCAGATGACATAATCCTTTATCTGAGAGATACCAAAAAGTCTGCCAGGAAACTCCTGGAACTAATACATAAGTTCAGCAGAGTGGCAGGATACAAATTCAATGTTCAGAAATCAGTGGCTTTTTTTATACACCAAGGATGAGAAATTGAAAAAGTCCTAAGAGAAACAATTCCATTTACCATAGCACCTAAAAAATGAAATATCTTGGTATAAATCTAACCAAGGGAATGAAAGTCCTGTACAATAAAAAACTTTAAAACCCTAAAGAAAAATATTTCAGAAGACACCAGAAGGTGGAAAAGACCTCCCATGCTCCTGGATCGGTAGAATTAACATCATAAAAATGGCCATCCTACCAAGAGCAATATACAGATTCAGTGTTATGCCAATCGAAATTCCAAGGTAGTTCTTCACAGAAATTGACAATTCAATCTCAAAATTCGTATGGAAGCACAAAAGGCCCAGGATAGCTAAAGCAATCCTGAGTAATAAAACCTATTCTTGAGCAATCACCATATCAGACCTCAATCTATATTATAAAACTATAGCATAAAGACAACATGGTACTGCCTTCAAAACAGACACACAGATCAATGAATAAGGGTCAAAGATCCAGAAATAATCCTCTATACATATAGACATCTGATTTTTGACATAGGGGCCCAGAAAACTCAATGGCAAAAGAACAATATCTTCAACAAATTGTTCTGGCAAAACTGGATATCCACATGCAGAAGATTGAAACTGGACCCTTACTAATCACCATGCATGAAAAGCAACTCCATATGGATCAAAGACCTTAACAGACCAGAAACTATAAAACTCCTAGAAAAAAGAGTAGACAATTCCCTTGAGCTGTTTGATCTAAGCCAATACTTTCTAAACAGGACCCCAGTAGCTCAGGAAATAAAACCAACTCTCAACAAATGGGAATGTATGAAATTAAAGAGCTTTCTTTCAACTAAAGATATTGTCAATTGAGCAAAAAAACAACCTACAGAATGGGAGAAAAATCTTCACTTAACCATACATCTGATAAAGGACTTATATCTAGAGAATACAAAGAACTCGAAAAATTAAATGCCAAGAAAATAAGCAGCCCAATTAGAAAGTAGGCCATGGAACTTAAAATAAATTTTTCTAAGAAAGAAATTGAAATGTCCAATAAATACCTTAAAAAATGTTCCACCTCACTAGCCATCAGGGAAATGTAAATCAAAACTACCCTGAGATATTATCTCACCCCAGTAAAGTTGGCAAGAATCCAAAAGATATGCATCAACACACGTTGGAGAGAAAGTGGGGAGAAGGTAGCCTTCATACATTGTTAGTGGGAATGCAGCTTGTACAACCATTGTGCCTATCAGTATAGCGGTTCCTAAAAAAGTTAAAAATTGAAATGCCATATGACCTCTACAATATCACTGCTGGGAATATTCCCTCCCCAAATGCTTCATTGTACTATACATCCATGTTCATTGCAGCACTGCTCACAATAGCAAAGTCATAGAATCAACCTAGCTGTCGGACAACATGGACTTTTCATTATGGATAATGAAAATGTGGCATGTATACATGATGGAATACTACACAGCTATCAAAAAAATGAATCAATGAAATTTGCTGCTAAATGGATGGAGTTGGAAGAAATCATACTGAGTGAAGTATCCCAAGCACAGAAAATGAGATGCCACATGTTCTCCCTTATAAATTCAATCTAATATCAAGCCCTCATAATGACAGACTCAAGGTATAATCCTTTTATTGCCTTTTACAATCAGGAAGGATTCAAAATAAGAAAGTAGGCCAAAGAAGACCTAAAGAGAGCTCCCTTTACACCCCACCCCGCTCCGCCGGTCGGGACAGCCTCACCCCGCGCCCTAGGGGGTAACATACAATGCCACCAGGATGGAGTGAAGGGCATTGCAGGAGCAGCACAACTGCAAAAGAAAATCAACAAACCACAATCCAGAACTTCAGAGACTCTATATCAACCACCTAGAACTAGGCCAGCTTAGTCTCTCCCCATCTTGAAGCTCAGGGAAATTTGCGGAAGAGGGGGCGGTAAGAGTGTAAGAGCAAAAGGATGGGAGGAGCAATGATATATAAGATACTCTATACTAGTTAGGGCTGAAGCAATCATAATTGAACTTTGCATGCCCTGCGCATTGTCCAACCCACTGTGGACCTCACAAAGTCTAGCATCTGCTAAAGGCACCAAGAGCCTTGGAGGTAAAGGATTGGCAGCCACAGCAGTGTTCTTATACCTAAGGGGAATACGGGAAAGGGTTCAGGGAAAGGCCGCTGGGTCCTTGTACGTCATCGGAGAGGAGGGCCCAGAGGAAAATCAGACATGCACAAGAAAGGACTCTCTGGGAATTGGGGCGGGAGGCACTGGGGGGATGGGGAGGGAGAGTGGTGGGGAGGGGGAGCAAGGGGTACAGGGGGAGGAGGAGGAAGGGAAGGAACTGGTGTACCTAATAAGTTTGTATGAGCTGAAAAAAAAATGTCACGAGCTATCATATAAATGACATTTTATTCATAAAATCCAACCCTGCAGTATGTTAATCTATCTTTAAAAAGCTACCTATGGATAGAACTTTCCAGACACAATTTTCTTGGACATTCCACAATTCTGTAGATTTGATGCCAATTACAACTAATGTAAATGTGAAAAAATTGTTGCAATGAGGCAATACTGTGGCTCTATAGGGTGTTTTGAACTCAAGAATGATATGTATTATATGACCTTCCTTCCTTCCTTCCTTCCTTCCTTCCTTCCTTCCTTCCTTCCTTCCTTCCTTCTTTCTTTCCTTCTTTCTTCTTTCTTTTTCTATCTTTCTGTCTTTCTTTTTCCTAATGAATATTTCAGTTTTCATCATAGATTTTTAATTTACTTGATTAATCGTATTCTATGTGAATTTTGTTTGGCAATGTAAATGATTTTTACTTTTATTTTTAAATCAATTGAATTAATTTTTCCTCCTGCCACTTTAAGCAATCCTGTAACTTTTCTATTTATACAATCATGAGTACAGATGCATTTCCATGTTTTATTCCTTTCTTTTTTTATACAATCTAGTATAAGCCCTTCAGAATAGTCTTCATTTTATTTAACTGTGCTTTTGACTTTTAGTATTTGCTTTGAATCTGTTATAGAGTTTTATCTCTCTCCTGAGATAACACTTTTGCTCTTAGCCATTGCCTGATTTTTCCTTTCTGATGATTCCAACACCTGTGCCATGACTCTCTATATACATTATTTATGTTGTCTCTGCAGACAATATTTTTGCTTGGCTTTTAGCATGCCTCACAACTTTTTGTTCAGAGCCAATTATATTATAGCAAGGAAATAGATTTTCACAGTAAAGATTTATATCTGTCTTAAAAAAAAGAAAGCTGTTGGTTGTTTTCTTGATACTCATGCCAGTGCTACACTGGTGTTCACCTGTTACCATGATGATTTTTATTGCAACTTGCAGATCTCATGAGTTGATGATGCCCGTGATTATTACT
Source organism: Typhlomys cinereus (assembly GCA_023101885.1). Classification (NCBI taxonomy): domain Eukaryota; kingdom Metazoa; phylum Chordata; class Mammalia; order Rodentia; family Platacanthomyidae; genus Typhlomys; species Typhlomys cinereus. The sequence goes on along the minus strand of JALPQD010000183.1, from coordinate 2,994,119 downwards.
CTCTCCCAGTAGTTTCTACAGTATTCCTTGGTACTGTGTAAGCTATCCAGCAAGGAGGAAGTTCTCAGACCAGCTCTAGTTGGTTTATTTTGCCCATATTCTGTGATTCATATGTGTGGTATCTTCAGTAATAGGGTCTTTCTGACAATTTTTTGGAGGACAACCAAGAGCAATGGCAAAAGCCTATAATGTTTGGGGGTCTTTGAGACCTCTATGACCAACATTTTATCAGGAAGTGTCACATTCTTGTTACTTCTAGTAAATTTTTGTCACTGGGTTCTAAGTGGATCAGCACAGGATTATTTCCCCCATGTTTTCCTCATTCTATGCTCTTCTGCATAGAAGATGGTAACTCTTGATGTTCTTTAGCCCCAAAGAACAGAAGGAGTCACATGCTCTTTGGCAGACGAGGAGAATGAAGTCTTTTGATTGACAGTCCAATCTTCATTGCCTACAATCAGAAGGGAGAGCGTTCCCAGGAGAAAACAGGCTCAGCACAGTCCTGAGAGGAGAACTCACATAAGGAAGAACCAGCACTCCACAGAGACGCCTGATTCAGTAAGCACACTGTGTTCCTGGGTCTCCTGTCCCCTCTCGGTCTTCCACCGAACCAGTGCCTTGAGCAGGTTTGAACAAGGGAGACAGGCCATAGTGCTTTGCCAGGGGCAGAAGTTCCCTATTTAAAGGGACATGCTATGGTCTACAGGTACCTGCTCATCGCTGACTGCCTGTAGCACCGATGTCCCCTCACATTTGGACCCACCACATTCATTGCCACATCTGCCTCCTGACTCTTCTGCTAGAGCTGACATTTTTTTTTTTTTTGCCACTGTTTGGTATTAGACATTCCCCAAACTCCTAGGACTCTGGAATCTAAACCCCTGAGTGAGAATGTGGACTCTTGCTGTCTGCTTATTCCTGTGCTTAAAGTTTAGTTTCCTGGAGATGGATATAGATGTCTCATTAGGTAAGGACACCTTCTTGCAAATGTGGTGATCTGAACTCGATCCTGGAAGCACACATGGTAGAAGGAGAGAACTGACTTCTGAGAGTTGTCCTCTGACTTCCACTTGTCTGCTTTGGATACCACCACTTTTCCAGATCGATCAGACATTCTTTAGAAATATTTAGCTGTGTACCCCAAACAGCTCTCTGACTGGACTGTTAGGTTACTAATTAAGAGGTAAATAGAATCTGGGTGTGATGGCCTAGTATGGGGAATGAGGTGGGATGGGGCAGGAGCCTGACAAGTTTAAGGCTAACTTGGGCTACAAAACAAAATGAAACAAACAAATAAGCAAAAAAAAAAAAAAAAAAAGAAGACCTAAAGAGAATGAAGACAAAGGAATATAGCTCAATAGAGAAACAAGACAACTATCAAGAAAGACCTATAATTAGAGAGATTCTGTTCCAATCCATGGCCAGTCTCCTTCCTAATCACCAGCATTTGGATTGGTTTGAAACACTGGTTCTGTGTTCCTTATCATGGGGCAGGGAGGATTAATGATTAGTTGACAGCCAGATGATGTCCTGGAGGTTGACCCCACCCACTACTGTGCCCTACTCCTGATCTTCCCTCTCCTTCAGGCCTTCTCTTACATAAAGGCCTCTCTAGCAGTTTCTGTGTTGTTGGATAGGAGAGGATCTCAACATCCAGATAGGATGCAGCCTTGCACAGTTCAAGAATAGCAAAATGGACAACAAACAACCTGAATACAGAACACTGATAACCCTACAATGATTACTTGGTACCAGGCCAGCCAAATCTCTCCTCACCCAGAGGCTCAGGAAACTTTGCAGAAGAGGGGGCAGTAAGACTGTAAGAGCTAAAGGTGGAGAGTTCCATTGCTAGACCGATTGCTCCACTCAAGATAGGGCAGCCACAGCCAGGAACTCATGGCAATGGGACTTAATCTCATCAGACCTGCACAATAGTGAACATGTCAGCATGCCCCTGTGGAATGGCTCAGACCTCAGAAGAAACAATTTCAAGCAACAGGGTCCTCAGGGGAAAGGGGTCAGATAGAAGTAGGGGAGCACCCATATCAGATAGAAGTGGGTCACTCAAGGAAGGGCCTCTCTGTCTGCCATAGAGGCCAGAACCCCAGTGAGAACAAATTATATAGAGGGAACCCCAGGACTCATAGAAGCAAAGGACAGGAGAATTTGAGGGTGTAGACCGGGCCCATGTAGGAATGGGAGGGAGGGTGGGATGAGATGGAAGTGAGAGGGAAGGGAGGTAGGAAGGGAAGCAAGGAGCATGAATATAAAAATGTTAATTTAATAAATTTATAAAAAGTAAAATATTTTGAAATATAAAAAATACATTTTGCATTATACCTTAAAAACAGTTCAATACTAGCATTCATATATAAGATTCATGTATAAGAGAGAACATGCGATGTTTGTCTTACTGTGTCTTTGAAATCTTGCTTAATATTATATTTTCTAGCTCTATCCACTTACCAGCAAATTCTACAATCTCATTCTCCTTGATAGTTGAATAATATTCCATTGTGTATATGTGCCACATTTTATTACCCATTCCATTGTCTTACTGTTGGAAGTAGAGCTGAAAGGAACATGGAAGAATAAGTGTCTTTATAGTAAGATGTAGAGTTTCTTGGGAATAGTCCCAGTAGTGGTGTGGCTGGGATATATAGTAGTTTCATTTTTAGCTTTCTGAGCTATTGATTTTCAAAGTCGCTATACAAGTTTACACTCCCATCAAATGTTCCTTTTTCTCCAAATCCTTGCCAACATTCATTGTTATTTGTGTTATTGATCTTAGCCATTCTGACTGGGATAAAATATCCCAGGATCACAGGGTATTTTTAATTTGCATTTCTCTGATGATCAGGGAAGTTGAGCATTTTTAAAGATATTCATTTAAAAAATTGTTAATTTTTATAAAATAGTATCATTGAAGCACAACGCATGTAACATGTGTTAAAAGTGTACAAATTGATAAGTTTTCATGTGTCAAGCTCATCACAATCATGGTACCTCCCAAATCCCATCAAGCCCTTTCCAGTCACTTCCCCTGAACCTCTCCATGTTCCACCCCATCTATGTCTATTATTATACATCCATTTCCATCTTTGCAAACTTACGATCACATTTGTTCCTTTCGTGTTGTTATATATATTACTTGAGAAGTACTTCTTTTTTGCATTGCCTGAAAATATCAACAACAATCCTTTGATTATTCGTGTAATTTTAAATAAATCTTCAAATTTTCAGGGGTATATATGATTTTGTTTCACTTATCTGATAAATGTTTGGAATTTTAAGGTCACGTGTTAATCAAATGATTTTTCAAGTGTTATTACAAGTGTGCTTGCTAGAGTCAAGCCAAATTGGCTATGTGTTTTGTCCTCTCCTTCCCTCTTTTAACCTTCTCTCCTCTCCAAGTTTCACTTGTGGTCTTTCTTCCTCAGCTTTTTCTTTTTAAATTTTATTTTATTTTATGCGCTGTGGAGCAGCAAGGGTGACTTTGGAAATCATCCTGGATTGCTTCTACCTCCTTCTTGCTTCACTCTGGGATTTCCCAGGCTCTGCCCACCAGGACCAGAAGTGCAGGCCACTGCCATTTCTGCCTGGTGTTTTTATATGGGACCTGGGATCCAAACTCAGGACCTTTTGCTTGTAAGACACAGTCTTAACCCCTGAGCCATCTCTCCAGTCAGTCCCTTCCTCAGCTTTCTGAGTGCTAGAGCAAAATAGGCATTCATTACCATACTGGGCTCATATTATGTCTTTTAAATGTTGCTAAGTATATTTGCTTATATAGCTACAGTTGTTTTTATGTCTATGAAATGCCTTGATATGTAACTTCCTCCCTCCCTTTCTACCTCCTTCCCTTTTTCTTTCTTTCTCTTTCTCTCTTTCTCTTTCTTTCTTTCTTTTTTTTTACATTTTTTATTATGTCAGCTCATACAAACTTAATTGGTACACCAGTTCCCTCCCTCCCTTCTCCTCCCCCCGAACTCCCTGCTCCCCCTCCCCTCACCCCTCCCTCCCCATCCCCTAGTGCCTCCCGCCCCAATTCCCAGAGAGTCCTTTCTTGTGCATGCCTGATTCTCCTCTGGGCCCTCCTCTCCGATGACGTACAAGGACCCAGTGGCCATTCCTTGAACCCTTTCCCATGTTCCCCTTAAGTACAGGAACACTGCTGTGGCTGCCAATCCTTTGCCTCCAAGGATCTTGGTGCCTTTAGCAGATGCTAGACTTTGTGAGGTCAATAGTGTGTTGGACATTGCTCAGGGCATGCAAAGTCCAATTATGATTGCTTCGGCCCTAACTTGTATGGAGTATCTTGCAAATTTTTCTTTCTTTCTTTCTTTCTTTCTTTCTTTCTTTCTTTCTTTCTTTCTTTCTTTCTTTCTTTCTTTCTTTCTTCTCTCTTGCTCTCTCTCATTCTCTCTTTCTCTCTCTCCTTCCTCTCTCTCTCTCTTTCTTTCTTTCTTGTCTTCACCTGTTTTGGTCATCAGAGTAACTCTAGACTCAATGAACAAGTTGGGAAGTGTTCACATCTCTGTAAGAGTTTGTGTAGTATTGATTTTGCTTTTGTTTAAATTTTCTGTAAGGTTACTTTCTCTTTGCAAGCGATGGCTGTCTGTATAGTTAAAGATTTAAAGTATAATTTTAATGCTTAAGTGGAAGATAATTCCAATATTCTGTTTCTTCTTGAGTGACTTTTTCATCTTTATTTTTAAAACATTTCCATTTCACCTGTTTGTAAAATTTATCAATCTAAGATTGTGATGCTGTTCATTAATAATTCTCTTATCTGTAGTAAAGTCACATGTTTAATTCTTGACAATAGTAGTTTGCGCCTTTTCTTGTTTTTAGTTAACTGACCTGAGATTTGTCAGTTTTGATGTGATTTCTGCACAATTGCTTGGAGGTTCCCTTTGCATGTCCTGATTGGGGTTTCCTATAGGGCCCTCCCCTCCCTCCCCCCACTCAGGGATCCTTCCAGGTAGTGGAGGGAGGACAAACCTTTAGGCTGCAGCAGTTCTGGCTTTCCAGACTTTTGTGGTACCATCCAGGTGAAGCAAGGGCCATGTTTTGAATCCAATCTACCTGTTGATCTGGGACTCCACAACTATGATGCAATTCTCAAGTAGCAGTCTTTTATTTCATTGACTCTTCCCTATTCATTGGGTTCTGTTTCATTTATTTCCCTTTCATTTTATTTCTGTTCTTGCAATTCATTGCTTTGTATTTTCCTGATTTCCTAAAGTAGACATTGATACTTTAGGTTGATTTAGATTGTTAAGAATCACTACAGTGGAATTCTGTAATTAACGTGCTGTATTTTCATTCTCTATTCCCTATTCACCAGTTTTCTTCAAGATGTTTCTTTGATGGAAGAAAGATTTAGATCTGCACCTCTGAGTCTCCAGATGGTTAGTGACTTTCCAGAGAATTTTCTACTATGGATTTTTAATTTTGTTACTTTGTTTTTAAGTTTGTTTGGAACACAAACTTCAGGGCTGGGGAGATGGTCCAGAGATTAAGCTTTTGCCTCATAAGCAGAAGGTCCTGAGCTTAGATTCCTGATCCCATGTAAAAAAAAAAAAAAAAAAAAACACCAGGCCTATACCTCAGGAGCTGGAAGGCAGAGCCTGAGAAATTCCAGAATAAAGCAAATAGGAGGTAGAAACAATCCAGGGTGATTCCTGAGGTCATCCTTGGGCCTCCGCAGGCACACACAGTGCCGTCTGATATACACAGATACACAGAGAAAGATACATATATGTAAAAGAAAAAAAGAAAAGAACACAAACTTCATTTGACAGAGATAATTTTCAATTAGTTAAGACCAGTAGTTCTGCCTATGCAGATCTTAGAAAAGCTCTTCCCAATTCTGATCCTTAGATTTTAGAGAGTGGTACTGTTTAACCACACCTCTAAGGAACACAGTGAGACAGAATCTTGGCTTCTCAAATGCAAGGCCCAGGAGAGCAGTGAGGGGATATGACTTTCTTTACCACAGTAGGTGGGTTTGAGTCAAATCTCTACTCTGAGGTGCCTGATCTCAGTCCTAGGAATGTTTTTCCTGTGCTCTCTAATCCATTCTATCTACATCTTCAGTTATTTTGCAGTGTAGACAGTGAAGCGTGTCTTGTTTTAAGTCACAGGCAGTGGAATAGCTTTTTCTGGGCTGAGCTGTTCCTCTCCCTCATTCTCATTTGGAATCTTAGTCCTTGATCTATCTGATCAATAGTTAAATATTAAAGAGACAATCAAGCCAAGTGAGGTCATTACAGCAGGCCCAACCCAACAGGACTGGTGTTCTAATGAGAAGGAGATATTTGGGTACAAATTCACACACACATTGGGTATGTGAGGATGCAGTGAGAAGTGAGCTGTCTACAAGCCAAGGACTCCAAGGAAATCAACTCTACTGATACCTCGATCCTGGACTTCTCATGTCTAGAACAGTGGGCAGATATATTCTTGCTGTTCAAGCCACACATCTCAGAATCCATTCGGAAACTAAGAAAATGTCAAAGACGTCTGCATTCCCTTTCAAAATCTGTCCATGGAGGATTTAAAAAAAAACTTTCACTTAAAGAGTTCTTGACAATTTCATGTCTGTGCATGTTGTGTTCTGTAGTCCCACTCCCTTGCTAATCTTTCTCTTCCCAGACTCATATTGTCTTTTGATTTGAGACTCATTGAGTTCAACCAGCATGATCTGCGTGGCCATGATTGGTGCACTCTTCAGTGGTCCTCAGCAAGTACACAACTGAAGGCAATGACTGCTCCTCTGTCAGGATCCATCCCATAATTTGTAAGTACCTCCCCATTCATGACCAACAGTTGACAGGCCCAGTTTTGTGCCAGTCAAGTGCAAACTGCTGCTGCTACTGTGAAACTGAGATTCCATTGGTTGCACCACAACAAGGAGACAACATATTAGAGCCCTTTCTCCCCATTTTCCAGCTCTTACATTTTTTTTCTATTACCATTTTCATGATGGTCCTTGAGCCTTAGAGGAGGTGACATAAATATCCTGTGGGGATTATTATTCAACTTTCATTTACTCTCAGAACTTTGAGCAGTCATGCAATTCTACGTTCACTGCCCTTCATTCAAAGAGAAGCTTCTGTAATTAATGCTAGAAGTAGTGTTTGTCTATGGTATAAACACAGGCATTTATGTGGTAGCTTGGCACCCTCTTAATTCAGTTAGGTAACATTAATACATTCATTCATAAGGCCTAAGACCTCATCAGTCATGGGTGTTGTACTGGGTTTATAGTACCAGGCATGAGTTCTCTCCTGTGCAGCTGGCCTCAAATCCAGAGAGAGAACTTGGTTACTTTCATAACAGCCATGTGTCTGTCACATCAGTGAGTACATCTTTTCTGGGATATTGGTATTCCAATTTGTAGTGCTCACGATTGGGTAAGACCACTGATGCCTCTTTGCTCCTGAAACCTCTCTAGCACCTTCTAGTACCATGAAAGCCAGCAGCAGAAGGGCATTACCAGTTCAGTTCCAGCTTGATTCCTGCATATCCTGCAATCAAGGTGTGTGGGCACTTTTACCAATAGGACTGAATCAATTTGCTCTGATAAACAACCAAAAAGAATGCAGAAGTCTATATTGTTTGGAGGGCATGTAGGTCTCCCTAGCCAACAACTCCTAAGAAGGTGGCTCACATCTGCCACTGGGATTTTGTTTATTAACCTTGGCTTTCAGGAACAGTGTTAACCAGCCTTCTAAGCTTTTTCCCTTCAAGTCTGTTTTTCTAACTTTTATTTTGAATTGGCTTACAAAGTGTTAGGTTTCCCTATGACTACATCATGTGCTCTTCATTTTGACTAATCTCCTCATCTCCCTCATTGTACCACCTCTGTCGCTGCTTAAACATCCCCCCATATGAGTATTCCCTCTCTCGTTTTCTTATTACTGGTATTCCATTGTCCTCTCCTCCTTTAAGGCATTCCCCTACCTCCAGTGGTCCCTTTCTAGTTACCTTGCTTTTACAAGTTTAACACACAGACTTAAATATCTGAAGCTCAGCTCCACATATGAGATGGGATACGAGACACTGTCATTCTGGACCTGGGTCACCCCACCCAGTATATTTTTTTTTCCTGTGCATCCATTTACTTTCAAATTTTGTGGCTTATTTTTTCTTCACGACTATTATTGTCACATTACACATATGCACTCTCATTATCTATTTACTCATTCACGCAAATCTGGGACATTCCTAGATGGTGTGAATAGAGCAGCATTGGAAATGGTTGAGCAGATATCTCTAGAATATGAGTATGTGTCTATGTGGTAATGGTATAGCTAGGTCAAGTGACAGTTCTGTTTCTAGTTTTTTGAGGAATCTCCACACTGATTTAGACTATACCAGTCTAAACTCCCACTAGTAGTGAGTAAAGGATCCTGTTTCTCACATTCTCACCAGCATTTCTTTTTTTTTTTAATTTTTTTTTTATTTATTCAATTGTGCGTGTGTGCGTATGTATGTGTGCGCGCGCGTGTGTGTGTCTGTGTGTGTAGAACCACGGACGAATTCGCGAACCACCATGGACGCCTCCCACTTCCTCCGCCCAGGGATTCACAGGCTCCGCCCTACCAGGACCGGAAACACAGGTCGCCCCTGCTTCCGCCCGGCGTCTATACGTGGGATCTGGGATCCGAACTCAGGACCTTCCGCCTGCAAGGCAGAGGCTTAACCCCTGAGCCACCTCTCCAGCCCACCAGCATTTCTTGTCATTTGATTTCCTGTTGATAGACAGCCATTCTCACTTGGGTGAGCACGCATCTCAAAGTAGTTTTAATTTTCATTTTCCCAGTACCTGAGAATTCTGAACATTTTAAAACTGTTTATTAGTCATTTGTTACAAAGTGTTAGGTTTCCCTATGACTACATCATGTGCTCTTCATTTTGACTAATCTCATCTCCCTCATTGTACCACCTCTGTCGCTGCTTAAACTGTTTATTAGTCATTCTTTCAATAGTTCCCTGTTTAGGGCCAGCGAGATAGCTCAGTTGGTAAGACCCTTGCTCATAAATTGGCAACCTCACATAGTGCAAGGAGAACACTGACTTCTGAAAATTGTCCTCTGATATCTCTCTACCTATTTGCCATGGCATGCATTCATTCTTTCTTTTCTTTCTTCCCTCCTTCTCTCTCTCTCCATAGATAGATAGATAGATAGATAGATAGATAGATAGATAGATAGATAGATAGATAGATATTTTAAAAAGAATTCTCCTCTTAGATCCATAGTTTGCTTTTTGATCAGGTTGTTTGTCTTATTGCTTAGTGTTTTCAGTTCTTTGGGTTCTCTAGATATTAATCCTCTGTCAAAGGTATAGCTGATAAAGATTTCTCCAATTCTGTGGGCTGTGTTATGCAGTTGACAGTTTCCTTTCCTGCCCAGAAGCATTTTAGTTTTGTGAGATCTTGATGTCTTACCTTTGTCTTGCTTCCTGCACTATCGGAGTCCTATTCAAAGAGTCTTTGTCTGGATTTTGACATGTACCCTTACTTTTCCCTCTAGTGGTTTCAAAGTATTTAGTCTTATGTTGAGATCCTAGATCCATTTGGACTTGAGTTTTGTGCAGGGTGAGACCTAGGATCTAGTATAATTTTCCTACATGTTGATAACCAGTTTTCCCAGCACCATTTCTTTTTTTTTTTTTTTTTTTTTGCATCAGGATGTTCATGTTTTATTTTTTTATTATTATTAATACATTTTTTATTATTTTTTCAGCTCGTACAAACTTAATAGGTACACCAGTTCCCTCCCTCCCTCCTCCTCCCCCCGTACCCCCTGTTCTCTCTTCCCCAGCCCCCTCCCTCCCCATCCCCCAGTGCCTCCCGCCCCAATTCCCAGAGAGTCCTTTCTTGTGCATGCTTGATTTTCCTCTGGGCCCTTCTCTCTGATGACGTACAAGGACCCAGTGGCCTTTCCCTGAACCCTTTCCCGTGTTCCCCTTAAGCACAGGAACACTGCTGTGGCTGCCAATCCCTTGCCTCCAAGGATCTTGGTGCCTTTAGCAGATGCTAGACTTTGTGAGGTCAACAGTGTGTTGGACAATGCGCAGGGCATGCAAAGTCCAATTATGATCCAGCACCATTTCTTGAAGTTGTCTTTTCTCCAGTATGCATTTTTGGTCTCTCTGTCAAACTTGGTAGCTGTAGTGTGTGGCCTTATATCTGGGTTCTCCTATTCTATTCTATTCTATTCTATTCTATTCTATTCTATTCTATTCTGTTCTGTTCTGTTCTGTTCTGTTCTGTTCTGTTCTGTTCTGTTCTGTTCTCTCATGTGTCTTTTTTGGGCCTGCAATATACTGTTTTATTACTATGGCTCTGTTTTATAACTTGAAATCAGTATGGTAATACCTGTACTGGTAATCATTTTGTTTGGATTGCTTTAGCTATCTGTGTTTTTTTGTGTTATTTCCATATGAATTTTAAGATTATTTTGTCTGTGCAAAGTAGCTCTCAGATTTGGACTGAGATTGCATTGACTCTGCATATTGCTTTCAGTGTGATGGACATTTTCACAGCATTAATTCTTTCAGATAGATGAACATGGGAAGTCTTTGTATCTTTAAGTGTCTTCTTCAATTTCTTTATTTAGTGTTTAAGGTTTTCATTGAGCCCCATTCATTATTTGGTTAGGTTTATTCCCAAACATTTTTTTAGTGGTTATTCTGAATGGAATTGTTTCTTATTTCTTTTTCAGTGTTATCGGTGTGATTTATACATGTTAATTTTCTGTCCTACCACTTTTCTGAAAAAAATTATCAGTTCTATGAGCTTTTGTGGTGGAGTCTTTAGAGTCTTTTATGTATTGAATCATATAATATATGAACAGGCATATTTTGATTTCTTTTCCTATTTGTATCCCTTTAATTCCCTCTTCTTGTCTTTTTGTTCTAGCTAAAATTTAAAGTGCCTTGTTAAATAGAAGTGGAGAGAGCGGACATCCTTGTGTTGTTTCTAATCTTAGAGAGAATACTTTTAAGTTTTTCTCCATTTAACATGATGTGGCTATAGCTTTGACATATTTAGCCTTCGTTATCTTGAGACGTGCTCCTTCCTTCTCTACTCTCTCAGAAACTTTTATCATGAAGAGATGCTGAATTTCGTCAAAGGCATTTTAAATGTTTATTGAGATGATCATATGATTCCTGTCTTATCCAACCGGATCTCACATTTACAATGAACATTGAATGCCAACCTTTTATCTAAATCCAGTTATTCGAGTTTCCCACCAGACTCAGGCAACATGTCCAGGATGTTATTTTTGGAACTGTGCACTTACAACTTCTTGCAGAGGACACCATGGATAGAAATGGCCTGAGAGCATAATAAAGTTTCTGAAAGTGGTATTTTCTGCCCAGGAATAAACACCATCTCTAAAATCATCTCTGAGGCCAAGTCAGAGTGCCAAGATCCAAGTATTCTAAAGATACCTGCCAAGTGGGACTGATGGTCTCACAGTTTGTAACATGATGATCATGTGAGGCTGTTTCCAGAGAAACTCAATACCCATCATGCATACAGGGGTGAGCCTCATTCTGTTGCTGTGATGTTCATGTGACAGACTCAAAAGGGCCACTTGCTTTTTTTAGTCATCTGAACACTGAAGTGGTGGTCCCTCAGTAACTGTAGATTATTGGTTCCAGAACATCCTTCCCTCCACAGATACCAAAATGTAAGGATCCACAAATCCTTTATAGAAAATGTTCTAATGTTTGCACAGGACCTACACAAATCTCACATATCTTGTCATCTCTAGTTGATTTATAATAGCTAATTATATGACTTACAAGTATACTATGTGAATTGCTATGGTTCTGTTTTGTTTAAGAATGATCTTTACAGGCCACATCTGTGTATGTTAAGGACAAGTATAATTCTTCTTTTCAAAAAGAAAAGAGAGAGAGAGATGCCTTTGGCTCTCTACTGTGCTGACCCATTTATTTATTTATTTGTTTGTTTGTTTATGCAAGACAAGCAAGAAGACTCTGAGGAATAGAATACCCTTTTGTATCCTTGTAAGACTAGTTCCCAGATAATCCACAGGTAACAAAGTCTTCAAATTCTGAAGTCCTTTTGTATAAAATGGCACCATATTTGCAAATAATCTACACAATGCTCCTATGTGCTTCAAATCATATCTAGATGACTTATATGGACTATAAATGCTATAATATAGTTGATATGATACATTGTTTAAGTAGTAATGACAAGAAAAATGTATGCATATGCTCAGCACAGATGCAATGATTTTTAGAAAGTCTTTGGTTGGGTGGAGGAAATGGCTTAGGGGTTAAAGCCTGTTGCTGTCAGCCTGCATGGTTGCTGATAAATGATCATCAAATGGCTAAAGGGAACATGTGATTTATTTTCTCATATGATTACTGGTTACAGTTCTTAGTCCAGCTTGACCAGGACCTAGAGAACTGGCCATACCATCTCTACATAATGGCTGAGAGAGGGACGATCCTTACTTGCCAGATGAGCATGTCTAGCCAAGCATATACTAGGATACCAATTTCCTCAACTGACTCTCAATATTTTATTCATCTGTTCAAGGCTTATTTTACCCACCATAGGCTGGGCCTTCTCCGTCAGCTAGACAATCTCCTACAGGTATGCTCTGGGCTTAATTCAAACACTAATTCTCTACAAATGTGCCCAGAGCTCAAACCCTTAACAGTCAAGTTGACACCTGTGCTTAACTATGACAAAGCCTTTGCCCCATAGGCAAGAAGATCTGAGTTTTGAAATCCAGATCCTACATAGAAACACTGGATAGATATGGCACTAGCCTCACTAGGTTCCCTCCTCTGTTTCAGTAGGCTTCTTTCAGGTTCCTAAGAACAACCCCAAGTAGCTGAAACTTATGACTTGGTGGTGCCAGTTCCTTATACCACAGCCCATCAAAGCCTACACACTAATAGTCACACATCGTGCTACATGAACAGAAGGGGATGGGTTCAGACAGCTGTTTCCATCCATCCTCAAAATTATAGTACCAAGAATCCATCCAGGACAGCCACAATTAGAAGATGGGATGTGCACTTAGAAAGTTATGGCCTCATTTGCCTAGAATTTTTTACTCGTGCCTTGTGTAGATGGGAATGTATAAGTAAATGATGTTGAATAAATGTGAAGCAATATTTTTGAAAGCTTCAAAATTCGTGACCTATTTTTTCTTAAAAAATTACTCTTCAGGGTGAATTTTGTGCACATAAAAGAGATTTTATTGTGAGTAAATTTTATTGCCAGCCCGTTAAAGTACAAATAGGTATGATCCCACGTATACCTGGAAAACTATAAAAATCATTGAGTGTGTATTTGACTGTTATGAAAACTATGAAAAAATTCCAGAGGCACATAAAATTGCTGATGTTTATATTCCTATGGCAAAATCATAAGTGAAAACAAAATGCATTAGACTTTTAAATCATAATCTCTTCTGCTCTATCAGAAAAATCCCAAATAAGAATCTGTAGGAAGTTAAGTGAAGTATCCCAAACCCAGAAAATTAAGCGCCGTATGTATTCCCTAATAGGTGACTCCTAGTACCAAACCCACCCAGCCCACCTTGAGACACTCATAGGTAAATCTATGTATTACCTACAGTAATTGCAAGAATTATGAACAGGAGGGATGGGGTTGGAGGGCCACACCAGAAACAAGGAGAGAAGTGACCATGTTACAGTAGAGAAAATAGGCCTCCATCAAGGACTGCAAGGGGTGACATACAGTGCCCAGCAGGATGGAGTGAAGGGCATTGCAGGAGCAGCAAAACTGCAAAAGAAAATCAACAAACCACAATCCAGAACTTCAGAGACTCTATATCAACCACCTAGAACTAGGCCAGACTAATCTCTCCCCATCCTGAAGCTCAGGGAAATTTGCGGAAGAGGGGGCGGTAAGATTGTAAGAGCAAAAGAATGGGAGGAGCAATGATTTGCAAGATACTCCACACAAGTTAGGGCTGAAGCAATCATAATTGGACTTTGCATGCCCTGAGCAATGTCCAACACACTATTGACCTCACAAAGTCTAGCATCTGCTAAAGGCACCAAGATCCTTGGAGGCAAGGGATTGGCAGCCACAGTAGTGTTCCTGTGCTTAAGGGGAACACGGGAAAGGGTTCAGGGAAAGGCCACTGGGTCCTTGTACGTCATCGGAGAGAAGGCCCCAGAGGAGAGTCAGGCATGCACAAGAAAGGACTCTCTGGGAATTGGGGCGGGAGGCACTGCGGGATGGGGAGGGAGGGGTGAGGGGAGGGGAAACAGGGGGTTCGGGGGGGAGGAGGAGGGAGGGAGGGAACTGGTGTACCTATTAAGTTTGTATGAGCTGAAATAATAATAAAAAATGTATAAAAAAAGAGTCTATAGGAAGGAGGCAATTCACCTAATATGAAGAAGAGTGCTGCTGGGTGCCGCATTTGCATGTGAGAATGAGCATGAGAAAGAGTAAGACTTCAGTTAAGAAGACTGACTTAGACCCAAGGCGATGCTTTTATGGAGGAAGGTGCCATGGTTTGAATGTGAGTTTCCCCCCAGAGGCTCCTAAGTTTGAATCCTTAGCTGGGTTAATGTTTGGGAAGTTTGTGGTATCTTGGGGAGGCGGAGCCTTGCTGGAGAAAGGCATATCACAGAAGTTGGACTTTCAAGGTTTGCTTCTTCTGAGTTTGCTCTTGCTTGCTTTGACCCCCGGATGACTGCAGTGACCTGAACGGGCTTCCTGTTTCTGCCTTCAGTCGTGCCATTATTATGTGATTCCCACCATAAGGGATTACATCTAATGTGGAATCATAAGTCAAATAAATATCTCCTCCCTTAAATTGTATGACTATTGTCTTACAGTATTAATGAGAAAAGTAACTGCAATAGAGAGATCACATCTGCAAAGTCTACAGATTACTAGCAAATAATGAAACCTCAACATTTACATAAATGATTGAGACAGATATGCCAGTAGACTTTATGTCTTCTTTCTCTACCATCTGCAATGTCTCCTTAGGCAGGCATGGACAAGGACTGTTTATCATCTGACTTTCAGTGCCCTGTCTTTAGGAGAGAATATGATGATACTTCAGCTTCTTGGATGTCAGTTTCACCGAAGAATGTTCTCTTTGTACTTACATTTTTACTGACAAAACCTAGTTTGTAATCTGTGCCCTGTGTAATCTCTGGGATTAGGTCAAAGATCAGTAGATCTTCTTAGATTTTGGCATTAAAGGCAAATCTCCTCCAAACCGCTCCTAGATTACCATCCTGCAGTCTTAGTCCGTCTAGATTGCCATAACAGAAAACCAAAGACTGGTTGGTGCAATTGTAGTGAAAGCATCATTCCTTATAGTTCTGTAGGCTGGGAGAGCAAGGTCAGGAGTCATAGGGGCTGGAGTCTAATATGGGCCTTCTTCTGGCCCATTTTTCTGGGAGAGAGAGAGAGAGAACAAGAGAGAAGGGGGGGAGACAGAGACAGAGACAGAGAGAGAAAGCCATCTGGCTGTATCATGGTGTGCATGGAGAGGTCAGGGAACAACTATCAGAAGTCAGTTTTCTCCCACCATTTAGGCTCCACAGATTTACTTCAGGTCAACAAGCTTATATGCCTGTGCTTGTCTTCACCCACTGAGTCATATCACCTGCCCAGGCCCTTCCTCAACACACATCCTCTCGCTGTGGATGTTCTTACACTCACCTCTCAGTACCCACTCAAATCGCTTCAGTTAGTGCAGTTTTCTACAGACCCTAGCAAGAGTGCTGACAGACTTGCCACATACTTCTGCTCTTCCTCTCCCATATGTAGTATCACGTTTTTATTGTACTCTGAGTTCCCTAAACTTCATGTTGGCTTTGTGCTTCATCCATGACAGATGCTGCAGTGCTCTGGTATGCCAAAGCTGTTTGCTTGAGCACTGTCCTCATGCTGTGGCTATACTTGGACCTTCATGGCAGGGTGAGCCAGCAGTGAGAGGAGGTGATGCTCCAGAGAAGTTAGAGGAGAGCTGGTGTGTGAGCTCCACCTGTATGTTCTCTGAGCATGTTTATAGCTTTATTTCAAATTTGGCCTCCTTGGACCTGCCAACAGAGCCTAGTTCAATGTCCAGCGTCATTTAGGTCCTTCATAATTATTTAGTGGAAACACTTCGGCTCTGAAATTGATCAGGAATTGTCCCTTCATTACCCAGTAACATTTCTGAAGGAGCATTCTGTGTGGTTTATAACACTAGATTCAACATGGTGCATTTGAATCATGGTAAGGCATTCCATACCTCATATAGGAGACAATACATGTAAAAACATAATCTTATCAGCAATGTCTACTTTTGACAGGGGTAGATTCCCATAGGTGGCAAGAAGAAAAGAGAGACTAGATGAAATTAAACAAGGTCATAAACCTGTATGAAAGGCAGCATGTACACTGGGAATCTGACCTGAAGTCTACACTTTATTCCATCCATAGGCAACCCTCGGGATCCACCACAAAACCGGCTAACAGGATTTTCAAATCTGGGTCCACTAGAGACCATGAAACAAAGAAAGGTTAGAGAGGAAACCAATAGAAAGTTTCCATTTTTGACCCTCCAAAAGTTCAAAAAAGGGTCACCCAGAGTTCTGAGACTTCAGAGCAAGATTAGGAGCTATCTTGCCTCCTTTGGCTCCCCAAAGAGCTACAGACTTCTTGATTCCCCTTATTTTCCTATACAATCAGGTGTCTGTTTCCATGCTTTTCAATAAATTTTACTTAAAACGTTCAATCACATCCTGACTTCAGTCTTTGAATCTGGGATGCAAGAGTCCAAACAGAAATTCTGCAACGCTTTAATGTAACAAGTTATCCCCATGTTTAGTAGCTTACAACACTCACAATCTCACATAATTTCTCTGGAGCAGGACTAGGAAAGACTTAGCAGTGGCCTGGAGGCTGGAGACACCACGTGCTACAGTCAGCCAAGATGGTATTACATCATCTGAGGGCTGGCTGGGGACCGTGGGGTCCAGGGCAGCTGTTCACGCAGTTGTTAGCAAGAGGCTTATTATTCCTTCCTTTTGGTAACATCATATCTGAGACTGGATAAGAACCTTTACTTTCTCATAGTTCTGGAAACTGGGAACCTCGAGAACTTTGGCAGAAAGTCAATGGGCAGAAGGCTCACAAGATAGAAGAGAACAGGGACCAAGTCCCTTGAGCCCTTTGACAGCACAGTTAATTCATCTACAAGCGCTCTCTTATGACCTGAACATCTCTCAGTAGGCACTGACACCCAACACTGCTGCATTAGGAGTTCAGTTTCCAGCATAGGGAATTTGAAGAAGGCTCACACTTTTATTTATTTATTTATTTTTAATTTCCACTCATACAAACTTAACAGGTACACCAGTCCCCCCCCTCCCTCCAACCCCCTATCCCCCTGTGCTCCCTCCCCTCCCCCTTCCCTCCCCATCCCCCAGTGCCTCCCCCTCCCGTCCCCGGAGCATCCTTTAATGTGCATGCCAAACTCTCCTCTGGGTCCTCCTCTCCAATGAGGTGCAAGGACCCAGTGGCATTTCCCAGAACTCTTTCCTATTTTCCCATTAGCATAGGAACACTACTGAAGGCTCACACTTTTAAAGCATGTTATGTTTTCTTAGTGATACAGGCTCTCAATGTAGTGGTGGGCTGTTCTACTGTGTTGTCATCATAGTTTTATTGTCTTTTCAAATGGTTCCAGGATGGATTTCAACTGGACCAGGCTGGTCTCAAACTTGTCATCTTTCTTCTTCAGTCTCTTATCTCCCCGCTTCAATGTATACTTTTGTTTGTTTTTTTAATTCAAGGTCTTCACCTCCCTCCTGGCAGTTGGGTGTTACCTTTTCAGAGGGGCAATTATAGGAATGAGAGATAGAAACTGATAGACAGTATAGAATTTGGGAACTCAAAGGCAACAACAATTCTATTTTCCCCCTTAGCCTGAAGCAAGAAAAGTCTTTAATTTTCTTTCTTTCAATTCTACAATAAACTACAGCAAGCTCCTTTCTAAGCTTATTGTCTTATCATCCTAATACTACCTCTACAAAGTAACAACCCTGTCTCTTCTTTTTTCATTGCTGTATAATACAAACTAGAGTCAGTTGGCCACAGCTGCCATGCTGTAAATCCTTCACCTTAACCATTGGCCATTTCATAAAGACCACATCTCTTGTCTTTACTGACTCAGTTCTCTTGTAACTCCTGAGCTGGTAAAAGATTATGGTTCTACCTAGAGTCTCTCCCTTCTGCTCCCTCCTGTTCTCCAGGTTCCTTAAGCTCTCCTTACTCCAAACTGTAATGGAAGCCTCTCACTCTCTGGCCTTAAACTATCTCTTCTGCTCTAATGCTCTCCTACCTTAAAGGTAAATTATGGTTCCTTTGGACTCCTAACTCTGAATAAACTCCTTTTTCTTAAGTTTCAAAAAAATAATAATAAAGATAGAATCTTTCTCTCTGTAGCCCAGTTTGAACTCAAACTCACTCTGTAGCCCAGCAGCGTAGCCTCAAACTCACATCAATCTTCTTGCTTCAGCCTCTCAAGTGCTGGGATTGTTGTGAGTTTTTTATGTGTAGGTTCTGTGTTCAGGGGTCAAAGATTGAAATCAGAACACACATAGAGAATTAAAGTAGATATTATTAAAGGAAATAAAGAACAGAACTCAGGGACATGAAATCAGTGGGGGACAAGGAAGCCTAATAAGGTAGCTGACAAGGTCAGGGTTATTTATAGGGTTAGGCGGGTCCAGGAAAAACAGTTTTTCCTTTTTAGTTAATTCCAGTTTCTGCAAACCTGATTGGGGCTTTTGGTCCTCTACATTTCGTTGATCTGTTCACATCAGGACCCCGCACAGTCAACCTTGTGGCCGACCTCACGGTCAAGCCGTTTCTTTTGAGGAGTCTGATTTATCTGCCATGGAGAGCTCCTCTCATGTCCCTTTATAAACAAGGTTGGGGGAATTTGGTGACCTTATCTCTGTGAAGGATTAGAACCAGTTCCTCCAGATTGGCAGGGTGTATTCCTTCAGGATAATCCCAGGAATGGAGGATGACCTTCAAAGACGTTCCCAAAATGGCTTATGTAGGAGGATTACAGAGGACAGCTATGACTATGCTTTTTTTTTAGATGAATCGAAGCTGGAGTTTGTTGGGAAAATATTTTAGTATAGATTTAAGTCAAGTAGGGAGTGGTAGAGAAAAAGAGGGAAATAAAAAGGGAGGGAAGGAGAGAAAGAGAGAGAGAAAGAGAGAGATTCTTAAGAGGCTTGAAAAGGAGCTGAAGAGATGGCTCAAGGATTAAGATTCTGTCTTGCAAGAAGAATGATCTGAATTCACATCCTGGATCCTCTATAAAAATGCCAGGCAGAAATAGCTGATGAAAGAGTCTATAATGGTGCATTGATTTGCACTGTCTCCTGATGGTGGTTCCTGCCACAACCTGCCCTTCTCCATGCAAATCACTCCTTGGATTTCCTAGAACCTGAGAGTTGGAGAGACTGGAAACAGCAAGCGCTTAAAAGTCTCAGGATTTCTGGCTCAAGACACGTAGCTGGACAGCCTCCCTGAGTAGGGATGACATTGAGCATTGTGAACAGTCCTGCTAGCTGTGTTGAGTCCTGGACCTGATCTGAGGGAGTCATAGTATTATGGGGGAGGGGTTTTTATGTCTTCAGGTTCTTATGTTTGGGAGTTGAAGACTGAAGCCAGAACCTGCATAGAGGATTAAAGCAGAGTTCATTAAAGGAGAGAAAGAACAGAACTCATGGACGTGGATTCTGGGAGGGGCAAGAATGTCATCTGATGGGCTTTGCCAAAATGTGTTCTTGTGTCCAGGGATTGAAGCATAAAAGGATTAAGGCAGATCAGAGAAGAGAAAGAACAGAACTCATGGACTCCAAGAGTCTATGAGGGGCAAGTGAGCTAAAGACGGCTGACAGGATCAGGGGCATTTATAGGGTTAGGCAGGCCCAGGAAAAGTGGCTTTTCTTTACTGGCTAGCACCAATTTCTGCAAACCTGATTGGAGCTTTTGGTCTCCTACATTTCACTGGTTCATAATCATGCTATCTATTTATTTTGAGGAACTTATGTGCAATGGAGAGTCCATCTCCATATTCTTTCATATTAAAACCAGTTCCTCCACATAAATAGGTTGTATTCCTTCAGGATAATCCCAGCAGTGGGGGATGCCCTTTAAAGACTCCCAGCATGACCTTGTTCTGAAACTGCCTGACTAGAGCCCAGGCAGGAAACTTCAGAGACCTCCTAGTTCTTGAAGCAGCTTAGCAAGGGTGTGGATTTCGTGGATGACAGTGAAGACTAGGAGCTGGTCCAACATCCACACTCTTTTTCCCCTCATTATTCTCTCCTATTTTCTCAAATAATTTGTGCATTTATTCATTAATATTGTCAGGCTTGATATTCTACATACTGTTGTTGTGGTTGCCTGAGATAATACTCAGATGGAAATAAAGGGAGATTTATTTGGCTTTCAGTTCCAGAGGGGAGATACAGAGCTCATTATGGCTGAAAAGGCATGGCAGGCAGCACAAATTGGAGGCAGCTCAGGTCATAGTAATTATCATGGAGGCAAAGGAAAGAAGAGGCAAGTGGAAGCGGAAGCAGGATTGGGCCATTAAACACCTCGAGATCTCCCCATGTAACCTGTCTTCCTCCAGTTTAGGTTCTACCTCCTGAAGTTACCACAACATTCCCAAACGTTAACAATAGGTAATGTTATAAACGCATGAGCCTCTGGGGGTCAACTCACACTCAAACTATGAAAACTAAGATATTTATTCCATTTTCATACTAAACTTTCTCACATTTTAAGAGATATATTTCTTTTGAAGTGTTCTTTCTTTAGAATTTTCTTCCAGATATTTCACTTAGAGCATATGCGACTTGGCATTCTCTAAATGCATTATTTTCCTTACAGGGAGCTGAGAATCTTGGTTATAACTTTTCCCTCAATAGTCTTTGAACATTTCACATTCTCTTAATTATTGGTGTAGTTGGGACATCAACACATTGCTCTTCTCCTCTTTGAGCTAGCTAATATTGTTTCTTCTTGGCAGCAAGGATAGTTTGCTTTTCATCCTTGAAATTGAGGAATTATTTTTGATACATCTGGGAATTTATTCATTTTGTTTTTAATTATCCTGTCTAGTTATCAGTGTAGCCTTATGATTCAAAAATTTTAGAGTTTCCTTCCTCAAACATTTTTTTTAATTGTCTCCTTTTGGAAACATCTCTTTTCATGTCAGTCTTTTGCATTCCTATTCCATGAAGTCTCTGCTATTTTACTTGTGATATAGGCAACTTGACTTTTATTATTTTTAATTGTATGTGTATGTATTTGTATGTGTGTGTGTGTGTGTGTGTGTGTGTGTGTGTGTGTGTGTGTGTGTGTAGGCACACATTTCCATGTGTACATGCACACAGAGACCTGAAGTTGACAGTGGATATCTTCTTTGATTGATTTCCACTTTTACTATTAAATCAGGCTCTCTCAGCAGTCAGATAGGTAGCTACTCCAGGATGTTCCCCAGGTACTGGATTACAGATGGCTTCCATGCTTGCTTGTTTCTTACGTGGGTTCTGGGGATCCAAACTTCAGTCCTAATGCTTGTAGGGCAACCACCTTATCCACTGAGCCATCTCTTCACAGTCCATAGTTTTATTTTTAGTCAACTCATAAGAATAGGATATAGTGTAATGTTTCAGTTTACTTAAAGATTTCATGATTAAGCCAGAATAATTAGCTATACACCACCTCAAACATTTATCACCTCTTTGTGATGGATCATTAAAAATCATATTTTCTATTTCAAAATATTCAATACATTGCTGCTAACTGTGTTCCCCTTGTTGTGCAGCTGCAGCAGAATGTATTCTTGCTAACTGTAAGCACAGTAGAGCATATTCTTGTTAACTATAACTCCATAGGCAACTTGTTTTGGCAGGATGTGTTAGCATTCTTTTATTTCATGTGTTAACACTGAAGATCTGCCCCATTCTTTCCTGTCACTGCTGTCCTTAGGGCTTCTGTTCTCCCCTTGGTGATGTGTATTTTCTAGCAAAAGTCACCTTTTCTTTTTGTTTAGCTTAACGTCTCTTCTAAGTACTGGATTTCCTCTGGAAGGGTGAGCTGTTCTTTTGTCTAACACAATGGAGCATCTATCAGGGAGGCTTTGAGTATTTTTTCAGAGGTAGAAGACAGCAGGTGACTCTACAGGGCCTGAATCAGTTGCCCAGATGGTGGGAGCCTAGGGCATAAGCATGCATGGGGCTGTCTTCCCTTTTGATGTCATCTGGAAAGAGATATAGCTCATAGTGTGCAGCTGGAGGGGACACTGTTTCTAGGCAGACAGTGTGATCACCTGTTACCTATAACTTTCAAAAGCATACTTCAAGAGGATGTACACCTTGCTGCAAAGATACATTTTAATATCTGGCTTACTAATTTACAGTATTAGTATTCACCAATTTTTGCTTTTTTAGTTCAGAATTGTATATTTTTCTAATAGAAAGTCAAACTGGCATAAACTACTAGTATGGATATTTTATACTAGCACATCCATAGTTAGATATCTAGTACAAGCAGTTCAGGTTAATACCCAATGCTAGTGTAAATACATGGAACCTATTAATAACACTTATGTGAAAGCCACCACTTCCAGATTTCAAGCAGAGATATCTTGTATTGGGTTGACTCTTTTGAGCCATCATAGCCAAGATACCTACAGCTACGTCAAGAATTGGAGCATTATCTGCTTTTCTGGTCTTGATGGCTGGTCTAGGATTGGTACATTTCCTATGAGAGAATCTTTTCAAATCTATCTAAAAGTGCTGAGAAAGCCATTCCTTCTCCCACTGGTAATGAGGACATCCAGTTGCACAGTATTTTCATCTTCCCTGGACCATTTCTCTGCTCCACAAACAGTGGTCAGTGGAAAACCTGTCCAGGAGACCGGCCCATACAGAAAGATGCTTACATCTCTGGATCTGTTCTAGCTCCAGGCCTCTCAGCCTCGTTAGGTAATAAATCCTTTCTTAAGTTAAAAGATAGACATTTCCCAGAAGCTTATTTAACAAGCCAGTTTAGCTGAATCAGTGAGACCCAGGTTCAGTAAAGAGAGCCTGTAAAACAAAACAGAAGAAAACAAAACATCATGTGCGCGCAAAGGTGGAGAGTGAATGAAGAAGAGAGCCAATATTGACCTCCATAAACATATGTAACCATGTGACTGTATCCACACTTACAAATGAATACACACATGTACATGCTTACATACACACAATTAAGTGGAATGTTGTAGAAATAAGCTCTTATTTTAAAATATTTTCATTACAGCAAATTGCATAACTTTGTTTTATTAGTAAATATTACTGTTATTCTTATACTTTGTCTAATTTGTCATTTCGGCTTTCTCATAGGGAAGTATGCACAGGTAAAATTGTATCAGGTGTATACATCATAAACTTTCAGGGACGTTAAGTTGATTGTGAACTTTTGCATTTGGTGACACACTACTGCTGACTGGAAGACTCAAATAGCAGACACCCATTGTCTCAAAATTCTAGCAGCTAGAAATTTGAGAACCTGATGTTGGCAGGGTTGATTTCTTATGAGACATCTCTCTTTTGCCTCTAGATGACCATTTTCCCCATCTTTTAAATGAAAATTTTCCAAGGGTCTATGTCCAGCTTCCCTTTATTTGGATGCCAAGCATATTGAATTAGAACCTGTTCATGTGACTTCATTTTAACTTATTTCTTCTAAGGTCCTGTTTCCAAAGAGTCATGTTTTCGAGGCAGCAAGTCTTGGAATGAGGTACTTACTCAGTCTCGTGATTTCAATACATGACTGTAAGGCAGTGATACAATTTATCCCATTACAGTTTTCATAATGACATTAAAAATCAGGCATAACTGAAAGGGGGGAAAATATGGGCAATATTGTCTTGGGACCATCTATTGTGACACTTCATATGCTGAGACCATTATCTCCATGTATAGAAATGTCTGTCTTCTACCTATCCTAAGCCCTTGAGGACTGGGAGGGAAGCTCAGTGGCAGAACATGTACTTAGAATACATGAAACTCTGGGTTCAATGTCAAGGATATGAATAAATAAATAAACAAACAAATAAAAGAACTCACTTTGGCCCATAGCCTGATCCTTTTATCTGCCATTTCCAGCACATAAGAACTAAGTATTATCCAGTCACATATGCCCTGGGACATGGAAGTATATCAGGCTCTGGGACATGGGTGATTTCTTTTCTCCTCTTACCTGCTTTGATTATTGTTGCCAGAAAATAGATGATAGATAGATAGATAGATAGGTAGATAGATAGATAGATAGATAAAACAGATAGATAATAAATGAATAAATGATGGGTAGATATAGATAGATGATAGATCATAGATAAATGATAGATATCTAATAATGAATATAGTGTATTGACATTCTGTGTCATCACAAATATTAATAAATAATTAAGATGTGCTAATCAGTTATTTGAATCTTTGAATAGTGTCTATCCTCAAATGTCACTCTGCTAACTATGACATGATTTGAAGCTGGGAGAGCATTTACCTTTTCTGAACTTCTGTATACCTCAATGTTCATGCTGCTAAAGTAAGGAGAACTCTCTGTGCCTGAGAAGAAAGGCTGGGGTGACAGTAGTAGGTACAATATAGAGGTACAACCTACACACACATAACAAATCACATAAGAAATCACATAACAGAGAGGATTACTTACCCAGAGAGCAGAGCTTTCAGTGTCAACACTGATATCATGGTTCCCTGTCATTTTAAATGACCTGCAGGTAGCATAAGAAAACTGAGCCTGATTTAAATTGAACAAATAATCTCATCTGGCTTCCTGATTCTTAAAACAACTAAGTCATCTTACATTTTGTTTGTCTGCTCATCTAGAAAATTGCTGTTAGCACTTGTGACACAACAAATTGAGTGACCTCAGGTAGTTCCATCTGGAGACTTAAAAGCTTGATATTGGCAGAAGGGAATGTATTAGCACCAAATGCCAGTGAGACAAGGTCATTTCCTAAGCAGACTCCAAGACAAGTGCTCACAAGCCTGTATGTTGTCTGTATGAAACTTTGAGGAGTTTCAGCAGAAAATACCCTGAAATCCATTCGCCACCAGAAACATCAATTATATGAATTTCTAAAACAGGTCAGAAATGGAGAAAATAGGACCTAACCCCAAAGGGCTGTTCAGATGGAGATAGCTGGGAAGTAATTGTACTAAGGTACCCGCTGTGTCAACTGATTATTTGCTCTCCTTGCAGTTGAGGTTTACAAAGAAGGCACTGGTGATGTCTGTTTCTTGTGTACTTCTAGTACTGAAATTGAGGTTGTCATGTTAGGCAAAGACATTTAAGCTCAAATTTTACAATGATTACTACCAGCCTGAAAAAAGGATTGGGTAGAACCTTGGGTCTAAATGGCAGGAAATCAGAGATGAACAACAAAGGCGTTTTTACCAACAATGCATGAGTTCAGATCCTGATGTAGAAGCTATTGGCCTGGCCCTGTGAGTGGGTCATCCAGATACACAGGTTGGGTAACAGAACATGGCCATGTGGGCCATCTTTTGAGCACCAATCCCTGGGCTAGATTTCTGGTGGCAGTAGGTGACTATGTTCAGTGGAATAAGATGTTTGCAGCATGTGTGGTGGGCTATAAATAAGCCCTAGGAGACCAGTTAGGATGGCAGGTCACATATACATTGAATCCTGAGCAAGGGATAGAAAGAAGAGTGACAGTTTGGCATCAGGCAAGGTAGAAAAGGCTGCATCAACAGGATGGTCAATCTCAGTGGTTACCTTGATGATGCTGAACCATTGGGAGTCAGGGCTCTGATCATGTTTCTGGAGGATTATCTTAATTAGGTTAATTGAAGTAGAGGAATCATGCTCTGTGGATGACACCAATTCCTGACTCCAATCCTAGCCTATACAGAGAAAAAAACACCTGAGCAATAGTGCATATATGTCATTCTTTATTTTCTGACTGTAGATGTAATGCAATCAGCTGTGCTAGCTTCTGTTACCATGATTTCCCCACCATGATGGACTGTACCACTGATCTGCAAATCAGTATAAACTCTTTCTAACTTAAGTTGATCTTCTTCAGGGTATTTTATCCCAACACAAAAGTAACTAGGACCATCAATGAGTGAGTCAAGAAGCATGGAAACCGCTGAGCAGATTGAGCAATACCAGTGTTGTTGAGAATCAGCCTGGTATTGAAGGGCAAAGGGTGCTGAAACAAGGGTATGATGTGGGGGGTTGAGGATGCTGCTGTATCACAGATATGACTTCTTCACAAGGCAAGTCAACAGTGAGAGCAAGACATTCAGAGCACTTCTGATGACCACACAAAACTTGCTCCAGAGCTGCAAGTGTTAATGTCCATTGCTGTTAGATCTCACTTCTTAAAGGTTCCACCATCAAGGCATCATTTGGGACTGAATTTAACTGAATGAAATCACTTGTTAACTATTTTGTGCTTAGAGAAAAGGCAATAACCAAATTAAAGAAATGCTATTCATATATATATATATATATATATATATATATATATATACACCTACACACACATATAAGTGTGTGAATATGTTTGCTCAGTTACAAGTATTTAAATGGGGACATTGAGCACTCTTTCCTCAAGGATCAGGGAATTTAAATTTAAAAATAAGAACATTAAAATAGTACGAAAAGCATGAAGAAGTGAGTGAAAATTCACAAGTCTTTTAGGCTCTTCGTTTTTGCCTCCTCCTGAAAAACTCATAAACAACTCTATCTGGAATATGTTAAGAAATTATGTATAGCCCCCTTCCCCTCCATTCTGCCGCCCGGGACCAGTGCGCACGCGCGGTCCAGCCGGGCCTCACCGCGCCGCGACCCAGGCCAAATAATTCAGTTTAGTGAAAAATGCACAGAAATTAAAAGAAGATCGTAAGAGTTAAAACGACAATGCCAAAGTCAAAGTGCAAATCCATGAGAAACAACACTCAAGTAAACAAATCTCCCACTGAAGGAATTAATCCCATAATGTTAGACTCCAACCAGAACAAACCCATGGAAAATGGCCAAGAAAGACTGACCCAGGATAACGACTTTCAAAATATGATCATTACCATGTTCAATACTATGAAAGAGGAAATCCGGGAGGAATTAAATAATCGAATCAATCACTTTGAGGAGGAACACAACAGACACATGGAGGAGTTGAGAAAAACAATGCAAGAATCAAAAACTGGCATAGAGCAGTTAAAGCAGACTCAAGCAGAGTTTAAAACTGAGGTAAAAGACAAGTTATCTTCAAACCAGAACTCCACAGAGAGTCTTATCAACAGAACTAACAAAGCAGAAAACAGAATTTCAGATCTTGAAGATAAAGTGGGAGTACTAACCAGCTCAATGGAAGAGATTGTTAAAGCCAAAAAGATACTTGAGAGAAATATCCAGGAGATATGGGACACCCTGAAGAAGCCCGACATGCGTATTCATGGAATACCAGAGCAAGAATCTCAAAATACCACCCCTGAGGAAATTTTTCAAACGATCATCAAGGAAAACTTTCCTCATCTAAAAAAAAAAAGAGGCCCATCCATATACAAGAGGCATTCTGCACCCCAAACAGATATGACCAAAACAGAAGCTCACCACTGCAAATAATAGTCAAAACACTCCATATTCAAGATAAAGAACTGGTGCTGAGAGCTTCAAGGGAGAAAAAACAAGTCACTTTCAAAGGTAAACCTAGTAAAATAACAAATGACTTCTCAATGGAAACAGTAAAAGCAAGAAGAGCTTGGAGAGACATACTTCAAGTATTGAATGAGCAAAAATGTCAACCCAGGCTGATTTACTCTGCAAAACTATCAGTCATGATCGAGGGAGAAAGAAAAATCTTCCAGCACAAAGACAACTTTAAGGGATACATGGCCACCAAACCAGGCCTTCAAAAACTGCTAGAAATGATACTCAAGCGTGAAGAAAAAAACAGGCATATCCAGGAGAACAGAAGGCAAGTATAACACCATTAAAAGCAAAGCAATATACTTATAAAAACTACTAAACAATAAATGTCTGGAATCAAAAATAGTTTCACCATTATAACACTAAATGTTAATGGAATTAACTCACCGATCAAGAGACGCAGATTACAAATTTGGATTAAAAATCGCGATCCATCAATCTGCTGCCTGCAGGAAACCCATCTCACCACAAAAGATAGGCATGCCCTAAAAATAAAAGGCTGGCCAATAATTCTACAAGCTAATGGAAGCAGAAAACAGGCAGGGGTAGCCATTATGATATCAGACAAAGTGGACTTCAAACCAAAGAAAATTATAAGAGACACGGATGGATACTACATTTTAGTCACAGGTACAATTCACCAGGAAGACTTCACAATACTGAACATATATGTGCCCAATACGGGCCCCTCCACATTCATTAAGAAAACCCTACACCACCTAAAGCAAGAAGTCAACCCCCAAACCATAATTCTTGGGGACTTCAACACTGCCCTCTCAACATAGGATAGATCAACAGGTCAAAAACTTAACAGAGACACTTTGGACCTTAATCAAACCCTTAAAGAAATGGACCTTACAGATCTCTATCGAACTTTTCACCCACGCACCAAAGAATACACATTTTTCTCAGCAGCACACGGAACTTTCTCCAAAATAGATCACATACTGGGCCACAAAACGAATCTACACATATACAAAAAAGTTGAAATTCTAACCTGTGCCCTGTCAGACCACCATGGCCTAAAGCTGGACATCCACAACACAACAAACAAGAGAAAATACACTAACTCCTGGAAACTTAACACTATGATGCTGAATGAGAACTGGATTCAGGAAGAAATTAAAAAGGAAATTCAAGATTTCCTGAAAGTGAATGATAATGAAAATACAATGTACCAAAATCTCTGGGACACAATGAAAGCTCTTCTAGGAGGTAAGTTCATAGCTCTTAATGCCTACATCAAAAAAATGGAAACATCAGAAATAAACAACTTAACAATGCAGCTTAAAGCTTTAGAGAAACTAGAGCAATCTGATCCCAAAAGTAGTAGAAGAGAGGAGATTAGCAAAATAAGGGGAGAAATATCTGAAATCGAGATTAAGAAAACGATAGAAAAAACCAACCAGTCAAAAAGCTGGTTCTTTGAAAAAATCAATAAGATCGATACACCCCTAGCTAAATTAACCAAAAGCAAGAGAGAGAAAACCCAAATTAACAAAATCAGAAATGAACATGGAGTTAGCACTACTGATACCCAAGAAATCCAGAGAATTATAACATCATATTTCAAAAGATTATTCTCTGTGAAGTTTGACAACACAAAAGAGATGGATGAATTTCTAAGTAAACACAACTTACCTAAATTGAATCAGGAAGTTGTGAATTATTTAAATAGTCCTATAACATACAAGGAAATTGAGGAAGTAATCTTGAATCTTCCCACCAAAAAATGTCCTGGACCAGATGGATTCAGCACAGAGTTCTACCAGACATTTAAGGAATTAACAACACCAATACTCCTTAAACTGTTCCATCAAATAGCAAAGGAAGGAACACTACCAAATTCCTTCTATGAAGCTAATATCGTTTTAATCCCAAAACCTAGTAAAGACTCACTTAAAAAAGAAAACTATAGGCCCATCTCTCTGATGAACACAGACACAAAGATTCTCAACAAAGTCTTAGCAAATCGGATTCAAAAACATATTAAAAAGATCATTCACGGGGACCAAGTAGGCTTTATACCAGGCACACAAGGTTGGTTCAACATATGCAAATCAATAAATGTAATTCATCATGTAAACGAGTCCAAAGTCCAAGACCACATGATATTCTCGATAGATGCAGAAAAAGCTTTTGACAAGATCCAACAGCCTTTTATGATCAAAACACTAGAGACAGTAGGAATGGAAGGAACCTTTATCAATATAATAAAAGCTGTATACAACAAGCCCACAGCAAGGATTATGCCCAATGGGGAACAATTGGAAGCATTCCCACTTCCATCAGGAACGAGACAAGGCTGTCCACTCTCACCACTTCTATTCAATATTGTACTTGAAGTCTTAGCCGAAGCGATAAGACAAGAAAAGGACATAAGAGGGATTCAAATCGGCAAGGAAGAAGTCAAGCTATCCCTATTTGCAGATGACATGATCTTATACCTGAGTGATCCCAAAAATTCCACCAGGAAGCTCCTGGAACTAATTGAGAAGTTCATCAGGGTGGTAGGATACAAAATAAATGTGCAGAAATCAGAGGCCTTCCTATATGCCCAGAATGAAAGAAGTGAAAAAGCCTTGAGAGAAACAATCCCATTTACTATAGCCCCTAAAAAAATGAAATACCTTGGTATAAACCTAACCAAGGAGGTAAAAGACCTTTACAATGAAAACTTTAAAACCCTAAAGAAAGAAATAGCAGAAGACACCAGAAGGTGGAAAGACCTCCCTTGTTCCTGGATTGGCAGAATCAACATCGTAAAAATAACCATCCTACCAAAGGCAATATACAGATTCAATGCTATACCAATCAAAATCCCAAAGCAATTCTTCAAAGAAGTTGATCAAACAATCTCAAAGTTCATATGGAGGCACAAAAGACCTAGGATAGCAAAGACAATCCTGAGTAACAAAAACACTGCTGGAGGTATTACCATACCAAACCTAAGTCTATACTACAAATCCATAGTTATAAAGACAGCCTGGTACTGGCTCCAAAATAGACACACAGATCAATGGATAAGGATTGAAGACCCAGATATAAGCCCACAAAGTTACAGCCATTTGGTCTTTGACAAAGGGGCCCAAAGAATCCAATGGAAAAAGAACAGCATCTTCAGCAAATGGTGCTGGCAAAACTGGATCTCCACATGCAGAAGATTAAAGCTGGACCCGTACTTGTCACCATGTACAAGACTTAATTCCAAATGGATCAAGGACCTTGATATAAGGCCAGAGACTATAAAAACCATAGATGAAAGGAAGGCAAACTCCCTCAAGCTGATTGGGCTAGGCCAATATTTCCTAAAAGACATCCAATGGCACAGTCACTGCTACCAACTCTCAACAGTTGGGATCTTGTGAAATTAAAGAGCTTCTGTTCAGATAAAGAGATTGTAACACGAGCTCAAAGGCAACCCACAGAATGGGAGAAAATCTTCACTAACCACACATCTGATAGAGCTCTGCTGTCCAGAGTGCACAAAGAAATTAGAAAACTAAATACCAAGGAAACCAATGGCCCAATTAAAAAATGGGCCTTGGAACTTAAAAGAAACTTTACCAGGGATGAAATTAAAATGTCTAACAAATATCTTAAAAAATGCTCCACTTCCTTAGCCATCAGGGAAATGCAAATCAAAACTTCCCTGAGATATCATCTCACCCCGGTCAGGATGGCAAAAATCCACAATAGAAACACCACCAAATGCTGGAGAGGATGTGGAGAGAGGGGAACTCTCCTATATTGCTGGTGGGAATGCAGGCTCATACAGCCACTCTGGCGAGCTGTCTGGAGATTCTTAAAGAAATTAAAGATTGAAATGCCATATGACCCTGCTATTCCACTTTTGGGAATAACCCCCCATACAGCAGAGGTTCACCTCGATAGCACAAGCACGACCATGTTCATAGCAGCACTGTTTACAATAGCAAAGTCATGGAATCATCGCAAATGTCCAACAGTTGACGAGTGGATAAGGAAATCGTGGTACATCTATACAATGGAGTACTACTCAGCCATCAAAAATGATGAATTAGGGCTGGAGAGATGGCTCAGGGGTTAAGCCTCTGCCTTGCAGGCGGAAGGTCCTGAGTTCGGATCCCAGATCCCACGTATAGACGCCAGGCGGAAGCGGGGGCGGCCTGCGTTTCTGGCCCTGGTAGGGTGGAGCCTGTGATTCCCGGGGCGGAGAAAGTGGAGGCGTCCATGGTGGTTCCCGATTTCGTCCGTGGTTCTACACACATAGAGACACGCGCGCAACACATACATACGCACACACGCGCAACTGAATAAATAAAAATTAAAAAAAATGATGAATTACTGGAATTTGCTGGGAAATGGATGTCATTAGAAACAATTATATTAAGTGAAGTATCCCAAACCCAGAAAGTTAAGCACCATATGTACTCCCTAATAGGTGGCTCCTAGTACCAAACCCACCCAGCCCACCTAGAGACAGTAATTGCAAGGATTATGAACAGGAGGGATGGGGTAGGAGGGCCACACCAGAAACAAGGAGAGAAGAGACCATGTTACAGCAGAGAAAATAGGCCTCCATCAAGGACTCAAATAAGTAATGAGACATCTGATTAAGTTCACAGACTTTCGTTCCTGATCATTTACTACTGAGGGGGTATGATCTCACCAGAAGAGGAGGGCATATAGTCTGGCAGATAAAAAGTAACCATTTTGCAAATGGGTGATAGACCCCTCCCTCACTGTGGTTTCCCACTTTTATTACATCTACCTTTGAATGTGCTTTTATCACAAGACTCTAGTTTAACAGCTTTTTGTCTCTGGCCAGGGGGTAACATACAATGCCTACCAGGATGGAGTGAAGGGCATTGCAGGAGCAGAAAAACTGCAAAAGAAAATCAACAAACCACAATCCAGAACTTCAGAGACTTTATATAAACCACCTAGAACTAGGCCAGCTTAGTCTCTCCCCATCCTGAAGCTCAGGGAAATTTTCGGAAGAGGGGGTGGTAAGAGTGTAAGAGCAAAAGGATGGGAGGAGCAATGATATGTAAGATACTCCATACAAGTTAGGGCCGAAGCAATCATAATTGGACTTTGCATGCCCTGCGCATTGTCCAACACACTGTTGACCTCACAAAGTCTAGCATCTGCTAAAGGCTCCAAGATCCTTGGAGGCAAGGGATTGGCAGCCACAGCAGTGTTCCTATACCTAAGGGGAACACGGGAAAGGGTTCAGGGAAAGGCCACTGGGTCCTTGTACGTCATCAGAGAAGGAGGGCCCAGAGGAAAATCGGGCATGCACAAGAAAAGACTCTCTGGGATTTGGGGCGGGAGGCACTGGGGGATGGGGAGGGAGGGGGTGGGGAGGGAGAGCAGGGGGTACGGGGGGAGGAGGAGGGAGGGAGGGAACTGGTGTACCTATTAAGTTTGTATGAACTGAAATAATAATAAAAATGTATTAATAAAAAAGGAAAAAAACAAAAATAACATTAGGAAAATAGAAATAAGACATAGATCCCATAAAAAAAGAAATTATGTGTATATATATATTCATTATAAAGATATAAACCATTTTATGATTTATACATACATACATATAGTTATTTTATATGCAAGTGGCAAAGTTAATGTAATATTTTGCAACTTAAAAAAATTTTGACAATATATGGTGAGTATAACTCTGATGAATAAATATATGCTGTTTTACTGCTTTGCTTTTTTATAAATTTATTTATTTAGTGTGTGTGTGTGTGTGTGCATCAGAGAGCAATGTATGTCCCTGTGGAAGATCAAGGGTGACTCTGAGAATCATCCTGGATTGCTTCTACCTCCTACAGAGCTGGAAGTACAGAAATGCTGCCATTTCTGCATGGCATTTTTACCTGGTACACGGGATTTGAACTCAGGACCTTCTGCTTATGAGACAGTCTTAACTCCTAAGCCATCTCTCCAGTCCACATTGCTATTTTTTAAGGATACATACTAGAATGCTTATCAAAGCTCTTTAATCTATGTTATATTGGGGAAAGTATAAAATGACAATAAAATATTAGAATGGATATTGTTACTTTGTTCATAATATTTAAGTAATTGTCATAAGCATAAAGTTACAAAATAGAATTCAGCAAAGAAGAACCCTTGCACCTTGACCTCATTTTCCCCTTGCATTCTCTCCTTGTTAGGAAAGTTGGTTACAAAGTCCATAATATACTGAGTTCTGAAAGAGAATGAAATAAAGACCTTGCAACATCACCTTGTATGGCCAAACTAAAGCAAATATGACCCACATTTGGGGAACATGTTACTATGTTGTCTCATCGTTAGTGAATCAATAGATGCCTGATTTTCTACCACTATCCTCTCGTAGAGTTTTCTCCTATGCTGCGGAACCCAGAATAGCAAGGTCAATTAGAGCTCTGGGGTTGGGATGTGTAAAGGTCTCTTGAGGAACACAACATGAGGGGCAGTCCTGATGGAGCCTTAAGGAGCTCTGAAGCATCACTTGTCTTTAGCTGCTGAACAAAACAAGCTTCTATCCTCAAAGCTCTGAAAAACAGGGCCGAGTATAAGTTGCTTCAATTTCCATTTAACGTGTGCATCTTAAGATCAACTCATGGAATATTTATGGGTCTTGACCAGCAGCTTGGACAGGCAAACCAGTCAGTAAAACTATGTGGTAGACCACATAGTATGTAGCAGACAAGGCTGATCCTTGACCAAGACTTTTGCAAAGACATGACTATTAACGGTAAGTATTTTGTAAATTGTCAACATGTGACGATGTATTTCCATACTTAGATATAATTGCTGAATTTTTTTCTCCAGGTAGAGGACTTGAAGAGTAGATTTATT
This sequence comes from Typhlomys cinereus, assembly GCA_023101885.1. Taxonomy (NCBI): domain Eukaryota; kingdom Metazoa; phylum Chordata; class Mammalia; order Rodentia; family Platacanthomyidae; genus Typhlomys; species Typhlomys cinereus. The sequence continues at coordinate 2,959,444 of JALPQD010000183.1, read as the reverse complement.
TAGAGAAATCTTTTCCATGTGAATATTTTTCTTCTGGAGAATTGAGTGTCAAATGAGCCTAATGGAACTCCATTAGGGACACAAAACATTGAGAAAATAGAAGACTCAGGCTGGAGAAAGGATTTGGGATTAAGGCTTTACCAATGTAAGTAGTAGCACCAGCCCCATTCTGTAAGTGCTATCTGTCTGGTGTATGATGCATTAATTCATCCTTTTAGAGAGATCTAAAGGAACAGGAGAGTGGTTCATGTTAATAGACTTGAAGGGGAGTGCATCATCTAGATGGCATTTTGCTCAGGTAGGCTGTGGGTACTTTTTATTGCAGTTGGTTCATTTATATTTTAAGCATCTATGAGACTACAGTGAAATGAGCTGCCTCTTAATCATTACTGTGGAGAATGAATAAATACATGCATTTATCTTGCACACAGTAATTGGCTGTGAAGCATTTTGTGATTCCTTCATTAGGGTGATGATATCCAAAAATAGATGCCAAGTATGTTTATTGGAAACTAATACACCTACCTGAGGTATAAAACTTCCTGTAAATGCAGGCATTTACCGAGAGGTTGGGATGAAGAGGCGAGTGAGTGTGTGCATGCATATGAGGTTTGGAGGGAGAAGCTGGGAGGAAGCAGGCAAGGGCTATTTTATTTTTCCCACAGTCTTGGGGCTTAAGATGTGGAGTCACCCTGAATGATGAACTCCTTGAGGTCTTAAGTGTCTTAGGTGTCTCCTTAAGAGTGGGTTCAAAGTAGATCTAGTAGATCCATCACCAGCATCACCTGCCATATAAAAAGTGCTGCAACACTTCCCACTTCTGGTACAGCCACAGAACTGTGTACTCAGAGCTCTGATTTGCAGCCTGGTAAGCTTACTAGAGGTGAAAAATTTGGCTTCGTATATTCTACTTCCTACCCTCGTTGACATTAACTCATGACTGAAAAGCAAAAGAGAGGCGAGGACAGACCAGATCCTAATAACCAATATGAGGGCATGTTCCCAGTGAACTAAAGAAACCCTATTACACTTCACTTCTTACAGCTTCCATCATCACAGCATCACTTTTGAGACCAAAGTTTTAAACGTGAACCCTTGAGGAAACTTGATGTCCTCCTGGTGTTTCCAGTCTGCAGCTCATGGTTCCCATGTGACTCAGGGTAGGGATGAATGTGACCAAAGATAAAATTGTGAACTTACATAAGATAGATTTGGGGATTTTTTTTGTAACTTGATTGCACAATTCTCCAAGTGTGATATGTTGTATCACAGTATCAAAAGTCTGGCTGCACCTGATTCTAAACCATAGAAGAATCATCTATAAATACAGGATACTACCAAAATATAATGGCCAGCACATTGACACTGATATTATTCACTGACAAAGTTTAACTTCCTGGTTTACATGCACTTATTTGTTCACATTTAAGTGTACAGTTAATTCTGTGCAGCTCTATGACATGTTGCTTCATGGACCCACTAACCCAGTCAAGCTACAGAACAATTTCATCATTTTGTCCTTTTTTGCAACTATGATGTCTCTTCCACACTGGCCTTCTGTTTTTAATCTTGGCAGACACTAATCTGTTGGAGCAATTGTAAATAACCATTGTGCTTTAAGTTTTGTTTCCTCCATACTGTTTTTAGTATGGAGCAATATAATTGATACTATTGATTTGATAAACTGACTAATTAGTTCTGGAAATTTATTTCTGTATATCATTTATAGTATTCATACGAAAACAATCATGTCATCTGAACTTATCTGGATTTGATTAAACATGATCTTCATATACTCCAATAGCCATTAGGTACTTCCCTCAAGTACAGTGGGGACATAAAACCCAGATCAGTGTTTCGTTGATTGTTCTTCAGCTTCCCATGATGTGGAAGACATTTCTGTTTTGCAGTCTAGTCCCCAGATGTCTACTCTGTTAGGGTCTGTTCTTTTGTCTCCTCTTCCTCACTCCTTCTTTCTCTCTCTGTCTCTGTCTCCTGTTTCTCTCTGTATGTCTCCCTCCCTCTCTCTTTATCTATCTGTCTCTCCCTCCAAGTTTCTCATTCTCCTATCCTCTTTTCCACCATGTTCCAGTCTTCCATGTCTCCTGTGCACTTGAGATCAAATATCTCAGGAGAGCATTCATGACATATGTGGTATAATCAGCTTTAGGAGCATTACACGAGTCTGAAGGATTCTTAAAATTTTGATTGGTTCCTCCTTATCTCCCTAAGTCTTGCTGACTTCTGACAAACTTTTTGCTCTTTTCAACAAAGATGAAAGCACCTAAGTCCCTTTGCTAAGGTTAAAGGACTTACCTGGAGTGCAATGTGTTTAGACAACTGAAATTTCAAGGTATAAGTATCCTTATGATGACCTGGGACAAGTTTTCCTAATTATTTTATTGTGAGTGTCTTGTAACCTTTTACCCCATTGTGAGTGGCAGAACTACCACTACTCACAATAGACTTAGGGAAAATGTCACAGCATGATTTTGCCTCTAATTCTGTGTTGCAGTTCCCCTGCATGGTTGATGATAAATGACCATCAAATGGCTTAAGGGAAACAAGGGGTTTATTTTTTTTTTTTTACTAATAGTCCAGTTACAGTCTGTCTAGCTTGATGGGAGAGCATGCACCAACACCAGGGTTGAAGGAACTGGCCACACCATCTCTTCATGATGGCTAAGAGAGGAACAATCCTTACTTGCCAGACGAGCATGTTACCTAAGTGTACACAAAGATGCCACTCTCTGAATCAGCTGTCTGTATTTTATACCAGGACCTAATCCTATCCACCATGGGCTGAGCCTTCCTAATCAACTAGCTAATCTCCTGCAGGTTTGCTCTGGGACAAACTCAACCAAACTCAACAAATGTGCCCAGAGCTCAAACCATCAACTGCCAAATTGATACCTGTGCCTAGCTATGACATCCTATGTGCTATCTCCAAAGTTTTCTTCGCAGGAAAAATATATTTGTCTTTATCTCACAGTGAAATCTTAGTTATCCCAACAAGCACATAGTTTCACTTCTCACATTCAGTGCTGGAATTTGAAACAAGGTTAGAACTTCATTTAAACATTATACATATTCTCTTCTTTACCTGTGAGGATGAGGATAAAATGATGGTTGGTATGCTTTGTATCACAGCTTAGCCTGTTCAGATGGTGTTCTGAACACTGGAGATATTGCTAGGCATAAAGTTTGTGTGGTAGCAACTGAACAAAAGCAATTCCATTGTGATGCTCGTGTCAATGTACAAACATAGTCAGAACTTGCATAGGATCACCTTGTTGGGAACTAAAGCTAGAAAGTGTAGACAAAAAGACCGAACTATTTTTCTTCATTTGCATACAGTCTCTGCCCAGATAACATCTTTGACTGCACCAATCATAGCTAATTTAAAATCATTTTGAACCATAATCAGGTCAAGCACAGTCCTAACAGAATACAGTTTGTTTCAATTATGTTTCTGTTTTAGTTCAAATATCTATTTTCGAAACAATTATTACTGTCTTGATTATTGTAGTAAGCTCTATCTACGGTTAGCATCCAAAGATGTAACAAAGCATGTATCAAAACCTCTGAGAAAAAGTACATCTGTATTGAACACACACAGACTATCTGTTATCATCATTCCCAAACAGTGCAGCATAGCAACCATCTTCCCAGAATTGTCTCATATTAGGTGTTTTGAGTAGTGTGTGTGTGCGTGTATATGTTTGTGTGTATGCGTGTGTGTGTGTGTGTGTGTGTGTGTGTGTGTGTGTGTGTTGCTAAGGATTCAGGACTTAGTGCATGCTAGGCAAATATTCTATCATTGAGCTATATATCCTCGTGTGTAGAGATGATTTCAAATACAGGAGGATTTATCTGGATTATATCAAAATTCTATTTCTGTTGAATGAAACATTGGGAATGCATGGATTTTGGTATCCATGGGGAATCCTTCAGACCACAAGTGTGATTGCATTATTATTAATATTGCTAAACAATTTCACTATTATCACATTTAACTTCCCTTTCTAACATGTACCCAAGCTGTTATCTACCTTGAAATTGGTGAGTGCCAAACTAACTTCATTTTTTCAGTATTAGGGATTGAACCCAATGGATAGTACATGCTAGGCAAACATCCTACAATTAAGCCATGTCCCCAGGTTTCCTTTCACTTTTGATTTTGAAACAGAGTTTCACTGAATGGCCCATGCTAATTAAACTCACTCTGTTGTCCGTGCCTCATCTTCTGGGATCATGGGACTGTCCCATCTGGCCTGGCTTCAATGAACTATGTGCAAAGTATTTGCTTTCATTCCCTGAAGTCAATTGTTTTTTTCAACCACACTGACATGATGTAGCTATGTGACCAGAAAACTGTGAGCATAAGTAACTCCTGCTCTTCCAAGCAAAAGGAGTCAACTTTCCCTTTACAATTGGCCTTGAACCTTGAAAAATTCCAGTGTGTACTTACTGTAACTGCATTCCAGAGTGAGGAAGATAAATGCAAGCAGCAGAGGTGACAGTAGCACTGGTTCAAACCCACAGGGTTGGGAGGGTATCTGTAATTTCCCCAGCTCTTAACCTGGCATTGCAAGAGTGCCAAACTTCTATAATTATTAAGTGCATTGCATAGATACATTTCTTAAACATATGACACATGGCTCCTCATGTATGACTAGGGGCCAGGTGATTAAATACAAACCTGGTGACCTAAATTCAATCCCTGAAGTCCACAGGATGGAAGGACAGAAGGAGATGTAAAAGTTTTCTCTGACCTCCACTCATGTGCCAGGACTCTCTGTCTCTCTCTGTCTCTTTCTCTGTCTCTCTCTCTCTCTCTCTCTCTCTCTCTCTCTCTCTCTCTCTCTGTCTTTGTCTCTCTCTCTCTCTCTCTCTCTCTCTCTCTCTCTCTCTCTCTCTCTCTCTCCCTCTCTCTCCCCTCTCTCTCCCTCTCTCATCTCATCTCAGTGACTTACCCACTGATAAGCCATCCATTCTCCAGCAAGTATCCAGGCACTCCAATGAAACCCAGTGGGTCACACATGCAAAAAGATGTGAAAGTAGAAGGGAGGCTTGTTAGAAGGGAGAAAGTATGAAGTGGGATAGGAAGTAGGTAGGGATGGGGTTGAATAAATAAGAGTGAAAGCACAAAAAATTCACAGTATTTATATATGAAAGTGTCAGAGAATAAAAATAATTTAAAAAATTAAAAAGTATGATACAACCTTCTGAAGTTTCTATAGGGCTTTTTGAGGCTATAGTAAAATTAAAAATATGTACACATCTTAGTTTTGTTGATTAAATTGTTAATCAACAAAACTAAGATGTGTAAAATCTTTTAATTTTATTTTTATGATTTCATAAAACTGTGATAATATTTGCCTCCTGATTACTCTCTTTATTCTCTCGTCTACTCCTTCTGCCTCTGTTCTCCATAATTAGTCTCTCTTCTGCCTTTACGTCTTATTTTGTGCAGGTCTGATGGAAGTAGCCACAGCCGCTGTGTGTTCATGATGGTGACAGCCAGGTTGCTTCAGGAAGATAGAGTTGTCCAACTCTTAAAACCCTACCACCCCCTTTTTGGTGATTTCTGCTTCTCCAAGGATGTTCCTTGGCCTTGGAAGAAATTATATAGATGTTCCATTTAGGGGTGAACACTCAACAGTCTCTTCTCCATAGCACTTCAACCAGTTATAAACCTCTTCATGAACTGTCACCCACTGACTAAGGAAGAATATTTGTTCTGGGCTCAGAGCTGCACTGACCTACTGGTAGAACTGTGAATGCTGAGGAAGCAGTTTGACTGCACATCTTTTTAACAAAACATCAGTAGTACATTCTCTTAGGATCTTTGATGTCCCCAGCCAAATGCTTTTGACCTCATTTGATGAAATAGGTATGTATTCCCCACAGTGGAAGTGGTCTCACATCCAATGGGAAAATCATGGCTACCTGCTGAACATAACGCAGTTCTTGCAGCAGTGGACATATCTTGCTTGATAGGTTGGTATAGTAGCATGCAGAAGTGACTGTTGGAAACAACTTTCAATACTTTTACTCCTCCAAACTCCAGATTGTCTGCATAATACTTTCTGGCTTGTTCTAGCTTGATTTTCATTGTGTCCTTTATTCAATATATATGATATATTTGGTCTGATCATGTAGATCTGGTTCATTATCAAAATTAATGACATTGCTTTGGGAGGTTTTTGGTCTCCCTGACCAACACTCACAGAGAGGTATTCCACCAGGCACTAGGGTTTTGTTTAAAAGTTATGTTTTCTGGGATTAGTATTATCAACTCACACAGAGCCCCACATATTTTAATTAGTTTATGCAGTAGTAGGTTCCAATAAAGTTTTTCCATGCATCCTTAAGTTTTGGTTGACTTACATCCAATGTCCTTCCCCTGGTCCACATATCCATTTAGAACTTTCTGCCCTTAGAATTTGCACACTATATTTTCACATCACATTTCCTTTGCTGTCCTTCATGAAGACTTCCACCCTGCCATGGCTATTTTTGCTCCCTGGCCTCTACCTTTACAGGTACTTACAAGCCTAATTTGTGTGTGTGTGTGTGTGTGTGTGTGTGTGTGTGTGTAATAGGGGCATTTAAGAGTAGAAGCCCAATGGGTAAAAGGTGACTTCAAGAATCATCCTAAATTGCTCCATCTTCTCTCTTATTGTTTTGCTCTAGGGTTTCCCAGACCCTGTTTCCAGTGATGGAATTACACACAAGCACTAATTGTAGCTGACATTTTTATGTGGGAACTGGGGATTTGAAATCAGATCCTTTTGCTTTCAAGGCAAAGACTTTTAGCCCTAGAGCCATCTCTCCAATCTCAAAACCTAAAATTTTAAATTAATTAATTTAAATTAAACCTAAAATTAATTAAACCTAAAATTTTTAATTAATTAATTAATTTTAATTCTCAGATGAGAGAGATTACATGACATTTGTCTTTTAGGACCTGGGGTATCTCACTAAGTATGATATTTCTTAGTTCCACACATTAGCATGCTAATTTCATAATTCCATTTTTCTTTAGTGAATGATAAAATTCCATTGTATACATGTACCACATTTTCTTTATCCATTCATCAGTTGATGGTCATCTAGGCTAATTCCATTCCATAACTATTATGAACAGAGCAGCAGTGAACATGGGTGTTTGAGCATGTTGTAAGTTGTGGGTGTCTTTGGGTATAGGCCCAGGAGCGGAATAGCTGGAACATATGGTAATTCTACTTTCAGTCTTTTGAAAAACTCCACACTGATTTCCACAATAGCTATAGCAGTTTACTTTTCCACCGGCAGTGAGTGACAGTTTCCATTTCTCCATGTTCCCACCAGCATTTGTTGCCCTTTGTTTTCTTGATGGTAGCCATTTTGATGAAGGCAAGATGGAATCTTGAAATATTTTCAGTTTGCATTTCCCTAATGATTGCTGATGTTAAACACTTTAAAAAATATTTTAGTTATTTTTATTTCTTCTTTTAGAACTTCATTACTCTTGCCCATTTTTTTCATGATATTGTTTTCTTGATATCTCTTTTTGAGTTATTTGTATATTGCAGATATTAATCCTCTGTCAGATGTATAACTGTCAAAGGCATTGTCCCATTCTCTAGGCTCTCTGTTTATTCCCTACTTCCTTAATTTTTAATTTCATGAAGTCCTATTTGTCAATTGTTGGCCTTATTGTCTGAGCAATTGGTGGACTGTTTAGAAAAATCCTTGACTATGTTTATGTCTTACTGGGTACTCTCTGCCTCTTTTCCTAGAAGTTTCAGTGTTTTAGGATTCTTGTTGATATATGATTCATTTGGAATTGAATTTTGTGTAGGGTAAGAAGTAATGGTCTAGTGTTATTCTTCTATATGTAGACATCCAATGTTGCCAGATAAGTTGTTGAAGTAGTGTCTTTTACCAGTGTATTTTTTTGTATCTTTGTAAAAAAAAATGTTTCTGAAGTTCTGTTTCATTATCTTGAGTGTTTTTGTACCACCAGCCTGCTACTTTCACTACTATGGCTCTGGAGCATAACTTGAAGTCAGGCATGGTGATATCGATGGCAGTATTCTTTCTGCTCAGCATTACTACCTGTTTTTTATCAGTTTTGTTCTTTTTCAGAGGGGTACTTCTATATGAATTTTGAGGTTTTTGCTATTTCTGTGAGAAATATCACTGGAATTTGATTGAGACTGTAATGAATTTGTAGATGCCTTTGTTCGTAAATATTTTCACACTCTTTTTCTTTTTGAGACTTTAACATTTTTTATTATCTCCGCTCATACAAACTTAATAGGTACACCGGTTCCCTCCCTCCCTCCCTCCCTCCCTCCTCCTCCCCCCACCCCTCTGCTCGCCCTCCCCTCACCCCTCCCTCCCCACTCCCCAGTGCCTCCCCTCCCCCAATCCCCGGAGAATCCTTTAATGTGCATGCCTGACTGTCCACTGGGTTCTCTTCTCCGATAACAGTGGCATTTCCCTGAACCCTTTCCTTTGTTCCCCTTAAGCATAGGAACGCTATTTTGGCTGTCAATCCCTTGCCTCCAAGGATCTTGGTGCTTTTAGCAAATGCTAGACTTTGTGGGGACAATAGTGTGTTGGGACATTGCGCAGGGCATGTAAAGTCCAATTATGATTGCTTCAGCCCTAACTTGTGTGGAGTATCTTGCATATCATTGCTCCTCCCATCCTTGTGCTCTTACAATCTTACCGCCCCCTCTTCCGCAAATTTCCCTGAGCTTCAGGATGGGGAGAGATTAGTTCTAGGTGGTTGATATAGAGTCTCTGAAGTTCTGGATTGTGGTTTGTTGATTTTCTTTTGCGGTTTTGCTGCTCCTGCAATGCCCTTCACTCCATCCTGATGGGTATTGGATGTCACCCCCTGGCCAGAGATAAAACCTGTTAAACTAGAGTCTTGTTATAAGAGTATATTCAAAGGTAGATGCAATAAAAGTAGGAAACCACAGTGAGGGAGGGGTCAATCACCCATTTGCAAAATGGTTACTTATTATCTGCCAGACTATATGCCCTCACCTTCTGGTGAGATCGCAGCCCCTCAGTTGTAGATGATCAGGAACGAAAAGTCTGTAAATTTAACCAGATGTCTCATTGCTTACTTGCAGTCCTTGATGGAGGCCTATTTTCTCTGCTGTTACACGGTCCCCTCTCTCCTTGTTTCTGGTGTGGCCCTCCTACCCCATCCCGCCTGTTCAAACTCCTTGCAATTACTGTATTACAGAGATTTATCGCCAAGTGTCTCTAGGTGGGCTGGGTGGGTTTGGTACTAGGAGCCACCTATTAGGGAGTACATACGGTGCTTAATTTTCTGGGTCTGGGATACTTCACTTAATATAATTGTCTCTAATGACATCCATTTCCCGGCAAATTCCAGTACTTCATCATTTTTTATGGCTGAGTAGTGAAAATGTGGTACATCTATACAATGGAGTACTTTCACACTCTTTTGATCCATGATCATGGAAATTCTTTCTGTTTTCTAGTGTGTTCATCAATTTCTTCCTCTCAGTGTTTAATATTTTCATTTTAATGGTATTTCACTTTCTTGATTACGTTATTCCAAGGCATTTTTATTATTCTTTGAGACTGTTGTGAATGGAATTGTTTCCATATTTCTTTCTCAATAATTGATAATAATTGTTTATAATTGATATATAGGAAATCTACTGGTTTTGTATGCTAATTTTGTATCTTGCCATTTTGCTAAAAGTGTTTATCAGTTTTAAGAGTTTTATGGTGACATCTTTAGAATATCATGCATAGAATTTTATCATCTACAAATAAGGATGCTTTGATTTCCTGTTTTTCTATTTATTTCCCTCTTATTTCCTTCTTTTATCTTTTTGCTCTACTTAGGATTTCAAATACTATGTTGAATTAGAGTGGAAAAAATGTACATATTTGTTTTGTTCCTGATGGAAGTGGAAATGCTTCAAGTTTTTCTGCATCTAGAAATATACTGACTATGATTCATCATATAGAGTCTTTATTAGCTTGAAATATGTTCTTCCTTCTCTGTAGGATTTTATATCATGAAGGAATATTGGATTTTTTTTCAAAGGCCTTTCCTTCATATATTGAGATGATTATGTAGTTCTGTCCTTGAGGACATTTATATGATGAGTTATACTTATTGGTTTGCATATGTGCTACTATCTCTGCATCTCTGGTGTGAAGCCAAGTTGATCACTGTTATTGATGTTTGTGATGTGTTTTTGAATTATGTTTGCAAGTATTTTTAATGAGGGAATCTGCATCTATGTTCATAAGGAAGATTTATCAGGTTTTGGTAGCAGCATAATATTGACTTTCTAGGCAGAGTTTGGAAGTATTTCTTCTTTTTCTATTTTATGGAATAATTTGAAGAGCATTGGTATTATTTCTTCTTTAAAGGTCAGGTAAAATTCTGCAATTAATCATCTGGACTTGGTCTTTTTTTTTTTTTAGTAAGGAGATTTTTTTTATTACTGTTTCAATCTTGTTTTTATAAGTCTGTTTATCTCATTTTGGTTTAACTTTGATATCATAAGCATATAGAAATTCTTTTATTTATTGCAGATTTTCCAATTTTATTAGAATGTAGGTTTTTAAGCTATGTATGACTTTTGGAATTTCATTGGTGTCTGTTGTAAAGTCTCCCTTTTGATCACTATTTACTAATTTTTGGTCTTCTCTGTTTTTGTTTTGGTTAATATGGCTAAGCATTTGTCAATCTTGCTTTTACAAGGAACCAACTCTTTATTGATTTCTATACTGATCTTAATTGTTTCTTTCTATCTACCAGTTTCATGTTTGATTTTTTCTTATTTTTGTAAGGCTTTAAATCTCATAGAGTTATGGATTTGGGGTATACCCAATATATGTCACATGAGGCCTCTATTTTCTGTTTTTCATTGCAATGCTAGCTAGCATTCATCTTTGAGTTTAGGCTTTATCAGAATGACCTATTCATTACAAAATTTTCCATCATCTAATACTTTTAACTGCTAATGACTCTTACCACCCCTACCTATTACTTCACTGGGGGTGGGCTGGAAAGCTGAATTCTAGCATTTTTTAAAAATTTATTGACTATAAGAAAGTAAATGCTCATCAGTACTGTACAGTCATGAGTTAGGAGTCAAAGATGAGGAGGTGAACAATGAGTGTTTCATTCTTCCATCACTAAGTGCTCAGCGTAGATCTGTGTTGTCATGTACAACATCGAGTCTCCATTGCCCAAGGGTTCCTGCTTGGGCGTGTCTCTTGGGAGTCCTGGAATGATTTCACTGTGAGAGAGGGTGGTGACAGAACCTGTTGCTCGTTTCCTTCTGTTCTGTTCACTGGCTGTGTTCCTGTGTCTGTGTCCACACAAACTTCTTTCCTGCTTCTCTTCCTTCTCTCCTCTAGTCCTCCTGAGGGTTATGGGTGCCTGATGTGACTGGACCCTACAATGCTTCATATTCCTTATGGGTTTCCACTGTGTACACTGCACATATTATTATGTAATCCTTCACTAAGTTTCAAATTACAGTTTGTGACATCTGTATCAATTCTGGAAGGAAATGACCTCCTTCTCTTGTTTATTTGCTTAATTTTTTGACATCTAACTGAGAAAAAGCCAACTGAGGGAAGAGAAAATTTTATTTATTTTAGCAATCCTAAGATTTGGTGAGGATTGATTTTATGGTTAATAGATGCTCTGTATAAGTATAAATGAAAGTGATTGGTGCAACACTTTTTTAAAGTGTGTAAGGTTAGATCAGTCCTAGTTCTGTCAAATGTGTTTTATTCTTTCATTCTCTCTATATTCTTTTTTTTTACATTTTTTATTATTATTTCCGCTCATACAAACTTAATAAGTAGACCAGTTCCCTCCCCCCCCTCCTCCTCCCGAACCCCCTGCTCCCCCTCCCTCCCTCCCCATCTCCCAGTGCCTCCCCCAATTCCCAGAGAGTCCTTTATTGTGTATGCCTAACTCTCCTCTGGGTCCTCCTTTCTGATGACGTACAAGGACCCAGTGGCATTTCCCTGAACCCTTTCTCATGTTCCCCTTAAGCATAGGAACACTACTGTGACTGTCAGTCCCTTGCCTCCAAGGATCTTGGTGCCTTTAGCTGATGCTAGACTTTGTGAGGTCAATATTGTGTTGGACATTGTGCAGGGCATGCAAAGTCCTATTATGATTGCTTCAGCCCTAACTAGTGTGGAGAATCTTCCAAATCATTGCTCCTCCCATCCTTTTGCTCTTACAATCTTACCGCCCCCTCTTCCGCAAATGTCCCTGAGCTTCAGGATAGGGGGAGATTAGGCTGACTTAGTTCTATGTGGATGATATAGAGTCTCTGAAGTCCTGGATTTTGGTTTGTTGATGTTCTTTTGCAGTTTTGCTGCTCCTGCAATGCCCTTCACTCCATCCTGATGGGCACTGTATGTCACCCCCTGGTCAGAGACAAAAGAACTGTTAAACTGGAGTCTTGTTATAATAGCACATTCAAGAGTAGATGTAATAAAAGCAGGAAATCTCGGTGAGGGAAGGGTCAGTCACCCATTTGCAAAATGATCATTTTTCATCTGCCAGACTATATGTCCTCCCCTTCTGCTGAGATCATACCCCCTCAGTTGTACATGATCAGGAACGAACGTCTGTGAACTTAACCAGGTGTCACAAGCTCTCTATATTCTTGATGATGACTTTGTGATCTTCTGACAGAGGCATCTCAAAATATTTCATTTTAATGGGTTTTTTCTGGTCTCCATACTTTTTATATTAAATAATCCATAGCTGTGTTCTAAAGTGTATAAATTTAGAGATGTTTTATGTTCTCAATAAGTTAAACCTTTATCAATGTCAAATTATTTATATCCAAAACTATCTTTCAATTTTAAATTTTTTATATCAATATAATTATTTCTTACCTCAACTATTTTTTCCACCTTCTACATTTTTGCTTTTTGGCTCTTGTTTAAGTCTCCAAATCATTGATTATTAACTGGAAGCTTCTGCATTTGTAATAACTGTAAAATTGCTTCTATATTGGACTTATTTTTGATATATATTTTTATTATCATTCTTTTGGTGTATCCTACATGAATATAGTGAACTTACAATATTTTCATACTTTCTCTTATCATATCATGGTATTTATTTCCTCCCACCAGTCTCTTTTCAACTTTCTTACCATTTTTTGGACCAATTAAAACCTCTTATTTCAAAATTTCCCTCATTCAAATCTGTTTCTGTTTGTTTATTAAATACTTTAGAAGACTTGAAGGTGAATATTTAGATCAGGAAGATGGCTCAGAAATTCTTTAACTTTCCACAAAATCAAAAGGACTGCAGTTAACTTCCCAGATCCCAAATAAAAATGTGGTTGTGGCGGGGCAGAAGTATTGGGGGGCTGGAATGCCCAGCTCTGAAAATGGAGTATGGGAGTCTCCAGAGCAAGCCAACTATGTGCGTTTTAGTGCTGTGCATTGGGCTTAGTTAGAGTCTTAGGTTAAAAAGAATAAGATAGAAAAATGATTAAAGGTGATTTCCAGTATCACAAAGGAAGTGTGTGTGTGTGTGTGTGTGTGTGTGTGTGTGTGTGTGTGTGTGCGTGTGTGTGTGTGTGTGTGTGTGTGTGTGTGTACATACTGTGCTGTGTGTGGAGGTTGTGTGTATGCATGTACTCTCACTACCTACGTACCCACATTTATGCATTCACCCATGTGTATAACATACATGCGCACATGTATTTACTCCATACACATGAAAAAGTGACTATTCAAAATACTAGAAGTTATATACTATATTGCTATTTATCCTTTTTATGGCTTTCTAGAAACACAAAACAACTTAGAATCTTTAGATATATAGCTCTTTCTTGGTGGTTTGCCCACTAATTTTGAATTATTTAAATATTTTATCTCTTAAATTTAGGTATCACATATGTTTATTATTTCTTCATTTATTAAAACAATTTAATAACACACACACATATGCACACACACACACACATACTTGTTGCAAAATTGCCCTCTGTGGTTATTTATTGTTAACTTCTCTTTCCTTCTTATTCTTTATTTTTCTTTTCCTTCCTTCCTTCCTTCCTTCCTTCCTTCCTTCCTTCCTTCCTTCCTTCCTTCCTTCCTTCCTTCTTCCTTCCTTCCTTCCTTCCTTCCTTCCTTTCTTCCTTCCTTTCCTTCCTTCTTTTTTGTCTCCTTACTTTTTATATTTCGCCACACTTCTTTTCTCTAGAAATGACTTCATTGCCTTCATTCTTATAGTTTTTTTTTTTTTTTAGAATTAAACATACTACTGCAAAACTTATGGCTTTGGTTTTTCTGTTGACTGGCAGCTAGAGTTTCTGCTTTCTTCACCTTGGATTTAACTTGAGTCTCCTCTGGTGATTTTTTAAAAATTTTAGAGTGTGTGTGAGTGTGTGTGTGTGTGTGTGTGTGTGTGTGTGTGTGTGTGTGTATCAGAGGGCACTGTGTGTCCCTGTGGAGGACCAAGGGCAACTTCAGGAATCATCCTGGATTGCTTCTACCTCCTTGCTTTTCTCTGGGATTTCCCAAGTGCAGGCCGCTGCTGTTCTGCCTGGCATTTTTTTTTTTTCATTTTAAAATTTTTTCTGCCTGGCATTTTTATGTGGGACCTGGGATCCAAATTTGAGACTTTCTGCTTGTGACACAGATTCTTAATCCCTGGGCCAGCAATGTGGATCAATGGGTAAAGGTGGTTGCTCTAAGTTTAGTGATCTGAGTTGCTTCCTAAGAACCCACACAGTAGAAGCAGAGGACTGACTCCCACGAATGTTCTTCAACCTACACACACAGTACAATACACACACACACACACACACACACACACACACACACACACACACACACAGAGTAAATGCCATTAAAAAATGCTGGAGCTGGGGAGATTGCTCAATGGTTAAAGCATTTGCCAGGCATTTGCCAGACAAGCAATAGACTGGAATTTGAATCCTCAGATCCCACATAAAATGCCAGGTGATCATGGCACCATCCCTGTAATCTATCCACCAATAGCAGAGTCTGAGAATCTCCAGAACAAGCTGTCTACTCATACTATTCACAATGATGTACTCTGGGTTTAATTAGAGACTCAGGCTTACAACTGTAAGGTGAAAGAGTGGTAAAAAAATTATTTCTAATATCATCATTGGGCTTCCACATGCATTTATACTCATATACATCCAAATATACATATATTCCCATCCACATGCAAACACATACATGTAACACACACAGAGGGAATAAAAAAATAAATATAATTTAAAAATATGCGGCTTGAAATTTTTGTAATAGAGCATATGTTCTTTCACTTGCAATTCCTCTTGGTTTTCACCTTTTTAGACAGGGTCTTTCATTGAGCACCCCATAGTCTTGTGGTAGAATTTCTATTCCTATTCTGTTTTCTGCCCTGAAATTCAAGCAGAAACATGCTATGCTTGTCTTCTTTTTCTTGCCCTTCTCTTTTACTTTCTATGTCTTTGTCTCTTTGTTCTTTAATGTAGACATCCATCTCCTAGATCAGTAGATCTTACTTACTTCATACGGTCCCAACCTGTTGTTTGGGTCATCCATACAGCTTGTAATTTTTGTTACTAGGTTTCTATCTCTTGTAGTTCTCTTGGGTTTCTTTCAAATTGGCTGATTTTTATGATCTCGTCTTTCAAGATACTTATCATTCCTCTTTATATATTTGTACTTACACAGTTATTTTGCATTCTGCAGAGTAGCACCAGGATCTTCAGGTTTGAGGAGACTGATTCTGAAGGGTGTTGTTCTGATTGTGTGTACATGATGACATAATTCCTGGGTTAGTCATTTGCATGATTTTTTTTCCTCTGGAACTGTATGGCAATGCTCAGATCTCCATGTAAAACACTCTAGCGAAGGAGTTTTTAAAGAGATCCCTTCTACTCTATTCTGTTTTAAACCTTAAAGTGATAGTTCTTTAACTCCTCTGAAAACACACACACACACACACACTGCATTCTGTGCTAGCTGATTATTTTCCCTATTATATCATGCAAGGGTACCATTTTTCTACATTGTGACTATATATATATAGTCCTCCATTTCACAGTTGATCTTCTGTAAACATAGTGCTCTGATCACAGTTGCTATGGTTTAGATGGGGTTTCTTCCCCCAAATTCATGTGCTATTAAATCTGAACCCCATGTAGTAAGAGTGAGGTGGTGAAACCTTTCTTTTTTCCATGTTTACATATATGTATACATGGGGATGTATGTAATATATGTGTATTTTCATGTCTGTGAGCATATTTGTATATGTGGCTGTATATATATATGTGTGTGTGTGCGTGCGTGTGTGTGTGTGTGTGTGTGTGTGCGTGTGTATGAGGAGACCCACGGTTGATATTGTGAATCATCTTTGATTGTTCTTTTACCTTATTTATCTTTTCATTTGATTCATTTTCCTTAACTGTGAAGAAACTTTTTAACTTAATGAGATGCCATGTTGATTGTTGCCTATTCCACTGGAGTCTTATTCAGAAAGTCTCTGGTTTTGAAGTTTTCTTCCTGTTTTTTACTATCAGTTTCAGAGCATCAGGTCTAATGTTGAAGTCTCTGGTCCATTTGCAGTTGAGTTTTGTGCAAGGTGGGATACAGAACTACTTTCATTCTTCTGATTGTTGATACCCAGGTTCCCCAGCACCATTTGTCGAAGACCTACCATTTCTCCTGGGTATATATTTGGTATATTTACAAATTATCAGGGCACTGTGGTTGCATCAATGTATACCTGTATCCTTTATTCTTCACTGAAGTATGCATCTATTTTTTGAGGGAGGAACAGTACTGTGGTATTTAAAACAATGGGTGTCTACAGATGAAGTTATACTAATCCAACTGTGGTAATACTTCCTGCAGTATACTTTTTCTTGCTTAGGGCTGTTTTGGCTGTTCTTGGTCTTTTGTGCTTCCATGTAAAATGTAAGACTGATTCTTCCATTTATGTGAGGAATGGCCCTGTTATTTTGATGAGGATTACACTGAATCTATAAATTGTTTCTGGTAGTACAGCCATTTTCACAATATTATTTTTCCAATTCATTGGAATGGGGAGTCTTTATATCTTCCTATATCTTTCTTGCTTTCTTTACTTAGAGTCCTAAACTTTTTATTATAGAGGTCCTTTAATTTCTGGGTTAGGTTTATTTCCAGGTTTCTATTGCTGTTGTTAGTCATTTAATCTCTCCTTTCAATGAAATCCGTTCTTATCAACCACATTCCTTCCATAGAGATTTCAGTTATCCTGCTTCCATGCTATGGATCTGTTAAAGTGAATATCTGTTAATTTGTTACTGTTTGATCATGGGCATTTGCAATAACAGTATTGAGGGTAATCTATAATATGAAGGAAAGATAAGATAGTGAGAAGTAATATACAAACTTAGTTTCAACTGCAATAGTGTTGAGTCCCCACCTCACTCTTTGGCATGATCTATCTGATCTAAAAACTGAGATATTAGAAAAATTCCTTTCCTCACACAGACTCTTAGACTGTATAGATTGCATCTAAGCCTTGAATAGACAGAACAATGAACTCTATGTACTTATAAATGAGAGGCACAGCATAATAGTTTGTGCTGTTTCCAGCTCAGATTTAAGTCTACAGGATCTTATCTTCTTATTCATTAGAGCCATTGATTTATGAAGACAATTTATGTGCTTAATTATGCTATAATTCACATACATATATATTTTTTTCAAATACCGGTATTAGTACTAGAATACAACACCTTAAATGTCCTTCTATAGTTCCCTCAGCTAAATGTATATATATATATATATATATATATATATATATATATATATATATATATAATAAAGGGTATATATTTGAAATATTTTCATTTGGAACTAGTTAAAATAATTCTTCTCAGCAAGGTTAAGCAATCAACTTGTATAGTAACCATTATTATGTAGGTCCTTATTGACTGACACTTAAGTATTTTATAGTCTTTCATAAATAATACACATTAAATAGTGTCACAAATATGTCACATGTCACTTCACATATGTGCCAGTTTGTTTTAGGAATAGATTCATGGAAAAGGAAGTCTGGGAAAAGATACAGAGTTTTTTAAATTGATTTTCCTCTAATTCCCCACTGTAGGGAGAAGACATTTTATATTCTCTCACTAAGTGACTGAAAATATCAATTTCTCTATAGCTTCATCAGCACAGCATATTTTTAGACTTCTGGAACTTGCCAATCTGATAAGTGAGAAATGGTATCTGGATGGAGTTTTAAGCTATATTTTTCATTTTATGATATGAACGAGATTGATCTTCCCAATTCATCGAGTGTGCACTGTTAAAGTGAAGGTATTGATTGGGATAGAGTTCAGTATCTTGTAATCTGGGGAGACCCTGATGAAAACAGGGGCTGGACGTTGAATTCTTAAATTGTGGTATAGGGGTCTATTTTGTGTTGTCAGTCTAAGTGATATTCCTACCCTCTAGAGGCAATGAGTTTTTACCCACAGTGATACCATCTCTCTAACTCTGGTGGGATTATCTCTGGGCTGTCACAAGAAGTAATAGTGACTTCCTGGGGGTAACGACCCAGCTATCAACCTGGCTACCACTCTTTGCTTCTAGACATGTAATTTACTTCAAATCTTAGCAGCTCCTGCAGGTGAAATGTTGAAGCATGGCCCAAGAAAAGATGTGATACACTTGAAAAGGAACTGCTTTATGTTTCTACTTTGCAAGCAGAAATCTAGAGAACTTGCTCAGAATTGATTAAAGGTTTGGGGATAATGATGGAAAGAACATAAAGTGGGATCATACTAGATTTACTGAAATGAGTTTCTACATATAGGGATAAGGATTCTGCAGTTAATGTAATATTGTAGTATCTCAGAGAGTTAGAAAGGACTTTAGCTGCTTGTTTGATTTCTTGCTTGATATACACATGGATCAAATGAAGGCCCACTGAGAGAACCCAAGATTTCTTATCTCCTTTTCCCCACCCATCCAGGACACAAGCAGTCCAGCCAGGACTCACGGGGCGACCTAGGTAAGCTCCCTCCGCCCACCCCCGAACCCCAGGCAGCCAACTGATCTCAGCTCCTCCCACCAGCCAGGAGGAGCAGGAGCTGCTCCAGGCCAAATAATTCAGTTCAATGAAAAACGCACAGAAATTGAAAGAAGATCTTAAGACTTAAAATCACAATGCCCAAGTCAAAGTGCAAATCCATGAGAAACAAAACCCAAGAAAACAAATCTCCCACTGAAGGAATTAATCCCATAATGATAGACTCCAATCAGAACAAACCCACAGAAAATAGCCAAGAAAGCCTGACCCAGGATAACGACTTTCAAAACATGATCATTACTGTGATAAATACTATGAAAGAGGAAATCTGGGAGGAATTAAATAACTGCATCAATCACTTTGAAGAACACGACAGACACTTGGAGGAGTTGAAAAAAACAGTTCAAGAAACAAAAACAGGCATAGAACAGTTAAAACAGACTCAAGTAGAGCTTAAAACTGAACTAAAAGACAAGCTATCTTCAACCTAGAACTCAAGAGAGTCTTATCAACAGAACTAATAAAGCAGAAAATAGAATTTCAGACCTTGAAGACAAAGTAGAAGTATTAACCAGCTCAATGAAAGAGGTTGTTAAAGCCAAAAAGATACTCGAGAGAAATATTCAAGAGCTTTGGGACACCCTGAAGAAGTCTAACATGCATATTCATGGAATACCAGAGCATGAATCCCAAAATACCACACCTGAGGAAATTTTTCAAACTATCATCAAGGAAAACTTTCCTCATCTAAAAAAAGAGAGGCCCATCCAAAGACAAGAGGCATTCCACACCCCAAACAGATATGACCAGAATAGAAACTTGCCACGGCAAATAATAGTTAAAACACTCCATATTCAAGATAAAGAAACGGTGCTGAGAGCTTCAAGGCAAAAAAAAAAAAAAAGTCACTTTTAAAGGTAAACCTATTAAAATAACAAATGACTTCTCAATCGAAACAGTAAAAGCAAGAAGAGCTTGGAGAGACGTACTTCAAGTATTGAATGAGCAAAAATGACAGCCCAGGCTGATATACCCCGCAAAACTATTCATCATGATTGAGAGAGAAAGAAAAATTTTCCAGCACAAAGACATCTTGAAGGGATGGATACATGTCCACCAAACCAGGCCTTCAAAAATGCTAGAAATGATACTCAAGCTTGAAGAAAAAAACAAGAATATCTAAGAGAACAGAAGGGAAGTATAACACCACTAAAAGCGAAACAATATACTTACAAAAGCCACTAAACATAATAAATGTCCGGAATTAAAAATAGTTTCTCCATTATAACACTAAATGTTAATGGAATTAACTCACCGATCAAGAGACACAGATTACAAACTTGGATTAAAAATCACAATCCATCAATCTTCTGCCTGAAGGAAACCCATCACATCACAAAAGATAGGCACATCCTAAAAATAAAAGGCTGGTCAAAAATTCTGCAAGCTAATGGAACCAGAAAACAGGCAGGGGTAGCCATTATGTTATCAGACAAAGTGGACTTCAAACTAAAAAAAATCATAAGAGACACAGATGGATACTGCATTTTAGTCACAGGTACAATTCACCAGGAAGACTTCACAATACTGAACATATATGCACCCAATACGGCCCCCCCACATTCATTAAGCAAACCCTACAACATCTAAAGTGAAAAATCAATCTGAAAACGATAATTCTTGGGGATTTTGGGGATTTCAACACCACCCTCTCAAAATGGGAAAGATCAACAGGTTGAAAAACATAACAGAGACACTTTGGAGCTTAATCAAAACCTTACTGAAATGGACCTTACAGATCTTTATCGAACTTTTCATCCACACACCAAAGAATACACATTTTTCTCAGCAGTACACAGAACTTTCTCCAAAATAGATCACATATTGGGCCACAAAACGAATCTCCACAGTTGAAATTTGAGCCTGTACCTTATCAGACCACCACGGCCTAAAGCTTGACATCCACAACACAAAAAGCAATAGAAAATACACTAACTCCTGGAAACTTAACACTATGATGCTGAAGGAGAATTGGATTTAGGAAGAAATTAAAAAGGAAATTCAAGATTTCCTGGAAGTGAACAATAATGAAAAACAACTTACCAAAATCTCTGGGACACAATGAAAGCTGTCCTAAGAGGCAAGCTCATAGCTATTAATGCCTACATCAAAAAAATGGAAATATCAGAAATAAATAACTTAACAATGCAGCTTAAAGCTTTAGAGACACTAGAGCAATCTGATCCCAAAAGCAGTAGAAGAAAGGAGATTAGCAAAATCAGGGAAGAAATCTCCAAAATCGAGATTAGGAAAATGATACAGAAAATCAACCAGTCAAAAAGATGGTTTTTTTGAAAAAATCAATAAGATTGATACACCCCTAGCTAAATTAACCAAAAGGAAGAGAAAGCCCAAATTAACAAAATTAGAAATGAAAATGGAGTTATCACTACGGATACCCAAGAAATCTATAGAATTATAATGTCATATTTCGAAAATTTATACTCTGAGAAATTTGACAACACAAAAGAGATGGATGAATTCCTAAGTAAATACAACTTACTTAAATTGAATCAGGAAGTTGTGAATTATTTAAATAGTCCTATAACATATGGGGAAATCGAGGAAGTAATCTCAAATCTTCCCACCAAAAAATGTCCTGGACAAGATGGATTCAGCACTGAGTTCTACCAGACATTTAAGGAGCTAATAACACCAATACTCCTTAAACTGTTCCATCAAATAGCAAAGGAAGGAACACTACCAAATTCCTTCTATGAAACTAATATCATCTTAACCCCAAAACCTAACAAAGATACATTTAAAAAAGAAAACTATAGACCAATCTCTCTGATGAACACAGATGCAAAGATTCTCAACAAAGTCTTAGCAAATCAGATTCAAAAACATATCAAAAGGATCATCCACAGGGATCAAGTAGGATTTATCTTAGGCACACAAGGTTGGTTCAACATATGCAAATCAATAAATGTAATTCATCATATAAACCAGTCCAAAGTTCAAGACCACATGATACTCTCGATAGATGCAGAAAAAGCTTTTGACAAGATTCAACATCCTTTTATGATCAAAACCCTAGAGACAGTTGGAATGGAAGGAACCTTTATCAATATAATAAAAGCTGTCTACAACAAGCCAACAGCAAGGATTATACTCAATGGGGAAAAACTTGAGGCATTCCCACTTCGATCAGGAACTAGACAAGGCTATCCACTTTCACCACTTCTATTCAATATTGTACTTGAAGTTTTAGCTGAAGCCATAAGACAAGAAAGGGACATAAAAGGGATTCAAATCGGCAAGGAAGAAGTCAAGTTATCTCTATTTGCAGATGACATGTTCTTATACCTGAGTGATCCCAAAAACTCCACCAGGAAGCTCCTGGAACTAATTGAGAAGTTCAGCAGGGTGGCAGGATACAAAATAAATGTACAAAAATCAGGGCCTCCCTATATGCCCAGAATGAAAGAAGTGAAAAAGCCTTGAGAGAAACAATCCCATTTACTATAGCCCCTAAAAAAATGAAATACCTTGGTATAAACTTAACCAAGGAAGTAAGAGACCTTTATAATGAAAACTTTAAAACCCTAAAGAAAGAAATTGCAGAAGACACCAGAAGGTGGAAAGACCTCCATGTTTCTGGATTGGCAGAATCAACATCATAAAAATGACCATCCTACCAAAGGCAATATACAGATTCAATGCTATACCAATTAAAATCCCAAAGCAATTCTTCAAAGAAGTTGACCAAACAATCTCAAAATTCATATGGAGGCACAAAAGACCCAGGATAGCAAAAACAATCCTGAGTAACAAAAACACTGCTGGAGGTATCACCATACCAAACCTTAGTCTATACTACAAATCCATAGTTACAAAAACAGCCTGGTATTGGCTTCAAACTAGACACACAGATCAATGGATAAGGGTTGAAAACACAGATATAAGCCCACACAACTACAGCCATTTGATCTTTGACAAAGGGGCCCAAAAAATCCAATGGAAAAAGAACAGCATCGTCAACAAATAGTGCTGGCAAAACTGGATCTCCACATGCAGAAGATTAAAAGTGGACCCGTACTTGTCACCATGTACAATAATTAATTCCAAATGGATCAAGAACCTCAATATAAGGCCAGAGACTATAAAAACCATAGTTGAAAGGGTAGGGAACTCCCTCAAACTGATTGGGCTAGTCCAACAGTTCCTAAACAGGCATCCAATAGCACAGTCACTACAACCAACACTCAACAGATGGGATCTTGTGAAATTAAAGAGCTTCTATTCAGATAAAGAGATTGTACCTCGAGCACAAAGGCAACCCACAGAATGAGAGAAAATCTTCACTAACCACATATCTCATAGAGCTCTACTGTCCAGAGTGCACAAAGAACTTAGAAATCTAAACACCAAGGAAACAAATGGCCCAATTAAAAAATGGGCCTTGGAACTTAAAAGAAACTTTACCAGGGATGAAATTAAAATGTCTAACAAATATCTTAAAAATGCTTCCAAAACTTCCCTAAGATATCATCTCACCCCTGTCAGGATGGCAAAAATCCACAATACAAACAACACCAAATGCTGGAGAGGATGTGGAGAGATGGGAACTCTCCTACATTGCGGGTGGGAATGCAGGCTCATACAACCACTCTGGCAAGCCATCTGGTGATTCTTAAAGAAATTAAAGATTGAAATGCTATATGACCCGGCTATTCCACTTTTGGGAATAACCCCCCATACAGCAAATATTCACTTCGATAGCACAAGCATGACCATGTTCATAGCAACACTGTTTACAATAGCAAAGTGATGGAATCAGCCCAAATTCCAACAGTTGACGAGTGGATAAGGAAAATGTGGTACATTTATACAATGGAATACTACTCAGCCATCAAAAATGATGAATTAATGCAATTTGCCAGCAAATGGATGGAATGAGAAACAATTATATTGAGTGAAGTATCCCAGACACAGAAAATTATGTGCTGTATGTACTTCCTAATAGGTGGATCCTAGTACCAGACCCACTTAGAGACACTCAAAGACAAATCTCTGTAATACCTACAATAATTGCAAAGATTATAAACAGGAGGGATGGAGAAGGAGGGCCCCACCAGAAACAAGGAGAAAGGGGACCATGTTACAGCAGAGAAAATAGGCCACCATCAAGAACTGCAAGTAAGTAATGAAACATTTGGTTAAGTTCACAGACTTTCCTTCCTGATCATCTGCAAATGATAGGGTAGGAGCTCACCAGAAGTGGAGGGCATATAGTCTGGCAGATAGAAAGTAACCATTTTGCAAATGGGTAATTGACCCCTCTCTCACCGCGGTCTCCTACTTTTATTCCATCTACCTTTGAATATACTCTTATAACAAGACTCTAATTTAAGAGGTTTTTATCTCTGGCCAGGAGGTGACATCCAATACCCATCAGGACGGAGCCAAGGGCATTGCAGGAGCAGCAAAACAAAACAAAACAAAAATCCCAAACCATAATTCAGAACATCAGAGACTCTATTTCAACCACCAGGAACTAAGGCAGCCTAATCTCTCCCCATCCTGAAGCTCAGGAAAATTTGCGGAAGAGGGGGCAGTAAGATTGTAAGAGCACAAGGATGGGAGGAGTAATGATATGCAAGATACTCCACACAAGTTAGGGCCGAAGCAATCATAATAGGACTTTGCATGACCTGCACTATGTCCAACACATTATTGACCCCACAAAGTCTAGCATGGACTAAAGGCACTAGGATCCTTGGAGGCTAGGGGCTGACAGTCACAGTAGTGTTCCTAAGCTTAAGGGGAACGCAGGAAAGGGTTCTGGGAAATGCCCCTGGGTCCTTGCACCTCATCAGAGAGGAGGACCCAGAGGAGAGTTTGGCATGCACATTAAAGGATGCTCCGGGGATTGGGGGGGGGAGCCACTGGGGAGAAGGCACTGGGGGATGGGGAGGGAGAGGGTAGAGGAGGAGGGAGCAAAGGGTTCAGGGAGGAGGGGGAGGGAAAGAGGGGACTAGTGTACCTGTTAAGTTTGTATGAGAGAAAAAAAAAGATTTCTTATCTCCCTCGATTTAATACAGTGAAAGGACTTCAGGGGCTTTGGAAGGGTGGATACTAGAATGGATTTGTTACTTAAAACCTACTTACACTGGGAAGGTCCAGAAGACAGAACTTGCACCAATATTTTGATAAATTTGTGAGGGGAACCCCAGCATGTTTGAAGAGCTGTGTGATCATCTTGTCTGCAATGTAAGGCCTTACAGTAGGAAATGCGGTCTCCCAACCAGAAAACGCAAAAGCAGTGGAGAATTGAAGACCAGATTGACAGAGAGAGACCAAAGGTTGGCTTCAATCAGCAGTAAGGTAGATGTGGTTTCAATTGTGGACAGTGACATCAAGGCAACCATGAGCATAGTTTGATTTTTAGAAATCTATAGTGTTACTGAGTTAATCACAGTGTGCCTAAAAGTGAAAGAAAAAAGAATTCTGACCAATTCTTCCTGATCTGTATGAACAGAAAACTTTCTAGTCTGGTAAACAGAAACATTAGTTTAATCACAAAATATGAATCACAGCCTCTCAATTTATGACTACACTTGATTCAGCTTACCAACTTATATTACGGGGTTCAGAAGTCTACCAATGAGGCACAGACAAGAGCTTGATGGAAAACAATGTT
The DNA here is from genome assembly GCA_023101885.1 of Typhlomys cinereus. Classification (NCBI taxonomy): domain Eukaryota; kingdom Metazoa; phylum Chordata; class Mammalia; order Rodentia; family Platacanthomyidae; genus Typhlomys; species Typhlomys cinereus. The sequence goes on along the minus strand of JALPQD010000183.1, from coordinate 2,933,636 downwards.
TATTGAAAGCAGGTCAAACATAACTGAAGTCTCAAGATTCCATCTAAGTTCAGGACCTTACATGGAGCCCCGAGTAAGAGCAGGGGGCAGTTCTTATGGCAGGTTCTAAGTTGGTATGTGCCATCCAGCTAGTGAAGCAAGTTGGCAGTTTCAGATAGTGGCTGCAACTGGAATTCAGATAGGGCGAGGGGAGGGGTGGAAACCTTGAGTGGTGGTCCTGCTGATCCAAGGCTGTAATTATGAAACCAAGTGGTCAGCAGATAGCGAGAGTAAGTTTTGTCTATCTTTATGTATAAGCAGTTTACAGAAGCCAAGAAGCAGTTAGTCTAAGGTCAATATTTTTCCACAGCATATTTTCTATAGCACACTGCACACAGTTTCATCACAGCACACAACAGTGGGGTCTTCCTTTTTCTTAGACCACCACACCTAGAATGGGGAAGAAAAGTTTCCATAAGGAAAGACTAGGTACATCATTTGAAATTTATACTGTCAATCTTTTCTCATCCTTCATCAAATAGACCAAATCACCCCTTACCATAGAGACTGCCCTTAGTAGAAAAGAAAATAATCAGAGGTTCTGGATCCCTATTCTTTTTAGGAGACCTAAAACTTCACAACACTTATCCCCAACATCCTATCAAAGCAGAAGCTTTTATGGACACCAGGTATTTGGTGGCATTTCAGGTCAGGTTGGCTTTCAGTGGAAGCATCAGATCTAAACTCATCCTGTATTTTACCATAATACATAATTCTAATATATGCACTTAGTAGCCAGCTTAGTTTCTCTCCCTTTGAAGTGAGTGCTATTGTTATGGAGAAAGTTGAGTGGGGATTATTAGAAATGCCTCTATCAGGGAAAATAGAAATCAAAAGCAACACTGCATTTCTGAAGGGACTACAGAGATTAGTACCACCACCAAAGATTTAAAAGATGCTAAGGAAGTATTTCTACTATGTCCCATTATATATTCCTATTTGGTCTGTATAAAAGACAGGTGAATCTTAGAGAATGAAATTTGATTTTCATAAACTTAACCAAATTGTGATTCCAATTACAGTAGCTGTACCAGATGTGATTTTATTACTTAAACAAATTAGTATATCTCTGATACCTGATATAAAACTGCTGAACTGGAAAAATGCCTTTTTGTTTATTGCCATCAATAAAGTACACCAAGAGTGGTTTGATTTCTAGGGGCTGGAGAGGTGGCTCAGGGATTAAGCCTCTGCCTTGCAGGAGGAAGGTCCTGAGTTCGGATCCTAGACCCCACGTATAGATGCTAGGCGGAAGTGGGGGTGGCCTGTGTTTCTGGTCCTGGTAGGGCAGAGCCTATGAATCCCGGGGCAGAGTAAAACAAGGAGAATGTGAAGGTGGTACACACACACACACACACACACACACACACACCCACACACTAATAAAAAAGCAAAAAAATTTTAAAAAAGATAGTATTAAAAGTGGTTTGATTTCTAACAACTGCCCTACTTTAGAGGGATACCAACTCTCTACTAATATTACTCCCTAGGTAATAATGGAGTCTATTAGGATCTGAAATATTTTTCCTTTCTACAGGATATCATACTCGTCCATTAAGCGATGACATTACTCTAATTGGATCTTTAGATTATTGATAAGATAGATGAGAAACAAAAAAAAATTCTATGTCTTAGTTTCTTTTCCTATTTTTGTGATTAAAAAAAAAATCCCAACAAAAGCAACTTAAGGACCACAGGGTTTGTTTGGGCTCACAATCCAAGTTGAAATCCATCATGGTGGAGAAGTCAAAGTAGACAGAGCTTGGAGTAGCTGGTCATATTATATCCACAGCCAAGAAACAAAAGAAGCAGAGAACAATGAATACATGCTGCATCTCAGTTCCCTTTGTTTGTTTATAGAGTTTAGAGTTTCAGCCAGGGAGTGGTATTATCTACAACAGTAGATCTCTCCATCTCAATTAAGGTAATTAATTTAATCCCCACAGGTATACCCACAGGATCATTGTCAGCCCCTTTGCCCCAGGTGATTCATGATTCCAGTTTTTGTAGAGTTGACATTTAAAAATAATCATCATATGTAGGTATGTTTAGATAAAATTTTTAAGGTAAAGAATAAATTGCTTAACTTAGCATCTGAAGAAAAATGTCTAGTGAACTTTTGAATTTTGGAGATAATACATTCCTCTAGCCCATTTACAGATTGATTTGAAAAACTGTTAATTTGTAGTTGGGCCCAGAAAAAAAAATTCACAAGAAGTCTGTGTTGCTAAGCAAGCTCTTTGGCCAGATCTTGGAAATTAAGATCCAGCAGACCCAATGATATTGTACCACTGGCATAGAGGGATCCTTACTGAAGACTTTAGGAGAACTTTTTGTTGTTGTTGAGAATTTGGAGCACAGCTCTGATGTAATCTTTAGATTCTCTCAAAAGAGAGCTCTTAGCTTGTTCCTTGGACGTAGTAGAAATGGAATGTTTAACAATGAATCACTAAATTACCTTGATACACCCATCATGACCTGAATATTATATGGTCCAGCAAGCATGGCAGCACTCCATCATCATATAGAAGAGTTACACAATTGAGAAGTGGCCAAAATGTCTGCAGTTTCTACTATTGCAAACTTTCCCTCTTGATCCAAGTCAGAACCTATGGACAGAACTCTATGATTAGTTGACAAAAGAAGAGAATACTGGAACCTTGTTTACAGAATGTTTACAGAATATCCACCTGAAATAGATACTTGTAAGTACCACAGCATTTCCTAGGATGCTCATAGAGGAAAGTGATAAAAGAAAGATCTTTCCAGTAGTAAGAACTTGGGGCATTATACCTATTTCTGTATATTATTTTGAAAGAGAAACATGTGGTGTTATAAATTTATCCATGGTCTATGGCAAATGGTTTGAGTAGACAGCCAAGAACTTTGAAGGAATATGATTGGAAAATTAGTGACAAAGAAATTTGGAGAAAAAGCATGTAGAAAGATCTCTGGACAAAGGCTAAGAACATTTTTGCATTGCTTGTGAATGGTCATTGAAAGGTAATACCAGCATAGGAAGATTTTACTAAGCCAGTGAGCAGACCAGCTCTTCCCAGAAACCATGATATTACCCAATGGGCTCATGAAAAGTGTGGTGGCAGGAATGAAGGTTATGCATAGGCTGAGTAGCCCTCACTTTCATTCACTCAAACAGACCTGGCTATAACCATCACTGAGTACCTAACCTGTCAACAATAGAAATGAATATGGATGGAGTCATAAGCCAGATATTTAGTGACAAATTCAGCACATGAAAAGTTTCTGTCTGAGAAGAGACAGTGATTTACCTTACTGAAATAGACACTTACTCTATATATGGATTTATTTCCATGCAGTGCTTCTTCCAAAGCCTCTGTGTATGGACTTTAAGAACATTCTCTTCACCCTCCATTGTTCACAACGTTGTTTCTGACCAAGAAACTCTCCTTATGCCTGGATAAATATGGCAATGAACACATGTTTGTTTTACAATATTCCCACCCCACACCTTGAAGCCACAAATATGACAGGACAACACAATTGTCATTAATGTCATTTAAGTGACAATTCCTTTCTATGTCGGAGAAAAGTCTACAGAAGACTGAATGAGGTCCAATATTTGGTACTCTTCTTCCATAGTCAGGACTAATAGGCAAAGATAACAAAAAGCAGAAACAATAATGACAACAGTCATTGTTAGCCCGTGTAACATGTTAGTCATATTTCCACCAATGAGGCACAAATCAACTTATAATGAAGAAAGGTTTATTTTAATGCATGGTTTCCAAGGTTTTATTTTGGGGGCCACTTGGCCCCAACGGTTTTATGCCTATGGTAGCACAGTATGTCATAGCAAAGCTGATAATGGAGGAATTGACTGTTTTGTGGTAACTGCCAGGAAGCAATAGAGAGAAAAGATTAAGGTCTGAGGTGCAAACATACTCTAAAGTCATACCCACAATAACTTAAATTTTTTTACACTAGGCTTACCTTTTTAAGTTTCTTCCACCTCAGTGTTTTTATGTTCTGAGAATCAAGACTTCAACACATAACCTTAAGGGGTATTCAGTATCTAAATTCAAGCAACCACTAGCATAATTTTTATTTCCTATCTCCATACTATTTATTCTGCTGCCCCAGAAATATTTTTAATTCTAAAGTGAAGACTACTTCCATCAAGAGACAATAAACTGAATATTAAGACTACCATCCACTTATTAGGAAGTACATATGGCGTCTAATTTTCTGTGTCTGGGATACTTCACTCAATATAATTTCTTCTAATTCCATCTATTTCCCAGTAAATTTCATTAATTCATCTTTTTTAATGGCTGAGTAGTATTCAATTGTATAAATGTACCATACTTTTATTATCCATTTGTCAACTGTTAGGCATTTGGGTTGATTCCATGACTTTGCTATTGTAAATAGTGCTTCAATGAACATGGTTGTGCTTGTGTCACTGTGGTGAATTTCTGCATTATGGCGAATTATTCCCAGAAGTGGTATAGCAGGATCACATGGCATTTCAATCTCTAACTCTTTTAGAAATCACCAGACTGGTTGTATAAGCCTGCATTCCCACCAGCAATATATGAGAGTACCCTTCTCTCCACATCTTCTCCAGCATTTGGTGTTGTTTGTATTTTGGATTTTTGCCAGCCTGACTAGGATGAGATCATGATATCTCAGGGTAGTTTTGATTTGCGTTTTCCTGATGGCTAGGGACATGGAGCATTTTTAAAGATATTTGTTAGACATCTCAATTTTGTCTCTGAAAAAGTTTCTTTTGAGTTCCGAGGCCCATTTTCTAATTGGGCTATTTATCTTATTGGTATGTAATTTTTAAGTTCTCGTGCACTCTGTATAATAGAGCTCTATCAGATGTGTGGTTAGGGAAGATTTTCTCCCATTCTGTGGGTTGCCTTTTTGCTTGATTTATAAACTCTTTATCTTATCTGAACAGAAGCTCTTTAATTTCATAAGATCCCATTTGTTGAGTGTTGGTTCTAGTGCCTGTGCTATTGGGTTTCTGTTTAGAAAATGTTGACCTAGCCCAATCCACTCAAGGGAGTTCCCTACTCTTTTAACTAGGTTGTTTATAGTCTCTGGCCTAATATTAAAGTCCTTGATCCATTTGGAGTTGATTTTTGTGTATGGTGACAAGTATAGGTCCAATTTTAATGTTCTGCATGTGGATATCCAGTTTTGGCAGCATTATTTGTTGAAGATGCTGTTTTTTTCATTGAGTTTTTTGTGTCCCTTTATCAAAGATGAAATGGCTGTAATTATGTGGGCTTATATCTAGGTCTTCAACTTTATCCATTGATCTATGTGCCTATTTGGAGCCAGTACCAAGTTGTTTTTATTACTATGGTTTGTAATATAGATTAAGGTTTGGTATAGTGATACCTCCAGCAGTGTTTTTGTTACTCAGGATTGTTTATGATATCCTGGCCTTTTGTGCTTCCATATTTATTTTGAGATTGTTTGGTCAATTTCTTTAAAGAATTGCTTTGTATTTTGATTGGTATAGCATTGAATCTATATATTGCTTTTGGTAGGGTGGTCATTTTTAAAATGTTGATTCTGCCCATCCAGGAGCATGGGAGTTCTTTACATTTTCTGGTATCTTCTGTAATTTCTTTCTTTAAGGTTTTAAAGTTTTCATTATGAAGGTCTCTCACTTCTTGGGTTAGATTTATACCAAGGTATTTCATTTTTTAGGAGATATAGTAAATGGGATTGTTTCTCTTAGAACTTTTTCACTTTTTTATCCTTGGTGTATAGGAAGGCCACTGATTTTTTGCACACTTATTTTGTAACCTGCCACCCTGCCTAACCTGTTTCCTGGTAGAGTTTTTAACCTTATTACTCTTTGATATACTGCAAGCACTATATCAAATACAAATGGAGAGTGTGGACACAATTTTCTTATTCCTGATCTTAAGTAATAATACTTTGAATTTTTATCCACTTAAAATTATGTTGATGTAGATTGTCATATTTTCTTTTATTATGTTGAGATATGCTTCCACAATTTCTTTTTTTATTAATACATTTTTTATTATTTCCGCTCATACAAACTTAATAGGTAGACCAGTTCCCTCCCTCCCTCCTCCTCCTCCCCCCCAAACCCCCTGTTTCCCTTCCCCTCCCTCCCCATTCCCCAGTGCCTCCCCCCAATTCCCAGAGTCCTTTCTTGTGCATGCCTGATTTTCCTCTGGGCCCTCCTCTCCGATGACGTACAAGGACCCAGTGAACCCTTTCCCTGAACCCTTTCTTGGGTTCCCCTTAAGCATAGGAACACTACTGTGGCTGTCAATCCCTTGCCTCCAAGGATCTTGGTGCCTTTAGCTGATGCTAGACTTTGTGAGGTCAATATTGTGTTGGACATTGCGCAGGGCATGCAAAGTCCTATTATGATTGCTTCGGCCCTAACTAGTGTGGAGAATCTTGCAAATCATTGCTCCTCCCATCCTTTTGCTCTTACAATCTTACCGCCCCCTCTTCCGCAAATGTCCCTGAGCTTCAGGATGGGGAGAGATTAGTCTGGCCTAGTTCTAGGTGGTTGACATAGAGTCTCTGAAGTTCTGGATTGTGGTTTGTTGATTTTCTTTTGCAGTTTTGCTGCTCCTGCCATGCCCTTCACTCCATCCTGATGGCACTGTATGTGTCGTGTGGTCCCCCTCCTCTCCCGGTCAGAGACAAAAGGCTGTTAAACTGGAGTCTTGTTATAATAGCACATTCAAGGGTAGGTGTAATAATCACGAAGTATTGCTGGATTTTGTCAAAGGCATTTTCTTTGTCTATTGAGATGATCATGTTATCTCAGTCTTTGAGTCCATTTATGTCACAAGCGTCCTTTATTGTTTTACATATGTTGAACAATCCCTGCATCTCTAGAATGAAGCCAATTTGATCGTGATGATTTTTATGTGATCTTGAATTTAGTTTGCAAGTATTTTATTGAGAATTTTTACATCCACGTTCAGCAGAGAGATAGGTCCATGATTTTATTTTTTCTATTATTTTGATTGGTTTGAGTATCATATCGCCATAAAAAGATTTTGGAAGTAATCATTTATTTTCTACCATATAAAACAATTTGAGTAATATTGGTGTTCTTCTATGAAGTTCTCTTAGAATTTTGCAGTGAATCGTAGACTTTTTGCAGTTGCCATAATTTTTATTACTGCTTCAATTTTACTTCTGATTAAAAATCTAATTATGCTATGAATTTCATCTTGGTTTGATTTTACTAAGTCCAGATGTCTAGTAATTCATCAGTTTTTAGATTTTCAAATTAAGGAATGTTGAGGGGCCAGGTACTCAAACGATTCAGACCACAGACTCAATTAGGTGAAATTTAAGTCTTTAGTAGAAGAAGCAGGCTGGTGCACCAGGACCACCCTCCAGGTTCAGGATCTTAGAGAGAAGTGCTTACTGAGGTGGCAGAACAGTATTTATTCATAAAAACCACAGAACTTACATACAAAGCGTAACAGTTGAGCCAGAACTCCTGGACTATGATTAACAGGTTGTTTTTAACCAGTTTAACAAACCATGACTTTGGAAAAGAACTCCCTGTTATAATGTACCAGGAAACAGTTGCCTACCCGGCCGTTCTAATCTGTGTTGTGACTAGGCAACAAGCAGTTTCATTGTCAAGTTCGGTTGGTTCCCATGTTGTAGATTCTGGTTAACTTCCTTTTTATTTTATGGGGGTATTTTCCCATATATCCCCTCAGGAACTTAATTTTTTAAAGGCATGTTCATATGATTTTCTGAATTTCAGTGGAATATGCTTTAATGACTCACTTTTTCATGTCTAATTTTGTTAATTTGTGTCGTACTGCTTTTTGTTGTTAAATTTTCTAAGGTTTGTTAGGTTTTTTCTTAACTTTTCAAAGGACTCTAGCTTACTATCATTGATTTGTGTTTATTGTTTTTTTTTTGCTTATATTTCCATTTCACTGATTTTTGGCCTAGTTTTGCTAATTACCTTGTATCCTACTACTGTTAGATGTATGCCTTGTTCTTTAGATGCCTTAAGGCACAATGTTAGATTATTAATTTAAGATCTTTCTTAACTTTTAAAAAAATTTCTTTGTTTAAAATTTCACTCATGTACAGTTTGATATTACCTGTTCTCCCCATTCTTATCAATACATCCTCCTATCTTTACATCCTTTTTTTCCCATAAAAGAGGACTATAACATAAAATGTGTGATCATATGTGATCAATAAGGTAAAATGCATTTAAGATATAAATAATTATTATGACTGAGAGTCCAGCTCCACGTGTTTAAGAAATCACAATAAGACTAAAGAATAGCAGATTTATCAATGTCCTATGAGACTAAGTGAGCCCGTGGTATGAGTACATTGAGCCCAGCACTTTGTGAATGAATGAATGTAGTCTACCCACAGGTGGCAATCCATGGTTAGTTCACAAAGCTTAGCATTTGTGAGGCCATCCATGGTGTGAATGCACAGATCCTAGCAGCCCATTGTGTGAGTTCCTAAAGCCAGGCCCAACAAAGGGTGTCCACTGTGTGAGCTCATGGAGCCAGGCTCAAGAAAGGCTGTCCACATTGTGAATACATGGATCTCAGCCCATGGGAGTATACCCATGGTGTCAGTGCATGTGGCCCTAATGACGGGAGCCCATTCATGGGGCAAACGTACAAAGTCCACCAAGGGGAGGCTGTTGAATGTTGAGCTCATGGACCCTGACCCAGGGGAGGCCACCCAAAGAAGGCATCCATAGTATGAGCACATGGAAGCTGGCCAATAGGAGGCTGTCCATGTTGAGAGCACATGGATATTTCACATAGGAAGTTGACAGCACTGAGGCTTATTAGTTGATTAATAACTCAAATGTGGAACGTGGAAGAAAGACATAACCTCTCTCATCTTGGCTACCTATAAAACACATGGGACACAATACCTAACAGCTACTCGTCCAATGCCTCTAGGTACACAAAGGTCTCTAAAACTTTTCATGTAGGTACTTAGTGCTATCATCTTGCCTCTTAGGGCTTCCTTCATTGTGATTCTGTAAATTTCACTGTGTTGTTTCATTTTCATTCAAAAAATTTCTTTTGATTTGCTTCTTAATTTCTTCAGTAATCCATTTAATCTCAGGCCTTTCAAACTTCGAGATGATTCCCAGTTGATGAGATCTGTCCCTCACCTCAAAGAATGTGAGTACTTTTCCCTATGCACTTCATCACCTACACTGAGCCTTTTGGTAAATGCACCTTTCAGCATGTCAGGAGCTGCCTAGCACTTTCACTCTCTTCATCGGCCTCCTAGAGCTGTCTCTCACCCTGGGGCTATCCCAAGTTAAATCAGGTTCTCCTACTTGGCTTCCCTCCTCTCATGCCCCCAATGTAACTCAGTTTTTAAACAATAGATTTCCTCTCGAGTTGGCACCTGGCCACTGCCCTTTTAGTATTACTGCGGTTTGAATGTAAGTTGTTCCTACGGGTTTATATATTTGTATCCTTAACTGGTGTTAATGGTGTTGGAAAGATTGCAGGAAGGTGTTGGGAAGGCATATTGCATGGGGTGGCCTTTCAGTTTGCTATTCCAGCTGTTTTTCCTCTCATTCTCCTGTACTGTTTGCTGCCTGATGGTTGCAAGGATCTGAACCAACTTCTTGCTTCTGCCTCCTGCAATGCCTTCTGCTACATGATTTCTGCCATCATGGACTATATCCTTTCTTTAAGATTAAACCAAATAAATATCATTTCTGTCTTTTCAGCCTTGGTCTGATTACTATCTCATAGCAAAAGAAGGATAATTTTAACATATACAGAGAGTGACAAAAGGAAATTTCTCTCTACTTCTGATCCATCTGCTGGAGAAATCATAGACTCACTAAAACTCTCAACATGAACAATTTTTAAAAGATATGTCCCCATAAGCCTTATGACCTGCTTTTAAGCCCCCAAACCACATAAAGACCAGATATACTCCATGCTTACAACTTTCCTTGGTGCATGCCCTATGGTCCTGGTATCTCCAACATTCTGGGGTCTCCAATTCAACTTCAAGTTTCACTTTTACACTTTCATTTTCACCCAATGACTTTCTTAGATTTGCTTGGCCTAGGGGGTGACATACAGTACCCAGCAGGATGGAGTGAAGGGCATTTCAGGAGCAGCAAAACTGCAAAAGAAAATCAACAAACCACAATCCAGAACTTCAGAGACTCTATATCAACCACCTAGAACTAGGCCAGACTAATCTCTCCCCATCCTGAAGCTCAGGGACATTTGCGGAAGAGGGGACGGTAAGAGTGTAATAGCACAAGGATGGGAGGAGCAATGATTTGCAAGATATTCCACACAAGCTAGGGCTGAAGCAATCATAATTGGACTTTGCATGCCCGGCACAATGTCCAACACACTATTGACCTCACAAAGTCTAGCATCTGCTAAAGGCAAGGGATTGACAGCCACAGTAGTGTTCCTATGCTTAAGGGGAACACGGGAAAGGGTTCAGGGAAAGGCCACTGGGTCTCTGCTGTAACATGGTTCCCTCTCTCCTTGTGTCTGGTGTGGCCCTCCAACCTCATCCCTCCTGTTCATAATCCTTGTAATTACTGTATTACATGGGTTTACCTTTGAGTGTCTCAATGTGGGCTGGGTGAGTTTGGTACTAGGAGCCACCTATTAGGGAGTACATACGATGCTTAACTTTCTGGGTTTGGGATACTTCACTTAATATAATTGTTTCTAATGACATCCATTTCCCAGCAAATTCCAGTAATTCATCATTTTTGATGGCTGAGTAGTACTCCATTGTATAGATGTACCACAGTTTCCTTATCCACGCATCAACTGTTGGACATTTGGGTTGATTCCATGACTTTGCTATTGTAAACAGTGCTGCTATGAACATGGTCGCGCTTGTGCTATCGAGGTGAACCTCTGCTGCATGGGGGGTTATACCCAAAAGTGGAATAGCAGGGTCATATGGCATTTCAATCTTTAATTTCTTTAAGAATCTCCAGACGGCTAAAGCTGGATCCGTACTTGTCACCATGTACAAGACTTAATTCCAAATGGATCAAGGACCTTGATATCAGGCCAGACACTATAAAAACTATAGTTGAAAGGATAGAAAACTCCCTCGAGCTGATTGGGCTAGGCCAACAGTTCCTAAACAGACATCCAATGCCACAGTCACTGCTACCAACTCTCAACAGTTGGGACCTTGTGAAATTAAAGAGCTTCTGTTCAGATAAAGAGATTGTAACACGAGCTCAAAGGCAACCCACAGAATGGGAGAAAATCTTCACTAACCACATATCTGATAGAGCTCTACTGTCCAGAGTGCACAAAGAACTTAGAAAATTAAACACCAAGAAAACCAATGGCCCAATTAAAAAATGGGCCCTGGAACTTAAAAGAAATTTTACCAGGGATGAAATTAAAATGTCTAACAAATATCTTTAAAAATGCTCCACTTCTTTAGGCATCAGGGAAATGCAAATCAAAACTTCCCTGAGATATCATCTCACCCCGGTCAGGATGGCAAAAATCCACAATACAAACAACAACAAGTGCTAGAGAGGATGTGGAGAGAGGGCAACTCTGCTACATTGCTGGTGGGAATATAGGATTTCAATTTTTAACCTTTTAAGGAACCTCCAAATGATATGCAAAGGGACTGCATGAGTTTACAATCCCTCCAGCAATGTATGAGGTCCCCTTATCACTGCATCCACAACAGCATTGTTTATGTTGTGGATCTCAGTCTTTCTTACTTACTGGAATGAGATGAACATCTCAGGGTGGTTTTAATTTGCATTTCCCTGATGACTATGAAAGTACAATATTTTTAAGATGTTTGTTAAACATTTGAATTTTGTCTTGTGAGAATGTTCTTTTCAGTTCTATAGCCTATTTTTAAATGGGGTTGTTCACTTCCTTGATATTTAATTTTTCAAGTTCTTTATATACTTTGCATATGTTTGGTTAGCGAAGATGCCCTCCTAGTCTGTAGATTAAATTTTTGCTTAATTAATAGTCTCTTTTGATGAGCAAAGGCTTTTTAATTTCACATAGTCCCACTCGTTTAATGTTAGACTTATTTTGGCCAAAACAAATCAATTTGAGGTTATTATGTATTTTTTTGGTCTGGGAGTTTTATAGTTTATGGTCTAACATAAACAGCTTTAGCCGTCTGGAGATTCTTTGATACATTTGGGGCTGATTTTCATGCAGGGAGACAAATAAGGGTCCTGTTTCATTCTTTTACATGCAGACATCCAATTTTCTTTCAGCACCATTTCTTGACGATGCTGTCCTTTTTCCAATGAGTTCTTTTGGCACCTATGTCAAAGATCAATTGACTATAGGTGATTGTGCTTATGTTTGAGTCTTCAGTTCTCATCTATTGCTGTATATCTCTTTTTTGAAGCTAACACCATATTTTATTATTATGGTTTCATAGTATAGTTTAAGGTCTGGTATGATGATACCTCCCGCAGAGTTTCATTTCATTACTCAGAATTGTTTTTGCTATCCTAAGTCTTTTATATTTCCATATGAAATTTGAGATTAATTTAGCATTTTCTGTGAAGAATTGGGCTAGAATTTTGATTGGTATTGCATTGAATCTATATAATGCTTTTGGTAGGATGGTCATTTAATCAATAAGAAATTAAAGATACCAATTAAGGGCACCAATTAAAGTTACCCATCATGAAGTATGATGGGTCGAGCAAGCCCAGTAGAAAGGTGACGAGGAGGACAAGTGTTATTGTGTCCTTCATGTGCTCTTCTGAAATGTGTTCACACCTCTGATGGTTAAATGAGCCTGAGAACAGGTATCCCAGAGTACACAGATCTGAGCAAGGGAATGAAGCCAAGCACAGAAGAACCCCTGACCTACTACTAGGATTTTCAGAACAAATGGACAGGATGGTCCTACATAACTTAGGGGATTCATCAGAAGAGAATAAAGGCCTGAAGTCAAATGAGGACAAATGTCTAGCATTGGATGTGAATATCCAAGTAGCAAGGGTAAAGGGTCTCATAGGGAAATACACTTCAGTCTATCTCTCTTTCCAACCTTTTGTACTAAATGTTAGATATTGGGAAAGGACAAGAGAAGAGGTTCAAGAGAAAGGCATGGGATTGAATTGTTTGTTAAGTCAGAGGCCTATTAACATCAACAATACAGTTGGGGTCTGATGGAAAGCTATTCTTTTCTTTTATCATTTATTGGGTGTGGCAGAAAATGACATAATTTTTAAGCATGTTACCAATTAAAATTATAAGGTAAGTCGGGGCTGGAGAGGTGGCTCAGGGGTTAAGCCTCTGCCTTGCAGGTGGAAGGTCCCGAGTTTGGATCCTAGACTCCACGTATAGACGCCGGGTGGAAGCAGGGATGGCCTGCGTTTCTGGTCCTGGTAGGGCGGAGCCTGTGAATCCTGGGGCAGAGCAAACAAGAAGGTGGGGGCGGTCCATGGTGGTTCCCGAATTCGCCCGTGGTTCTACACACACACACACACACACACATACACGCACGTGTGCGCACACACATGCACAAATAAAATAATAATAATAATAAAATTATAAGGTAAATCATATGCAATATATGTAAAACATTTTTAATTATGCTAGGAACTGAACTTAGGAGTCCATGTGCCCAAAATAAATCTTCTTTTTTAAATTTCATAAAAAAACAGAAAATACAGGAAGGACATCAGAACTATTGGTAGACAGTCTAAAGATCATAAACTTAGCCTAGGTAAGAATCTGGAGAGCTTGCATGGATTGGGAACTAATAAAATTACAATCTGGGAAACACAGATCAAACATCCTTGAATGCATTAAGAAGTTTGACAAAAGGGTCATAGTGACTTTAAGTCACAAGAGGATTGGTGATTGTATTTCTTGTTAGCAGCTATCGTTGATGCTGGAAAAGTTAAGATGTCTTATAAGAAACATTTAGGCTATAGTTTCAGCCTCTGACTATTTTTCAGGAACAGTCCTTTGTGTAGAAGCTTGGCAGAGAAAATAGGTTGGGCTCAGTTTGGCCCAATCCATTACTAGGATCAGTGATGCCTCAGGGCGGTGTTTCAAGTGTCTTGGGAGATACTACTCCATTTTCTTCTGTGTTGCATCCTTCAATATCAGGTAAACCATTCTCATCAAGTGTGTGAGTGTGATTATAAACCTATCTTCATCCAAATCCAAGAGAGGACTTAGGAATTCCTGCAGAAATATACGTATAAATAAGTATAAAAGAAGACAGAGACTAGTTCTCATACATTGTTCCAGTACTCAAGCAATTGTGATGGTGATGTGCATAGAGAGCAGATCAACAGACAAAAAGTGGAGAACCCAGAATAAAATCCATAAATTATGGTAATGTGTTAAATAAAACAAATGTAGACTTAGCAATGAGATATTTTACTTAAAAGTATTCCTGTAAGGGAGAGGAAGGGTTGGGAGGGAGCATTATTGTCCCTCCAAGTCTGCAGATTCCATTTCTACAGATTTAACCACCCACAGATCAGAAGTGTTTGGAATAAGAAAATTGTATTTGTTCTGAACAGTGCAGACACTCTTCCTTGTTATTAGTCCATACACAGTATAACGTAACAGCTATTTTCACAACATTAACATGGAATAGGACATTCTACATCATCTGGGAGATAATCTAAAGCATGCAAATAATCTAAAGCATGCAATGTGCTGGAAAAGGGGAGACAATTCACCTTGGGGAGAATACTGTCTGTGTTATCTGCAAGTGTCCCAAGGAAGTAATGTCAGCAAGATGGTGTCTAGGAGTTATCAGGGTACATGCTCTCGCAGTACCGACTCAGTCATGAAAATGCCCTATTCGGAACTAAGGAATCCAAGAGAGAGACAACAGATCTGAGAGAACAGAGAACAGTCACTGAAGGGCTTCTAGAAGGAAGGATCACTAAGAGCTATACCATCTTTTCCCAAGCCCATGCTACACAGCCTGGAAAGAGGAATGAAGTGAGCAGTATCCTTTACTGTGGACACCACTGTAAGACCTTCCAGTTCCAGGCCAGCCATCATGGCTCCAAGTACTAGGCACACACATGGCTTGAGACCCTAAGTCAGTCTCCCTGTCCCCACACTTTATGCCCATCCCTGTTACCCCAGCATCATAGACACAGACTCTATGAAAACTCCGGCCGAGACAGGTTGCACAGCTGCGCAGAGCCAAGTAAGCACACTCCCCTAGAGGACACAGTAGCTCGGGAGCGGTGGGGGGGGGGGGCGGAGTCCTGAAGCTCAAGGCCATTTTATCTTTTTAGGAATCTAGTCAGAGAGTGCTTTATGGCAGATCAGGATGTTCTCAGGAGATGGTTGTATGCCGGTCCCAAACCCAGGAAAGGTAACGGATCATTCAGTGAAGGAAGTTCGACTGTGTTTCCACTTTTGAGAAATGTCTATTCAGTTCATCAACCCACTTATTGTGTGGATGACTTAATTAGGGTATTTATCTGTCAGGGTTTTCATAGGTTCTCTTATATGTTGTCCAGAAACAGAGATGAACATGAGTGTCTTTCCACAATGTCAGAATTTATTGGAAAAATTTTTGCAAGGAATGTTAGTTGTTGGCAAATATTTGTGAAGTATTCCAGATTTCTTTGGCAGCTGGCTGAGGTAAGCAAAAACAGCCAGTTTCATTCCAATCTTAATTTCTGATATTAATTCTGATTATGTATTTATTATACATTATACAGTAACACTATCTGTTTATCTATCTATCTATCTTTCTATCTACCTACCAATCATCTATCTACATATTTACGTGCAGGTTAAAGAACAGCTACAAGAGGTTAGAGTTGCTGCAGCAGACTTCAAGTAGTTTCAAAAAGGTCTAAGAAAAGGCAGAATGAGGGAGTTAGGAATAACCTAACTGATCTTGCTGCAGAGCTAGGATACTTCATGGTCAAAGCTTGATCTGAAACTTCTGTAGGGCCAAGCTGCAGAAGCAAATTGTGTGAAAGTGAAGGATGTAAAGGTGAAGGGAAAAACTGGGTCAGGCAGACAAAAAGAGAGCAGGTCCAGTTAGGTAAACCAGCAGATGGACAGATGATAATTCAAGTGGGGTAAATGAACAGTAAGACTGAACTGAGCTCAGAGGGAGTTGGGATTTACGTACATGTTGGAACCATGACACATACACATGGAGCAATCAAACAACAGGTCATGGTATTGTTAGGTGTCCTCTTTACATTGTTCAAATGTGGGAGTTGCATACACTCTTTCCTTTGTCTTCTGCATTCAATAAGTTCTCAGACCTGGTTCTCTAGATATGATTGTATGTACCCATGTGCTCACATGGTCCCAAGTTACTTTAATAAGTTTACAAGTTGGCACGCTTTACTTTTAGGAATAAATTAGTTATCAGTCTGTGCTGGTGGGTGGTGTAGACAGATGGTGGTGTTTGCTTGCAAAATGGAGTAAAAGGCTCCTTGTAAAATGGATTCTCTGGGGGCAAGTCTTGGTTTGGACAAAACATAGATTTCAACAATATAGATTATGTTAGGGCAGTGCACAACCTGATCTCTCAACACACACACACACACATACACACACACACACACTGTATGTTCAAAACACTGGATAGATGAATAGATGATGGATAGTTAGATAATAGAATAGATAGGTAATAGGCAGATATATAATGCACAGATAAATAATAGGAAGATAAATGGTAGATAGATGATAAAAGATGATAGAAGATAAAAGATAGATAGATAGATGGATAGATAGATAGATAGATAGATAGATAGATAGATAGATAGATAGATAGATACTATATGAAAGTAGACTAGAAAGAGGGTGAAAGAGCTCTTAGAGAGCAATAAAAGGTGGCAACAAAATAAATTTGACATGAATGCAGAAGAAGGATTATTTGGGCAAAGAAAGAATCAATAGGAGAGATTAAAGGAGAAGAAGGTGGTTAGGAGGGGAGGGTGTGGCACATACGTATGCGATGCCATAATGGAACCCATAATTTCCATTAACTTGGGAAAATGTGTTAAGGTTGAGGAACTGAGATATAGCTCAATAGTGAGCATCTGCCAAGCACACTGTAGATCCCATTTCTAGCAATGCAATAATTGAACAAAATTGAGACTACTCTTCTAAAAGCAAAAGAGAAAATTTGATTATCAACATTTTGCTCTGACTGACCAATAGGGTGGGCAATACAGCTAATCTCTTATGAGCAGAGAGCAGGAATTCTGAGGGCCTTTGTCTAGTCAGTGCACATTTGTGAGTGTGGTCCACTTACATGGGGGCACTGTCCTTCACAATAGGCCCTTTTCCAGAACACGACAGTGACGAGATTTTGTTATCCTTCATTTTTCCCCAGGATACCAGAGTTCAAGAAAATTCAACATTGCTACATCATATAAGAATGGTAGAAAAGCTAGTTCTTATAAAAAGGTAGCCTGTTAAAGAAAATTCTAACGAAGTTGACTTTATATGTGAAATAGCAAAAAATAATAAAATATGTGCCTATCATAAATACAAAATAATTTCTGAAGAATTGAAAATTAAAAGAAATTTGTTTTTTCAGTGATTTGGAAGACTATATAGTCTAGAAAATATCCTGTCATTAAAAATGCATCATAAAACTCTTAGAAATGCTGAATAAAAAGTAGGAAGAGAAACAAAATTTATCCAAAATTTACAGGCACATGGAGCTGGGTGTGTGATCTCAGTATCTGTGAAACTCATGCATGCGTGAGGACCAAGAATTCTAAAGCAGTCTGGGCTACATAGATGGCATTGTCTCAAAACACACACACACACACACACACACACACACACACACACATAGAGCAACAATAAGAATAAAAAAGTAAACAATGTGCAAAATACCAATATATACTAAATAATATCAACATTATCATAATATCTTATATATAAAACAAGTCTACTTGAGCATGTATATCATTTATATGCTTATTTTCCAATATCCATGGGGATAATCCCAAGATCCCCAGAGGATATCTGTACATGCAGATAGCTCAGAATGCTATGGTTTATTGTCATCCCATGTTTTCTGAGCATGTATCTACATGTAACCATAGCCTTTGCCGTGGGGTATACAAGCAAAATGAACATGCTTAGAAATGATCTTAGCACAAAAAATGAATAACATAAGTAGTATGGAAGTTTCCCTTTCCTTATGAAATCAAAAGTTTTCATCTTTCCATGGAAAAAGACTTCTGTAAAGTCCTTCTTGACATGAATGAGCTGCAGGCATCACTATGCTTGAGTTTTGTGGCCAATGTCAACTGAAGGTTATTTGATGCCATCATTGCAAGTGCTCATAGGTGGATGGTGTACACAGAGTGGATGCCCTGTGTAATGAAAACTCATGTCCTAGGCACAGAGTGAGAGGATGCAATACTTGATGCTCTATGAAAGCTGCAACCGATAGTTAAGAGTCATAAATGGTTCCCTTCTGGAGTTTAAACTGAGAAAAGTGACCTTGCAGACAAAGAGGAGAAAAGAGGGAGACAACATATAAACAAATGAAGCCTGGAAGTCTAAAGCTAGTAGATATTAGGTGTTGGAACAAGTTGAGACAAGTTACAACGTGGACTTACATTTAATGCAACTCATGATCAAACTTTGTAGGACTGTTCTTTAATGTGTGAAAAGATTTAATAGTGGTTTAATTTGCTTTATTTGCTCTAGAATTGCTCACATTTCATACTTATCTGCAAGTCAGCATTTGCAATGTGTATCTTCCCAGGAATTCCTTTACGTCAACCATACTGGCTTGTCTCTTGGTACAAAGGTGCAGACGGTGTCAGTGATTTGGAAGACTGTTTATCTGTTTAAGTATGTTTGTATGGACTTAAGTTTTTGTGGACTCAAGTCACTGCATGGTGCCATTTCTGTTCAGTTTTTGTTTATTCATGAATGCCTTCATGTACATTTTTGAAGGATAATTGAATACAAAATACTTGGTTGACCTTCATTTCTTTCAGTATTTTTTCCTAGTTTCCATAGTTTCTGATGAAAGTTCTCTTCAGAATAAATATCAATTGTATTGTATTTTCTCGTAATTGATGAGTTCTTTTGCAATTTTCAAGAATTTCTCTTTGAACCGTCTGATTATATTTTTCAAGGTGTGACTTTCTTTGAAATTTTACTTGAGAATTTGTTGAACTTCTTAGATGTGTAGATTATTTAAGTTAAATTTCAGATGTTTACAGTCACTGTTTCTTTAAATGTCTTTTCCCTTTTTTATATGCTTCTCTTGGGGTTTTATTCAATTAAAAAATTGTCTTTCATAATACCTTAAGAGACTGTCTGGGACTGGTGCAGGGGAGAGGGGGAGACTCTATACTCCATGGTTTATCCACCAGTGGGCCATTTGCATCCTGGCAGGCGTCCAGGCATTGACTAGTGTAGTTGTCCTAGATGGCACCCAGTGGATCACACATGCAAGGGGGAGTGTGGGAGAGGAAGGGAAACTGACCAGAGAGGAGACTGCTCAGGGTGGGATAAGATGGGAATAAGTAGTGAGAGTTAACACATAAATACATTGTTAATATAATTAAACATCAAAATGTGAAAAAGGAAAAAAAGCTTATCCCCAAAACTCTGTCTTTCAGATTGAATAATCTATGTGCATCCATCCCCAAATTTACCTCTTATTTTCTCCTGCCAACTGAAATCTGTCATTGAATCCCTCTTGTGAATCTTTTGTGTATGGTTACTTTGCAACCTCAGAATTTTCCTTTTTAAAAAATACTTTCTGTCTCTTTACTGATGCTGTTTTATCAGCCACAATTTTATACTTTCCTGTTTTCTTTAAATACAGTCTCCTTCAGTCTCCTGTGTGCTTCAAAGAGCTGTACTAAGTTCTTTTTCTGAGGAATTTAGTCACTTGGTCCCATTAGCAAATTTCTACGGATTGATTTTTTTATCCCATGTGCTGGTTTTTTTTTTTTTTTTGAAATCTGGAAATTTTAGATCATATGCAAATTATAGCAACTGAGATTTATAGTTTGCTCCTCATACTCCACCAGACTGTTGTTTCTGCCTTGTAATGTTTTTTGTTAACTTGTTTACAGTATTGTCTGCACTAATTCTCTAGGTAGGTCTTCTCTATAATATGTAGCAAAAGATGTATCTCTTCATATAAAGGCGATCTGGTTTTCATTTTTTAAGTCTGGCACTCTAGAGGTGTGTTTGGACAGTGTATCTCTGTGATTTGCCAATCATAGATAAGAATTGTGCCTGATGATCTTCATCTACCGAGGACAGTGGTTCTATATCTAAGGTACAAATGTGCCTCAAATGTTCAGATAGTTCACAGATCAGTCCTAGCCTCTGGTTCTTTTTCTCTGAATAAGAACTAATCTTATTTCTTCTTTGAGTGCCGCATTTAGTTAAAGATGGAAAGAACCTGAGCATGATTTGCCTGGCAGTAATAGAATATCTGAAATAGAACAAAAATGTGTATCTCTCAGTATCTCTCAGTTCTGGTGGTCAAAAATAAAGGCACTGACTTCCAGAAAGGGTCTGGTTCCAAGTCAGCAACTTGAATGCTGGTCTTTCAGAGGGGAGAGATGCTGCATCAGTCACAGCAGAATAAAGAGCAAACCGATTCCAGCTCTTTAGCCCCATTCACAATGGGTTTGTCTATATATTTCTTGATATTGGAGACTATATTTCTTGAAAACATAGCTAAAAATCTTTCAAAATATTATTCTTTATGTATCTCTTAACTCCAAAATTCAGTTTTAAATAATGTGGGTATACTTCCTTTTAGAAAAAATGGTGTTTGTCTTTTTTAAAATCTGTATTTGTTTTTACTTACTTGCTTTTTTAAGAGAGTGAGGGGCGGTTCTCTTCTTCCACTATGTGAGCTTCCAGGGATTAAACACTAGGTTTGCCAGCACACACCTTACCATTGAATTTTCTCACTGATACCAAAGGTAGGTATTAACAAATAAAATGGGTTTATGTCTTTGCTCTATCTCCTCTACCACTATCCCTCTTCTACCTTCCTTTTCCACACACTCTTCTCCCACTCTCCCCTCCCTTCATGAGTCTTTCCAGTCATACCTGCCCTCTGTCCTTCTGCTGAGTGTATTACAGGACTCCCTTTGGGGTGCCTATGTTGGTAAGGGAATCAGATTTCTGTTGTACTATATGTGGCTTTTCAGTGGGCAAAGTCATAAATGAGGAGGTTCCTCTTTCCTTGCCCAGCACCTGCCCCTGAGACATTCTCTGAGAGCAGCTGTTTCTTCTAAGATGCTAGTTGGGGAAATGTTGATATGTCTGTAATTGTGCAGATCTGGTGGAAGAAGTTCTCATTGCAAAGAGCTTCTGGGTAAAGTAGCCCTAGTGTGGCTGGAGTGTGCTAATCAGGAGGACCTCACACCAACTGCAAGCTCTTGCAATCTTGCTGCCCCCTTTTCTTCAAATTCCCTGAGCCTTGGTGTGAAGTAAGATTTTTTTTATTATTTATTTTTCTAATTTTACGAGCATATTGAGTATTCAACTCAGCTTCCCTCCCTCCCTCTCCATCCTTTTCCCTCTCTTTCCTTCACCACTCTCGTCCACTCTCTCCCACTCGTCTACCTGTATGCTTCTACAGACCCCAGGGTTCACTCTGGCTTGTCTACTCCCATAGTGGCTCAAGCGCCCATGGTATATCAAGTTACCTCTCTTCAGGCCACCCTGCTGATATGTGCATTTCCCTTCATTCATTCAGCTTTAGACCCAAAGGTTTCCACTGTAAGTTCCCATTCAATGGGTATAATAGCAGCTGTCTACAGAGCAGTTTGATGTACTGTTTTCCTACCTATAGGTTTATTGGCTGTCTTCATTATTGATCTATTTCCTTCCCTTATTTTAGGTTCTTGTTCTAGTTTACAGTAACAGAGATATGTAACATTCTGACAAGCGGGTAAGATTTTGATGAATGTTTAGGAATGAGCATTCCAGGTTTGCTAATATTTTGTACTTTGACCTGATGTGCTTTTCTGTCTCTCTAATCTTCCATTGTAATAGGGTGTATCTAGGTTGAGCTCCTTATTTAAGGGTTAAAAAAAGAAGTATTTAGATGGTATTTTATTATCAATTTTTATAGTTAACACTAGAATATTCCTGCCTATTTATTTCCCTTCTACTGTTATTTAGATAGGTTTATAGTACTGGGCATGATTCCCTAACATTAAGGAGTTTAGAACTTATTCAGAGAGTAATTGCTTATTCAAGAGTCTTACATACATGTATTTCCCCATAGAATCTTCTTACCAGAGTTGTAGTGGCTTGCAGCATTCACTAGTGGATTAGGCCCTTGATCTCTCTTTTTCACCTGAGCCATTTGCTTCTTTTTTCTTCTCCCTTTCCCTTATCCTATCTGCTTATCAAAACCTATCACCTTACTCCCTTTCTCTTATGGGCTTTTCTTCCATAGTAGCCTTATTTGTCTATTTACCTATGTTCCTTTGTCTCAAATACCTTGGAGATTTCTCCCTGCCCCCCCCAAGTTATGTTCCTTTGCAGTTCTAGTGGTGTTATAGAAATTTCCCCTTGAGTATATCATTTTGAAGATTTAGTACTAGTTTCCACTAAAAAGAGAAAATATGTAACATTTGTCTTTCTGTGTCTGGGATACTTTTCTCAGTATAATTTCTTCCAACTCCATCTGTTTATCAGCAAATTTCATTAATTTTTCCTTGATAGTTGAATAGCATTCAATTGTGTATGTAAATCATATTTTCCTTATCATTCATCTATCATTGGGCATTTAAACTGATTCCATGATTCCATGTCTGTGCTATTGTGAATAGATCTGCAATGAACATGGATGTACATGTGTTTCTTTAGTAAGACAAAGCATTATTTGGGGATATTCCCAGGAGTGGTATATCTGAGTCATATGGCATTTCTGTTTTTAACTTTTTTAGGAACTGCAATACTGACTTCCAGGACAGTTGTACAAGTTTACATTCCCACCAGCAATGTATGAGAACTCTCTTTTCTCTGCATCCTCTCTAGCATTTTTTTTTTTTTTTTTTGGATTTTAGCCATTCTGACCAGGGTGAGATGATATCTCAGGGTGGTTTGGATTTGCATTTCCCTAATGACTAGGGAGGTGGAACATTTTTCAAGTTATTTGTTAGACATTTGTTAGGTGAGGTTTAGATTAAGTACCAGAACAGCTTTAGTAAGATAAAACAGAATGGGTATAGTAGCCAGGGATTGGAATTGAGCAGGATATGGCAGCTTTTAGATTGTTAGGGGTATGTGAGGCAGAATATTTAAGTTCCTGATGGAATGGGTATATGGGGGTTTGTGTATACTGTATAGAAATCTTAAGCTTGATGACTATCATATGATGATTAAAAGGAAAATAAATGGATTACTTATCTTAGGGCTAGGTGCAAAGATTCTCTTCCCCTGAATGGTGGGATTCTTTGTATCCTGAGTTCTTGGGGTCCTCAATTGTAAGGAGTTGGTCCACTGATCCCTAGCCTGCGGTTTCTGTGGCCTGCATTAAATTCTTGGAGTTTTGGGAGGCTGGACAGGTGGCTCAGGGGTTAAGCCTCTGTCTTGCAGGTGGGAAGTCCTGAGTTCGGATCCTAGACCCCACGTATAGACCCCGGGTGGAAAGCGGGGGCTGCCTGCATTTCTGGTCCTGGTAGGGCAGAGCCTGTGAATCCTGGGCAGAGTAAACAAGAAAGAGATGGAGGCGTCCATGGTGGTTCCCGAATTCGCCCATGGTTCTACACACACACACACACACACACACACACACACACACACGCACACACGCACAATTGAATAAATAATAAAAAATTAAATTCTTGGATTTTTTTAATGATTAAGGGGATGGGGGGCTGAATGAAGGCTTGGGCTGGTTATATAGAGAGTACACTGGGTGAATTTAGCTGGGAGATAGAAGTTAACCCCATTATCAGCAACCATGCATGCAAACTGCAACAGAATTTGGTACCAGAGAAGTGGGGTGTTGCTGATAAATCTGGCTATGTGGATTCTGAATGGTTTTGTTGGAGAAACTTTGAAGTGTTTGAAGCTTTTGAGCTTGAATGGACCAACTGGATAATGAAAAATGCGGAGAGAGTTATGGATTGTTTGGGCCTAGTTTGTGATGAAGGGAACAAGGACTTTAATTAAGTTGAATTTAAAGATGATGGGCTGGTTTGCTTGAGAGAGGAGAGCTGTTTTAGCAGCCTTGAAGTTTTGGATGAGGAAAGGGTAGGCAGCAGAGCAGTTGCCGCTGTTGGAGTTATGAGTATCATTGAAGGAAAACCTGATGCTTTGCATTGGGATGGTGGAAAACATGAACACCACTGTATGGCAATTCCATGGTTTAAAAACCCGGGTTCCTTCAGGGGCCAAAAGCCCAAGCTGAAGCCATTTCTTGCCCTTTGGAAGTTTTGGCTGCCTAGAAAGAGGCTTTTCCAGAGTCAGCACACTATAGTTGGTGCAGCTGTAGCTCAAGTGGACCAAGCAACGTTTCATCCTTACTGTGGAATCTGTCAGCACCCTGTAGGTGGTACTAGTTTGGGTGTACTACTGAGGGGTTCATGGGCAGCAGTGGAAGCTTGGTACCAAGTCACAGGTGTAGAGTTCCTGAAAGGAAAGGTGAAGCTTATAGCTGCAGAGGCAAACTCAGAGTACTGTTGGAGATGCCAGAGCCATGGGACATGTGCTGAGGACAGCTGCAAGTGGAGATTCAGTCTGCTTCAGAGGAACACTGCTTCTACAACTTTGAGCTACAAATAGAGATTGGGAATGCCTAGAATCTTTGAGCCACCGTGACTACATGATGAGCAACAGAAGATGGACATTGAAGTACAGGATTCAGTATTTGATTCGCTGGATTTGATGCTAATTTGATATTTTCTTATTATGTCAATGATTCTATTTTGATGTTTTATCTGTGTTGGAGTATTTAACTTATTTTGACCTGATAGACTCCTACAGTTAAAAAATTTGGGACATTAAAGAAAGACTTTCAGTTCTAACATTTTAATAACTGAACTTTTAATGACTGACATTTTAAATTAGATTATAGAAGTTTTTAATTTTGGACTTTTAGAATTAATAAAATTAAATATATTTATATTATAAATAAGGTAACTTTTTTACACCTATGGGGATAAGGATTGAAAGTTATAGTTTAAAAGTGCTATGTTTTTGTGTCAAGTTGACAAGGGGTGGAGTGTCATAGTTAGGCATGGGTGTCAACTTGACAGTTGAAGGTTTGAGTTCTGGGCACATTTGTAGAGAATTAGTCATTGAGTTAAGCTCAGAGCAAACCTGCAAGAGATTGTCTAGCTGATAGGAAAGGCCCATCCCATGGTGAGTGGGACTAGGCCCTGGAATAAAATACAGAGAGCTGGTTGAGAAAGGAGGCATCCTTGTGTACACTTGGCCAGACATGCTGGTCTGGCAAGTAAGGATCGTCCCTTTCTCAGCCATTATGGAGAGATGGTGTGGCCACTTCCCTCGGCTCTGGTGTTGGTGTGAGCTCTCCTGTCAAGCTGGACTGAGAACTGTAACCAGACAATAGTAAGGGACAAAAAACCCCTGTTCTCTTAAGCTGTTTGATGGTCATTTATCGGCAACCATGCAGGCAAACTGCAAGAGCCACCATGAAAGGTATTTTTCACCCTATTATTAATGAAAATTTTCCACTACTAAGGAAAGATATCCCCATCCAAATACAAGAATCATATTTACATCATTCAGATATGACCAAAATAGAAACTTGCCATAGCAAATTATAGTCAAAACAACACAGATACATGACAAAGATGATGTGCTGAGAGTGTCAAGAGAAAAAAAAAAGTCAAATCAAAATTACAGCTGATTTTTCAATGGGAACAGTAAAAGTCAGAAGATCTTGGAAAGATATACTTCAAATAATGAATAAGCACAAATGCCAACCCATCAAAACTATCAGTCATGTTTGAGAGCAAAAGAAAAATCTTCCACCTTAAGGACAGCCTGAAGGCTTACATGAATACCAAACCAGGCCTAGAAAAGATAAGCTCAAATAAAAGACAAACATAACTGAGAGCTCATAAGAAAAAAATAATACAACTATGACTTTCAGCAAAGAAATGTACACATAAAAACCATAAAACACAGAACATGACAGGGACCAACAAGCATTTCTCAATTATAACCCTAAATGTAAATGGAATTAACTCTCCAAAGGTCATAGAATACAAACATGGATCAAATATCACAACCCAGCAATCTGCTGCCTTCAGGAAACACATCTCACCATGAAAGATAGGCAGATTCTCAGAGCAAAAAGCTGGTCAAAAGTACTGCAAGCTAATGGAACAGGGAAACAAGCTGGACTAGCAATTCTGATAGCTGATGAAAATAGACTTCAAATCAAAAAAAGAAATCTTAAGAGACATAGAAGGATACTACGTCAGTCAAAGGAACAATTCATCAGGAAGACTTCACCACACTGAAGATATACACATATAATATAACCTCAACCACATTCATTAAATACACCTTATAACATTTAAAATGACAAATCAACCCAAACATGATAATAGTAGGGAACTTCAACACCCCACTTTTACCATTGGACAGGTTAACAAGCCCAAAACTGAACAGAGATACACTGGACCTTAATCAAACCACAATCCAAATGGACCTGACCAACCTGTAAGGAATCTTCCATCCCAACAATAAGTAATACACATTCTTTTCAGCAGCCCATGGAACCTTCTCCAAAATAGACCACATATTGGGGCAAAAAGTAAACCTCTACAAATGCAGGAAAGTTGAAATAATATCCTGCACCACCATAGAATAAAGCTAGATAACCATGACAAAGCAAATGTCAGAAAATACACAAATTCTTGGAAATTAAATACCATGATACTGAACATGGAATGGATTCAGGCAGAAATAAAAAGGGAAATTTAAAAAAATCCTTAGAAATAAACCATAATGAAAATACAACATATCAAAATCCTTGGGACACGGGACACGCGCGCGGGGTCCAGCCGGGCCTGCACCGCGCGACCTAGGTAAGCTCGGTCCCGGCCCACCCCGAGAACCCCAGGCCGCCCAAGGGACCCAGCTCCTCCCACCATCCAGCCGGAGCCGCGTGCGCAGGTACTGGGAGGAGGAGAGGGCACCCCCTCTGCGCCCGGGCCCTGCCCCCAGGTCCCCCCAGGTTTAAATAGCACCCCACTGACGCCCCATCCTCCCTTCCCTCCATTCCACCACCTAGAACGCGCGTGCGCGGTCCAGCCGGGCCTCCACCACGCGACCTAGGAAAGCTCGGTCCCGGGCCTCCACCACGCGACCTAGGAAAGCTCGGTCCCCGCCCACCCCCAGAACCCCAGGCCGCCCAAGGAACCCAGCTCCTCCCACCATCCAGCCGGAGCTGCCCGCGCAGGGCCTGGGAGGAGGAGAGGAAACCCTCCTGCGCCTGGGCTCACCCCCAGGTCCCCCAGGTTAAACAGCACCCGCTGATGCCCCATCCTTCCTTTCCCCACTCCACCGCCCGGGACGCGCGGGGTCCAGCCTGGACTCACTCGACCTAGGTAAGCTCCGTCTCCGCCCACCCCCAAAACCCCAGGCCAAATAATTCAATTTAGTGAAAAATGCACAGAAATTGAAAGAAGATCTTAAGAGTTAAAACGACAATGCCAAAGTCAAAGTGCAAATCCATGAGAAACAACACTCAAGTAAACAAATCTCCCACTAAAGGAATTAATCCCATAATGTTAGACTCCAACCAGAACAAACCCATGGAAAATGGCCAAGAAAGCCTGACTCAGGATAACGACCTTCAAAATATGATCATTACCATGTTCAATACTATGAAAGAGGAAATCCAGGAGGAATTAAATAATCGAATCAATCGCTTTGAAGAGGAACACAACAGACACTTGGAGGAGTTTAGAAAAACAGTGCAAGAAACAAAAACTGGCATAGAGCAGTTAAAGCAGACTCAAGCAGAGTTTAAAACTGAGCTAAAAGACAAGTTATCTTCAACCCAGAACTCCACAGAGAGTCTTACCAACAGAACTAATGAAGCAGAAAACAGAATTTCAGATATTGAAGATAAAGTGGGAATACTAACCAGCTCAATGGAAGAGGTTGTTAAAGACAAAAAGATACTTGAGAAATATTCAGGAGATATTGGACACCCTGAAGAAGCCTAACATGCGTATTCATGGAATACCAGAGCATGAATCTCAAAATATCATACCTGAGGAAATTTTTCAAACGATCATCAAGGAAAACTTTCCTTATCTAAAAAAAAAGAGAGGCCCATCCATATACAAGAGGCATTCCGCACCCCAAACAGATATGACCAAAATAGAAAGTTGCCACGGCAAATAATAGTCAAAACACTCCACATTCAGGATAAAGAACTGGTGCTGAGAGCTTTAAGGGAGAAAAAAAACAAGTCACTTTCAAAGGTAAACCTATTAAAATAACAAATGACTTCTCAGTCGAAACAGTAAAAGCAAGAAGAGCTTGGAGAGACATACTTCAAGTATTGAATGAGCAAAAATGTCAACCCAGGCTGATTTACCCTGCAAAACTATCAGTCATGATCGAGGGAGAAAGAAAAATCTTCCAGCACAAAGACAACTTGAAGGGATACCTGTCCACCAAACCAGGCCGTCAAAAAATACTAGAAATGATACTCAAGCTTGAAGAAAAAAACAGGCATATCCAGGAGAACAGAAGGCAAGTATAACACCATTAAAAGTGAAGCAATACACTTATAAAAACTACTAAACATAATAAATGTCTGGAATTAACAATAGCTTCTCCATTATAACACTAAATGTTAATGGAATTAACTCACCGATCAAGAGACACAGATTACAAATTTGGATTAAAAATCACAATCCATCAATCTGCTGCCTACAGGAAACCCATCTCACCACAAAAGATAGGCACGCTCTAAAAATAAAAAGCTGGTCAACAATTCTACAAGATAATGGAAGCAGAAAACAGGCAGGGATAGCCATTATGCTTTCAGACAAAGTGGACTTTAAACCAAAGGAAATTATAAGAGACACAGATGGATACTACATTTTATTCACAGGTACAATTCACCAGGAAAACTTCAAAATACTGAACATTTATGCACCCAATACGGGACCCTCCACATTCATTAAGAAAACCCTACAGTGTCTAAAGCAAGAAATCAACCCCCAGACGATAATTCTTGGGTACTTCATCACCGCCCTCTCAACATGGAATAGATCAACAGGTCAAAAGCTTAACAGAGACACTTTGGACCTTAATCAAACCCTTAAAGAAATGGACCTTACAGATCTCTATCAAACTTTTCACCCACGCACCAAAGAATACACATTTTTCTCAGCAGCACACGGAACTTTCTCCAAAATAGATCACATACTGGGCCACAAAACGAATCTACACATGTACAAAAAAGTTGAAATTCTAACCTGTGCCCTGTCAGACCACCATGGCCTAAAGCTGGACATCCACAACACAACAAACAAGAGAAAATACACTAACTCCTGGAAACTTAACAATATGATGCTGAATGATAATTGGATTCAGGAAGAAATTAAAAAGGAAATTCAAGATTTCCTGAAAGTGAATGATAATGAAAATACAACGTACCAAAATCTCTGGGACACAATGAAAGCTGTTCTAAGAAGTAAGTTCATAGCTCTTAATGCCTACATCAAAAAAATGGAAACATCCGACATAAACAACTTAACAATGCAGCTTAAAGCTTTAGAGAAACTAGAGCAATCTGATCCCAAAAGTAGTAGAAGAGAGGAGATTAGCAAAATAAGGGAAGAAATATCTGAAATCGAGATTAAGAAAATGATAGAAAAAATCAACCAGTCAAAAAGCTGGTTCTTTGAAAAAATCAATAAGATAGATACACCCCTAGCTAAATTAACCAAAAGCAAGAGAGAGAAAACCCAAATTAACAAAATTAGAAATGAACATGGAGTTATCACTACTGATACCCAAGAAATCCAGAGAATTATAACATCATATTTCAAAAGATTATTCTCTGTGAAGTTTGACAACACAAAAGAGATGGATGAATTTCTAAGTAAACACAACTTACCTAAATTGAATCAGGAAGTTGTGAATTATTTAAATAGTCCTATAACATATAAGGAAATTGAAGAAATAATCTCAAATCTTCCCACCAAAAAATGTCCTGGACCAGATGGATTCAGCACAGAGTTCTACCAGACATTTAAGGAGTAAATAACACCAATACTCCTTAAATTGTTCCATCAAATAGCAAAGGAAGAAACACTACCAAATTCCTTCTATGAATCTAATATCGTTTTAATCCCAAAACCTAATAAAGATTCACTTAAAAAGAAAATATAGGCCGATCTCTCTGATGAACACAGACGCAAAGATTCTCAACAAAGTCTTAGCAAATTGGATTCAAAAACACATTAAAAAGATCATTCACGGGGACCAAGCAGGCTTCATCCCCGGCTCACAAGGTTGGTTCAACATACGCAAATCAATAAATGTAATTCATCATGTAAACCAGTCCAAAGTCCAAGACCACATGATACTCTCGATAGATGCAGAAAAAGCTTTTGACAAGATCCAACAGCCTTTTATGATCAAAACGCTAGAGACAGTAGGAATGGACGGAACCTTTATCAATATAATAAAAGCTGTATACAACAAGCCCACAGCAAGGATTGTGCTCAATGGGGAACAATTGGAAGCATTCCCACTTCGATCAGGAACTAGACAAGGCTGTCCATTCTCACCACTTCTATTCAATATTGTACTTGAAGTCTTAGCCGAAGCCATAAGACAAGAAAGGGACATAAGAGGGATTCAAATCGGCAAGGAAGAAGTCAAGCTATCCCTATTTGCAGATGACATGATCTTATACCTGAGTGATCCCAAAAACTCCACCAGGAAGCTCCTGGAACTAATTGAGAAGTTCAGCAGGGTGGCAGGATACAAAATAAATGTGCAAAAATCAGAGGCCTTCCTATATGCCCAGAATGAAAGAAGTGAAAAAGCCTTGAGAGAAAAAATCCCATTTACCATAGCCCCTAAAAAAATGAAATACCTTGGTATAAACCTAACCAAGGAAGTAAGTGACCTTTACAATGAAAACTTTAAAACCCTAAAGAAAGAAATAGCAGAAGACACCAGAAGGTGGAAAGACCTCCTTTGTTCCTGGATTGGCAGAATCAACATCGTAAAAATGACCATCCTACCAAAGGCAATATACAGATTCAATGCTATACCAATTAAAATCCCAAAGCAATTCTTCAAAGAAGTTTACCAAACAATCTCAAAGTTTATATGGAGGCACAAAAGACCCAGGATAGCAAAGACAATCCTGAGTAACAAAAACACTGCTGGAGGTATTACCATACCAAACCTAAGTCTATACTACAAACCCATAGTTATAAAGACAGCCTGGTACTGGCTCCAAAATAGACACACAGATCAATGGATAAGGATTGAAGACCCAGATATAAGCCCACAAAATTACAGCCATTTGGTCTTTGACAAAGGGGCCCAAAGAATCCAATGGAAAAAGAACAGCATGCTGGCAAAACTGAATCTCCACATGCAGAAGATTAAAGCTGGACCTGTACTTGTCACCATGTACAAGACTTAATTCCAAATGGATCAAGGACTTTGATATCAGACCAGAGACTATAAAAACCATAGTTGAAAGGATAGAAAACTCCCTCGAGCTGATTGGACTAGGCCAACATTTCCTAAACAGACATTCAATGGCACAGTCACTGCTACCAACTCTCAACATTTGGGATCTTGTGAAATTAAAGAGCTTCTGTTCAGATAAAGAGATTGTAACATGAGCTCAAAGGCAACCCATAGATTGGGAGAAAATCTTCACTAACCATACATCTGATAGAACTCTGCTGTCCAGAGTGCACAGAGAACTTAGAAAACTAAACATCAAGGAAACCAATGGCCCAATTAAAAAATGGGCCCTGGAACTCAAAAGAAATTTTACCAGGGATGAAATTAAAATGTCTAACAAATATCTTTAAAAAATGCTCCACTTCTTTAGCCATCAGGGAAATGCAAATCAAAACTTCCCTGAGATATCATCTCACCCCAGTCAGGATGGCAAAGTCCACAATACAAACAACAACAAATACTGGAGAGGATGTGGAGAGAGGGGAATTCTCTTACATTGCTGGTGGGAATGCAGGCTCATACAGCCACTCTGGCGAGCCATCTGCAGATTCTTAAAGAAATTAAAGATTGAAATGCCATATGACCCTGCTATCCCACTTTTGGGAATAACTCCCCATATAGCAGAGGTTCACCTCGATAGCACAAGCATGACCATGTTCATAGCAGCACTGTTTACAATAGCAAAGTCATGGAATCATCGCAAATGTCCAACAGTTGACGAGTGGATAAGGAAATCGTGGTACATCTATATAATGGAGTACTACTCAGCCATCAAAAATGATGAATTACTGGAATTTGCTGGGAAATGGATGTCATTAGAAACAATTATGTTAAGTGAAGTATCCCAGACCCAGAAAATTAAGCACCGTATGTACTCCCTAATAGGTGGCTCCTAGTACCAAATTCACCCAGCCCACCTAGAGACACCCAAAGAAAAATTTCTGTAATAGCTACAGTAATTGCAAGGACTATGAACAGGAGGGACGGGGTAGGAGGGCCACACCAGAAACAAGGAGAGAGGGGACCATGTTACAGCAGAGAAAATAGGCCTCCATCAAGGACTCAAATAAGTAATGAGACATCTGATTAAGTTCACAGACTTTCATTCCTGATCATTTACTACTGAGGGGGTATGATCTCACCAGAAGAGGAGGGCATATAGTCTGGTAGATAAAAAGTAACCATTTTGCAAATGGGTGATAGACCCCTCCCTCACTGTGGTTTCTCACTTTTATTACATCTACCTTTGAATGTGCTCTTATCACAAGACTCTAGTTTAACAGCTTTTTGTCTCTGGCCAGGGGGTGACATACAATGCCCACCAGGATGGAGTGAAGGGCATTGAAGGAGCAGCAAAACTGCAAAAGAAAATCAACAAATCAAAATCCAGAACTTCAGAGACTCTATATCAATCACCTAGAACTAGGCCAGACTAATCTCTCCCCATCCTGAAGCTCAGGGACATTTGCGGAAGAGGGGGCGGTAAGAGTGTAAGAGCAAAAGAATGGGAGGAGCAATGATATGCAAGATACTCCATACAAGTTAGGGCTGAAGCAATCATAATTGGACTTTACATGCCCTGTGCAATGTCCAACACACTATTGACCTCACAAAGTCTAGCATCTGCTAAAGGCACCAAGATCCTTGGAGGCAAGGGATTGGCAGTCACAGCAGTGTTTCTATACTTAAGGGGAACACGGGAAAGGGTTCAGGGAAAGGCCACTGGGTCCTTGTATGTCATCGGAGAGGAGGGCCCAGAGGAAAATCAGGCATGCACAAGAAAGGAGTCTCTGGGAATTGGGGCGTGAGGCACTGGGGAATGGGGAGGGAGGGGAAGGGGAGGGGGATCAGGGAGTACGGGGGGAGTAGGATGGAGGGAGGGAACTGGTGTACCTATTAAGTTTGTATGAGCTGAAATAATAATAAAAATATATTAATAATAAAAAAATTTAAAAATAATAATAAAAAAAGAAAAGAAACAAACAAACAAAAAATCCTTGGGATACATTGAAGGCAGTCCTAAAAGAAAAGTTTATAGCACTCAATACCTATATCAAAAAAATGGCAACATCACAGGTAAACAATTTAACAATCCAACTTAAAGATTTAGAAAGACAAGAACAATCCAATCACAAAAGCAGATGAGTAGAAATTAGTAAAATCAGGGGAGAAGTATCCAAAATTAAAACAAAGAAAACAATACAGTGAATCAACCAAAAAAAAAAAAAAACCTGCTGGTTCTTTGAGAAAAAAAAAAAAAAAAAACAAGATTGGCAAATCCTTAGACAAATTAACCAAAGCTAAATGAGAGAAAACCCAAATTAAAATTAGAATTGAAAATGGAGTCATTACAACTGACAAGGAAATTCAGAGAATTATAAGGTTATATATCAAAAATTTATACTCTGCAGTTTGGCCATCAGAAAGAAATGGATAAATTTCTTAATATGTACAACTTACCAAAATTGAATCAGGATGAATTGAATTATTTAAACAGTCTATTAGCAAGTGATGAAATTAAAGAAGTAATTACAAATCTCCCCACTAAAAAAGTCCAGGTCCAGATGGATTCAGTGCAGAACAACAACTGATATCACTACTTTTTATTATTCCATAAAATAGCAAAGGAAAAAACACTCCCTAATTCTTTCTATGAAGCTAATATTACACTAATCCCAAAACTAAGTGAAAATACAATAAAAAGAAAACTATCAGCCAATTTCATTAATGAACACAGATGCAAAGATCCTCAACAAAATTTTAGCAAATTGGATTCAAAAACATATAAAAAATTATTCACTATGATCAAGTAGGATTTATTCCAGGCATACAAGGTTAGTTCAACACATGCAAATCAATAAATATAATCTATTGTCATAGTTAGGCACAAGTGTCAACTTGACAGTTGAAGGTTTGAGCTTTGAGCACATTTTTAGAGAATTAATGGTTGAGTTAAGCCTAGAGCAAACCTGCAAGAGATTGTCTAACTGATGGGGAAGGCCCAGTCCATGGTGGGTGGGACTAGGCCCTGAACAGGTGAATAAAATACTAAGAGCTGGTTGAAGAATGCAGCATTCTTCTGTTCACTTGGCCAGACATGCTGGTCTGGCAAGTAAGGGTTGTCCATCTCTCAGCCGTTATGTGGTGATGGTGTAGCCAGTTCTCTCGGCCCTGGTGTTGGTGTGTGCTCTCCTGTCAAGCTGGACTAAGGACTGTAACCAGGAATCGTAAGGGAGAATAAACCCTTGTTCCCTTAAGCTGTTCGGTGGTCATTTATCAGCAACCATGCAAGCAAACTGCAACATCCATCATATAAACCAATCCAAGGAATAAGATCTCAACATTCTCTCAATAGATGCAGAAACAGCTTTTGATAAGATCCAACATCTGTTTATGATCAAAGTCCTGGAGAAATTGGAATGGAAGAAACATACTTCAATATAACATATATAACAACCCTATAGCAAGGATTATCCTAGAAGATGAAAAACTTGAAGCATTCCCTCTTCCATCAGGAATGAGGCAAAGTTGTCCACTTTCACCTCTTTTATTCTGCTACTGGCCATCAGGGGGCCCACTGAAACAGACAACTTTAGCAAGTCTGGATTCATACTGTGGGGCTGACTAAAGAATGAGTGGTGTTGGTCTCTATTGAGAATGACATTCTGGGCAATGCCTGGTCTCGGTGCTGCTGCCTCTGAGGTACCTACCTGGGCTTTGTGAGGCTTTTCCCCTAGATCAAATGAGATCAGATCCCAGGAAGATCTCTTTTCCCTAAATGCTGGAGATAAGCAGAAAAGGTGGAAGGTGTTGTCCTCTTTTGTGCTCTGAAGCAGCTCAAATTGGATGAGAAAATCCGGGGATTTGATTGGGTGATGCCATGCACTCCGCATGGCTCAGTGTGAGTCAGCCGGGAGGATTCACACTCCATCCTCCACAACCCTCCCTGGCAGTTTCTATAGCAACTTTGTGAGAGGAATTTCCAGGCTGCAGATTCTGTCACAGTAACCCAGTATGCAAAGAAAGTGTAGCTGAAGATTCAGAGTCTTCTTAGCAAGGCCAGCAGGGCACAGCAGATGGCTTAGGACAGTCACTGAGCTGACCGTCCAGTCCTCTTGGCTCGCTAGCTTCAGGGGCACCCAGGTGGTTCCCAAGCATTTCACTGTATACAGTGATGGTGCTATGAGAGTGATCTTGAGGATTATACAAAGGAGCTGGGTGGCTTCCTATTGATCTCTCCTGAGAATTATGGCAAGACCAGCTATGGTCAACCCCAGGGGAAGGCTGCCCATCGAGGTCTACAGAATAGAAAGGCAAAAGTGCAAGCAGATGGTGTGATGATGAGACAGAAACACGGATCTAAAAGCACTTGAGCAATGGTGATGCTAATTTTCTTTCCTTTTAATAATGATGCTATTTAGGACATCAAAGGTTTCTTAAAGTTTTTAATGTGTTTTCAGCTCCTCAAAAAAAAAAAAAAAAACACTTCCCATAATACATTGCTCCCTATCACCTGTAAACATTCCAAATCCTAGCATCAGCACAACTGCCTCTTTAAGGCCTGATAACTAGCATTAGACATTTGTTTCCATAAACAAGCCATATTGCAAACTCCCTATACACCACATCCTCTGGGAAGCAGGAAAGAAAAGGGCCAGAAATTTTCTTCCATCCTTGGTAGAGGTCAGTAAGTGAGATAAAGCATTTCAGTCACTGACCAGCACTTCCCAGATTAGAGACAGGCTCCCAGAGGACTATTAAAAGGCCCCATAGGGGCGCTCTTCCGAGCTGTGACTGAAGACGGGTTCAAGCAAGGACAGCTGAACAAGGATAGGAGCATGCAGAAATTTCCAAGGACCCTGAAGATAGAGCTTGAGCCCAGCTGACCCCATTATGCCCACATTCCTGCTGAGCCATCTCCAGTAAGCCCCTGACCTGCTTTCTCACCAGGAGATGGTAAGAAAGTCTCCTCTTAGGCTTCTGTGTGGATTAAGTAAAACAAGAAGTTATCTCAATGCCTGCCATTGAACAGATTAGAAGCAAAACAATTTTAAAAATGTGAAAACCCCAAACTGTGGAAGTTTGATGTGAATTCAACATCATAATATTCAGAAATAAAGCGAGAAAATTATCTGGGAATGCGGGGAATGACTGTGTGACTAGACAGCTTTAAGACCTTTTTCGTAAAAATTCCCTACTAGCAAATTCGCTAGCAGTTCATGCTCAGGTAGAGTGATGAACTCAGAAGGTATCCTCAAGAACTGTACTCGTGCAGGCTTCTTTCTCAGCCAAGGGTGCTAGGATAGACAACCGAGTTTGCACTAAGACATTTTTGTACAGGGAACACACCCACGTTCCTTCAACTTTCTGTGATAATTTACATCACTAGGCACCGATGTGGGGAGAAGATCAACCTGCCTATCAAGGGATTCAATCTGATCACAGCGAAGTGTGGCCTGTAACAGACCTCTGTGCTGTTGTTGCCTATCATGGTTTGAATATGAATTGTCCCCACAGGCTCATGTGTTTGGAAGTTTGAGTCTCAGCTTGTGGTTCTGTCTGGGAAGGATTTGAAGCTTTTAAGAGGTAGACTTTTTTGGAGGAAGTGTGTCACTGGAGTGACTCAGCCCCATTTCTTTACATTCTCTGCCTTGTTTCTTGAGTCTTCTACTCCAGTGGCTATGCCTCCTTTGCCTGCCATCATGATTAACTCTATCCACTTTGGAACCCTGAGCCAAGTAACAAACCACCTTTCCCTTAACTTGCTTAGGCCAGTATGCTTTGTTGCAGCAGCAGAGTAGTAACTGGGACACTGGCCCTCCAGGACCCTTGATATTTCTTTGGTCCTCGCTGGGCTGTTCTGCTAGCTCCCTTTTGCCTCTGACATCAGAAACCCGACAGATTCTGCAGATGATTGTCCTTAGACTTCCATGTCCACTCTCTTTCTATAATTAGTCCAGCAAATGTGTATCTACAGGGGACAGTTCTAAGGAGCACCTTGCCCTCCAGATGTTATGCCATATGGTTCATCATAAATACAGGAATCTTTAGAAAGGAATATTTCGATGGGGGGGTTGAGCTTAACTCAGAATACAATAGGAAAAGTGGGAATTTATAATCAAGGAGAAGTGAAGACCGACGGATAGAACCCTGGTAATGTAAAATTACAGGAGTTGGGCCAGTGAAGCCTGATGATTCCAAGTGTATTGCTGGAACCCACAGTGGAAGGATGTAACTGGCTTCCCACACGTGTGCTATGGCATGTATGAGCCTGAGCATATACATCACCTACAGACATACAAACAATAATGAATAAAATAATAAAAGAAACTTCCAGAGCAAGGGAGATTCTGGCTAAAAGATCTGGCAGGAATTTTCTGACAATGGGCCAGGCTGAGCAAGAGTCACCTGGAGGATGGAAGCAGTTGAGAGACTGGTCATATATCCAAGGAGGAAAGTCGGGGGCATTTGATTCTAACACTGGGAGATGCAGAAAGAGGCCTAGAAGCAGAAGAGTCCTTGCTGGAAAGAGGATTCAAAGGGTGTCTCTGGAGGAGATGACCCTGTGGATTTGACTTGGTAGTGCTTCCTGTGAGACTTGGCTCGTTTGCCTGGCTCAGCTGCATCCCTCTCCAGGCCTGTCCTCCTCACCCTGGTTTCTCCTGCTTGGTTTTCTTCCTCAAAGTACTTGCATAGAAAATCCGCCTTGGAGTCCTCCTGGGTAATCCAAATTGAGACCACTGGTGCAGAAATGAGCCTTATATCTGATTCTAAGGCCAGGATTGTGAAAAGGCTTCTGTCACCGGTAATAGGTAAAATGTATTTATAGCCACAGATCACTGTTGATGACATGGGGCAAGGTAAGTTGGGCATAGGTGCTCTGGGTGGCACATTTAGGATGTGTGGGAGAAACAGTAACTGCATGGCAGTGAAATTGGTTTGTTGGTTAGCTGGTTGGTGCTGGTACCAGGGGTGTATTTAGAAATAGGAAATGAAAAACTGAAGGTGATCAATTGCTGATACAAGCCCATTAGTAGAGGTTGGGTCTGATGTATCCTAAACAAGATATTCAACAAAGATTCTAATTTGCAGTATGCTCCTGTTAATTTGGAAAATGTACCTTTTCTTAAATCTACATTTTACTTTTTAGACCAATTTTGTATTCAAGGCAAAAATTCAAGAGGAAGTTCAGAGACGTCCCATATATAGTCTTCCCTAGCCCATAGCTGCCTGTACCACTACAATCCATACCAGAATGACAGTTGAAAGGAGATTGAACATTTCCTTTATATGTGTTTAACCCTGACATTTATCATAGAATTGTCTTCAATATTTTCTGTCCGTCTGGACATGAAAGCAAAGGACTGTCGTTCAAGATACTAAGGCAACTGAGGCAGGAAGGTTACCTGGGTCCAGGAGTTTGAAACCAGGCTGAGCAACATGATAAGGTTGTGTCAAGAAAGAATTCTGTGTCTTTCCACATTTTCAAGCACGCAAGAAATCTTTATGCTTCAATCATCACACACGATTAAGAAAAATTGTAAGGAAAAAGAAAATGTATTTTTTTTCTTCCACTTAACAATCTTTCCCACTTTTCTTTCCTCCCTCCTTGCTGTTCACAGACTCTCACCATTCTCTTTCTGTTAAGATCTTGGCTTAGTTTATCATTATAAGGATAATCTGTTTTTGAAAAAAACTTGATGTTTTACTCTTTGAGAATAACTTGATTTTGTGATGGCCCACTTACTTTAAATTTTTTTTAATTTATTTTTTAGTTTTACAAGTTTATCGAGTACTAATCGCTGCTTCCCTCCATCCCCCTTCCCTCCCATTTCCCTCCCTTTCTCTCATCAATCCATCCCACTCCTTCCCATCTTCCTACCTGGCCACTTCTATGAACCCCAGGCTTCCCTCTGGTTTGTCTAGTTTTGTGAAGGTTCATGTCTCTGTGGCACACCAAGTTGACATCTCACTGATAGAGGTGTTTCCCTTCACTCATCCAGCTGTAGTCCCTAAGGTTTCCCTTGTGTGATCTTATGTCTCTTCAGTTCCTCCATAGTCTATGGGGGCATGTTGGTATTTCAGTCATGTCCAAGCCTAAATATATCTCACTGCACATCTCTGGCTGACTTTTTTCTTGCCTTAGTTGAAGATTTCAACTGAGGTTTACAGGTGTGTACCACCAGGCCTGGCTCCTAAACGTTGCTTGCTTTGGGCATAGAATTATGGATTGGCTGTTATTTTTATTTGTCTACAACATTTGCTTTTGACTCCCAATGTTTACAAAGAGAAATCTACAGCCACTCTGGTTGTTTGTCATTCTCTGGCTGACTTCATGGTTTTTCCTGTTTTCAGTTTTCAGATTCAGACTGTGATGCATCATGTGGATTTCTTCTGTTTCCTTCTTTAGAGTTTGCCCAGTGTCTTAAATTTGTAGGTTCGTGTTTTAGGGCAGAATTTCATATTTTTCCAATCATATTTGATCAAGTTATTTTTGAGCTCTGCTGTATTTTCTTTTTCCTATCCCTTCTTCTCACCTTGAACTTTCATGGCAAAACCATTAGATTTGTGATATTGTCCTAAAGTCTGTATTCATTTTTATTTTTTTATAATACATTTCATTATTATTTCAGCTCATACAAACTTAATAGGTACACCAGTTCCCTCCCTCCCTCCTCCTCCCCCTGAACCCCCTGCTCCCCCTCCCCTCTCCCCTCCCTCCCCATCCCCCCTGTGCCTCCTGCTCCAATTCCCAGAGTCCTTTCTTGTGCATGCCTGACTCTCCTCTGGGCCCTCCTCTCCGATGACATACAAGGACCCAGTGGCATTTCCCTGAATCCTTTCCTGTGTTCCCCTTAAGCATAGGAACACTACTGTGGCTGTCAA
Organism: Typhlomys cinereus; assembly: GCA_023101885.1. Classification (NCBI taxonomy): domain Eukaryota; kingdom Metazoa; phylum Chordata; class Mammalia; order Rodentia; family Platacanthomyidae; genus Typhlomys; species Typhlomys cinereus. The sequence continues at coordinate 2,892,987 of JALPQD010000183.1, read as the reverse complement.
TCCCTTGCCTCCAAGGATCTTGGTGCCTTTAGCAGATGCTAGACTTTGTGAGGTCAATAGTGTGTTGGACATTGCGTCGGGCATGCAATGTCCAATTATGATTGCTTCGGCCCTAACTTGTGTGGAGTATCTTGCAAATCATTGCTCCTCCCATCCTTTTGCTCTTACACTCTTACCGCCCCCTCTTCCGCAAATGTCCCTGAGCTTCAGGATGGGGAGAGATTAGTCTGGCCACAGAATGGGAGAAAATCTTCACTAACCACATATCTGATAGAGCTCTACTGTCCAGAGTGCACAAAGAACTTAGAAAACTAAACACCAAGGAAACCAATGGCCCAATTAAAAAATGGGCCCTGGAACTTAACAGAAATTTTACCAGGGATGAAATTAAATGTCTACAAATATCTTTAAAAATGCTCCACTTCTTTAGCCATCAGGGAAATGCAAATCAAAACTTCCCTGAGATATCATCTCACCCAGTCAGGATGGCAAAAATCCACAATACAAACAACAACAAATGCTGGAGAGGATGTGGAGAGAGGGGAACTCTTCTACATTGCTGGTGGGAATGCAGGCTCATACAGCCACTCTGGCGAGCCATCTGGAGATTCTTAAAGAAATTAAAGATTGAAATGCCATATGACCCTGCGATTCCACTTTTGGGTATAACCCCCCATGCAGCAGAGGTTCACCTCGATAGCACAAGCATGACCATGTTCATAGCAGCACTGTTTACAATAGCAAAGACATGGAATCAACCCAAACGTCCAACAGTTGACGAGTGGATAAGGAAAATGTGGTACATCTATACAATGGAGTACTACTCAGCCATCAAAAATGATGAATTACTGGAATTTGCTGGGAAATGGATGTCATTAGAAACAATTATATTAAGTGAAGTATCCCAGGCCCAGAAAATTAAGCGCTGTATGTACTCCTTAATAGGTGGCTCCTAGTACCAAACCCACCCAGCCCACCTTGAGACACTCATAGGTAAATCTATGTATTACCTACAGTAATTGCAAGGATTATGAACAGGAAGGATGGGGCCACACCAGAAACAAGGAGAGAAGTGACCATGTTACAGCAGAGAAAATAGGCCTCCATCAAGGACTGCAAGAAAGTAATGTGACACCTGGTTAAGTTCACAGACATTGGTTCCTAATCATTTACAACTAAGGGGGTATGAACTCACCAGAAGGGGAGGGCATATAGTCCGGCAGATTAAAAAGTAACCATTTTGCAAATGGGTGATTGACCCCTCCCATTGCCAAATGCCATATGACCCTGCGATCCCACTTTTGGGTATAAATATTACATCTACCCTTGAATGTGCTCTTATAATAAGACTCCAGTTTAAGAGCTTTTTGTCTCTGGCCAGGGGGTGACATACAGTGCCTATCACGATGGAGTGAAGGGCATTACAGGAGCGACAAAACTGCAAAAGAAAATCAACAAACCACTATCCAGAACTACAGAGACTCTGTATTCATTTTTAGTAGGATGTTCTGTTTCAGAATTGGTCATTTCCATCCTGCCACCTTCAATTCCATTACTTTTATCTCCATGTCTATACTTTCCTGCTGTGTGTGTGTGTGTGTGTGTGTGTGTGTGTGTGTGTGTGTGTGTACTGTGTGTATACTTACACATGTACATATGCCATGGTACATGTATGGAAGTTAAAGGACAGGATTCAGGTGTTGGTTCTCTCCTTCCATCGTCTGGGTTCCAAAATGAAACTCAGGTTGTCAGCCTTGGCAGCAAGTGTCTTTACCCATTGTACCATCCCACCAACCCACAATATGTTTTAATTTGCATTTTTACCAGTAACTAGTGATGTTAAACATTCTTTCATGTAATTATTGATTATAATCTATGCTTCTTAGACAAATTATCTTTCCCATTCATCTTTTCATTTATTGGCTGGTTGATTTGTTTTTTGTTGTTTAACTTTTTAAGTTCTTTATAGAGTTGAGACACTAAACCTCTGCCAGATATACAGTTGGTAAGAATTTTCTCCCAGCCTGTAGGTTGTAGCTACACCCTACTGATTATCTTCTTTACATACTGCAGATTTTTTATTTATCTCCTGAGATATTGGAGGCCTTTTCAGAAAGTCCTTCTCTATGCCTATATCTTGAAGGGTTTCCCCTACTTTCCTCTACCAGTTTCAAAGTTTTAGGTGTTCTTTGAAGATCTGTCATCAATTTTGATTTAAAAGGTAAGGACTGAGTGTCCTATTTCTGCAAATGGATTTTTCCCCAGCAGCATTTCTTGAAGAGGCTGTCTTTTCTCTAATGCGTGTGTTTCACACCTTTGTCAAAAAGGTGGGTACAATTGCATGCATTGTTTCTGAATCCTGCATTCTGCCATAGTAGCCCTGCGTCTGTTTCAGCACACGCACTGCGCCGTGTGTGGCCCTCTGTAGGGACACTGCGCTGTTCGTGGATCTGTAATGCTGTGTGAGACCTGGAACTGTGCTCACTCCAGCATTGTTCTTTTTTGCTCAGGATGGCTTTGCTTATTTGGAATCATCTGTGTTTCTATATGAATTTTAGGATCATTTCTCCTGGTTTGAAGAAGAATGTTTTAGAATTTCAGTGAGGATTGCATTGAAATCTATAGATCACTTTTAGTCTTTTCCAACAAATCTGTGAATGTGAGAGATCTTTTCATTTTCTAGTATTTTCTTCAATTTCCTTCTTGACTATCTTAATATTTTCATTGTGGATGTCTTTCACCTCTTTGGTTTGATTTATTAAGTAAGTCTTTTAAAACTATTGTGAATGGAGATTTTCTTGCTGATTTCTTTGTAGGAATGGTTGTTATCAATATATAGGAAAGTTACTGATATTTTCATTATGATATATCCTGCTGCTTTTCAGAAAATATTAACCAGGTCTAAGAATTTTCTGATGGAGATTTCAGGATCTTTGTTGTCTACATGTGGGGTGATTTTGCTTCTTTCTATTTTTTATTTCATTTCTTTCTTGTTTTATCTTTTTTATTTCTTTCTCTTGTCTTATTGCTCAAACTAAGATTTGAAGCACTATATTGAAAAAAAAGTAGAGAAAGTGGGCACCCTTCTCTCATTCCTGATTTTACAGGAAGCTTTGATTTTCCTCCTTTTAACTCAATGTTGGCTAACTCACCATGTTGTCAGAGAGGAGCTTGAACTTCTTATCCTCTTGCCTTCACCTCTCAAATGTTGAGATTATAAACATGCACTACTACTCCAAGTGTTGTATGATTTTGGAGATCAAATTTAGGGTTTCATGCATGCTATACAAGTACTGAGCTTCATCACCAACGCTTGGAGTTGAGATTTCTTGCTCCTTGTCAAGTCTCTACAAACGGGTAGAAAAGAGTGCCTCACAACTATTCCACACAGACACAACTGACAGCACTGGGGAATAACTTTATGACGTGTGATTGATAGTAAATGTTTTGATCAATTTAATGGTTAATTTTAGGAGTAAGATTTGCTGGATTAAGGAATACTTAGAAACTTGGGAAAGCATTATTTTGGGTAAGACTGTTAGGTTTTTTTAAGAGCATGAATATGTAAGTCTGAGTTGGGTAAATGGGTAAAATCCTCCCTCATTCAGGGATGGCACCATTCAATTGACTACAGGTCTGGGTAAAACAGCCATAGAAGCCAAACGGGACTTGTCCCTGGAGAGTAGAGACATTGTTCTGTCATGTCAAAACCACAAGCTCTTTAGTCTTTGGATTCTGGGACTTAACAACATACTCCACTCTTAAGCTTCTGACCTCAGAATGAGAATTACAGTAGTGATTTTTTTCTGGCTCTATGGAGACTGTTAGATTTTAACTGCACCATGCTTCCAGCATCCCACAAGCTTCAGTTGCAGATGCCTGTCAGGAGACTTATAACCACTGTGGTGGTTTGAAATGTGTCCCTCAGAGTCTTATGTGTTTGGGAAGGTCATGGCACCTTGGAGAGGTGGAGCTTTGCTGGAGGAAGGTGGTCACAAGGGAGGGGGATCTTAAAGTGGACAAGTCCCACCCTACCTCCAGGAGGAGTCTGCCTTTGCAGCAAGCAATCTGGTAGCTCTCAGCCTCTCAGATGGGTGTGATGTACCCTGTCTCCAGCTTCGGCCAGCCAGCATGCCACTTCTGCCATGAAAGACTGTAACTCCTCTCTGGAACTGTAAGCTGAATAAATCTCCCTTAAGATGTTCAACTTTGGGTATTCTCTTACAGCAATAGTTAAGAGTAAATGTAACAAACCACCATCATTGCAGGAACCAATACACCCTCTCACATCCATCTATCATCCAACTAACTGTCTTTCATTTTAGCTGTCTGTCATCTATCTATCTATATTATCTACCTATCTCTATCTATCTATCTATCTATCTATCTATCTATCTATCTATATCGATCTGTTTTCCATGTATCATCTGTATCATTTACCTACTATTATCTATCTACCATATCTTTCTATATACCAGTAATCTATCTGTATGCTTATCTATCATCAATCTCCCTGACTTATCTATTTACTAATCTATCATCTATCAATCAGACCATCTATCATCCTCTATATTTTTCTCCCACATTTTTCCCCAATCATACAAGCTCAATAGATACCCCTGTCTTCTTCCTCCCTCCTCCCCTCCCCAGTCTCGCCTTGCACTCTTCCCCGCTTTTCCTTTTCCTTTCACCCCCTCCCTCTCTCACCTTTTCCCAGTGCCTCCCCCTTCCTCCCTCCTATCCCCTGGAGCATCTTTTTGTGTGACTGTCAAATTTCCCTCTGAGTCCTCCACCCTAGTGAGGGGTAAGGACTCAGTGGCATAATCCAGAGCCCTTTCTTGGGCTTCCCATTAGTATGGGGACTCTCTTATGACTGATAATCCCTTGTTTCTAAGGATCCTAGTGCCTGTGATCCATTCTAGACTTTGGGGGGGGGGTTGTTGACATGTCAGCCATTGTGCAAGTCAGGCAAAGTTCGATTATGGCTATTGCAGTCCTAACTTGTGTGGAGTATCTTGCATAGCATTGGTCCTCCCCATCTTTAGGCTCTTACAATCTTGCCACCCCCCTCTTCTGCAAAGTTCCCTGAGCTTTAGGATAGGGAGAGATTTGGCTGGTCTGATTACAAATCATCCTTTATTTTTATCTTTTTGTCTATCATCTGTCTGTCTATCCATCTGGTAATCAGATATTATCATGTAGCTTTTTATCCATCCCTTCATCCACTCACTCGTTGTACTACATCCTACTGGTTCTGCCTAGAGAAACCTAGTATACTTTCAAAACAGCCTCCCTTATACCACTTAGGAAGAAGAAGGACCTCAGTTCTGCCTAATAAACTTCCCATATGGCCTCCATGTGGCCTCCACTGAGATGGTAAATGGAGAGGGTAGTACCTTGTGGAAGTGAAACTGGCCTTTTCCCCTGAAAACTTCCCACCTATTCTGTGACTTCATGCAGAGAGTTTCTGCACAGTATCACAACTTGATAAGAGGGGATTTCTGGGCTCCCCTCTTAATGTTTACTAGTGGATTTGTGGGTAGAACTGAAGAAGCTTTCCCCAAAAGCACAGTGAAAGTTGATTGTTTATTGACTTAACTTCTTCTGTCTTGTTAGACCACCTCTTTGTCTGGAGAAAAGGTGTTTTGCTGTGCTTTCTACCTGGTAGTATTCTTGAGTTTCCACCGTCTCTAGCCTCTAGCCTTAGATCACATTATGCCATGGGGAAAGGGGAAGAGATATATTACCACATTGCTCTTGGGTCCTTAAGTCTTTGCTATGCCTTGCTTCTTCACCCTTCCAAGAGCCAAGGTTTCAGTTGAACTTGATGGGGAGGGCTGAAGCATGTGGAATGACTCCATCGTCCTAAGGATGGAAATCCTTTTAAAAAATAATTTCCTCACTTTTATAGTTTTCCTCAAAAGCAAATTAGCAACATTTTCTGCTCCATCACTTACAGCAGAATGCGTAACCATTATTATTTTCTCACAAATTTCTGATTTTTAAAAACTTTTCTGGAATCTTAGGAATGTGGGGGAATAGGGCTACAGTGTGTTTTCAGCTACTGAGACTGGGAAGAAACTCCTGAAGCCCACATAAATGGTCCAACAGTAACCATTAAAGAAATCACCACAGTCAGGGACTACATTCTGGGATTGTTTGTGGTCACATTTGGGGTGATGATGTAGACTGTTAACTTCTCTCTGAGTAGCTTTACACTAAAAAGAGACATTAACAAGTACCTGAAGGCAGAGGAGATTTCGTCATGTTTTTATTTAGGGTTCTCTAAAGAAACAGAAACAATAGGAGATCTACCTATCTACTAATCTATCATCTATTATCACCTATTTTTTACTTTACCTTTCTCCTTATCTATCTCCTTATCTATTTACTATCTGTCATCTATCTATGAATTCTCTCAATTTGTCTAATGTATTATCTGTTTATCTAATCTATCACCTATATTATCTATATTATTCATTTATCATACCTACATATTATCTATCACTTTTATCTATCTAATATCTATATATCTACTACCTATCATATATGGTATCATATCTATCATCTATTTATTTATTATGTCTATGTATATGTCAATCATCTGTCTGCTGTAGTTTATATCTTTAATATCCCTGAAAATTATATCTATTTATCTTTCATCTATCATCTATCAATCTACATATCATTATCTATGTTTCTTTGTAAGTGTATATGTATGCATGTATGTACATATGTATATATGTATCTATTTATCTACCTATCGATTCTAAATATCTATCATCTATCAATCAGTTATCTGATAAAGTTTGGATCTTGAATGTCTGTTAAAATACTGTGTGGCATCTATCTATCTATTAATCTAATTATCTATTATCTATCAATCACCTATCTGATAAAGTTTGGATTCTGAGTGTCTCCTAAAATACTATTTATATATCTATCATCTATCTATCTACTATCTATATATCTATCATCTACCTGATATAGTTTTTTTTTATTAAAAATTTAATTATACATTTTAAAATTTTTTACCAGTTCCCTCCCTCCTCCCTCCTCCCCCTCCCCTTCCCCCAGTGCCTCCCCCCCAATTCCCAGAGAGTCCTTTATTGTGTATGCCTAACTCTCCTCTGGGTCCTCCTCTCCGATGACATATAAGGACCCAGTGGCATTTCCATAAGCCCTTTCTCTTGTTCCCCTTAAGCATAAGATCACTACTATGGCTGTCAATCCCTTGCCTCCAGGGGTCTCGGTGCCCTTAACAGATGCTAGACTTTATGAGGGCAACAGTGCGCTGGACATTGCGCAGGGCATGCAAAGTCCCATTATGATTGCTTTGGCCCCAACTATTGTTGAGAATCTTGCAAATCGTTGCTCCTCCCATCCTTTTGCTCTTACAATCTTACCGCGCCTGATATAGTTTTGACCTCGAATGTTTCCTAATGTCTCCTGTGCTAAAGACATGGTCTACAGGGTGTTGTATTGAGAGGTGTTAAAAGAGGCAGTGCCTACCAGGAGTCATTGGGCTACTGGTGCCAGACCATTGAATGGGGACTATGAGATCGCAAGTCCTATAACCTTCCATTTTTCTGTGATGAGCCATGAAATGAGCAATACTCTCCACAATGTGCCTTCACCAGGGCTTCCTTCATGCCTGAATGATGTCTGAAGGATGATTCTGTGTCCTTGAACAGGAAGCTCAAAAACTGAAGGCTGAAATAAACTTTTCCTCTTTATGAATTACCAGGTTTATTTAATTATGACCATGGAACGCTATCTACCTGTATATACAACACTTGAATCTACACCTATATTTTATCTATCCATCTATTATAAGAACTTGGCTGACATAATTGTAGAGGCTGAGAAATGCCAAGATAAGACATTTGACAAGCTGCATTCCAGGATAACCAGTGACACGCACTCTCCTGAGTCAGAAGATGTGAGAACCAGAAGAATCAGTGGTATACATTTCCATTCAAATGGAAGCAGGCTGGATCCCTAAGATAAGCCAAGGTTTCAGTCAAGTCCAAATATAGGAACAAGGCAGATGCCCCCTAAGCAATCAGGGAGCAGGAGCTTCCCATACAGCTTTGTTGCCTATGAGGATCTTTACCTCATTGTGTGATTCTCACCCACACTGAAGATGGCAATCTGGTTCACTAGGCCCATTCATTCAACTGCTAATGTTGTCCAGAAACACCTCCTCAGTTTCCATAACCACATCCAGGCTAATGTTGAACAAACCGTCCTGGAAGTTGATACATGAAATCAATTATCACACTGGTTCGTTTCAGATATACTCAGTTTAAAATAGAGAGAACTTAATAGACAAGAGGCTGTGAAGGCCAGCTGAAGGCCAAGAGCAGTCCTGAGGGAATAGTTGCAGAAGTAACCTGAATACAGAGTGGACGGTAGCCATGACCTGGGAAGAAAGTGCAGCCACTTTATATAGTTACTTGCAGACTTCTTCCCCAACACAGAAACAGAGAAGGGGCAGAAGACAGAGGGTAACAGGAAGTATTGGAGGGGTGGCAAGACACATGGAATCACCATGCTTAGGACAGGGATGGAGCAGTTTCTCTCTCAGATATTCCCAAAGGAATTCACCTGATGATCAGGCAAGTTTCTTGTTGTTACAAGCCCTTTGTGACAACTTGTTTCAGCTGTCCCAAGACACAAACAAGTTGATGAATAGTAGGAACAGTATCACAAGGGAGTGAATCTGTCCCTCTGTGACTGACCAGCAGGACGAGGGAACCACAGAGAGATATTTGGTATTTACTCTGAGAACCATGGGAAAGAGACAAATGAATTTCATCAGGAGAAATTTTTTCTAGATTGATTCTTCCTTTATGTTATTTAAAAATACAAAGCATTTTTCTCTTCCCCCATACATTATTCCATTTCCAGTCTTTCCACAAAGAGGTGTGTTCTTCCCAACAAGTTTCCCTCTTTTTCCCCTTTTTTATTATACTTTTTTGCCTAATTATACAAGCTCAATAGGTACCCTCCTTTTTCTCCCCCCTTCTTTCCTCCATTGTCTGCCATTGCACCCTCCCCCCTTCCAACCTTTCTTCTCACCCTTTTCTTTCCCTCCTCCTCTCTTGGTGCTTCCTGCTTTCTCCCTCCCTTCCTCCAGAGCCTCTGTTTATGTGGGCACTGAATTTCCCTTTGAGTCATCTACATTAATGAGGGTTCAGGACTCAATGGCATAGCTTGGGGCCCTTTCTTGGGCTGCCCACTAGTATGGGAACTCTACTATGACTGTTTAATCCCTTGCCTCAAAGGATCCTACTGCCTGAAGTCTTCTCCCTTGTGACACATGCTAGACTTGGGGGGGGGGTTGTTGACATGTCAACCATTGTGCAGATCAGACAAGGTCCAATCACATTGTGGCTATATCCTGGCTCCTGCAGCCCTGGCTTGTGTAGAGTATCTTGCATATCGTTGGTCCTCCCCATCTTTAGGTTCTCATGATCTTGCTGCCCTCTCTTCCACAAGTTCCCTGAGCTGTAGGATGGGGAGAGATTTGGCTGGTCTTGTTCTAGGTGAATATTGTAGGGTCTTCGGTGTTCTGAGTTATGTTTTGTTCTTTAGAGTTTTGCTGTTCCTGCACTGCTTTTGGCTGCATCCTGATTGGTTGTTGAAGTCATCTCCTAACCAAAGATAAAAGACTGTTTAAACAAAAATCTTAATATAAGAAGAGACTCAAAGGTAGATGGAAGAATAGAAGTAGGACACAGCGGTGAGAGGGGTCAGTCTCCCATTTGCCAGTTGGTTGTCATCTAACTGTCACTCCCTATATCCTCCCTGACTGGGGACATCAAACCTGTTCTGTCCCAACTGAACAGAAAGGGAAGTGAGAGTGAGCTACATCAGATGTTTTACTACTTATATACAGTACATGACTGTGGCCTAATTTCTCTATTGAAGTGTGTTCTTTTGTCTCCTTTCTCTTGAGGTCTTCTTTCTCCTTCTCTCTTGTTTATAATCCTTTATGTTTATAGTGCGTATTACAGAGATTTACTTTTGAGTATGTCATTAAGTGGGTTTGTAACTAGGATCCACTTATTAGAGGGTACATATAGCGTTTAACTTTCTGTGTCTGGGATACTTCACTCAATATAATTTCTTTTAATTCTATCCATTTCCCAGAAAATTTCATTAATTCATCATTTTTGATGGCTTAGTACTATTCCATTGTTAAATGTACCACATTTTCATTATCCATTTGTCAACTGTTGGGCATTTGGGTTGATTCTTTATCAATTCTTTATCAAATCAATAACTTGGAACTGTTTTTATTAAATATAATTTTATTTTCCATCCATACAATTAATAGTTTAGCATATATCCTTAGATTAAAAATACAGTAAAACAGCATCATATGTATTTCATTGGAGAGATAAAAATTACATATTATCTAATTTTAAAAAAATCTAAGAAAAACAGTTTTGTATGTGTATATTGGAAAGATAGTACATATTATCAAATTTTTTAAAAAATTTAAGAATTACAATTTCATATAAAAGACATCTATCTATCACCTATCTATCTGTTTATCTGTCTATCTAATTTGTCTGCCAGTCTTTCTGTCTGTCTAGACATCTATGTATCTAATAAGTATATACATATTTTTTCTTAAGAAGATATTCCAGATAAAGTTACTCATGAGTCACTCTCATTGGTTGAGGATAGAAAAAGGTGCCTAAAGACTTGTGAATTTTCACTCATTACTTCATGTTTTTGTACTATTTTTGTGTCTTCGTTTTTTAAGATTTAAATTCTCTGATCCTTGAGGGGAGAGGATTGAATGTCTCATCTGGGATCAAGTGATCCACAGTTCTTTGTTCTCTTGCTAAACAAAGCTTCTGGGCTGGAAGCTGCTCATTCTGCAAATCTAGAGGTTTAGTGCTAGTATCACATATAAGAAAGATCATGCAGCATTTGTCTTCTGGGACTGAGTTATATCTCTCGGTAAAATTTCTAGCTCCATTCATTTCATGATTTCATCTTTTATGATTTCTGAAAATATTCTAGTTTGCATAGACACTACAGTTTCTTCATTCATTCATCAATTGATGGGCATATAGACTGGTTTCACTTCCTTCCTTATTGTGAATAGGGCCACAATGAACCTGGTGTTCATGCTTCTCTGTGGTGTGCTATGAAGTCCTTTAGGAATATGCCAGAAGTGGTATAAATGGGTCACAAAATAGCTCTATTTCCAGCTTTTTGAGGAATCTCCATATTAATTTCCTACACTAATTTACGTTCCCACCAACAATGGATGAAGATTTCCTTTTCACCATATTTTTACCAATATTTGTTAGTTTGTTCTTTCAGTTTTAGCTATTCTGAATAGTGTAAGATAGAATCTCACAGTAGCTTTGGTTTCCAGATGAACTATTTTTTTTTTAGATATTTCTTAACATTTGCAGTTCTGAAAACTCTCTGTTTAGACCAATAGCCCATTTTTAATTGGGCCATTTGCTTTGTTTATGCTTATTTTTTTAGTTCTTTACATGTTCTGGAAACTAATTTTCTGTAGGTAGTACAGCTGGCAAAATTTTCTCCCATTCTGTAGGGTACCTATTTTTTGATTAACAGTTTCTTTTGTTAAAAAGAAGCTTTTTAGTTTCATAAGATCCCATTTGTCAATTGTTGGTCTTGACTTCTGTGTAAATGAGAGTCTATTCAGGATATCTTTACCAAAGCCTGTCTCTTGAAGTATACTCCCTACTCTGTCCTCTATCAGTTTCACAGTTTCAGGTTTGGTATCAAGGTCATTGATCCAATTGGATTTTTTGTGCATGATGAAAATTAAGGATCTAGTTTCATTTTTCTACATATGGATATCCAGTTTTTCCAGCACCATTTGTTGAAGGTTTTACCTTTGTTACAATGTACATTTTTGGCATCTTTACCAAAAGACAGATGGCTAAAGGTACATAGATTTACATCTGAGTCCTAAGATCTGATCCATTAATATCTGTGCCTATTTTTGTGTCAAACTAGGAATTGTTCTAAAACAGCCGCCAGTGGACACCTATCTTGACTCAGCCTTTGATGTTGTAACAAAGTACCCAAGATAGAAAATCTATAAACAGCAAGGATTTATTTTCTCACAATTGTGGAGCAGGGATGTTCAAGGTGTGTGAAGTCTCTGCTTGTTGTCTCACTGTTACCTTCTCACGGCATTCCCACATGGCATGAGGGAGAAGCACTGCCTCATCACACATTGGAAAGCAGAGGCACACAAGGGCCAGGAGGGCCTGATTAGCTCTCCACATGCCCTTTTATGAGTTTCTGGTCTCGTCACTGCCTTCAGGCCTCATTTAATGTTGTTGTACCAGGGAAGTAAGTTTTGGAATACCATAAACATTCAGGGCACAATAAAACCCTTACAAAGGTTAATGCAGGAGTTGGAACTTTCTCTGCATTGCGGACCTCACAATGTTATTTGAGATAGGCAATCAGTAGCCCAGGATTGGGAGGAAGAGGTAAAAAGTCACTATGACACAAAGATCAGCAATCTGTCCAAAGCCTCACTCACTGGTTCCTGTGTTTAGATGACAGCTACCAACAAAATCACTGGCTGATTTCTTTTTTAATTTATGTATGTGTGTATGGAGTCCATGCATGTATGGATGTGTGTGTGTGTGTGTGTGTGTTTGCATATGAGTATACATGTGTGTGTCGGGGGTGGAGGAGATGTGTATAAGATTGTAGTTAATTGTGTGTACCTGTGGAGGCCCAAAGGTGACATCAGAAATCAGAAATCATCCGACGGATTGTTGCTTTTCTCTGGGGCTTCTCAAGCTCCACTTTGCAGGGCAGAAATTACACAAGGTCACATCCTGCTGGCATTTTTACATAGGATCTGGAGATCCAAACTCAGTGTTTTCACTTGCAAAGCAAATACTTCAACCTTTGAACTGTGTCCCCAACCCCCCATTAGTGAGGCTTCTTAGGCCTGAAGTGCCAATCATCAACCCTGCCCTTGCTGCATAGGGGCCTGTAAGTTACTTTGTTTTTCTATAGCAAAGCAAAGAACTGTGCAAAAATCACTCAGAGCTGCTTAAGATATTCACTGCTGCATCTGTCAGATACTGGAGCTGTGATTTCTTTTTGGGCTGTATCCTTGGATCTTCAACAAGAGAAATTTCAGCTGGTATGGAAAGACTGTCACTTAAATAATTTACTGTCTTCTGCCACCTACTGGATAAAGTTTTGCATTGCATATCTAAAGCCAATAGGGGAAAAGGTGGCAAAGTTTGGAAATCAATTCAGGTCATGACAGGGAAGTTTGCTCCCTGCTTTTGAGGATCTGGGGAAGAGCAGTGTGCTCCTGATTTGTTTCCACCTCACTCTGATTACAACAACTTTGTCAGGCATTCCAAGACCTGCCTTGTAAATTCAGACTTGTACGGCCTTGTGAACACAAAGGCTGAATCTAGCAAATCCCATGTGCCTTTGCCAAACGTTGTGACAAAAATATGACGTGATGTAAGTCTGTATTTCAAACTGCAGAAGTATTTGTTATAGAAAAGAAAGTCTTAAGAATAATTTTAAAGGTCCTTTAACTGGAGGATTCAAGAAACAAACCCTGATACAATCACACTGCATTACTGAGCTCTGCCATAGTAGCTCATGACCCTGAACCCCGGAAGCTCCACCACAGCTTTGCCACATAGGGACCCTGAGATGAGTAGTCACCACCATTGGCTGTGAAGGGGGCCCAGAGCATTGTTAAGAATCTTCTACTCACATGTTATTGCTCAAAACCAGTGTTGTGTGCTGGCTTTCTTGCGGTGCTTATGTTGGGCATGTGTTCCTGATGGGTACACTCATCTGCATGTACCCGGCTCTGTGCCCTCATTGTTCTGCTTCTCTTGTTATGTGCCTGATACCGTTTGTCTAGTGTCCTATAGTTAGCATCCATGTCTAGCATTTGCTTTTCCTACATCTCTGCAGGTGTGCCCAGCGGGGAGCCTGTGTCTGTAGACCCAGCATTCTGTGACTGTTTTTCTCACCTCTACATGCCTAGCATTATGTTCCTGGAGCCTGTGTCCTATGTTGTCTGCCAAATGCGTGCTCAGATGTCGGTCCTGACTCTGGGTCCCTGACACTCTGTGCTGGCTGCATGTGCTCAGCACTGTGTGTCAGATGTTGCTTATCTGGATTTGTATGCCCGGCATATGTGTTGTGTTGTGTGTGTGTGTGTGTGTGTGTCTGTGTCTGTGTGTGCCTGTGTGTATGCACCACTATCTGTCTGAGGCTTGATACACAGTGTTCTATGCTAGACTATTATGTTCATTACCATGTTGCTGTTAGATGCCCGGTGCTGCGTATCCAGCATTACGCTCCCATTTATTTCTCAGATATTTGTGTGCCTAGCATTGGTACTAGTGTTTTATGGCTGATAGTGTACATTACAAATGTGTGCTCCTGTCATATTTTCAGCCTATTTCAGAAAATTTGTATAGTATAATGTGTCTTACTTGTTGACTCAGAGTGTGAGCCTATAGCGCACAGTGTTGTACATCCGCCATGGATGCTCAGCATGTATGATGTGCTGTGCATCCTCTGTGCTGTGTGTCTTACACCAGGAGCCCTGTGTTCACCCTGTGGTGTGTATCCTGCGTGTGCAAAGGCTCCAAAGGAAATGCTAAGGACAGGTAGAGGCTAATTCTATTGTAAGTCAGGTCATATACATTGAAATAGCACTCTGTGTGTGTGTGTGTGTGTGTGTGTGTGTGTGTGTGTGTGTGTGTGTTTTCAGTACATCCAACTGTCACATTATGATTAAAAAAAAAATAGAAACATAAATATTTAATTTCAAGGCAGTACTTGGGAAGTGTAGGACATGTGTAGACCTGCATACCTTATCAGATGAGGACTATAAAAGCGAGAATATATTGTTTCCTGATAGCTTGCAGAGAGCTCAGCTCACCTACCTCTGGAACCGGGACTGCCAACTGCTCGGTTTTGTGGCCCTGATTGAGACAGTCCCAGTTATGGCCACCAGGGGGCAGAGCTGCCCTCTGTGGTGGTCACCGATCATCACAACTGTTGCCCTTAGCAAGAGAGCTCCCCTCAGACCCTTTCTGTAAGGTTTCAGAGTTAAACAGCTCTCATGGAAGCGGAAGGTGGATTTCATGAAAAACAGGGAAATTTAAAGTGCAAACCAAAGGTAGAAAAAACACATTAACCTCATTTCCTGTGCTTTAAGGCATTTAGTGAATAAGACATGTAACTTGAATGATTGAGTGCTTTAATTTCTACTGTCCTATAATCTAAACCTCAGCTGTGTTTCCCCCAAACTAGTACAGTCTGGGGTGTCTCACCTTCCTGTGCTCACTATTCCTCTTGTTACAGGGACAGGGGACACGGAAGGACCCCAGCCAATTGTGACCTCTGGGCTCTTTGTCAGGAAAAAAGGCATTTCTGGCAATTTTGGCTTGTGCACAAAGCTGACATGGTGCCATGCTAAGGGAATTTGGCCTAGGAAATCTGGCCCGTGCTGCTGACTCCTCGGCTAGTTTCTACCTCTGCTGGTGGTGTCCTGCCCTGCTTCCGCCTGTGTATCGCTGGACTCTGGATAACAGTGGCGGTGATGCTGCCATCTCAGAGAATTATGCATGTGTTTTCTTGTCTCTTCTAATGATCTAGGAGCTGAGGGTTGGGGGTGAAGACCTTAATCTTCCAGGACCTTGCATGGGATACATACCCGTCATCTTGGCCCCCTTCTCTCATGGCATGGAGATGCTTCTGTCTTCTCAGCACATCTGAGGGCTGGGGTGAAAAGTACCAGCAGCCACACTGAGGCCCTCGGCTTTAAAGGAGGCCCAGAAGAGTGGATCGTGGCTCTGGACTGTACTAGTTTGGGAAAGCCTGTAGTGTTGTTTGGGGGATTAGTACTTTCATTCTGACTTTTTATGATTTTTGCTGAAGGTAACCAAGTTCGCAGCAATAAGAGACTGGAGAGGTGCAGCACCATATTCCCTAGGTTCACCAGATCAAGTCCTGTGTCCCCTGTAAAATTTATATGATAATGTTATATGTTAGAATTTACCTTTCAAATATGTTAGTTATTTGTTAGAATAGATAGATACATAAGTAGATGCACACAAAGACAGAACATGTGTGCAGGTATTGCATTCCATGACCCATGTGTGGTTAGAGGACAGCTTCAGAAGTTGGTTCTCTCCTTCTACCATGAGACTACAGGGATCAAACTCTGGTCTCCAGGTTTGTGTGCAGGTGCCTTTATCCACTGAGTCATCTCGCTGGCCTAAATGTCAGCATTCAGTAGAAGTCAGAGGTCTACGAGAGCATGCAGGGCTTTATTGGACATGGGGATTATTGCTAGGTAAGAAAGAACACTAGTCAGACATTCAGTGGTGTATGGTGCAGAATAAAAACATGACAATCAGGACAGGGGCACGGCAACCAGTGTCTTCATCCTGCTACATGACAGCAGGGCGTGGCCCATGAAGCCAGTATCTGGTGTGTGGTCTGTTTTGAATGTCTTCCCCGGGAAACCTGTGTCCCTTGTCGTCTATCTGTGCTTAGTAAGAGCACGTGTGTGCCTAGGCCTTCTTCCACACGTGCTCTTTTACTGAGATTCAGCACATACATCACAGAGGTGCCCTCTGTGATAAGTCCTGAGAATGTCCCTCTGAGGATGGACCTTAAGTTCATAATCTTCTTGAGAGTGTGCTGTGTGAAGACAGCATTGAGTCTGAGACGCCCTTTGTCACTCTGTGCACAAAACTAATTAGTGTCCTTTCCAATCACGCATCATTCAGGGATCTCCATTAAACTTTACTTGTATAAATTAGATTGTTCATAATTTACCAAACACTCAGAGATGAGAATAAGCTTAATCATGCTCTGTCCTTGGAGCATGCTAATTCTTTTGTGAATCATCTTCTTGGTTTCTTTGTGTTTCTGCTCTGAAGAAAAACATACAAGCCTCTTATGATTCCAGATAATGTGCTTCAGGGCAGGAGTAAACTATTTTAAGGATCGCTCGTGGGCGTAATGCCCACAGAAGGGCTGAATTTGTTCTGGATCTCGGGCTTGCAGGTGGACAGAAATGATTGTACCTTTTAGCAACAACAGAAACACATTGTGTTAAGCCGGAAGCAGCTGTGTGTCCAGGCACTGTCCTGAATTTTCATTCGTAGTAACAGCTCTGGTAATTTGAGGAATGGATTCAAAAAGGCATTGGGGAATTAGAACTGGTGCTAGATCCTAAAGTAATTGGTAGAGTTCAGATTAGGGAAAAGTTTTAAGTATTTAGGGGAAAATGGTTATTTTGTAATGTTTTCATTAGGAGAAAGAGTACAGGGGTAACTGCTAAAGAAATGGACACCTCATGGGTCAGCAGATCCATTCTTCCAGTGACATATCCATTGGTTGAGGAAGAGGTGAATGTGAGATAGGGCATGGAGTGGTGGGGTACTAGGCTGCTCCTTACTGATTGGATAGAAGCAGAAGTCAAGATTCTTACAGGTGTAGGGAGCAGAATGGGCATCAATTTCTTCAAGTTCTTGTCAATCTTGGAATCACATTTTCTTGCATAAGAAATCTTTTTGGTCATGGGTAAAAGACAAGAAGACTTTTCTGTACCAGAGTAGCCCAATGGCAAGAATAACTTCTTAGCAGGTTCTCCAGGTCTATCTTTGGAATGTAATATGCCAGTCTAGGTCTCATAATCTCATTAACTTGGAAATACTGGGTGTAGGCTGAGTACTACATTAAGCCAATTACACAATTTCACAGTATGACATTACTGTGGTACATTTAGCAAATATTCACTTAGCATCATAGCTAGGCCACATCACATAAAGGGCGGGGATAAATACATGGTGCTAGTGAGTGTAGAAAGTACAGACCAGTGAGGGCAATGTATGTCTGATACTGATATATGTATTGTTACTGTTTACTAGCCCCATTCTGAAGGAACAGAAGATCCAGAGTTAAACCTTCTCTTTCTGAGCTTTGCAGGAGCTGAGACAAGGTAGGCTATGGGCTTTGTCCAGGAAAGTTCTTTGGACCCTTCCCAAATCCTCTTCTTGTCAGGAAAATACTCACCTCAGACACCCCAAGAGCCCCTGACAGTGTTTCATAATTAGGGAAGAAATGCTGACTTAAGTTCTGATTATGAACCTGAGCAAGAGATCTTGGCTGGCTGTGCCTTTCAGTGCTCTGCAGAGCTGCGCAGGCAAAGTCATTAGGAAATTACAGGCTGAAGATTAGCTGAGAAAAGGCAGGAAATTGAATGAAGTCAGTGTGAGGGCATTGGGAGACATTTTTCAAGCTGTCTGTTCTGATAGACCTTTGATGAATGGCCAATGAGTATATCTGAGATAAAACTGGAAACTGTGTGCATTATAAGTAAACAACTCATGAAAAAAAGAAAGCGAATGGGCAGTCTCTCTGCAGAGAAGCATACAGTGAGAGAAACAAGGGGAAAAAAGCTTTGAGCTGATCCACTTAGAACCCAGGGACAAAATTACACTAGAAGTAACAGGAATGTGGCATTTCCTGCTAAAATGTTGGTCAGAGAGGTCTTAAAGGCCCCCAAACATTATAAGTTTTTCCCATTGCTCTTGGTTGCTCTCCAAAAACTGTCAGACCCTATTACTGAAGATGCAACACCAATGGATCATAGAATATGGACAAAATATATCAACTGTGGACTTTCTCCTTGCTGGATAGCTTACACAGTACCAAGGAATCCTGTAGAAGCTGCTGGGGGAGAGAAATAATCACAAGCTTCATCAACAGCATGAGATCTGTAAGTTGCAATACAAATCACCATGGCAACAGGTGATCACCAGGTAATAGTGGCATGAGTATCAAGAGGACAAACAATAGCTTTCTGACTGGATTCAAGACATGCTTGTCACAATGGAACACATCCCTATTACTGTAAACTAGAATGAGAACCTAAAAAAAGGGAAGGAAAAAGATCAATAGAGAAGACAGCCAATAAATCTATAGGTAGGAAGATAGTACATCAAACTGTTCTGTAGGCAGCTGTTATTATACCCATAGAATGGGAACTTACAGTAGAAACCTTTGGGTCTAAAGCTGGGTGAGTGAAGGGAAATGCACATATCAGTGGAGTGGCCTTAAGAGAGTAACTTGATATATACCACGGAGGCCTGTGCCCCCACAGGAATAGGAAAGCCAGAGAGAACCCTGGGGTCCATAGAACCAGACAGACAAAAGGATGGGAGGGAGTGGAAGGGAATGGTGAATGGAAAAGGAGCGGGAGGTCGGGGGGAAGCTGGGATGAATACTCAATATTCTTGTAAAAGTAGAACAATGAATTAAAAAAAAGAAAAGAAGAAACTTTTCAGACATGTCCCCTTCCCAGAGGTACGTCATCTGTGCTGCCTGACTGACTTGCTCTGTCCAGGAATGTAGATCTGGCCAATTGCAGCAGGCAAACTCATTAGTAGCATTTCACTCTAGTGATTGTAGCCCACCATGTGCGTGATAAACTCAAATTACTGTGAATGAAGCAAGTGCACATAGGATACTTTAAGATCCTAGGACTCCCCATTTGATTCAGGCTAAATAGTATGCACGCACGCGTATGTGTGCACACACACACACTTCGTTTTTTTTCCTTTTTATTTATATTTGTATGGGGTGTGTGTGTGTGTGTGTGTGTGTGTGTGTGTGTGTGTGTGTGTGCGTGCGTGCACGCACGCCTGTGGAGTCACAAGAGTAACGTCAGAAGGAAGTCATTCTGGATTGCTCTACCTCATTATTGTTTTTCTCTGGGGTTTCCTAGGCCCTGCTGTCATGGTTAGGCACAGTTGTCAACTTGACTGTTGAGGGTTTGAGCTCTGGGCACATTTGTAGAGAATTAATTGAGTTAAGCCCAGAGCAAACCTGAAGGACATTGTCTAGCTGATGAGGAAAACCCAGCCTATGGTGGGTGGGATTAGGTCCTGGATAAATCACAGAGAGCTGGTTGAGAGAGTTGGCATCCTTCTGTTCACTTGGCCAGACATGCTGGTCTGGCAAGTAAGGATTGTCCATCTCTCAGCTGTTATGTGGTGATGGTGTGGCCAGTTCCCTCAGCCCTGGTGTTGGTGTATGCTCTCCCATCAAGCTGGACTAAGAACTGCAACCAGGAATCGTAAGAGAAAATAAACCCCTTGTTCCCTTATGCCATTTGATGGTCATTTATCAGCAACCATGAAGGCGAACTGCAACACTCTGCCTTACAGGGTTGGATTTGCAGGCTGCTGCCATTTCTGCAGGCATTTTCATATGGATCTGGGATTCTGAACTCAGTTCATTTTGCTTGTGAGGGAGCAAAGGCTTTAGCCACTGAGCCATCTTCCTAGCCCCTCAGGCACACTTCTTACAATGAACTTGTCAGCTTACTCCTTCGTTGAATCCCTCTCTGAACACTGTACCTTACAACCCCAGACTGATTTGGGTTACATGCATGCTGTTCCTGAGATAATGGGCCGATCTCTCTTTCCCTGATAACCATCCAGTGTAGATAGTTTCTATTCAAAGATATGTCCAGCACAGACTGGTAGAAAGAATGGTAGAGCCAATCTGGCCCAAATTGGGTTTGTGTGCACTTGCAGCAGGAAAAACTATGGAAAGGTTAATATGCAGCAGAAAATGTGACTAGATGACTTAATTTTTCAATTAAAGCATAGAACCTCTCAGACTACATCCTTTAACAACCAACCATTCCTTCCTTTATTCCCATAAAAGAGATGCCAGGAAAAAGTCTGGGGCTTGTGAGAGGTTTGCTGATCCCTTGCGAGGCATCCTGACTTTGCCATCACTTTGATCTGAATGAAAGTTTCTCTCCTTACTTTTGTGAATCTGTGTGAGCTTTTATTTCATTCTTGAAAACACTCCATGAAGACCCTGGTCACTGACAACATAGCGGTGTTGATGGGACCACGGACAATGCCCCATCCCAGTGTCTAGGATGGACACATAGTGGCTCAGCTCCACCCTGGCAGATTCTGGAGTCCCAGATGGGGCACAGTCCTACCCAAGCAGTATGGACATTTGCCTCAGAAACCTGCATGACTGTCCCTGTCTGAGAAACTAGAACCATTTCTACCAGCACAGTTACAGAACAGTACAAGTTTCAGGGGACTGTTGGATTCTAGCTAAATGAGGCAAAAGGCTTTGAGTGTTGTGTTTCCCAGGTCCTGGTTCAGCTCATTTATATCATTGTCTAACAGCAGAGGCACCTACCTTAGTTCTCTGAACATTCAAGACTTAAACTCACTGTTATGTATGTTCATTGCTTTCTTTCTGTGCTCATGGCCTGACTTCTATCCTTTACTCTAGTGACGTGTGTGTCTCTTAAGATGCATCACTGAAAAGTGTTTAATACAGAGAGTCATAACTGGAAAGTGCAGAGAATAAATGGCTGTTGATTGCTCAGCTCCAATCAGGACACCAGCATCACATCCCGCTTAAAGCCACAGAGAATAACGTAGGAGAATGGACAGAAAGAATGTAAGAGCCACATGGTGGAAAGAGATGCTGCCAGAGAGTGTCTTCTGGACACAACAGGGTTACTGCACCCAAGAACTCACAGTTGTATTTACTTCCATAAAAGCTGCACAGTATTTGTCCTGTTAACATTCTCTCATGAAAAGTCTCAAGACCGGGACATTTGCGGAAGAGGGGGCAGTAAGATTGTAAGAGCAAAAGGATGGGAGGAGCAATAATTTGCAAGATTCTCCACACTAGTTAGGGCTGAAGCAATCATAATAGGACTTTGCATGTCCTGCGCAATGTCCAACACATTATTGACCTCACAAAGTCTAGCATCAGCTAAAGGCACCAAGATCCTTGGAGGCAAGGGATTAACAGCCACAGTAGTGTTCCTATGCTTAAGGGGAACACGAGAAAGGGTTCAGGGAAATGCCACTGGGTCCTTGTACATCATCGGAGAGGAGGACCAAGAGGAGAGTTAGGCATACACATTAAAGGATTCTCTGGGGATTGGGGGGGGACTGGGAGATGGGGAGGGAGGGAGAGGGAACAGGGGATTCAGGGGGAGGAGGAGGGAAGGAGGGAGCTGGTCTACCTATTAAGTTTGTATGAGCGGAAATAATAAAAAATGTATTAAAAAAATAAAAGTCTCAAGATTGTCTACACATCTATGACTACTGAGAGTTAATTCCGAGTAGAAGAAGGGGAATGCTTTCTTCAATGGCATACCTACTGATATACCATCTATACTCCAGTAAGTGCTCAGGTACACGGCAGTTCAGGTAGGAAACCTAGCTGAAACTCAGGGGACCACACTCACCAAAAGACGTGAAAGTAGGAGGGAGACTGATTGGGAAGACAGTTTCTAATGGAAAATACAGAGGGATAGGATAAGGTAATATGGAGTGAAAAAGACATATACCCATTATATTTCTATGTCAAACTGGCAACAATTAAAAGATTAAAAGTATGTATAAATAAGCTCCCAGCCTGAGCAAGAGTAGAGAACGCCCATGCATTTCTGGCTGGCATAAGCTTTGCTGCTGCCTCTAACAGCTCTGGAGCCCTGTGGGCAGAGACAGCAAGTGCTAATCCTGTATCCGACTCCTTCATGTGAACCATTGTGATGGCTGGAGGGAGACTCAAGTGGCCAGAGCACTCTGGTGGCCCTAGACCTGTCAACACTCTTGAAAACAATAATACTCTGTGGAAGGTATAGAAGCAAAAAAACAAACAGAAACAGAAACAAAAACGAGGAGGCACTTCGTACCCTACCTGACATTAAGGAAGCGCTCCTTGGTGCTTCGAAAGGAGTTTTGTGACTATGCATGTGTGCATATGTGTATTTATGTGGGTATGTTTGTTGTCTTTATGCTTCGGTCAGGTTGAAAAAAGAAGGGAAGCTAAAGGGATAGTTTTTTGTTTGTTTTTCTGATTATCTACTTACAGTGATTTAGAAGTCTACAGGAAAATGAAACCCATAGAACATACAGAGGTTGATTATAAGAATTGGCTCCCATGGTTAGGAAGGTTGGGAAGTCCCACTTGGAATTTGCTGCTTCCAAGTCGGAGAACCTGGGAAACCAGTGAGATGATTCAGAGTCTGAAGGCTGGATACGAGGCGTACCCACGTCCAAGGGCAGGAGAGACAGTGTCTCTGAGTTTACAGAATGAACAAACTCCCCTCTGTAGTCATCTGTCCAGACTCTCAGTGGATTGGGGAGAACTTCTCTTTTATTCAGCTCACCCTTAAGATGCTAACCTCGTCTGGAGACATCCTTACAGGTACACCCAGAAATAACTGTCATTTACTCGGTGTTCCATAACTTAGCACATAAAATTAGCCGTCTGTCACAATGAATGCTCTGTAAGAGTCAGAAGATTAGAGGGGAAGAGAGACTTTGCCCAGGATGCCAGGGCATCTAGAAGTCTAGTTGAGCACAGAGGTCATTACATAAGAGTGGGCAGGACCCTACCTCTGCCTCCCGCATCCAGACACTCCAAGCTGCTGCATGCAGGTTGCTGAGGCTGTGATTCTTCAGCCATCTGCCTAGATGAATTCTGCACGGGCTGCTGAGCGGCATGATTGGAGTTGCACTGATATGCACATTCCTCCCAGCCTGCCAGTGTGAGCTGAACAGATTCCAATTCTGTTAAGGAAACTGAAGATAACCTGGAGTTCTATTGAACTGAGTCCTTTTCCAAAGCGAAGAACATTTAAGTAGATTAAAGTTTGATATTCTTGGCCATTTGCTTTTGGATGGCAGAGGAACTCGAGGTAGTGAATAGTGCCTCCGCTTCATCACATAGAAAATGGCTTGTTTCCAGCCCATCTGAGGTTTCATGGCTTTTGTAATATGATTAAGCAAAGTGTCAATGAGGCATCAGCGCATGCTCAGTGCAATGACGCCCTATGTGAATGCATGATCTGCTAGGAGCTGAGCTGTGTTCTCAGGATATGAAACCTAGGGAAGCATGGATAAGAGGAAACTACCCATCTCTGAGCCTCATCTCAGCAAAGGAGAACAAAGAACAGAGGATAGTGGATGCGTCCAAAAGATGTGCAGCTTTAAGGAGTGCTGCGTGGGAAAGGTAGCCTTGACAGAAGCTTGAGCAAACAAGGTGGGGCATGAGACAAAGAGGCTAGATGACCATGAACTCTGACTTATAAAGTAAACTGTACATGGAGGTGGAGGATGAAGGCGTTCTCTAGGGGGACAGTCCACTAAAAACAAGTAGCGAGCAGAAAGAGCGGTGTGGCCAGTGTTTCAGGATGTGACACTGTGGCCCTGGTAGGTAGCAGCAGGATAAGGGCCGTTGTCAATGCATCAGATTAAGAACTGCCCAGAGACAGTCCCATATGGAGACTGCTTGGCAGGAGATGAGACAGGTAGAGGGAAGTGGAAGGACTAGCAGAGAGCAAGGGAAGCCTGTGGGACTGCAGGCAGGAAGAATATATCAGCTCTCACTAAAGGTAGAGACCCAGTCTGGGTAGAAAATCAATGTGTTGTTAAAAAAAGCTTTATATTTTAGAATAGCTAGATTTATAGGAAAAGATTCTGTAAGTTATTCACCCTACCTCTTTCGTTATTAGCATCTTACATAGCCATTGCACAATCATCAAAATAGGGAATGGGAGTTTGGTGAAAAGATTCAGTGGTTAAAGATTTTGCCTTACAAGCAAAAGGATCTGAGTTTGGACATGTGTGGTGGCGGCTTACAATTCCAGTCCCCTGAAATGTGAAGCTTAGGAACTCCCAGAGTAACTTGATCAGCCAGGATAATGCTAAAATGGCATGTTCTGGGTTTAATTACTGACCCAGGCTCACAACGTAGTGGAAGAATGATTGAAGATGATTCCCAGTATCACCTTTGGACTTCCACAGGCACACGCACTCAAGTATACTTGTGTACATATACCTGCACGCACACGTGTACTTACCTAGATGCAAGCATACATACACAAAGTCATACCCATATGCCATACACATACATGAAAGAAGAAAAATATCCAGGGAGTGAATGATACAATATCATTAACTGAACTACTGATTATACTGAAGTTAGACCACCTTGATATTCATTCTGAGTTTCCTGAATTGAGGACCAACTTGTAGAGAGTGAGGCTTTCACAGGTTTTCATCAATGCTCTATTCTGCAATGCTTTTCCTTTCTTTTGTGGCTAGTAAGTATTCTTCATGTCTTAAGCATCATTTTACTTAAGTTACAGTCATTGCCTGTTTTCTGCTGCTAATAACATAGACCACAGACTTGATAGGACATAAAGAGAAAAGGAATTTTTGTTTATGGTTCATGATGGGCAGATAACTTGTCATGGTAGAATCCCATGTCACACAGAGGGTCATGTAGTGAGAGATGGGAACACAAAGGAGACCAAGTCCACTTGCCTCTTTAATTAAATCCATGAATTAAATGAGTGGATTAATACATTCATCTCTGTGGACAGAGTCCTCTTTGCCTTTTAAAGATCCTACTTGGTAATTTCATAGTTGATCATCATGGGGATGATATTTTAATATGAATTTCAAAGGGAAAAGCCATGTTCAAACCACAGTAGATGTCATAAATGTTGTTCTAAGCCATCATAGGTAACTTCTTCATCCTCCTTGGCTTTAGATTTTCACCAACCCTGCTTTTAAGTGTCAGTGCACAGTCATAGTTTGCTGTGTGTTCCTGTCTGTGTATTTGTCTGATCATTTCATCTATTTTTCTCATATCAGTTTTTTTATTATTTATTCAATTCTGCATATATGCTTGTGTGTGTGTGTGTGTGTGTGTGTGTGTGTAGAACCACAGGGGAATTAGGGAATCACCATGGACGCCTCCACCTCCTCCTTGTTTACTCTGCCCAGGATTCACAGTTTCCACCCTACCCGGACCAGAAATGCAGGCCACCCCCTCTTCTGCCCGGCATCTATACGTGGGGTCTAGGATCCAAACTCAGGACCTTCCGCCTGCAAGGCAGAGGCTTAGCCCCTGAACTACCTCTTCAGCCCCCTATTTTCCTCTATTTCTAAGTAGTATTATCTAATTTTCTTTTTTTCCTTTGTGATTTGAAATGAATATTTTCTTTATGCTATTAGTGATTGCCTTTGATTTGATGGAATTTGATGGATTGGATTCTTACCAAATACATCTATGCTGTCCCACCTAGCAGACTGCAGTGGTTCTCAACAGGGATCCTCCGAGAAACTTTGGGAATGGTAGATCAAGCACATCTGTCTTCCTTCAGTGAGCACTTTTCATGACACTACAGTTTCACTTGCCCCTTTCCTGCTCAAGTTAAACATGGATTTGCCTTACTCTTGAGCCTGGATCTCTCTCTCATCCCCCACCTCATGCTCTTGCTCTCTTCTCATATTTTCTGCACCCCTTTCTAGGCGACCTGTTCACATTCATAGTTGTGAATCTCCAATCTGCAGCTCAAGTGAGAATCTCCTTTGTAAGGAATGAATTGGCTTCTGGCAACCCCACTGGGATGTAGTCCTGAGAAATTCTCAGCTGGAATCCTATCCCCTGTGTTCCTGGTACTCACTGACAACCATCCCAGACTGAATGCAAAAGCCTCCATGCTCTCCTCAGCCTCCCATGTACCCTGTGTGCAGAGGCAAGTCAAATTATGTCATTGCTTTGCTCAAGGGAACAGACACTTCATCCATTGCTGGTGGGAGTGCAAAATGCTGTAAAAACCCGACTTAGGGCAAGTGGGAATATCTATCAAAATGAAATATGCACCTGTTTCTCAACTCAGCGGGGCCTTCAGGGACTATGACTTCTGTTGCATTTGCACACACTCAGAGTGATGCACAGCAAGAGAAAGCTAGATACATATGCTATGGTCCATCTATTGTATATTCACACAACAGAATGTTTTCAAACAGTAAAAGAACAAAAGGAAAATGGCTGTGATGCTCTTCTTATGCTAATGTCCTCCTTCCCCTTCAAGCCTTCTCATATACAAAGGCCTCTCTCTAACAGTTTCTGTATTGTTGGATAGAAGAGGATCTCAACACCCAGATAAGACGCAGTCTTGTGCAGTGCAAGAACAGCAAAATGGACAACCACAAACAACCTGATACAGAACACTGACAGCCCTACAACTGATCACCTGGAACCAGGCCAGCTATATCTCTCCCCATCCAGAGACTCAGGGAACTCTGTGGAAGAGGGGGCAGTAAGATTGTAAGTCCTAAAGAGTTCCGTTGCTGGACAGGTCACTCCACTCAAGATAGGGCAGCTGCAGCCAGGAACTCATGGCAGTGGGACTTGATCTCACCAGACCTGCACACTGGTGAATATGTCAGCATGCCCCCGTAGACTGGTGCAGACCTCAGGAGAAATAATTCCAAGCAGTATGATCCTTAGGGGAAGGGGTCAGACAGAAGTAGGGGAGAACCAATGAAGGGCCTCTCTATCTGCCATAGAGGTCTGAACCCCCATGAGAACAGATGATATAGAGCGAACCCCAGGAACCATAAAACCAAAGGACAGGAAAATAGGAGGGAGTAGACTGGGCCCATGTAGGGTTGAGAGGGAGAGTGGACCTTTTGCTGGTCCACCAGCCCACCTGCCCCGGATGCTCCCGGTCACCCTGCGTCCCAGGTAACCCCCACCAGCCCGTCCCAGCTCCTCCCGCCGGCCAGCCTGAGCAGCAGCCAGCCTGCCCGGGGTTGGCTGGAACTCTAGGCCGCTCCCCGGGTCCTAGGTGAAGTGCATAGCCAGCGGGCCACCAGCCCCTTTGCTGGTCCACCCGCCCGCCCGCCCCGGACGCTTCCGGTCACCCTGCGTCTCAGGAAGGACACACTGCTCCTCAGAAACCAAGAGTCCAAAGAAAACCCAAGCAAAGCTCTAGAGGACAAACACCATACATCTGAAGTCCTCTGAAATCATCCTATCACATAGGAGAGATTCTTCACATCCAGCCCAAAGTTAAGAGAGGGAGAGTGGAATGAGATGGAAGTAGGAGGGAAGGGAAGAAGGAAGGGAGAAGGGAATGAGGGAAGTAAGGAGCATGTATATAAAAATGTTAATTTAATAAATTTGTTAATAAAAATAAAACAGACTAAATCATTTTATACTTATGGTATGTTTTATAGAAAAGAAGGGAAAAATGAAGGGTTGTACAAAATTAGGGGAAGAAGTACAACTTCTTACTGTTCAAGGTAAGCATTTCACTTGACTTTTGAACCTGTTAATTATATTTTATTCAAATGATCTGTTTCCTAAGATTTTTTTTGTAAGAAAACTTTCTTGCTGACTCACACTTTCTCTGAAATTTGTAATATGTACTCCATGCCTCTTCCTCCTCCTCCACCCTGTGGCCTAATTTTCTCCCCTGTTCAGCAAACCCAAACCTTGTGAAAACTGAGACTGTTGACAGGATTCTTTCTGCCTTTTGCTTCATTAGTGTTCTTTACGCAAATGAAGTCTAAGTTCACAGGCTCAAAAAATTGAGAAACTTAAGGAAATGTTTTCTCATGTAACACACCAAACTCTTATTTGAAAAGCTTTGTTTTCAGAGCGTTGACCACAAACTTAGTTTTCCTAGCATCTGGGCAAAGCACTGCTGCTCAGCTTTTATCAGTACAGTGGCGTTTGACAGGATTCTCTCTGTCATCTCCTTTCTTGCATTCCTAGTCTCATCCATTTCATGTTCTGATATGACCTTAAATATCTTTTGCACTCATCTCCTATAGAAACTAGCCTTCTATGCCCTGTCCGACCCTTTTGGGTTGTTCCCTCTCTCTCTGTCATGTAGAGATCACTGTATCTCACAGTGGTTCCTTCTACGCTGGTCTTCTGCCTACCCCACTTGCTTCCAGATGACTCTGCCTGCAGTCAGCTCTGCTTCCTTTTTATATCTGTGCTGTTTCTTAAGCTCTTTACTCTCCCCAAGCCCTTCCTTAACCTCTTAACTCCAACTATGTATTCTATGATCCTTTCTATGCTGGGAGACTCATACATTCCCCCCACAAGAACCAAAAGCAGAAAATTCACAAGGCGAGTAACTAAGAACTACAATTGCTGGCAGAGCCCTCCACAGGCAAGGGCGTTTCATTCCCTGTAGAGAGCCATCTTGCTAGGATAATTATTATGCTAGGGGAACTGGAGGCCATCTTTATATATTCTGGAGAGGAATCATGTATTGAATATGTGATTTGTTGATGCCTATCAACAAAAGAGAAGATAGATAACAGGAACTTTGTCAGAACTTAAAATTTTTATAAATCAGAATGATAAGACAACTCACAGCATGGGAGTACTTACAAGTAATATATCTAACATGAAACTACTATCCAGAATGTGTAAAGAACTCCTACAACTCAACAACTTGACTAGGCAACATTTACCATGCAGTTTTAGAGTGCATTAAATATTGTGGTTGATCATGTTTCATTAGCTATGTAACTGGAAATCCTTTCTCCACAGTCTATAGCTTATAAATTTGCCCTCTTTACCAAATCTTTCGCACAGCAAAAGGTTTCAGTTTGATGAACTCCCCAATTGTCTGTGCCTATATCAATTGTCTGCCCTAGATTCTGAAAAATTTCTTCCATTTTTCAAGACCTTTATACCCTTGCATGTTGCATTTAAGATCCTGAAGCGTTTAGAGTTCGTTTTTGTATAGGCAATGAGGCTTGGGTTGAAATTTTTTTTTTCCTGATGGATGTCCAGTTACTTCAATACAATGTTCTGAAAAGATTGACATTCTTACACAGAGCTGTTTTGCACTGAGACTGAACTCAGTTAAACATTTTTGTTTGATTTGATCTATGTCTTCTTTCTCTGTTCTCTTTCTTTTTCTCCATTATTATGGCTATCTAGTAAAATATTTTCCCCCACTTCATTTCTTTTTCTTTTTAAGACTGTTTTTATATTGGAGATTTTGGAGAGAGAAAAAGAGGATGCCAGGACATGAATGTGGAGGTCAGAGGACAACTTTCAGAAGTTGGTTCTGTCCTTCTGTCATGTAGGGCCCAGGGATTGAATTCAGAGCTGCACTCAGCTGCCTTTACCCACTGAACCATCTTAGCAGCTCTCTTGCAAGATTTTAACAGAATGTCTTTAAACCTATAAGTTAATTTTAAGAGAACTGATGTTCTACTGTTTTTCTATTTCCAATAGACTTGCAGGATGCATTTGTCTATTCATTTAGTTTTCCTTTGACTCCATCAGTATTTCCTAATCTTTAGCATGTATCTCCCCTATAGGTATTACTTTATTTTTCACACTGATTTTAAATGCATGCATAAGATTTTTTTTACATGTCTACCTGTGTTCTATAAAGCCAAGCACGATGGAGCACTTCCAATCCTTGTATTGAACAATGGATACAGGAGGAGCTTAAGTTCAAGACCAATCTTGAGGACATAGCATTGAGCAATGATACAGAAATATGTGTTTTTTGGTTTTTTTTTTTGTTTGTTTTGTTTTGTTTTTGCTGACCTTGTGTTGTTAGAAGAGTTCTCTAGAGGAACAGAATTGACAGAATGAAGATGCTTCAAAGAGGGAAATTCATCAATTGGCTTGCATGCTATGGGCTTGGTAGTTCAACAATAGCTGTCTGCATGCTGCAGAGACTGAGAACCTGGATGCTGTCCAGCACATAAACTGGATGCCAGCAGCAGTTTTAGTGCAGTGCTGGAAGCCTGGAGAATTCCTGGAGAACACCCTTAGTCTTCAGTCCACACACAAAAGCTGAAGAAGCTGGGTTCTGATGTCAGCGAAAGACGACCACAGCCGTGGCAGAAGTGAGCTAGATGCACACAGTGGCTAGGAGGAAGGTGGGCAGGCAACAGCAGCAATGTTTTTGGGTTTCCTCAGTTTATCCTTCCACGATCCTCATGGACCCACCCAGAGGTGTGTCTTCTACTTAATCTCAGATCCAATCAAGATTAACCATACTATCTTGTTAACTGGGATCACACTTAACTTCCTAGTTCTTTAAATTTGTGGAAGTTTTGGCCCAAGATATGGTCTACCTTAGTGGTGTTCTGCACATGCCTCCAGCTATTCGCCAAGGGCTTATCTATTTCTCTGCTCAGCCCTGCTGACACTTGAGACATTGTTTGGTATGCTTAGAATAATGAGATTTCCCTGGTGAACTAACCTTTTTGTCATTTTCTCTCTCTTTCTCTCTCTCTCCTTTACATTCCATCCTACTCTATGAGACATGAGAACAGTCACTTTTTATTGAAATTACCAATGTATACGTAGAGTCACTCATCTGTCCTGTTGCTTTCATAGTGCTAACCTTATGATTTTGAGCTGCGTTTCTCTTATGAAGCACACAGTTGGAGCGTGTTTCTTTAATTCCCTCTGTAAATCTCCATCCTTTCATTAATGTGTCTGGATCAGTTCTCTGTAAATTAAATTTTGACATTATAGGGCCTGTCAGTTTATTTTCATTCTTAGTTTGTTTCCTCTGGTTCTTATTTTTCTCCTTTCTTGCCTTTCTGTGAATCACTTGAACATTTTTAGAGTTTAACCATAATTTATTGGTACAGCTTTCCAGTGTTTCCTTTAGTGTGCTGTTTGCTGGAATTGCTCAGGGCTTTGATGTACATATGGGACTTTTCTAGTCTATTAGTGTCACCATTTACTCCTTCTGTTAATCCTGGAAGCTCCAGTTGGTTCAGCTAGTTACCTTCTTTACTTTCAAATGTCATTGCCTGGAGTGTTGAAATTCATACTTCAGTCACCAAACATAAAATTGTTGAAGAAGTGAATGGTCTAATCCACTTACTTATACATTTGCTTTTTCCAGTGATTCCCTCTTCTTTTCAGTTACTCCAAAATTCCTAGTTATCATTTATTTTCTGTTTGAATAACTTCCCTGGTTAGTCTCTCGGGGTGGGTCTAGTAGCACTAAAATTCATATGGTTTTCTCTAACAATGCTTCTGTGTTCCTTTCATTCCTCAAGAATGAGTTCACTGACTATGGGATTCTTACTTGATAGTCCCCTCCCCTTGTCTTCAAAAATGCCCATTATGTTTTCTGCCCTCCATGATTTGATTTCCTATAGTTAATATACCATTTTTCTTTGGGCATTTTCAAGATTTTTTTTTTTGACTTTAGTTTTCAGAACTTCATTGACACACATACACACACACTTGAAATGAGATCCCATGTATCCAAGCTGGCCTAGATCTCCCTATACAAATGATGACCTTGAACATCCTGTCCCCTGGCTCCACCTCCTGGATGCTGGGATGACAGGCCTGCGCCATCACACAAGGTTGTGGTACCAGGGATGAAGCCTAGAGTTTCCTGCATGGTAGACAAGCACTCCATCAACTCAGCCTCATCCTTTCCCCTTGTTATTATGTGTCTTGACATGGTTTCTTTGAGTTTTTTTTTCCTTTTTGGCTTTTTAAAATCTTAAGTTTGTGGGTTTTACCAAATTGGAGAATCCTCCATCTGTCATCCCTTCAAATACATTTTTTCCCTAGTGTCTTTCTCCTCACCTAGGACCTTGAAGGTAAAAATGTTTGGTGTTTTTGCTATTACCTGCAGATATCTGAGACTATTTTTAGTTTTTGCAGTAAATTCTCTTTCTGATGTGCACAAGGCTGGATTTATCATTCTGTCATCTGAGATTTTCCCCCTGTTTTTCTGTTCCATAATTTCTTCTTGGTTGTTTTAATGGTTTCTGTTTCTTTGCTAACTTTTCTGTTTTAGTTTTTTACTTATTCTCAGATAATTTACAGTTGCTACTTTTTTACTTTTTAATAACTTTAAAAATCTTTGACACATGATTCCTACAATTTTTTTGTTGCTATTGATTGACTTTTCCCATTTGAGGTAGTTCTTGGTTCTTATTTGTATCTTGTTATAGTTACTTTTGTGTGTTGCTGTGAGAGAACATTCAAAGTCAAGCAACTTAAGGGAGAAACAGAGATTTATTCAGTTCATGGTTCCAGAGAGGAGATAGTCTTTCATGGTGGAGGTGGCATAGCTGGCTGGCCAAAACTGGAGACAGGCTAAGCCACACCCATCTGGGAGGCTGAGAGCTACCAGACCACTTGCTGCAAAGGCAGACTTCTCCTGGAGGTAGGGTGGGACTAATCCATTTCAAGACCTACCCCTTGTGACCACCTTTCTTCAGCAAGGCTCCACCTCTCAAAAGTGCCATGACCTTCCTAAACACATGCGAGACTGGGAGACACATTTCAAACTGTTCATTTTGCTCATTAGCCTAAGAGAATAAACACTATTTCCATCTTTTAAAAAAAAATCTTCCTTCTATCTTTTGAAAATATTTTTTTAAATTTTTCCTAGTTTTAACATATTGAGTACTTATTCCTTCCCCCCTCTTTTCTCTCCTTCTCTTTCCTTCCTTCATCAATCCATTCTACTTTTCCCCCTAGTATTACAAGCACAATGAATAATAATCCTCCTCTTCCTTCCCTTTTTGCTTCCCTCTCCCCCTCCTTTCCCCTCTTTTCATCAGTCCATTCCCTTGTACCTTCCTGTCTGTCTGCTTCTGTATTACTGGTGTTTCCTCTGGTTCATCTGCTTTTGTAGGGTTCAGGCCTCTGCTGCAGACCAAGTGGCTCTTCCTTGGGCAGATCCACTGATGGGACATTCCCCTTCACCTGTTTAGCCCTAACCTGTAAGGTACCTACTGCTTGAAATTATTTCTCCCAATATCCTCATTCATTCATCTATGGAGAAATGTTGATTTGTCAGCCACTGTGCAGGTCTGGTAAGAACAAGTCTCATAGCAATGAGTTCATGGATGCAGCAGCCCTGTCTTGAGTAGAATGTCCTGTCCAGTGTTGGACCTTCCCATCTTTAGGCTCTTACACTCTTACCACTCCCTTTTCCACAAGGTTCTCTGAGCTCTAGGATAGGGGGAGATGTGGCTGGCCTGATTCTGGGTGAACATTGCAGGTTTCCTGGTACTCTGCTTTGCGCTGTGCTAGGCAGCAACCTGTTGGGTGTTGAGATCTTCCCTATCTAAAGGTTAAAAAAAAAAAACCTTAAAAGATCTTTATATAAGGCTTAAAGGAGACAGAAGAACATGAATAGGGCATGGTAGAGAATGTGGTTTGACTCCAGGTATCCTGCTTACTAACCCTAATACCCCTGCTTCCCAGGGAACACATGTGCAGCACTGTAAACCCATCTAAACAACATGGATGGGGAGGAAACTGATGGTAGGACAGGGTCAGATGACATCATACTTAGGATTTTTCTTAACAGTGGCCTTATATCTGTTTAACTGTGTTCCTTTGTCTCCACTCTCATGGAGTTTTCTTTCCCCTAACACCCAAGTTGTGTTCCTTTGAGATTGTAATGGGTATTGTAGCAATTTCCCCTTGAGCATGTCATTATAAGGACTTAGTTCTAGGTTCCACTTATAAATGAGAACATGCAGCATCTGTCTTTCTGTTTCTGGGATACTTCACTCAGTATAACTTCTTCAAATTCCATCCATTTACCATCAAACTTCATTAATTCCTTTTTTGATAACTACATAGTATTCCATTATGTATATTACCACATTTTCATTATCCATTTGTAAACTATTGGGTATTTAGGATGATTTGATGGCTATGCTACTGTGAAAAGTGCTGTAATGAACATGGATGTACGCATGTCTCTATAGTAAGATGGAGCAGTCTTTGGGAATATTCCCAGTTTTGGGATCGCTGGGTTATATAGTATTTCAATTTTTAACTTTTGTAGAAATCGCCATACTGATCTCCAGACACATTGTATAAGTCTGCATACCCACCGACAATGCATGAAGGTCTCCTTTCTCCAGCATTTGTTTTTGTATGTGTTTTGGATTTTAGCCATTCTGACTGGAGTGAGATGATATCCCAGGGTGATTTTGATTTGCATATACCTAATATATTTTTAGAATATTTGTTGGACATTTTAATTTCATCCTGGGAAAAGTTTCTTTTAAGTCCTGTGGCCCATTTAAACTGGACAGTTTATCTCCTTGGTGTTTAATTTTTTGAGTTCTGTGTGAACTCTGGATATTAGTGCCCTATCAGATGTGTGCTAAGGGAATATTTTTTCCCATTCCATGAGTTGTCTTTTTTCTTGTATAACAATATCCTTAGCTGAATAGAAACTCTTTAATTTCATGGTATTTCATTTGCTTAGTGTTGGTTCTATTTCTTGAGCTATTGGGATCATGTTTAGAAAATATTGGCCTAGGCCAACATCCTTTCATCTATGGCTTTTTTTATAGTCTCTGGTCTAATATTAAGGTCCTTGATCCATTTGGAGTTGTTTTTGTGCATGGTGACAAGTAAGGGTCCAGTTTCAATCTTCTGCATGTGTATGTTCACTTTTGCCAGCACTGGTTTTTGAAGATGTGGTCCACCTTCCAATAGTTTTTTGAACATTTATATCGAAACTCAGATGACTGTAGGTGTTTGAACTTATGTCTGTGTCTTCAACTCTTATCCATTGATCTGTGTATCTATTTTTGAGCTAATACCACGCTGTCTTTATTACCATGGATTTATAGTATAGATTAAGGTCCGGTATGGTAATACCTCCAGTAGTTTTTGCTAATCAGGATTGTTTTTTTCTATCTTGGGTCTTTTATTCTTCCATATGAATTTTGAGATCAATTTCTGTAAAGAATTGCCTTGGCAGTTAGATAGTAGCCAACTGGGAGGTGGGAGACTGACCCCATTCACTACTGTGTCCTATTCCTGTTCTTCCCTCTACCTCTCCTTATAGTAAAACCTTCTTTTAAATAGTCTTTTATCTTTGATTAGAAGAAGACTGTAGTACCCAAATAGGATGCAGCCTAGTTCAGTTCAGAAACCATTCTCTTGATGTTTCCAGCCTTATCTCTCCCACCTTCCAGAACTTCAGCTTATATGGGTCCTGATGTTCCCTCTGGATCATCTACATTAGTGAGGGGTCAGGACTCTGTGGCATAGCTTGGAGCCCCTTCTTGGATTGCCCAATAATGTAGGAACTCCATTATATCTGTCTAACCCCTTGCCTCTAAGGATCCTACTGCTTGAAGCCATCTCTCCTGAGATCTGCGCTAGTCTATGGGGCCTTGTTGATAAGGCAATCACTGTGCAGGTCAGGTAAGGTCCAATCACATTGCAGTGAGATCCTCGCTGCTGTAGCCCAGACTTAAGTGGAATATCTTATCCATTGCTGGAGCTCTCCATCTTTAGGCTCTTACACCTGCCTTTACTTGATGTGGGGTTGTGCCAGGGGTGTTGGAATAGACAGACTGGAGCTGCTTACCAAGCACAGGGGTAGCCTCCCAGGCTACTGCCATCTCTTATCACACTTTCCCTCCATTTGTGCTTAGAATGTGAGTTTTGATCCACAGGGCTATGGTTTTGATGTCAGTTTCTGGTTAGAGAGTTTGCACAGTTATTTTCCTCTGCCTGATTCATCTGATGCCAAGTCCCTATACTATGTGGATTAGGAGGGACAGATTTTTTTTCAGATCAAGACAGTTGGGTGTCTCTATATGGGAGCCCTATGCAAGGCTCCTTTCTAATTCTCTACTAAATTTGTTGCCTGGGTGAAGAGACAGACTTGACCATGGAAAGGAGCAAAAAAGGCTTCTGAAGTTAATCAAATCCCAAAGATGTACATTGTCACTGCTTTTCTTTTTTGATGCATCAGTCCATGTCTGAGCTGAGAATCTGGAATTTTGTACAAAATGAAGTTCTCACCAAGAATGTGCTGTGCACTTGCAAGTTTCTGGGAATAGGTTTTAAGTACTATCAAAACAAACAAATAAATGTATGAAGTAGTATACATTAACTGTTTTGATTTAGAAATTCTGTGGTATATACTTGTGCCAAAACATGCTTTACCCCCCAAATACAAACATTTTTGTTAATGTTCTGGTTTTCCTTTGATGTAACAAAATGGCACTGGTTGAGTAATATATAAGCAAAACAGTTTGTTTAGTCCACAGTTTGGAATGCCAATGAAATTGTGTTGGGAGAGTGTGAAAGAGAATTACAAGCTGAGACACGAAGAAAGAGAAAGATTTAGAGGTCAGATTCACAACTGTAGCAGTAACTCTTGTGAGAGTTAATTTACTCCACATGACAAACACTGATTCCATCTGAGAGCAATATGTCCACTGTGTGTGTGTGTGTGTGTGTGTGTGTGTGTGTGTGTGTGTGTGTGTGTGTACACGAGGACACTTGAGTGTCTGTGCCTGTGGGATGCCCAAGAAATTTTCTTGGGTTGCTCTACTTCCTTATTGCTTTGCTCTAGGTTTCCCAGGCTCCACCTTCCAGGACTGGAATCATGGGCCACCATCGTCTATACCTGACATTTTGATATGGAACCTGGGATCCAAAATCAGTTC
This sequence comes from Typhlomys cinereus, assembly GCA_023101885.1. Taxonomy (NCBI): domain Eukaryota; kingdom Metazoa; phylum Chordata; class Mammalia; order Rodentia; family Platacanthomyidae; genus Typhlomys; species Typhlomys cinereus. Next base: position 2,855,620 of record JALPQD010000183.1, on the reverse strand, counting down.
CTTTTGCTTATGAGGCTATGGCCCCAACTCTTTTTTTTTATTAATACATTTTTATTATTATTTCAGCTCATACAAACTTAATAGGTACACCAGTTCCCTCCCTCCCTCCTCCTCCCCCCGTACCCCCTGCTCCCCCTCCCCACCTCTCTCCCTCCCCATCCCCCAGTGCCTCCCGCCCCAATTCCCAGAGAGTCCTTTCTTGTGCATGTCTGATTTTCCTCTGGGCCCTCCTCTCCGATGACGTACAAGGACCCAGTGGACCTTTCCCTGAACCCTTTCCCGTGTTCCCCTTAGGTATAGGAACACTGATGTGGCTGCCAATCCTTTGCCTCCAAGGATCTTGGTGCCTTTAGCAGATGCTAGACTTTGTGAGGTCAACAGTGTGTTGGACAATGCGCAGGGCATGCAAAGTCCAATTATGATTGCTTCAGCCCTAACTAGTATGGAGTATCTTACATATCATTGCTCCTCCCATCCTTTTGCTCTTACACTCTTACCGCCCCCTCTTCCGCAAATTTCCCTGAGCTTCAAGATGGGGAGAGACTAAGCTGGCCTAGTTCTAGGTGATTGATATAGAGTCTCTGAAGTTCTGGATTGTGGTTTGTTGATTTTCTTTTGCAGTTTTGCTGCTCCTGCAATGCCCTTCACTCCATCCTGGTGGGCATTGTATGTTACTCCCCGCCAGAGACAAAAAGCTGTCAAACTAGAGTCTTGTGATAAAAGCACATTCAAAGGTAGATGTAATAAAAGTGGGAAACCACAGTGAGGGAGGGGTCTATCACCCATTTGCAAAATGGTTACTTTTTATCTACCAGACTATATGGCCTCCTCTTCTGGTGAGATCATACCCCCTCAGTAGTAAATGATCAGGAACAAAAGTCTGTGAACTTAATCAGATGTCTCATTACTTATTTGGGTCCTTGATGGAGGCCTATTTTCTCTGCTGTAACATGGTCCCCTCTCTCCTTGTTTCTGGTGTGGCCCTCCTACCCCATCCCTCCTGTTCATAATCCTTGCAATTACTGTCTCTAGGTGTGTGGCCCCAACTCTTAAAGGCACGCCACTTCTCCATACTGTTGCACTTCAATGATTCCAGCATGTGAAGTTAAGGGAAAAGATACACTGAAATGAGGTCAACTAGAAATAAACATCAAAAGAAACACAACAAATAAAAACTGTAAGAGAAAAGGAGAATTCAGCAGAATGTCTGAGAAATGTGAGAGGATTCAGAAAGATGTAGTATGCCTAGTGGAGGAAAGGCATGGTGTGCATAATGATGACATGTGAAGGACAGGTGTAGTGCACATAATGACTACATACAAAGGAAAGGTGTAGTCTACATAAAATGGAATGTGAAGGAAAAGTGTAGTATGTATAAGCTAATATGTGAAGGAAAGATGTAGTGTATATAATGACGATGAGTAAAGGGAAGAAGTGTGCACAATGATAATGAGTGTAGGAAAGGGGTGGTGTGCATAAAACAATGTGCAAAAGAGAAAGAGTGGAGCAAGAGAGGAATGGAGGTAATGTCTGTGGGGACAGTGGGGGATAATCTTCTCAGTGTAACACCAGAAAGCAAAATATGGATCCAGGAATCTCAGAGAACACAAAACAAGAGAAACACACACACGCACACACACACACATACAAAAAAAATTCTTATATAGGCAAAACACAATCAAATAGCAGAAGTCCAAAGCCAAAAACATTTTGGAGGCTAGCAAGATGACTCAACTGGTAAAGTGCAAACCTTGTAAGCATGAGGAGCCAAGGTAATCCCAGGAACCCCAGAAAACAACAACAGCAATAACAAAAATGGTGTAGTAATATGTGCTTGCAATGCCATCCTGGAGAGGTGAGGAAAGTCAGATCCTGGAAGTCTGCGGACCATGACAGTCTAATCAACTTGTGAATTCCAGGCAAGTGAGAGACCCTGCTGAAAGAAAGAAACGAAGGAAGGAAGGATGAAGGAAAGAAAGGAAAGAAGGAAGGAAGAGATGGAAGGAGGAAGGGAGGGAGGAAGGGAGGGAAGGAGGGAGAAAGGGAGGGAAGGAGAAAGGGAGGGAGGGAGGGAGGGAAGGAGAAAGGGAGGGAGGGAGGGAAGGATATGGTGTCTGAGGATATATATCTGAGGTTGAATCTGGCCTCCAAATGCACACATGAACACATGCACCTATACACACACACACACACACACACACAACACACACCACACACACACACATCTTGAAAGAAGACAGGAAAGGGAGACACTTTACTTATCTGTCTTCTCTTCAGCAATGATGCAAGCAAAGATACGGAAGAGAGAAATGTTTGCAGTATCCATAAGGGAAAAAATAAACCCTAGAATTATGTACCTAATTATCTTTCAAAGATTATGGAAAAATAAATAACTTTCCTAAACAAGAAATGAGGGAGTTTGCCTTTTGAGATATGTTAAATTCAGTGAGATGGTAAATGAAGTCAGAAACTTTCATCTATGAAAGTGTACTAGTTATCTATTGCTGTGAGAGAGCACCCAAAGTCAAGCAACTTAAGGGAGAAAGGAGATTTATTCAGTTTACAGTTCAGAGGGGAGATACAGTCTCTCATGGTGGAGGCGGCATGGCTGGCAGCCAAAGCTGGAGGCAAACTGTCACTGCAAACATCTTGGAGGCTGAGGCTGCAAAAACAGACTTCTCTAGGAGGTATGGTGGGACTTCTCTAGGAGGTATGGTGGGACTAATCTACCCTCAAGGTTCACATTCATTGACAATCTTTCCTCCAGCAAGACTCCACTTCTGAAAAGTGCTATGACCTTTCTAAACACATGAGACTGTAGGGGGCACATTTCAAACCATGACAAAAAGAAAGGAAGAACTTCAGAAAGAAACAACTGAAGGAAAAAATACATCTTGTATTTCTTTCTTTTTGTTCATTGAACCTACTGTATGCTAAAAATGGTTCTACCACTGTAGCAGTTCACTCGCATGGTGCGACAAAATCATGACAACACTGTTTAAGGGAATAGGGTTATATAATCTGGTTATAGATCTTAGTCCAGCTTGGCAGGAGAATCCACACTAACACCAGGACTAAAGGAACTGAGCATACCAACTCCACTTAACAGCTGAGAGAAGGGCAATCTTACTTGCCAGATCAGCATGTCCAACCAAGTAAACACAAGAATGCCTCCTTTCTTAAACTTTTCCTTCCATTTTAGTCACCTGCCTAGGAACTAGTCCCACACACCATGGACTGGGGTCGTCCCATCAACTAAACAATCTCCTGCAGGTTCACTCTTGGCTTAAATCAACTATCAATTCTCTACAAATGTGCCCAGAGCTCAAACCCTCAAGTTGACACTTGTATCTAATTATGACAACCATTAATCTATAGCCAAACTTCTTTCTTTTTTATTTTTTTATTATTTTATTTTTCTAGTTTTACAAGAATATTGAGTACTCATCCCTGCTTCCATCCACCTACCCTCCCTTCCATTCCCTTCCCTTCATCAATCCATCCCTTCCCTGGGGTCCAAATCTGGCTTGTCTACTCTTGTGAGGGTTCAGGTCCTTATGTCATACAAAGTTGCCTCTTTTGGGGCCACCCTACTGTTAGGAGCATTTCCCTTCACTCATCCAACTTTAGTCCCCAAGATTTCCACTGTATGATCTTATTGCTCTTGAGTTCCTCTAGAGTCTATGGGGGAATGTTGGTATGTTAGTCATTATGCAGGTCTGCTAAGGACAAGTCAAACTACAATGAGTTCCTAGAGGCAGCAGTCCTGTCTTGAATGAAATGTTATATCTAATGGTGAACCTTCCCATCTTTAGGTTCTTACAATTTCACCACCCCTTCTTCCTCGAGGTTCCTAAAGCCTTGGGATGGGAAAAGATTAGGTTGGCCTGATTCTGAGTGAACATTGCTAGGTTGCTGTGGCTCACCATTGCTGTTCACTTCACTGTTCTTCTACTGCCCTAGGCTGCATCCTGTCAGAGTTGAAATCTTCTACCTCTGTTGTAGAAGATTTCTAGGCTGAGTGTTAAGTCTTCCTCCAATTTAAGAGTATAATAGCAGCTATTTACAGAGCAGTTTGTTGTACTATCTTCCTACCTACAGGTTCACTGGCTGTTTTTCCCTATTGAGCTATTCCTTCCCTTTTTTAAGTTCTTGTTCTAGTTAACAGTAACAGGAATATGTCCCATTCTGACAAGCAGGTCTTGAGTCCAGTCAGAAAGCGGTTGGTATCTCCTTGATACTCAAGCCACTATTACACTGGTGGTTATCTGTTGCCATGATGATTTTTATTGCAACTTGCAGATATCATAAGTTGATGAGGCCTATAATTATTTCTCTCTTCCAATAGCTTCTACAGTACTTCTTGATACTGTATAAGCCATCCAGCAAGGAGGATATTCTCAGAACAGTTCTAGTTGATGTATTTTGCCCATATTTTGTTATCCATGTGTGTTGTATCTTCAGTAATAGTGTCTTACTAAGAGTTTTGAAGAGCAACCAAGAGAAATCAGAAAAGCCTATAATGTTTGGGAGTCAAGACTCTATCACAAACATTTTATCATGAAGTATTATATTCCTGTTGCTTCTAGTAAATTTTTGTCACTGGTTTCTAAGAGGATCAGCTCAGGACACCCCTCCTCTTTGTTTTTTCCACTCTATGCTCCTCTGTCTAGGGATCTCTCATTCTTCTTCCTTTCTTTTAAACAATTTTTGACATATTACTAGCATAGGAGCCAAACTTCTTCCTTGTTCTTAATTCAGCTAACAGATAAATCAATTTGCTCATTTATAATAATAGTAGTAGTGAATTGTTTTGTTTTAGCACACAGAAAAGTGAAATGGATAACATCAATTTTATGACAGATGAAAAGGGTTCACTATAAACACTATTATAAAAATCCCTTAAGTGGTTCAGGGTATTTGAAGATGAACTTGGAGTAGTAGTAGATGAACATTGTAAATTCTGGAACAACAGTTTTAAAAATCATTTCAAAATGAAAAGTAAGGGTATAGAGCAATTATCCAGCTGGTAACTGTTACCATACAAACATGAGACTTGAGTTTGGATTTGCTAGCTAGGTATATTGGAGCATGCTTACAATTCCAGTGCTGGGGAGATGAGGCAAGAGAATTCCAAGGGCTTGCTGGCCTTACAAAAACACTGCTGGAGGTATCACCATACCAAACCTTAATCTATATTACAAATCTATAGTAACAAAAACAGCCTGGTACTGGCTCCAAGACATGTAGATCAATGGATAAGGGTTGAAGACCCAGATATAAACCCACACAATTGCAGCCATTTGATCTTTGACAAAGGGGTCAAAAAAATTCAATGGAAAAAGAATAGCATCTTCAACAAATAGTGCTGGCAAAACTGGATGTCCACATGCAGAAGATTAAAACTGGACCCGTACTTGTCACCATGCACAAAAATTAATTCCAGATGAATCAAGAACCTTAATATTAGACCAGAGACTATAAAAACTATAGTTGAAAGGGTAGGGAACAGAAATCCAATAGCACAGGCACTAGAACCAACACTCAACGAATGAAATTCATTATGAAATTAAAGAGCTTCTGTTTACATAAAGAGATTGTAAACTGAGCAAAAAAGCAACCCACAGAATGGGAGAAAATCTTCACTAACCGCATATCTGATAGAGCTCTGTTATCCAGAATGCACAAAGAACTTAGAAAACTAAGTACCGAGGAGATAAATGGCCCAATTTAAAAATGGGCCTCGGGGGGATGGAATTGAAATGCCCGACAAATATCTTAAAAAATGTTCCACATCCCTCCCTGTTGACTCGCTTTTATAATTCCACAAAAAAGACATCAACAGTCATACTAAGTTTGAATCCTATGAACTACAGTCTCAACCTTTAGGCAAAATAACCTCACTTGTACAATACTGCATGACTATTATGAGGGTAATCCAGACCCTTTCCACAAGAAGGAATCTATGTCTTTCCAAAGAAATAAACCCAGTCAAAAATCATGCCCAAGTAAATCATAAGCTTACTATTGTCATCTAGCTAAGTTGAGGTAGAATCTAACAGCCTTCCAAACATCTTTGTTTGTACCCATAGAAAAATGTTAGTATCAATTTCAACCATAAAAGCTCCTCTTTGAATGAATGATAGTAAATACAGAGACTCGGCTTCCCAAGGTGTTGAGAATAAGTGATGATTAAATGTTTGGCCCTAAAAAATATTTATAGTACCCCTCTAAGGCTCAGGAAACCTTTTGGAAGATGGGCAGATAAAATGTTAAGAGGCAGAAGACAAGGAGAAGGGCTGTGAAATGCCATCAACTGGGCACAACATAGTCATTACAGTTACTGAATAAGACTGGGCCTGTCAACAGTCGGCCATGGACAGGGGAGGAATTCATGGTACCTTAACTCCTCCCTGCTGAATTGTTGACTTCTGGCAGTCATTTTCTTCAGTTGTATATACACTGGTTAGCTTACCAGGCTTCAATTTGTGATCACACAGGTATCTTGGTTAAACTTAGTGAGTCTCAAAACAAAACAAAAAAATATGAATATGGGAAAGAGGTTTTATGGGGGGTTACTAAGCCTTCCAAACATCTTTGTTTGTACCCATAGAAAAATGTTAGGCACAGTTATCAAGGTGATAGTTAAGGGTTTCAGCTCTGGTCACATTTGTAGAGAATTAATAGTTGAGTTAAACCCAGAGCGAGCCTACAAGAGATTGTCTAGTTGATAGGGAAGGACCAACCCATGGTAGGTGAAACTAGGCCCTGGACAGATGAATAAAATACAGAGAGCTGGTTGAGGAAATGGGCATCCTTGTGTATACCTAGCCAGACTTGCTGGTCTGGCAAGTAAGGCTTGTCCCGCTCTCAGTTGTTACATGGATGTGATGTGGCCAGTTTCCTCTGCCCTTTGGTGATGGTGTATGTTCTCCTGCCAAGCCTGAAATGAGAAATGTCACGGACAATCGTAACAGGATAAATCCCTTTTTCCCTTAAGCTTTTTGATGGTGATTTTATCAGCAATAATGCAGGGAAACTGCTACAGAATTTGGCAACAGGAGTGGGGTGTTGCTTATAAATCTGACTATGTGAGTTTTGTGGATTTTGAATGGACAAAGTTTGAAATGTTTGAAGATTTTGAGTCTGAGGATCACAAATACCATTCTGCAAAGTTTAATGGGCCATTTGGATAATGGAAATGCTGAGAGAGTTATGTCCAGTTTGTGGTGAAGGAACAAGGACTTTGACAAAGTTGAATTTAAAGATGATGGACTGGTTTGCTTCGTAGAGGAGAGCTATGTTGGCAGCCTTGAAATTTCTGATGAGAAAAAGGCAGACAGCAGCGCAGCTGCCACTGTTGGAGATAAGCACACCAGTGAAGGAAAACTTAGAGCTTTACATTGGGACGGTAGAAGACATAATGGCAATCTGTGGCAATTCTGTGGATCAACACAAACTGGGCCCAAAGAATTCATGATTCTTTCAGCATCACTGTTTTCCAAATGGCCCATTAAACTCTGTTCAAATGTTTTTGCGTCCACAGATGTCTTCAAACATTTCCATATTTCTCCAACAAAAACATTAAGACATAGATTGATCGGCAACACCTCACTTCTGGTATCAAATTTTATAACAGTTACTCTGCATGGTTGCTGATGAAATCATGACAAAACTGCTTAAGGGAACAAGAAATTTTATTTTCTCTTATGATTGTCCAGTTACAGTTCTGGGCTAGCTTGGCAGGAGAGCATGTACCACCACTGAAGGGCAAAGGAACTGGTCACATTATACCCACAAAGCAACTGAGAGAAGGATGATCCTTACTTACCAGATCAGCATGTGTGTCCAAGTATAGACAAGGATACTTTTTCCAAAAGTTTCCTCCATTTTATTCACCTGCACATGGATTAGTCCCACCTACCATGGATTGGGTCTTTCCCATTAACTAGATAATCTCCTTCAGGTTCTCTCTGGACTTAACTCAACTACTAATCCTCTACAAATGTGCTCAGAGCTCAAATGATTAACTGTCAAATTGACACCTATATCTAATTATGACACTCAAGAGCCTCAGATTTAAAGATGTAATGCTTTTAATGTCATATGATTCAGAAAGATGTACATATCACACATATGCACATACAGAGAGAGAGAGAGAGAGAGAGAGAGAGAAACTGACTCAATGATATGTAGATAAAGGCAAGCACTCACCATGGAAGAAGACTGAAATGTATGCTCAACAAGACACAGAACATGCTAGAGATGAAATAGTGCCCAATAAAATCCCCCCATGAACCACAGAGGTAGAAGCCAGACTGGATCCAGATGCCACTCTTAGTTCATCTGCTGCAAACCTAATCCTAGAAGAGAAACTTCACTGGATCACTAATCCATCTGATTCTTCTTCTCATCTTCCTAGACATGACAACTGTGGTTAACCTTGGAGCTAAACTGTCAGAAGCCAAGGACTAGGAAAGCTCATTTTGAGTAGGCACATCTTCTGATTGCCAGGAAGGGACAAAAGAGGCCAAGTTTCCCTGTTAAATGCATGTTTTTCTCTCCAGTTTCAGGGCACACTCACTCCCAATAGACCAATTTTAAAAGGTTCTGTCATTAGACATTCAATTGTTAAATATTGGAACTGAAAGTCTCTTTTTAAAAAAAAAAAGTCCAAAATCTTCTTAACCGTAAGGTCCTGCCCAATCAAAATGATCTAAATACTTCAACACAGATTAAAACATCAAATCAGAAGCATCATGACATAGTAAGGAAAATATCACATTAGAATCAAGTCTAGCAAATAAAATACTGCATCCTGTACTTTAATGGCCATCTTTTGTTGCTCATCACATAGTTATGGTGACTCAAAGATTCCGAGCAATCCTAGTCCCTCTTCATAGCTCAAAGCTGCACAAGCAGTATTTCTCTGAATCAAGCTGAATTTCCACTCCTAGCCATACTCAGCATACATCCCATGGTTCTGTCATCTACAACAACATTCTAGGTTTGCCTCTGCAGCTATAAGCTATATCTTCTTTGTAGAAACACCAAACCTGCCCCTTGGTGGCAAACTTCTCCTGCTCTCCATGAATCCCTCAATTGTGCATCAGAGCCTGCTGGATAATGATGACAAATTCCACAGCAAGGTTGCAATGCAGGTTGGTCTACTTGAATCACAGCTGTACCAACTTTTGCATGATGGCTCTGGGAAAGCTCTTTTCTTTTCTTTTTTTTTTTTGTTTTGTTTTGTTTTGTTTTACATTTTTTATTATTATTTCAGCTCATACAAACTTAATAGGTACACCAGTTCCTCCCTCCCTCCTCCTCCCCCATACCCCTGTTCCTCCTCCCCACCCTCCTCCTCCCCCCATACCCCTGTTCCTCCTCCCCACCCTCCTCCCTCCCCATCCCCCAGTGCCTCCTGCCCCAATTCCCAGAGAGTCCTTTCTTGTGCATGCCTGATTTTCCTCTGGGCCCTCCTCTCTGATGACGTACAAGGACCCAGTGGCCGGAAAGCTCTTTTCTTGGCAGTCAAAACTTCCGAAGAGCAAGAAATGGCTTCAGCTTGGACTTTTGACCCCTGAAGGATTCCAGATTTTCAAACTCTGGAATCTCCATACAATGGTTTTCATTTCTTCCACATTCCACTAGGTTGTCCTTCAATAATTCTCATTTCTTCAACAGCAGCAATTGCTCTGTGTCTTCCTGCACCCAGAACTTCAAGACTGCCAACAAAGATGTCTTCTATAAAGCATACCAGTTCATAGTCTTTAAACAAGAGTTTTAGAGTTAATAAAATTAGATGTATTTATACGTAAGATAAATTTAACATCTGTGGGGTCAAGGGTTGAAGGCTACAGTTTAAAAGTGATATGTTTTTCCCCCACAGGAGTAGACAAGCCAGAGAGAACACTGGGGTCCATAGAAGCACACAGGCAGGAAGGTGGGAAGGAGTAGAATGGATTGATGAAGGGAGAGGAGGGGGATGGGAAGGAGGGAAGCAGAAATAAGTACTTGTAAAACTAGGGGGAAAAGTGATATGTTTTTATGTCAAGTTATGTCAAGGGGTGAAGTGTCATAGTTAAACACAGGTGTCAAATGCACTGCTGAAGGTTTGAATTCTGGGCACATTTGTAGAGAATTAGTAGGTGAGTTAAGCCCAGAGAGCATATTATTTCATTGATGGAGAAAGCCCAGTCCATGGTAGGTAGGACTAGTTCCTGGGTGTCAGTTAGGCACAGGTGTCAACTAGACACTGGAGGGTTTGAGCTCTGGGCACATTTGTAGAGAGTTGATGGTTGAGTCAAGCCCAGAGAAAACCTGCAAGACATTGTCTAGCTGATGGGGAAGGCCCAGCCATGGTTGGTGAGACTAGGCTCTGGAATAAATCACAGAGAGCTGGTTGAGAGAGTCGGCATCCTTTTGTTCACTTGGCCAGACATGCTGGTCTGGCAAGTAAGGATTGTCCATCTCTCAGCTGTTATGTAGTGATGGTGTGACCAGTTCCCTCGGCCGTGGTGTTGGTGCATGCTCTCCCATCAAGCTGGACTAACAACTATAAACGGATTGTCGTAAGGAAATAAACCCCTTGTTTCCTTAAGCTGTTTGATTGTCAACAAGGTTTATCAACAACCATGCAGGAGAACTGCAACACTGGACAAGCAAGGAGGGAACTGTTTGAGAAAGTTGGCATCTTTATGTATACTTGGCAAGTAAGAATAGTCCTTCTTTTAGCTGTTACGTGGATATGGTGTGGCCAGTTCCCTTGGCCCTTTGATGATAGTGCATGTTTTCCTGCCAAGCAAGACTAAGACCTGTAACCAGACAATCATAAGAGAAAATAAGGGCTGGAGAGGTGGCTCAGGGGTTAAGCCTCTGCCTTGCAAGCAGAAGGTCCTGAGTTCGTAATACTAGACCCCACATATAGACGCCAGGCAGAAGTGGGGGCGGCCTGTGTTTCCGGTCCTGGTAGGACGGAGCCTGTGAATTCCCGGGGCAGAAGGAGGTGGAGACATCCATGGTGGTTCCCGAATTCGTTCGTGGTTCTACACACACACACACACACACACACACACACACACACACGCACGCACGCACGCACACACGGACAATTGAATAAAAATAGTAATAAATAAATAAATAAATAAATAAGAAAATAAAATCCTTTGATCCCTTCAGCGGTCTTGTCATGATTTCATCAGCAACATGCAGAGTAACTGCAACACTGAATCAACTAGAAAAGAGCACTACAGTCCTATCCTTTTTTTCATTTTATTTTTCTACTCATACAAATGTAATAGGTACCCCTGTCCCCTCCCTCCCTCCACCCCTCCCTGGAACTCCCTACTCTCTCCCCACTTTTCCCCTTCCTTTCCCCCTTCCCTCCTTTTCTCCCAGTGCCCCCTCTCCCCATCTCTGAAGAATCCTTTAATGTGTTTCCTCTGGGTCCTCCTCTCTGATGAGGTGTAAGGACTCAGTGGCATTTCCTAGAACTCTTTCCTGTGTTCCCCTTAAGTATAGGAACACTACTGTGACTGTTAATCCCTTGCTTCTAAGAATCCTAGTGCCTTGAGGCCATGCTAGACTTTGAGGGGTCAATGATATGTTGGTCATTGCACAGATCATGCAGAGTCCTATTATAATTGCTTTGGCCCTAACTTGTGTGGAGTATCTTGCATATCATGACTCCTCCCATCCTTGTACTCTTACAATTTTACCGCCCCCTCTTCTGCAAATTTCCCTGAGCTTCAGGATGGGGAGAGATTAGGCAGGCCTGATTCCAGGTGGTTGATATAGTGTCTCTGATGTTCTGAATTATGGTTTGGTGATTTTTTTTCAGTTTTGCTGCTCCTGCAATGCCCTTGGCTCCATCCTGATGGGTATTGGATGTCACCCCCCTAGTCAGAGATAAAAAGCTGTTAAAATAGAGTCTTATTATGAGGATAGATTCTAAGGTAGATGGAATAAGAGTAGGAGACTGCAGTGAGGGATGGGTCAGTCTCCCATTGCAAAATGGTTACCTTCTATCTGACAGACTGTATGCCCTCCCTTTCTGATAAGATCATACCCGATCAGTTGCAAGTGACCAGGAAGGACAGTCTGTGAACTTAACCAGATGTCTCATTTCTTACTTGCAGTACTTGATGGTGGCCTATTCGCTCTGCTGTAGCATGATCTCCTCTCTCCTTGTTTCTGGCGGGGCCCTCTTTCCCCTTCTCTCCTGTTTATAATCTTTGCAATTACTGTAGGTATTACAGAGATTTATCATTGAGTGTGTCTCTAAGTGGGTTTAGTGCTAGGGTCCACCTATTAGGGAGTACATATGGCGCTTAATTTTCTGTGTCTGGGTACTTCACGCAATATAATTGTTTCTAATTCCATCCATTTCCTGGCAAATTGCATTAATTCGTCATTTTTGATGGCTGAGTAGTACTCCATTGTATAGATGTACCACAGTTTCCTTATCCACTCATCAACTGTTAGACATTTGGGTTGATTCCATGACTTTGCTATTGTAAACAGTGCTTCTATGAACATGGTCATGCTTGTACTATCGAGGTGAATTTTTGCTGTATAGGGGGTTATTCCCAAAAGTGGTATAGCAGGGTCATATGGCATTTCAATCTTTAACTTCTTTAAGAATCTCCAGACGGCTCGCCAGAGTGGCTGTATAAGCCTGCATTCCCACCAGCAATGTAGGAGAGTTCCCCTCTCTCCACATCCTCTCCAGCACTTGGTGTTGTTTGTATTGTGGATTTTTGCAATCTTGACCAGGGTAAGATGATATCTCAGGGAGGTTTTGATTTGCATTTCCCTGATGGCTAAGGAAGTGGAGCATTTTTTAAGATATTTGTTAGACATTTTAATTTCGTCCTTGGTAAAGTTTCTTTTACGTTCCAAGGCCCATTTTTTAATTGGGCCATTTGTTTCCTTGGTGTTTAGTTTTCTAAGTTCTTTGTGCACTCTGGATAATAGAGCTCTATCAGATATATGGTTAGCGAAGACTTTCTCCCATTCTGTGGGTTGCCTTTGTGCTCGAGGTACAATCTCTTTATCTGAACAGAAGCTCTTTAATTTCATAAGATCCCATCTGTTGAGTATTTGTTGTATTGACTGCGCTATTGCCTAGCCCAATAAGCTCGAAGGAGTTCCCTACCCTTTCAACTAAGGTTTTTATAGTATATGGCCTTATATTGAGGTCCTTGATCCATTTGGAAGTAAGTCTTGTACATGGTGACAAGTACGCATCCAGTTTTAATCTTCTGCATGTGGAGATCCAGTTTTGCCAGCACCATTTGTTGAAGATGCTGTTCTTTTTCCATTGGATTTTTTTGACCCCTTTGTCAAAGATCAAATGGCTGTAATTGTGTGGGCTTATATCTTGGTCTTCAACCCTTATCCATTGATCTGTGTGTCTATTTTGGAGCCAGTACCAAGCTGTTTTTATAACTATGGATTTGTAGTATAGACTTAGGTTTGGTATGGTAATACCTCCAGCAGTGTTTTTGTTACTCAGGATTGTCTTTGCCATCATGGGTCTTTTATGCCTTCATATGAATTTTGAGATTGTTTGGTCAACTTCTTTAAAGAATTGCTTTGGGATTTTAATTGGTATAGCATTGAATCTGTATATTGCCTTTGGTAGGATGGTCATTTTTATAATATTGATTCTGCCAATCTAGGAACATGGGAGGTCTTTCTACCTTCTAGTGTCTTCTGTAATTTCTTTCTTTAGGGTTTTAAAGTTTTCCTTGTAAAGGTCACTTACTTCCTTGGTTAGGTTTATATCAAGGTATTTCATTTTTTTAGGGGCTATAGTAAATGGGATTGTTTCTCTCAAGGTTTTTTCACTTCTTTCATTCTGGGCATATAGGAAGGCCACTGATTTTTGTATGTTTACTTTGTATTCTGCTACCCTGCTGAACTTTTGTATTAGTTCAAGGGTTTCCTGGTGGAGTTTTTGGGATCACTCAGGTATAAAATCATGTCATCAGCAAATAGAGATAACTTGACCTCTTCCTTGCCGATTTGAGTCCCTTTAATCTCCCTTTCTTGTCTTATGGCTTCAGCTAAGACTTAAAATACAATATTGAAGAGAAGTGGTGAAAGTGGACAGCCTTGTCTAGTTCCTGATCGAAGCGGGAATGCTTCGAGTTTTTCCCCATTGAGTATAATCCTTGCTGTGGGCTTGTTGTATACAGCTTTTATTATATTGACAAAGTCCTTCCATTCCAACTGTCTCTAGGGTTTTGATCATAAAAGACTGTTGGATCTCGTCAAAAGCTTTTTCTGCATCTATCGAGAGTATCATGTGGTCTTGGATTTTAGACTGGTTTATATGGTGGATTATGTTTATTGGTTTGTGTATGTTGAACCAACCTTGTGTGCCTAGGATAAAGCCTACTTGATCCCCGTGAGTGATCTTTTTGATATATTTTTGAATCCATTTGCTAAGACTTTGTTGAGAATCTTTGTGTCTGTGTTCATCAGAGAGATTGGCCTATAGTTTTCTTTTTTAAGTGTATCTTTATTAGGTTTCTTTATTAGAAAGAATCTGGTAGTGTTCCTTCCTTTGCTATTTGATGGAACAGTTTAAGGAGTATTGGTGTTATTAGCTCCTTAAATGTCTGGTAGAACTCTGCACTGAATCCATCTTGTCCAGGACATTTTTTGGTGGGAAGATTCGAGATTACTTCCTTGATTTCCTCATATGTTATAGGACTATTTAAATAATTCACAACTTTCTGATACAAGTTAGGTAAGTTGTGCTTATTTAGGAATTCATCCTAAATTTCACAGAGTATAAGTTTTTTAAATATGACGTTATAATACTCTGAATTTCTTAGGTATCCGTAGTGATAACTCCATTTTCATTTCTAATTTTGTTAATTTGTGTTTTTTCTCTCTTGCTTTTGGTTACTTTAGTTAGGGGTATTTCAATCTTATTGATTTTTTTCAAAGAACCAGCTTTTTGACTGGTTGATTCTCTGTATTGTTTTCCTAACCTCAATTTCGGATATTTCTCCCCTTATTTTGTTAATATCCTCTTTTCTGCTCCTTTTGGGATCATATTACTCTAGTGTCTCTAAGCTTTAAGCTGCATTGTTAAGTTATTTAATTCTGATATTTCTATTTTTTTTTTGATGTAGGCATTAAGAGCTATGAACTTACCTCTTAGGACAGCTTTCATTGTGTCCCAAAGATTCTGATAAGTTGTATTTTCATTATTGTTCACTTTCAGGAAATCTTGAATTTCCTTTTAAATTTCTTTCTGAATGAACTTCTCATTCAGCATCATAGTGTTAAGTTTCCAGGAGTTAGTGTATTTTCTGTTGTTTATTTTGTTGTGGATGTCAAGCTTTAGACCATGGTGGTCTGATAGGGTACAGGCTAGAATTTCAACTTTCCTGTATATGTGGAGATTCGTTTTGTGGCCCAATATTGATCTATTTTGGAGAAAGTTCCGTGTGCTGCTGAGAAAAATATGTATTCTTTGGTGGGTGGATGAAAAGTTCGATAGAGATCTGTAAGGTCCATTTCTTTAAGGGTTTGGTTGAGTTCCAAAGTGTCTCTATTAAGCTTTTGGCCTGTTGATCTATCCCATGTTGAAATCCTTAAGAATTATTGTTTGGGGGTTGATTTCTCACTTTAGATGCTGTAGGGTTTGCTTAATAAATGGGGGGGGGCATAGTAGGTACATATATGTTCAGTACTGTGAAGTCTTCCTGGTGAATTATACCTGTGACTAAAATTTAGTATCCATCTGTGTCTTTTATGATTTTTTTGGTTTGAAGTCCACTTTGTCTGAAAGCATAATGGCTACCCCTGCCTGTTTCCTGGTTTCATTAGCTTGCAGAATTTTTGACCAGCCTTTTAATTTTAGGATGTGCTTATATCTTTTGTGGTGAGATGAGTTCCCTGAAGGCAGCAGATCGATGGTTTGTGGTTTTAATCCAAGTTTTAATCTGTGTTTCTTGATCGGTGAGTTAATACTATTGACATTTAATGTCATAATGGAGAAATTATTTTTCATTCTGGACATTTTTTATGTTTAGTGGCTTTTGTAAGTGTATTGTTTGACATTTAGGTTTTAGTGGTATTATACTTCCCTTCTGTCCTCCTGGATATGCTTGTTTTTTTCTTCAAGCTTGAGTATCATTTCTAGCATTTTTTGAAGGCCTGGTTTGATGGACAAGTTGTCTTTGTGCTGGAAAACTTTTCTTTCTCCCTCGATCATGACGGATAGTTTTGCCAGGTATATCAGTATGGGTTGACATTTTTGTTCATTCAATACTTGAAGTACGTCTCTCCAAGCTCTTCTTGCTTTTACTGTTTCCATTGAGAAGTCATTTGTTATTTTAATAAGTTTACCTTAAAAGTGACTTGGTTTTTTTTTCCCTTGAAGCTCTCTGCACCTTTTCTTTGTCTTGAATGTGGAGTGTTTTGACTATTATTTGCCATGGTGATTTTCTATTTTGGTCATATCTGTTTGGGATGTGGAATGCCTCTTGTATTAGGATGGGCCTCTCATTCTTTAGTTGAGTGAAGTTTTCATTTATGATAATTTGAAAAATTTCCTAGGTGTGGTATTCCATGAATGCACATGTTAGGCTTCTTCAGGGTGTCATATGTCTCTTGAATATTCCTCTCAAGTATCTTTTTGGCTTTAAGAACCTCTTCCATTGAGTTGGTTAATACTCCCACTTTGTCTTCAAGATCTGAAATTCTATTTTCTGCTTCGTTAGCTCTGCTGATAAGACCCTCTGCTGAGTTTTAGGTTGAAGATAACTTGTCTTTTAGTTCTATTTTAAACTCTGCCTGAGACTGTTTTACCTGCTCTATGTCTATCTTTGTTTCTTGAACTGTTTTTCTCAACTCCTCCAAGTGTCTGTTGTGTTCCTGTTCAAAGTGGTTGATGCAGTTGTTTAACTCCTCCCGGATTTCCTCTTTCATAGCATTAATCAACAACCCAAGTCGTTATCTTGGGTCTGGCTTTCTTGGCTATTATCTGTGAATTTGTTCTGGTTGGAATCCATCATTATGGGGTTAATTCTTTCGGTGGGAGATTTGTCTTCCTGGGTTTTGTTTCTCATGGATCTGCACTTTGACTTGGGCATTGTCGTTTTGTCTAAGACCTTTCAGTTTCTGTGTGTTTTTGACTGAACCGATTTAATTGGTATTACTACTCTTGGGCAGTTATTACTAGTGCTTGCCTTGTAGTTGGGTTTGTTTGTCTTTTGTTAGTATTATTTCCTAGATGAGGCTATTAGGCTGTTAGTACATTAGTTAAGTCAGGTTAAGTAGACAGGAGGTGAATACTAGTATGATAGTGCACTTTTATGACTTAGTATCTTGGCGATATGTGAGGGTGAGTTGTATAATCCCTGGTTAAAAAAAAATAGGTTTACTTATCTTTGGGCTGGATGTGAAGAATCTCTCCCGTGTAATAGGATGATTTTAGAGGACTTCAGATGTATGGCCTTTGTCCCTTAGAGCTTTGCTTGGGTTTTCTTTGGATTCTGTTGAGTTCTGAGTAGCAGTGTGTCCTCTGTGGACCACGAGCTAGGGTCCCCGGTGGGTCGGAGGGGTAGAGGGGCTGATGGTGATGGCAGAATTCTTCACCTGGGACCTGGGACTTGGCTTAGTGGCCCACCCAGGCTCCAGAGATGGAGGAATCAGAGCAAGTCCTATCCCAGTCAGGCGGGCAGGTAGGCGGGAGGAAAAAAGGGGCTGGGGCAAACCCGAGGCAGCCTGGATGTTGCCAGGGCTGGCTGGTGGGAGGAGCTGGGTCAAGGGGCGACCTGGGGGCTCAGTAATCCACTTGGGATAGAGAATCCCCGAGCTAGTCCCGATGTCCAAATGTCTGGCCCCTCTAGTTATTACTTAGCAGGGTCCATCCTGGCAAAGAAAAAGACAAATAATGATTAATCTCAACTTAAATTTTCACCTGCCTCGTAGCTCTCATTTCTTCAGTGAGGTGCCATTTCATAACTGTATCCTTGCACAGATACATGGTTCATCAGGGTGAGACAATTTTTTGTCATAAAATTGATGATGGACATGGATAGATTCAGGTTTATGTGTTCTGTGTATCAATCACCAAAGTACAATGTCACTGTTATGCTCTCAGGGAGTTGTTAAGTTACAGGATTTGAATATCACTTGTGGGCTTTAGAATTTGCAGAGTCATGATATTTAAACCTCCTATTTGCACATAAGCCTAGGTTTAAATTGGTGGAATATTAAAACCTGGAGACTCTCTCTGGAGTTTCTCTGGAGACTTCAGCTTTGGTTCAAACATTCTGCAAGTACAAATTCATAAATCGTAACAGATAAGAGACACAGAATCATCATGTCTTAAAGATGCATCTGAGAATATTGGAGCATGTGCTCATGCAAGCTAAGAATGTAAAGACAGAACATGTCTGGCTAAGGCACAATATCCCATCATTAAAGGAAGTGTCTTGAAGACTAACATAGTCAATGTGCTGAGAAGGAGGAAGATAGAAACAATGCATATGTCATTAGCCAATATTTGCCTGACTTAGGTCATCCACAATATGTAGTATTATCCTCATCTTAGGGATGAAGAACCCAAATCTGAGGAAGAATTTCATGTCAAAATCAGATGGAAAATGCCATAGTCAAGGTAACTGTGTGTCTCTGTTCACATGTGCTTTCATGTGCATTGTGTGACTATGTGCATGTACATAAATGCATGTGTGCAGACACATGAATGTGTGTGCATGTATGCGTGTATCTACCAAGCTTTGAGATTTCTTTATTATATTCTTTCAATGTATACAGTGTGCAATGGTCAGATAGTGATAATAGATATATCTATAACTTTCCTCTACCTTTTTTGTGCAAAGAAAATTCAAAGCTTTATTAACTATTTCAAAATATTCATCCAATTGTTGTCTATCATAGTTATCTGGCATTGATATAGAGCATTGGAATCTCTATCTGCTTTCATCCTTGTCTCTATCCATTATCCATTATCTCTCTGCTACTCATCCTCAGCCTTCTCCAGTTTTTGCCACCATTATTCATTTCTGAATTTGAAATCATCTCCTGACAATCTTTGGGGGAAAGTCGCAGCATCAGGAGTAGTGAGAAGATGTTGAAGGATTTGCTTATTTTTTGGCTAGGATCCCATCTCTGGGACTTGAAAAATCTCATCACCAGAACCTGCTTTCCAATCAGACAGGATAACAGTCTGTTTGTTTGCTAGCTCACAAAGTTTGAAAAATAATGTTCTATCTGCTGACTTTTCTAAGGACTTACATGGTCACCCAAACTTATTCTTTCAAATTCTTGGGCTATTCTGGGAGAGTGTTAAGGAAAATGTCTCACATTTGTAGATCTTGCATTAGAAATAACTGCTGAACTTTAAAATGTCCTGAAACCCTGGATCACACACACACAGGAGAGAGAGAGAGAGAGAGAGAGAGAGAGAGAGAGAGAGAGAGAGAGAGAGAGAGAGAGAGATCTCAGGACCAACAGCATGAAGTTTGTTTGTTTGCTTGCTTGTTTTGGGTTTTTTGAGATGGTAGAGAGAAGAAAACTTTAGGAGACATGGACTTTTTCTATTATTCATGTAAACAGTAGTTTTGCAAGTCATTAAAATAAGGAAGTGTTTTTTTTTTTTTTCTAAAGAGAACTACCAGATTCAAAGTGGCCAGTCAGATGAGAATTTCTGAGAGGGGATGGGTTTGGGTGTTTTTCAAAGCCTCTTTATGCTGAGAGAGAGGTGAAGGCCCTGGAAGCTCAAGGCAGGAGCTCCCTAAAATGCATGTTGCTGTCCTTGGAGGCTGTAAACTGGGATTTAGGGCTCTCCAACAATGTAACCCAACAATGGGGCTTGGTGAGGGTTGAACTTATGTCACTGAAAGTTCTAGAATTGGCCAAACATTCCGGTTTGCCCAGGCTTTTCCTGGTTGTAGCTGTCAAAGATTTATATCATGGGAATACCTGAATTACAAGCAAACTAAGATGTCTGGCTATGCTATTTTCAGTAGAAGCATCTGATTCTCATTCATTTCCCTACTGGATTTCCATCCTCCTGGGGGATACTCTTCAAAGAGTCATTCCATGATGAACATTAACCACATGAACTCTAAGGACTCTGACATATATGTTCGAAGAGCTCCCACCCTGGACTGTACTGGCTTCCACTCTCACCACATAACTCCCAGCTTTGATATCTTCTTTACTCATGAGAATCCCAGCATCTGAATTCACAGACAACTCACATCAGAATGATACCATCAGTTTTGCACCACAAAACAGGTTGGGGTATATGGCTCCCTCTCTATCACATGTGTTCCTGAACCGTGGATAACTGGAGTGTGAAGCCACTCTTTAAATTCCTGTTCTTATTGGCTAAGCTTTTTTTGTTAGAAATTAAAAGCTACCTTCTCAGTAGTTAAGAAAACAAACTCTTTTACTTTATTAACTGATTTTCTCAAGTACCCCATGCTTTTCAACGAAAGCTTAATTTGCTTGCCCCAGGTATCAATGTTGAAAATCGTCACTCAATTAAGTGCTGTGTTCCTATTCCTCTCTATGGGGCTGAAGCTTCCTTTTGACGACCAAAACAATCATTGACAAAATTATTTTTTTGCAAAACTTTGTGTGTGTGTGTGTGTGTGTGTGTGTGTGTGTGTGTGTGTGTGTGTGAAAGAGAGAGTTCATGTGCCACAGTTCATGTGTGGAGGTCTGAGTTTTTGGAAATTGATTCTGTCTTTCTGCCCTATAGACTTGCTGGAATGGATCAAACCCAAGTTTCCAGATTTATGAGTAAGAGCCTTTACCTGCTGAGCCATCTTGCTGCCTCCTCCCACCCTCAAGGAGCTCATTCTTTAAATTCCAGAGGTAGAGCCTACCTTACTCAGCTGAAATCCATAATACTTGCTAAGGAAAATCTTTCCATCCCAGAGCTCAAATTAGACTCTTGCCACTGTATGGTCCTTACTCATCAGCTGCAGTCCGGGACCAGAGATCATGACCTGACTATCATGCCCTTCTAAGAAAGGTTATAGGTTCAGCAATTTATCTTAGAAAGGATGCAAAACCCCCAGCTGACATACCTGACAAAATGATTAAATCTCCAAAATTGGTTGAATATATATAGATAATGAGATGCAACTCTGGATTTTATCCATAAAGGTAAAATAAGTGTTATGTATTGAAAGAAAAATTAGGAATAGTGAGCTCGTGACCTGAGCTCTTTTTCACCAGTTGACCTTGCGCCTTCTGGATCATTTATTTTGCTCTTATCTGTACCATGTTAAGTTGAGAATACTTGCCAGTTGGAATTGTCATGAAGATTGATTTCTACAGCCTTCATAAGCACCTGGCACAGTATCAGACTTTCAGAACTATTGGTTTACATCATGGACTTAGGCACTTACTTTCCTGTCTCTTTGTTCTCAGTCATATAACATATGACACTGTATGAGGTTGGCTCTTCAATCAGAACCAGTTCTGCTTTGGGTGGAGAGAAAGCTGCAAAAATTGGAGCCCCCAACATCCCTCCATCCATATAAGTCTCTTATGCAATCCAAGCACATGATCAGAGAGCTTATACCTTAAACCTGAGTCATCAATCTCAGAGCTAATGGAATACAGAAAAAGGTTTTCCCCTGGAAGATCACTCAAAGGTCACAGCCTTGTTTTCCCCTGATAGATTTTCTGTCATATTATATACTAATGTTCTGCTGGGTGGAGAGATTATTGTCCTTCTGAGAATAATAGCCACCTCTGTAGCTGTGCTGCCCAACTTTCTAGCTGAGCTGTGAGCTTCCCCAGAGACAGCTTCAATCATTTTAAGCTACTTTTATCTTTTAGGATCATGGGTAGACAAAATTACTTCAGTCATGTCCCTCAGTTTATGGCACAGTCATTATCAATCCATATAACCTTTCTTTCCTTCCTTCCTTCCTTCCCTCTTTCTCTCCCTCCCTCCTTTCCTCCCTCCTTCCTTCCTTCCTTCTTTCCTTCCCTCCCTCCCTTTTTCTCCCTTCCCCTTCACTCTTTTCCCTCCTCCCTCTCTCACTTCTTGCTTCCTTAATTCCTTCACTCCTCTCTTTCTGATAGTTATTAAATTGTCCATCACTCCATTTTCCATTCCAATTCCCACCCTAACCTTCAAATACATACATATTACACCTTAAGAAATTATTTTCTTCTCAAACCATTTTAATATGTTTGCCAATTTATGCATGTAATGCTGAGATACCGTGAGCACATACAATATATAAAATAATGTTTTGTTCCCTAACTGTACATATGTTGATATATGTAAATCAAATTCCATACTTCAACATTGTGTTAAATCTACACGTAATTGTTCACTTACTGCAGGAAAACTGTCCAGATGATCCTCCAGGTCTTTGCACTTATAAGTCTTTCTGTACCTATTGCCAAGACTTTGTTTTTGGGATATTGCCTGAAGGGGGCGTCCAGGGAACAAGCACACACATATGCATCATTTTCTTAATTGCACTCCCATGGTGGCTCTGCAAGTTTTCATTTCTCAAAGTAAGTCAAAATGCCCTTTTTTTTTGCATTTATACTAACACCCAAAAGTACCAGATTTTCAAATTTTTAGCCAATTCGATGTCACTGTGGTAATTTGCATTTAGCTTTGGTATCTTAGATCCTCGTAGGCTGATCACATACTCCTTCAGTTGGTATATATTCAGAAGAGCTTCCCCATGCACTCTGCCTGCTTGTCTCCATGTCTTATTTTGCCCTTTTCCATCCTGATTTGCTGCTCTTGCTGTATTTAGATAGAGCTCAATTTGTCATCTACAAACAATATTTAATTTGTAGAAAAGAAATCACCAGATCTGAATATATCAAATCTATCCTTCCTTCTTGTCACTGAATTCTGGTTTAGTTAAGAAAGACACCTCTCCTTCAGTTCACAAGGATAGTCTGCATCTTTTCAAGTTAGTTCTTATTTATTTCCTCTGTAGACATTTAGCCTATCTGATACCATATTTTTGTACATGTGTAATAGTAGAAACCACCTTGATTTCTCTTTGTGGATACTCAATGAACTTTTCCAGTACTACTTGCCAAGCATCTTCTGTGGTGTAATAACCACTATTGTATAATATGTCCTTGAACACATATGTGACTCTGAAAGACGGTGTAAGCTATTTCACCCCTCCTGTTCTAGTAGTACATTTTCCATTTAAATAGTTTTGTTATGTTTTTGAGACAAAATATTACTACATAGCACAGACTAGCTTGCAACTTACTGTTAGAATCCAGGATGGTCTTAAACTCACAATCTTCCTGCCTTATCTCTAAGTTCTGGTACTGTAGAATGCACCATCATGCATGGTTCTGTGTGCTATGTTAAACGAGATTAACTACCTTAAGTAATGCTGTTTAGCAAATTATGAACTTCTGTAATCTCTTTCTTAATTTTCCTTAATTAAGATGATTGCAAAAATAAAGCCTGGTTATTAGGAAGAAACTGAAATGCAAACTAATATACAACTGTTCCAAAATTTAAAAATAGAATTAAGTTAGATAAAAATGAAATAGGCTCTAATCTCTCCCCATCCTGAAGCTCAGGGAAATTTGCGGAAGAGGGGGCAGTAAGATTGTAAGAGCACAAGGATGGGAGGAGTAACGATATGCAAGATTCTCCACACGAGTTAGGGCTGAAGCAATCATAATTGGACTTTGCATGCCCTGCGCAATGTTTAACACACTATTGACCCACAAGGTCTAGCATTTGCTAAAGGCACTAGGATCCTTGGAGGCAAGGGATTGATAGCCTCAGTAGTGTTCCTATGCTTAAATGGAGCACAGGAAATGGTTCTGGGAAATGCCACTGGGTCCTTGCACCTCATCGGAGAGGAGGACCCAGAGGAGAGTTTGGCATGCTCATTAAAGGATGCTCTGGGGATGAGAGGGGGAGGCACTGGGGGATGGGGAGGGAAGGGAAGGTGGGGGGCACAGAGGGATGGAGGGTTGGAGGGAGGGGGGACCGGTATACCTGTTAAGTTTGTATGAGTGGAAATAAAAAAAAATGAAGTAGGCTCATCATGGATAGCCTAGGTGTTTCAATTAGAGAAACATTCTCTTCAACATGACATATTGAATTCACAGGTAAATTCCTCTGTAATCAGAATGAAGATGGGAAAACAAACCACCTGTGCAAGGGGTCAAAACAAAATTAATGACATTAATGAAGAGATATTCAAATGTTTTAAAATAGGAGAGTAAAGGGGCTAGTAACTTGTGAATTAACAGTGTTTACAATTTTAAACACCCATGGAACATTAAATCAAAGAAAAATGGAAGACAGTCTTTTCCTGCTGATGTGTGTACATATTCTAATTAACATATATTGGATATGATGTGTTGTGGTAAAACATAGAAATTATAAGATGATAAAATTAATTATAAAACAGATGCTATTGAAGCTAGAATAAATGCAGGATATTTCCAAACACTACTGAGTTGCAAACATTCTCAGAATACAGTACAAGAATAAGGAAGCAAATATTTGATACAAGTAACAGAAGATAAAGAGCAATTATTCTCACAGAAAGTGCCAAAACAGCAAGTAAATAAACTGTAGGGCAAAAAAAAAAAAAATCAATTTGTGATTTGGGAAGGTGAAAACCTAAATAGCTTGAGCTCCAGAATGTGAGGACAGATAGAAAAGAAGGATGGGGAAAAAGTACCAGGAATGTAGCTTGGTGATAGAGCATGCGTCTGTAAAGTCCTAGGTTCAATGCCCAGTACCACACATATCCAAACACATACACATATGAACACATACATATACATACACTTACATATGCACACACTTGCATACACAAATGCAAACATACTATATATGCACAAATACATACACACATCCTCACACACACATACATGTAACACACTTGCAGGCATACATACATGCATGCATGAACATACATTCATAAACATGAACACATGCATTCTCACACACATATACATGCACACACACATGATTGCACACATATGTGCATGTATGCACTCAAAGGCAGATATAAAAGATTCTCACCATTCTTGAACATAAGTCTCCAGAAAATGCCAAAAGAATGTATGAATGTGATAAACTCAAAAAGCAAGTCATTAAAAATAAATTCACAGGCAAAAAAAAAAGTGTTCACTTTACTAAAGAGAAAATATTTCCAGTCTAGACTTCTATATAACTTAGTCAATAAGTCTAAAGTATTTTGGAACAGTAAAGCCTCAAAAATGAATGGTTGCCCAGTGTGGTACATCTATTCTGAGAATTAGTGTTTCTACTAAAATTTAATAGCAACAATAAAAAATAATGACAATTCACATAAGTTTGCATGAAAAGTAAAAATTTCATAAAAGAAGCAAAAATAATGATAAGAGAAATGTTCAAGAGGACAATTAGATACAAACTAAGGGTAGGCTAGGTGAGAATGTCTAAAAGAAATGGGAACCCTTTCCCCACCTGCCCAGGACGCACACAGTCCAGCCAGGACTCACGGCGACCTAGGCAGCCCACTGGACCCAGCTCCTCCAACCAGGCTCTGCGCCAGCTGGGGGCAGGGGGAGAGGGGAATACCCTAGGCCACGCCCCGGCTCCCCAGGATGAATAGTGCCCCACCACTGCCATCTCCTCCCTTTCCCCATCCACCCGGGATGCAGGCAGTTCAGCCGGGACTCATGGCGACCTAGGTAAGCTTCCCCTGCCCACCCCCAAACCCCAGGCAGCCCACTGGACCCAGCTCCTCCCACCAGCCAGTCTGAGCAGGAGCTGCTCCAGGCTAAATAATTCAGTTCAGTGAAAAAAACGCACAGAAATTGAAAGAAGGTCTTAAGAGTTAAAGTGACAATGCCCAAGTCAAAGGGCAAATCCATGAGAAACAACACTCAAGAAAACAAATCTCCCACTGAAGGAATTAATCCCATAATGATAGACTCCAAGCAGAACAAACCCACGGAAAATAGTCAAGAAAGCCTGACCCAGGATAACAACTTTCAAAACATGATCATTACCGTGATCAATACTATGAAAGAGGAAATCCGGGAAGAAATCCGCATCAATCGCTTTGAAGAGGAACACAACAGACACTTGGAGGAGTTGAGAAAAACAGTTCAAGAAACAAAAACAGGCATAGAACAGTTAAAACAGACTCAAGCAGAGTTTAAAACTGAACTAAAAGACAAGTTATCTTCAACCTAAAACTCAACAGAGGGTCTTATCAGTAGAACTAACGAAGCAGAAAATAGAATTTCAGACCTTGAAGACAAAGTAGGAGTATTAACCAGCTCAATGGAAGAAGTTCTTAAAGCCAAAAAGATACTCGAGAGAAATATTCAAGAGTTATGGGACACCCTGAAGAAGTCTAACATGCATATTCATGGAATACCAGAGCATGAATCCCAAAATACCATACCTGAGGAAATTTTTCAAACTATCATTAAGGAAAACTTTCCTCATCTAAAAAAAGAGAGGCCCATCCATATACAAGAGGCATTCCGCACCCCAAACAGAGATAACCAAAATAGAAACTCGCCACGGCAAATAATAGTTAAAACACTCCACATTCAAGATAAAGAAAAGGTGTTGAGAGCTTCAAGGGGAAAAAACAAGTCACTTATAAAGGTAAACCTATCAAAATAACAAATGATTTCTCAATTGAAACAGTAAAAGCAAGAAGAGCTTGGAGAGACATAGTTCAAGTATTGAATGAGCAAAAATGTCAACCCAGGCTGATATACCCTGCAAAACTATCCATCATGATCAAGGGAGAAAGAAAAATTTTCCAGCACAAAGACAACTTGAAGGGATACATGTCCACCAAACCAGGCCTTCAAAAAATGCTAGAAATGATACTCAAGCTTGAAGAAAAAAACAGGCATATCCAGGAGAACAGAAGGGAAGTATAATACCACCAAAACCTAAAAGTGAAACAATATACTTACAAAAACCACTAGACGGGGAGGGAACTGGTCTACCTATTAAGTTTGTATGAGCACAAATAATAAAAAATGTATTTAAAAAAACCACTAGACATAATAAATGTCCAGAATTAAAAATAGTTTCTCCATTATAACATTAAATGTTAATGGAATTAACTCACTGACCAAGAGACACAGATTACAAACTTGGATTAAAAATCACAATCCTTCAATCTGCTGCCTTCAGGAAATCCATCTCACCACAAAAGATAGGCACATCCTAAAAATAAAAGGCTGGTCAAAAATTCTGCAAGCTAATGGAACCAGAAAACAGGCAGGGGTAGCCATTATGCTATCAAACAAAGTGGACTTCAAACCAAAAAAAAATCATAAGACACACTACATTTTAGTCACAGGTATAATTCACCAGGAAGACTTCACAATACTGAACATATATGCACCCAGTACGCCACCCCCCACATTCATTAAGCAAACCCTACAATGTCTAAAGTGAGAAATCAATCCCCAAACGATAATTCTTGGGGATTTCAATGCCGCCCTCTCAACATGGGATAGATCAACAGGAAAAAAACTTAACAGAGACACTTTGGAGCTAAATCAAACCCTTACTGAAATGGACCTTACAGATCTCTATCGAACATTTCATCCATGCACCAAAGAATACACACTTTTCTCCAAAATGGATCACATATTGGGCCACAAAACGAATCTCCACATATACAGGAAAATTGAAATTCTAGCCTGCACCTTATCAGACTACCACGGCCTAAAGCTTGACATCCACAACACAACAAGCAACAGAAAATACACTGACTCCTGGAAACTTATCACTATGATGCTGAAGGAGAATTGGATTCAGGAAGAAATTACAAAGGAAATTCAAGATTTCCTGAAAGTGAACGATAATGAAAATACAACTTATCAAAATCTCTGGGACACAATGAAAGCTATCCTAAGACGTAAGTTCATAGATCTTAATGCCTACATCAAAAAAATGGAAACATCAGAAATAAATAACTTAATAATGCAGCTTAAAGCTTTAGAGACCCTAGAACAATCTGATTCCAAAAGCAGTAGAAGGGAGGAGATTAGCAAAATAAGGGGAGAAATATCTGAAATCCAGATTAGGAAAACAATACAGAAAATCAACCAGTCAAAAAGCTGGTTTTTTAAAAAAATCAGTAAGATTGATACACTCCTAGCTAAATGAACCAAAAGCAAGAGAGAGAAAGCCCAAATTAAAAAATTAGAAATAAAAATGGAGTTATCACTACAGATATCCAAGAAATCCAGAGAATTATAATGTCATATTTCAAAAACTTATACTCTGTGAAATTTGACAACACAAAAGAGATGGATGAATTCCTAAGTAAACACAACTTACCAGGGCTGGAGAGGTGGCTCAGGGGTTAATCCTCTGCCTTGCAGGCGGAAGGTCCTGAGTTCGGATCCCAGATCCCACATACAGACGCCAGGCAGAAGTGGAGGCAGCCTGCGCTTCTGGTCCTGGTAGGGCGGAGCCTGTGAATCCTGGGGCAGAAGAGGTGAAGGCGTCCATGGTGGTTCGCGAATTCGTCCGTGGTTCTACACATACACAGACACACACACACATAGACGCACACACACACGTGTGCACATACACACGCACATGCGCACAATTGAATAAATAATAATTTAAAAAGTACAAAAAAAACCACAACTTACTTAAATTGAATCAAGAAGTTGCGAATTATTTAAATAGTCCTATAACATATGAGGAAATTGATGAAGTAATCTTGAATCCTCCAACCAAAAAATATCCTGGACCAGATGGATTCAGCACAGAATTCTACCAGACATTTAAGGAGCTAATAACACCAATACTCCTTAAACTGTCTCATCAAATAGCAAAAGAAGGAGCATTACCAAATTCCTTCTATGAAGCTAATATCATCTTAATCCCAAAACCTAATAAAGATACACTTAAAAAAGAAAACATAGACCAATCTCTCTGATGAACACAGATGCAAAGATTTTCAACAAAGTCTTAGCAAATTGGATTAAAAAACATATCAAAAAGATCATTCATGGGAATCAAGTAGGCTTTATCTTAGGCACACAAGGTTGGTTCAACATACACAAATCAATAAATGTAATTCACTATATAAACCAGCCCAAAGTTCAAGACCACATGATACTCTCGATAGATGCAGAAAAAGCTTTTGACGAGATCCAACACCCCTTTATGATCAAAACCCTAGAGAAGGTTGGAATGGAAGGAACCTTTATCAATTTAATAAAAGCTGTCTACAACAAGCCAACAGCAAGGATTATACTCAATGGGGAAAAACTCAAAGCATTCCCACTTTGATCAGGAACTAGACAAGCTGTCCACTCTCACCACTTCTCTTCAATATTGTACTTGAAGTCTTAGCTGAAGTCCTAAGACAATAAAGGGACATAAAGGG
This sequence comes from Typhlomys cinereus, assembly GCA_023101885.1. NCBI lineage: Eukaryota > Metazoa > Chordata > Mammalia > Rodentia > Platacanthomyidae > Typhlomys > Typhlomys cinereus. The sequence goes on along the minus strand of JALPQD010000183.1, from coordinate 2,826,206 downwards.
GATTCAAATTGGCAAGGAAGAAGTCAAGTTATCTCTATTTGCAGATGACATGATCTTATACCTGATTGATCCCAAAAACTCCACCAGGAAGTTCCTGGAACAAATACAGAAGTTCAGAAGGATGGCAGGATACAAAGTAAACATAAAAAATCAGTGGCCTTCCTATATGCCCAGAATGAAAGAAGTGAAAAAGCCCTGAGAGAAACAATCCCATTTACATAGCCCCTAAAAAATGAAATACCTTGATATAAACCTAACCAAGGAAGTAAAAGATCTTTGTAATGAAATCTTTAAAACCCTAAAGAAAGAAATTGCAGAAGACATCAGAAGGTGGAAAGATCTCCCATGTTCCTGGATTGGCAGAATCAACATCATAAAAATGACCATCCTACCACTAAGCCAGCCTAATCTCCCCCCATCCTGAAGCTCAGGGACATTTGCGGAAGAGGGGGCGGTAAGATTGTAAGAGCAAAAGGATGGGGGGAGCAATGATTTGAAGAGTCTCCTCACTAGATAGGGCTGAAGCAATCATAATAGGACTTTGCATGCCCTGCGCCATGTCCATCACACTATTGACCTCACAAAGTCTAGCATCAGCTAAAGGCACCAAGATCCTTGGAGGCAAGGGATTGATGGCCACAGTAGTGTTCCTACGCTTAAGGGGAACACGAGAAAGGGTTCAAGGAAATGCCACTGGGTCCTTGTACATCATCGGAGAGGAGGACCAAGAGGAGAGTTAGGCATACACAATAAAGGACTCTCTGGGAATTGGGGGGGAGGCACTGGGAGATGGGGAGGGAGGGAGGGGGAGCAGGGGGTTCGGGGGGAGGAAGAGGGGAGAGGGAACTGGTCTACCTATTAAGTTTGTATGAGCGGAAATAATAATAAAAAATGTTAAAAAAATGACCATCCTACCAAAGGCAATATACAGATTCAATGCTATATCAATTAAAATCCCAAAGCAATTCTTCAAAGAAGTTGACCAAACAATCTCAAAGTTCATATGGAGGCACAAAAGACCCAGGATAGCAAAGACAATCCTGAGTAACAAAACACTGCTGGAGGTATCACTATACCAAATCTTAGTCTATACTACAAATCTGTAGTTGTAAAACAGCCTGGTATTGGCTCCAAAATAGACACACAGATCAATGGATAAGGGTTAAAGACCCAGATATAAGCCCACATAACTACAACCATTTGATCTTTGACAAAGGGGCCCAAAAAATCCAATGGAAAAAGAACAGCATCTTCAACAAATGGTGCTGGCAAAACTGGATCTCCACATGCAGAAGATTAAAACTGGACCCGTACTTGTCACCATGTACAAGACTTAATTCCAAATGGATCAAGGACCTTGATATCAGGCCAGAGACTATAAAAAACCATAGGTGAAAGGATAGGGAACTCCCTCAAGCTGATTGGGCTAGGCCAACAGTTCCAAAACAGACATCAAATGGCACAGTCACTGCTACCAACTCTCAACAGTTGGGATCTTGTGAAATTAAAGAGCTTCTGTTCAGATAAAGAGATTGTAACACGAGTTCAAAGGCAACCCACAGAATGGGAGAAAATCTTCACCAACCACATATCTGATAGAGCTCTATTATCCAGAGTGCACAAAGAACTTAGAAAACTAAACACCAAGGAAACAAATGGGCCAATTATAAAATGGGTCCTGGAACTTAAAAGAAACTTTACCAGTGATGAAATTAAAATGTCTAACAAATATCTTAAAAAATGTTCCACATCCTTAGCCATCAGGGAACTGCAAAGCAAAACTTCCCTGAGATATCATCTCACCCCGATCAGTATGGCAAAAATCCACAATAAAAACAACACCAAGTGCTGGAGAGGATGTGGAGAGAAGGGAACTCTCCTACTTTGCTGGTGGGAATGCAGGCTCATACAACCACTCTGGCAAGCCATCTGGCGATTCTTTTTTTTTTTATTAAAAATTTAATTATACATTTTATAATTTTTTACCAGTTCCGTCCCTCCCCCCTCCTCCCCCTCCCCTTCCCCCAGTGCCTCCCCCCCAATTCCCAGAGAGTCCTTTATTGTGTACGCCTAACTCTCCTCTGGGTCCTCCTCTCCGATGACATATAAGGACCCAGTGGCATTTCCATAAGCCCTTTCTCTTGTTCCCCTTAAGCATAAGATCACTACTATGGCTGTCAATCCCTTGCCTCCAGGGGTCTCGGTGCCCTTAACAGATGCTAGACTTTATGAGGGCAACAGTGTGCTGGACATTGCGCAGGGCATGCAAAGTCCCATTATGATTGCTTTGGCCCCAACTATTGTTGAGAATCTTGCAAATCGTTGCTCCTCCCATCCTTTTGCTCTTACAATCTTACCGCCCCCTCTTCCGCAAATGTCCCTGAGCTCCAGGATGGGGAGAGATTAGGCTGTCCTAGTTCTATGTGATTGATATAGAGTCTCTGAAGTTCTGGATTGTGGTTTGTTGATTTTCTTTTGCAGTTTTGCTGCTCCTGCAATTCCCTTCACTCCATTCTGCTGGGCACTGTATGTCACCCCCTGGCCAGAGACAAAAAGCTGTTAAACTGGAGTCTTGTTGTAATAGCACATTCAAGGGTAGATGTAATAAGAGTAGGAAACCTCACTGAGGGAAGGGTTCATCACCCATTTGCAAAATGATTACTTTTTATCTGCTAGACTATATGCCCTCCCCTTCTGGTGAGATCAGGAAAGAACGTCTGTGAACTTAACCAGGTTTCTCATTACTTACTTGCAGACCTTGATGGAGGCCTATTTTCTCTGCTGTAACATGGTCTCCTCTCTCCTTGTTTCTGGTGTGGCCCTCCTAACCCATCTCTCTTGTTCATAATCCTTGCAATTACTGTGTTACATAGGTTTACTTTTGAGTGTCTCAATGTGGGCTGGGTGAGTTTGGTACTAGGAGCCACCTATTAGGGAGTACATACGGCACTTAATTTTCTGGGTTTGGGATACTTCACTTAATATAATTCTTTCTAATGACATCCATTTCCCAGCAAATTCCAGTAATTCATCATTTTTGATGGCTGAGTAGTACTCCATTGTATAGATGTACCACAATTTCCTTATCCACTCGTCAACTGTTGGACATTTAGGTTGATTCCATGACTTTGCTATTGTAAACAGTGCTGCTATGAACATGGTCGTGCTTGTGCTATCGAGGCGAACCTCTGCTGCATGGGGGGTTATTCCCAAAAGTGGGATAGCAGGGTCATACGGCATTTCAATCTTTAATTTCTTTAAGAATCTCCAGACGGCTCGCCAGAGTGGCTGTATGAGCCTGCATTCCCACCAACAATGTAGGAGAGTTCCCCTCTCTCCACATCCTCTCCAGCATTTGTCGTTGTTTGTATTGTGGATTTTTGCCATCCTGACCGGGGTGAGATGATATCTCAGGGAAGTTTTGATTTGCATTTCCCTGATGGCGAAGGAAGTGGAGCATTTTTTAAGATAATTGTTAGACATTTTAATTTCATCCCTGGTAAAGTTTCTTTGAAGTTCCAGGGCCCATTTTTTAATTGGGCCAGTGTTTTCCTTGGAGTTTAATTTTCTAAGTTCTTTGTGCACTCTGGACAGTAGAGCTCTGTCAGATATGTGATTAGTGAAGATTTTCTCCCATTCTGTGGGTTGCCTTTGAACTCGTGTGACAATCTCTTTATCTGAACAGAAGCTCTTTAATTTCACAAGATCCCAACTGTTGAGAGTTGGTAGCAGTGACTGTGCCATTAGATGTCTGTTTAGGAAGTGTTGGCCTAGCCCAATCAGCTCGAGGGAGTGCCCTATCCTTTCAACTATGGTTTTTATAGTCTCTGGCCTGATATCAAGGTCCTTGATCCATTTGGAATTAAGTCTTGTACATGGTGACAAGTACGGGTCCAGCTTTAATCTTCTGCATGTGGAGATCCAGTTTTGCCAGCACCATTTGTTGAAGATGCTGTTCTTTTTCCATTGGATTCTTTGGGCCCCTTTGTCAAAGACCAAATGGCTGTAACTTTGTGGGCTTATATCTGGGTCTTCAATCCTTATCCATTGATCTGTGTGTCTATTTTGGAGCCAGTACCAGGCTGTCTTTATAACTATGGATTTGTAGTATAGACTTAGGATTGGTATGGTAGTACCTCCAGCTGTGTTTTTGTTACTCAGGATTGTTTTTGCTATCCTGGGTCTTTTGTGCCTCCATATGAACTTTGAGATTGTTTGGTCAACTTCTTTGAAGAATTGCTTTGGGATTTTGATTGGTATAGCATTGAATCTGTATATTGCCTTTGGTAGGATGGTCATTTTTACAATGTTGATTCTGCCAATCCAGGAACAAGGGAGGTCTTTCCACCTTCTGGTGTCTTCTGCAATTTCTTTCTTTAGGGTTTTAAAGTTTTCATTGTAAAGGTCTTTTACCTCCTTAGTTAGGTTTATACCAAGGTATTTCATTTTTTTAGGGGTTATAGTAAATGGCATGGTTTCTCTCAAGGCTTTTTCACTTCTTTCATTCTGGGCATATAGGAAGGCCTCTGATTTTTGCACATTTATTTTGTATCCTGCCACCCTACTGAACTTCTCAATTAGTTCCAGGAGCTTCCTGGTGGAGTTTTTGGGATCCCTCAGGTATAAGATCATGTCATCTGCAAATAGGGATAGCTTGATTTCTTCCTTGCCGATTTGAATCCCTCTTATGTCCCTTTCTTGTCTTATGGCTTCAGCTAAGACTTCAAGTACAATATTGAATAGAAGTGGTGAGAGTGGACAGCCTTGTCTAGTTCCTGATCGAAGTGGGAATGCTTCCAATTGTTCCCCATTGAGCATAATCCTTGCTGTGGGCTTGTTGTATACAGCTTTTATTATATTGATAAAGGTTCCTTCCATTCCTACTGTCTCTAGCGTTTTGATCATAAAAGGCTGTTGGATCTTGTCAAAAGCTGTTTCTTCATCTATCGAGAGTATCATGTGGTCTTGGACTTTGGACTGGTTTACATGATGAATTACATTTCTTGATTTGCGTATGTTGAACCAACCTTGTGTGCCGAGGATGAAGCCTACTGTGTTCATCAGGGAGATCGGCCTATAGTTTTCTTTTTTAAGTGAATCATTATTAGGTTTTGGGATTAAAACGATATTAGCTTCATAGAAGGAATTTGGTAGTGTTCCTTCCTTTGCTATTTGATGGAACAGTTTAAGGAGTATTGGTGTTATTAACTCCTTAAATGTCTGGTAGAACTCTGTGCTGAATCCATCTGGTCCAGGACATTTTTTGGTGGGAAGATTCGAGATTACTTCCTCAATTTCCTTATATGTTATAGGACTATTTAAATAATTCACAACTTCCTGATTCAATTTAGGTAAGTTGTGTTTACTTAGAAATTCATCCATCTCTTTTGTGTTGTCAAACTTCACAGAGTATAAGTTTTTGAAATATGATGTTATAATTCTCTGGATTTCTTGGATATCAGTAGTGATAACTCCATGTTCATTTCTAATTTTGTTAATTTGGGTTTTCTCTCTCTTGCTTTTGGTTAGTTTAGCTAGGGGTGTATCAATCTTGTTGATTTTTTCAAAGAACCAGCTTTTTGATTGGTTGATTTTTTCTATCATTTTCTTAGTCTCGATTTCAGATATTTCTCCCCTTATTTTGCTAATCTCTTCTCTTCTACTGCTTTTGGGATCAGATTGCTCTAGTTTCTCTAAAGCTTTAAGCTGCATTGTTAAGTTGTTTATTTCTGATGTTTCCATTTTTTTGACGTGGGCATTAAGAGCTATGAACTTACCTCTTAGAACAGCTTTCATTGTGTCCCAGAGATTTTGGTAAGTTGTATTTTCGTTATCATTCACTTTCAGGAAATCTTGAATTTCCTTTTTAATTTCTTCCTGAATCCAGTTCTCATTCAGCATCATAGTGTTAAGTTTCCAGGAGTTAGTGTATTTTCTCTTGTTTGATGTGTTGTGGATGTCCAGCTTTAGGCCGTGGTGGTCTGATAGGGCACAGGTTAGAATTTCAACTTTCTTGTATATGTGTAGATTCATTTTGTGGCCCAATATGTGATCTATTTTGGAGAAAGTTCCATGTGCTGCTGAGAAAAATGTGTATTCTTTGGTGCGTGGGTGAAAAGTTCGATAGAGATCTGTGAGGTCCATTTCTTTCAGGGTTTGATTAAGTTCCAAAGTGTCTCTGTTAAGCTTTTGACCTGTTGATCTATCCCATGTAGAGAGGGCGGTGTTGAAGTCCCCAAGAATTATCGTTTGGGGGTTGATTTCTTGCTTTAGACGCTGTAGGGTTTTCTTAATGAATGTGGAGGGGCACGTATTGGGTGCATATATGTTCAGTATTGTGAAATCTTCCTGGTGAATTGTACCTGTGACTAAAATGTAGTATCCATCCGTGTCTCTTATAATTTTTTTTGGTTTGAAATCCACTTTGTCTGATAGCATAATGGCTACCCCTGCCTGTTTTCTGCTTCCATTTGCTTGTAGAATTGTTGACCAGCCTTTTATTTTTAGAGCGTGCCTATCTTTTGTGGTGAGATGGGTTTCCTGCAGGCAACAGATTGATGGATTGTGATTTTTAATCCATGTTTGTAATCTGTGTCTCTTGATCGGTGAATTAAGTCCATTAACATTTAGTGTTATAATGGAGAAACTATTGTTAATTCCAGACATTTATTATGTTTAGTAGCTTTTATAAGTATATTGCTTCGCTTTTAATGGTGTTATATTTGCCTTCTGTTCTCCTGGATATGCCTGTTTTTTTCTTCACGCTTGAGTATCATTTCTAGCAGTTTTTGAAGGCCTGGTTTGGTGGCCATGTATCCCTTAAAGTTGTCTTTGTGCTGGAAAATTTTTCTTTCTCCCTCGATCATGACTGATAGTTTTGCAGGGTAAATCAGCCTGGGTTGACATTTTTGCTCATTCAATACTTGAAGTATGTCTCTCCAAGCTCTTCTTGCTTTTACTGTTTCGACTGAGAAGTCATTTGTTATTTTAATAGGTTTGCCTTTAAAAGTGACTTGTTTTTTCTCCCTTGAAGCTCTCAGCACCAGTTCTTTATCTTGAATGTGGAGTGTTTTAACTATTATTTGCCGCGGTGTGCTTCTATTTTGGTCGTATCTGTTTGGGGTGCGGAATGCCTCTTGTATATGAATGGGCCTCTCTTTTTTTAGATGAGGAAAGTTTTCCTTGATGATCGTTTGAAAAATTTCCTCAGGGGTGGTATTTTGAGATTCTTGCTCCGGTATTCCATGAATACACATGTTAGGCTTCTTCAGGGTGTCCCATATCTCTTGGATATTTCTCTCAAGTATCTTTTTGGCTTTAACAACCTCTTCCATTGAGCTGGTTAGTACTCCCACTTTATCTTCAAGGTCTGAAATTCTGTTTTCTGCTTCATTAGTTCTGTTGATAAGACTCTCTGTGGCGTTCTGGGTTGAAGATAACTTGTCTTTTAGCTCAGTTTTAAACTCTGCTTGAGTTTGTTTTAACTGCTCTATGCCACTTTTTGTTTCTTGCACTGTTTTTCTCAACTCCTCCAGATGTCTGTTGTGTTCCTCTTCAAAGCGATTGATTCGATTATGTAATTCCTCCCGGATTTCCTCTTTCATAGTATTGAACATGGTAATGATCATATTTTGAAAGTCGTTATCCTGGGTCAGGCTTTCTTGGCCTTTTTCCGCGGGTTTGTTCTTGTTGGAGTCTAACATTATGGGATTAATTTCTTCAGTGGGAAATTTGTTTACTTGAGTGTTGCTTCTAATGGATTTGCACTTTGACTTTGGCATTGTCATTTTAATTCTTAAGATCTCTCAATTTCACTAAACTGAATTATTTGGCCTGGGGTACTGGTGGGCGGGGCCCGACCGGGGACTTACCTAGGGCGCGGGGTGAGGCCCGGGTGGACCGCGCGCGTGTCTCGACGGGCGGAGCGGGGTGGGGTGAAAAGGGAGGATGGGCACGTCGGCGTGGAGCTATTTAACCCGATGGCAGCTGGGGCGGGGCCCGGGCGCAGGGGGAGGTCCTCCTCGTCCCTCGGCCCCCGCGCGGCTCCGGCTGGATGGTGAGAGTCGGAGCCGGGTCCCTGTGGGCTGACCTGGGATCCTAGAGCGCGCGGTGAGGCCCGGCTGGATCGCGCGTGCGCCATCTGGCGATTCTTAAAGAAGTTAAAGATTGAAATGCTATATGACCCTGCTATACCACTTTTGGGAATAATCCCCCATATAGCAAAAATTCACCTCAATAGTACAAGCACGACCATGTTCGTAGCAGCACTGTTCACAATAGCAAAGTCATGTTATCAGCCCAAATGTCCAACAGTTGATGAGTGGATAAGGAAAATGTGGTACATTTATACAATGGAATACTACTCAGCCATCAAAAATGATGAATTAATGCAATTTGCAGTGAAATTGATGGAATTAGAAAGAATTATATTGAGTGAAGTATCCCAGACATGGAAAATTAAGCGCCATATGTACTTCCTAATAGGTGGATCCTAGTACCAAACCCACACTTAAAGACAAATCTCTGTAATACCTACAGTAATTGCAAAGATTATAAACAGGAGGGATGGGGAAGGAGGGCCCCACCAGAAACAAGGAGAAAGGGGACCATGTTACAGCAGAGAAAATAGGCCACCATGAAGACCTGTAAGTAAGTAATGAGACATCTGGTTAAGTTCATAGACTTTCCTTCCTGATCATTTGCAACTGACCGGGTATGATCTCACCAGAAGCGGTGGGCATATAGGCTGCCAGATACAAAGTAACCATTTTGCAAATGGTTGATTGACCCCTCTCTCACCACGGTCTCCTACTTTTATTCCATTTACCTTTGAATATACTCTTATAACAAGACTCTAATTTAACAGGTTTTTATCTCTGACCAGGAGATGACCTCCAATACCTTTCAGGATGGAACCAAGGACATTGCAGGAGCAGCAAAACCGAAAAAAAAAATCAACAAACCATAATTCAGAATATCAGAGACTCTATATCAACCATCTGGAACTAGGCCAGCCTAATCTCTCCCCATCCTGAAGCTCAGGGAAGTTTGCGGAAGAGGGGGCGTAAGATTGTAAGAGCACAAGGATGGGAGGAATAATGTTATACAAGATACTCCACACAAGTTAGGGCCAAAGCAATCAGAATAGGACTTTGTATGACCTGCACTATGTCCAACACATTATTGACCCCACAAAGTCTAGCATGGACTAAAGGCACTAGGATCCTTGGAGGCTAGGGACTGACAGTCATAGTATTGTTCCTAAGCTTAAGGGGAACACAGGAAAGGGTTCTGGGAAATGCCCCTGGGTCCTTTCACCTCATCAGAGAGGAGGACCCAGAGGAGAGTTTGGCATGCACTTTAAAGGATGCTTGGGGATTGGGGGGGGGGAGGCACTGGGGGATGGGGAGAGAGGGGGGAGGGGAAGAGGGAGCAAATGGTTTGGGGGGAGGTGGAGGGAGGGAGTGGACCGGTGTACGCATTAAGTTTGTACGAGCAGAAATAATAATAATAATAATAATAATAATAATAATAATAAAAGAAATGGGAAGTCACAATTGCTTTGGAAAGTAAGAAGATTCCCTTTCCTTTCAAGAGAATTTCTGTACTCTAACCCAGAGTATCTCCAAAGGCTTTGTGTTAAAGGCTTGGTTTTTAGCTTGTGATGTTTTTGGGAAGCACTGGGTCCTTTAGGAAGTGAGATCACTGTTGGTATATAAGGGGATATAAGGACCCCTGATGTTCCTTGTCCTCTCTCAGGCAGTAAGAGGTGAGCTGATCTCCTCTCTCATTTATTCTTGGCCACAATGTGCTGCCACAGGCACAATATAATAAGGATAAGTGACCACAAACTGGATGAGGTAAAATATTCCTTTCCTCTTTTCACGTTGATCATCCTATATATTATGTCACAGTGATATAAACTAAAAATGAAGTAGTTATTTAGCAATTTTATGAAGAAGTTTAATCTAAAAATCATTAACAAGAATATTGTGAATAACCACAAAGGTCTTAAATATAAAAAGCTAGATAGTAGGAATCAGGAAGTTTCATGAGAAAAAATACCACACGCAATACCAGAAGAAAGGAAACCATTGCAAAACTAACACTGAAAATATTAAAATAATGATCAAATTATCTCTTCTCACCAAATTTCACTACCCATAAGAGATCATATGGAAAAATTTGCCAAATTCCCAGGGAATTAGTAGCTCTTACTTTATGCATTGTTACAGAAAATTGAACTTGAAAATAGGCTTCTAGAGTCATTTTATGAGCTAATAACCTTGGTGCTGAAACAGAGAGAATAAATTACAGGCAGAGAAAAATGACAGAGTGATTTCACGGGTGAATATACATTCAGAAACCAAAGACGGATTGTTAACTAAGTAAAACCAATAGTGTAATTTTAAATTAATGAGAAACAATGATTACATACAGTTTATCCCAGGAAAGCAAGACTGTTGTCATGAAAGATCCCCCATCACATGATTTCATTGCCAGAAAACATTCCAGACAATATGCAAGCTGAAGATTGTGAAGAAGAAATTTACCTGATTTTTGCAACATATTCATAAAAATCCTATTAGATGTTCAATGGCATTGACATTGAAAAGTCATATAAAAAGAGATATATCTGGGAAAAATAAGAGAGCTTAGAAAAATTACCAAATAAGAGACTAAGGTAAGAAAATAATTGCATTTCTCTATCCACTCAAAACTATTAAGAAAATATAATGACAAGATTCAACTTACAGTAGAAACTAAAATTTTAAGATATTTAGTATACTCTAACAAAAATGATTCATGAGATCAGCATAAAGACAAAACATCTCTTTAGAAAAGTAGGAATTATTTTTTTAATTTTATTATTTATTCAATTGTGCGTGTATGCATGTGTGTGCGTGTGTGTATGTATGTGTGTGTATGTATGTATGTGTGTGTAGAACCACGGACAAATTCGGGAACCACCATGGACGCCTCCACCTCCTCCTTGTTTACTCTGCCCCGAGATTCACAGGCTCTGCCCTACCAGGACCGGAAACGCAGGCCACCCCCGCTTCCGCCCGGCATCTATACGTGGGGTCTAGGATCTGAATTCAGGACCTTCTGCCTGGAAGGCGGAGGCTTAACCCCTGAGCCACCTCTCCAGCCCCGGAATTATTTTTTTAAGGAATGCTCATTTAGTACATTTACAATAATTTACAGATGTTAGGACTTACTTTTTAAGTTACATGTTTTGAGGACCTTGTGCATCCACCACATGCAACTGTCAGAATGTTGTATACATTCTTTGACAACTTCCTTGTGTTGCCATATATCATAGCCATAAAACAGATACTAATGGAGTTCACTCACATGATTCAGGTATCACTGTTCCATATGCATGTGCTTATTTGTGCCCGTGTGTGCATATGTATGTGCGTGCATAAGTGCATTTGCTTTCAGGCATTTTTATCACTGTGTACATTTATGTGTCCATTACAACAATGAAAGTATGGAACATTCCACAACTCATGGATCCCTCAAGTTGTCTTTTTATAGTACTCTTTTTGCCTCACCCCCCAGTTCTCCTGCATCCTGAACCACTGGCATCCTCAGGTCTGTTTTCCATTTCTATAGGTGTGTCATTTAAAGCATGAGCTATGAAGGAAATTACATGGGCCATAGTCTTTACATTCCCGTGAGATCTGCCCAATGGATGATTGTCCTTGTTCTCAATGAGCAGTCCATGGTATGGACTGGTCATAGTTCGATTTATCATTTTTTCACTAGAGAACATTTGGTTTGTTTCAAGCTTGGAGGCCATTAAAAGTATTGTTGGTAATTAGGCTACTTTGCTTATTTGCTTCAGTGCTAGACATCAAAGACAGAATATCATGCTTCTAAACAGGTCCTCTACTGCCCACCTATACTAACCTTTGTCAGACACTTATAAACAATTGCAGATGTATAGCACAGCTTTCTACTCTCACCAGCAATAAAGGGAATATTTTTAATATTGATATAATCAAAAGTATGTTAGCAAAAACTCCAAACATTGAGAGGGAAGCAAATGAAAAAGTGTGTGTCTTAGAGTGTATGATGACCCCAAAAGATGGAGCCAGATGGTCATAGAGACAAAGCTCTAAAACTGAATCAAAACCTATTCCCTCTTCAAGGTATTCAAGTACTGTTACAGTGACAGAAAACATGAGGACATCAAATTCAAATCAAGCCTGCACTGAAAGAGTCCAATTTGAAGTCCTCTGAACATGCAGATAAAATAAAAAGGAAATATTAATCTACAAATATGTGGACAGGTTAAGAAGGTCAGAAAAACAGAAGCTGGAGAGGGCATAGATCCAAATCCTGGAAAAAATGGAATATGAGCTATATCAATACTTTAGAACCACATCTTCATTGTGGCAAATGCAAATAACAAATCCACCTATAGTTTTACATAAAGCTACAACTGTTTTTTTCAAGGATTCTGGGAACATGGATGCAAGTTTTTACATCAGCTTTGAATTTCTCATGATCCTCTCAGGATGGACAGAGATGGAAATGTAAAGTCCCAACTCCAGAGGCAATCTCAGATGCAAAGTCAGACAACTGGAATCCTTGAGAATTCAAAGATTGGGAGAAGGGGGAAATATCTGATTTCCCAAAGTATATGTGGCTTTATCAGAGGGAAATGATTGGTGTCTAGAGGTATGTGACTTTAAGTGATGCTATCACATGGAAATCATCAGTGTGACATCGATGTGACTCAGTCTTAGAACATGTGATTAGCATGTATAATCACATGTTATTACATGCTAATAACACTCTAGGTTGGATGCCAGTAGGAACAAAGGCTAGGACAATTTTCTGGGTAGAGTGCTCAGAAGACGATCCTGCTTGGTAAATATCATCTATGGTTGCTATGCAGATTTCTTCCTTTCTTTTTTTTTCAGTGCTATGGATTGAACCCAAGTCTTCATGCATACCAAAGCATTATACCACTGAAGGACATCTCTAACCTGAAATTTATTCTCACTAATTTTACCTTTGAATTTTTCCATGACTAGGAGACTAAGCCCCTGGGTGATCTTATGTCGTGTTGTGTATCAGGATGCATGCTTAGCCTCTTACCCCAACTCCAAATCTAAACAACAGCCATGTAGCAGCTACCAGATATTAGGCAATCTGCACATACTCTAGGAGATGTATCTTTGTGTTGGGGTTCTGGGGTTCTATGAAGATTGACACTTACCTCATAAGCATTCATCTCTGTAAGTTTAATGCTGAAAAGCAGTAAAACTCACCAAGATGTGTGAGAAAGAAAGATCAGAGAAGGGAAAGAAAACTATTTATTTATTTTTTTGTCTTTTCTTAATGAAGGTCCTATGCTTTCATTTTGCCTTTGGCTCTGCAACTTGTACAGCAAGCCTGATAACAGTTCCTTTCCAGAAATTTCAGTAAGTTGATAAAAGGGTAATGGCTGGGGGGAAGAAAGATATCAGTAATGGTCATTGATATACATGGAATTCCATGATGGAATTAATTATTTTTATGATTAACTAACAATTAATATGTTAATATAAAAAGAATATAGTGACAAATCACAATTTTTTAGAAAACATTCAAAAGGAGTAAAGACAGGGACTATCAATAAGGTCTGCTGGGTTGGAGATGGCTAGGTCCTGTGATGTATCAATAATAATAATCCAACTTCCCTTCCAGAAGAAAGACCACACTGAGATGAAACTTGCATGAACAGCATTCAGACTGGGTTGGGCCAGGACAGTATAGACAGAAAAGAGAACAGATACAGGTCTTGAGAGGTGAAATGAGATGAAAGTTCATTTTGGAATCTCCATTGAGAGGTGTCAATCCTGAATACTAGAGACATTGGGGAGGTGACAAGGAGCAGATATGGTCAACAGGGGGAGTCTCTATGGTTAAATCTGGTGACTTTGTGAGAAGAATTAGATTAGAGGACATATACACATTCCCTGATTAACCATGCATTGTCTTAAATAGTCCTATAACATATGAGGAAATCTGTAAAGTAATCTCAAAATTTCCCACCAAAAAATGTCTTGGACCAGATGGATTCAACACAGAACTCTACCAGACATTTAAAAAACAACTAGCACCAATACTCCTTAAACTGTTCCATAAAATTGGGAGAAAAGAATACTTCCAAATTCTTTCTATGAAGCTAATATCATACTAATCCCAAACCCTAATAAAGATACACTTAAAAAACAAAACTATAGGCCAATATCTTTGATGAAAACAGTTGCAATGATTCTCAACAAAATCTTAGCAAATCTGGATTCAAAAACATATGAAAAAAATAACTCACTGTGATCAAGTAGGCTTTATCCCAGGCACACAAAGTTGGTTCAACATACACAAATCAATAAATGTAATCCATCATATAATCCAATCCAAAGTCCAAGACCACATGATATTCTCAACAGATGCAGAAAAAGTTTTTGACAACATCCAACATCCTTTTATGATCAAAACTCTAGAGACAGTTCAAATGGAAAGAACCTTTATCAACTTGATAAAAGCTGTATACAACAAACCAACAACAAGGATTATACTGAATGGGGGAAAAACATGAAGCATTCCTGCTTTGGTCAGGTACTAGACAAGGCCCCCCACTTCTACTCAATATTGTACTTGAACTCTTAGCTAGAGCCTAAGACAAGAGAGGGAGAGAAAAGGGATTCAAATTGGCAAGGAAAAAGCAAAGATATCTCTATTTGCAGATAACAGGATCACATACCTGAGTGATCCTAAAAACTCTACCAGGAAACTCCTGGAACTAATACATAAGTTCAGCAGGGTGGCAGGTTACAAAATAAATGTGCAAAACTTATTGGTCTTCCTATACACCAAGGATGATAAAAGTGAAAAAGTCTTAAGAGAAAAAAAATCCCATTTACTGTAGCCCCTTAAAAAATGAAATACCTAGGTATAAATCTAACCAAAGAAGTGAGAGACCTTTACAATGAAAACATCAAAACTCTAAGGAAAGAAATTACAGAAGACACCAGAAGGTGGAAAGACCTCCCATGCTCCTGGATCGGCAGAATCAACATGATAAAAATGACCATCCTACCAAAAACAATATATAGATTCAATGCTATACAAATCAAAATCCCAAAGCAATTCTTTAAAGAAATTGACCAAACAATCTCCAAATTCATTTGGAAGCACAAAAAGGCCCAGGATAGCAAAAACAATCCTAAGTAATAAAAACACTGCTGGAAGTATCACCATACCAAATCTTAATCTATACTACAAATCCACAGTAATAAAAACAGCCTGATGCTGTCTCCAAAATAAACATGTAGATCAATGAGTAAGAATTGAAGACCCAGATATAAGCCCACACAATTACAGCCATTTGATCTTTGACAAAAGGGCCAAAAAAATTCAATGGAAAAAGAACAACATCTTCAACAAATGGAGCTGGCAAAACTGGATATCTGCATGCAGAAGATCAAAATTGAACCCATACTTGTCACCATGCACAAAAAATAATTTCAACTAGATCAAGGACCTTAATATTAGGCCAGAGACTATAAAAACCCTAGTTGAAAGGGTAGGGAACTCCCTCAAACTGATGGGGCTGGGCCAATAGTTCCTAAACAGAAATCCAATAGCACAGTTACTAGAACCAACACTCAACAAATGGGATCTTATGAAATTAAAGAGCTTCTTTTCAGACGGAGATATTATAAATTGAGCTAAAAGGCAACCCACAGAATGGGAGAAAATCTTCACTAACCACATATCTAATAGAACTCTATCCAGAGTGCATAAAGAACTTAAAAAACTAAACACTAAGGAGATAAATGACCCAATTAAAAATGGGTCTGAGAACTCAAAAGAAACTATTCCAAGGATGAAATTAAAATGTCTAACAAATATCTTAAAAAATGCTCCACATCCTTAGCCATCAGGGAAATGCAAATCAAAACCTCCTTGAGATATCATCTCACCCTGGTCAGGATGGCAAAAATCCACAATACAAACAACACCAAATGCTGGAGAGGATGTGGAGAGAAGGGAATTCTCCTACATTGCTGGTGGGAATGCAGGCTTATACAAGCACTCTGACAATCAGTTTGGCAATTTTTAAAAAAGTTAAATATTGAAATGCCATATGACTCTGGGAATATCCCCCATAATGCGGAAATACACCACAGTAACACAAGCACTGCCATGTTGATTGAAGCACTATTTACAATAGCAAAGTCATGGACTTAACCCAAATGACCAACAGTTGATGAGTGGATAAGGAAAATGTGACACATTTATACAATGGAATACTACTCAGCCATCAAAAAAGATGAATTAATGAAATTTGCCAGGAAGTGGATAGAATTAGAAAAAATTATGTTGAGTGAAGTATCCCAAACAAAGAAAATTAGACACTGTATGTACTCCCTAATAGGGGGATCCTAGTACCAAACCCACTTAATGACATATTCAAAGACAAATCTCTGTAATACCTACTGTAATTGCAAAGATTATACAGAGAGAAAGGGAAGGAGGGCCCCCTCAGAAAAAAGGAGAGAGGGGATCATGCTTCAGTAGAGACAATAGGTCACCATCAAGTATTGCATGTAAGTAGCAAGACATTTGGTGACACTCTCTCTCACTTCCCTTTCTGGTCACCTGTGACTGAAGAGATTTGATCTGGCCAATAAGAGAGGGTATAGGGACTGGCAGATAGATGGTAACCATACTGCATATGGGACAGAGACAACTCCCCCTCACTGCAGTGTCCTTCTCCTGTTCCATCTACTTTTGAGTCTCCTCTTATATTAAGATCTTCATTTAATCAGCCCTTTATCTCTCGTTAGGAGGTGACCTTCAATACGAATCAGGATGCAGCCAAGGGTGGTTCAGGAAAAGCAACTGAAAACAACACCAAAGACTCTGCATCGATCACCTGGAACCAGACCAGCCAAATCTCACCCCATCTTCAAAGCTCAGGGAACCTTGCAGAAGAGGGGGCAGCAAGATCGTAAGAGCCCAAAGATGGGGAGGACCAACAATATGCAAGATATTCCACACAAGTTAGGGCCACAGTAGCTATAATCAGACTTAGCATGACCTGCGCAATGACTGACATGTCAATGACTCCCCAAAATCTAGCATGGATCACAGGCACTAGGATCCTTAGAGGCAAGGGACTAACAGTCATAATAGTGTTCCCATACTAAAGGGGAGTCCAAGAAAGGGCTCTGGGCAATACTATTAAGTTCTTACACCTCACCAGAGTGGAAGATGGAGTGGGAAGTTTGACATTCACACTAAAGGATGCTCCAGGGAATGGGAAGGAGAAAGGGGGGGTGCACTGGGAGAAAGGGAGGGAGAGGGGTGAAAGGAAGGGGCAAAGGGGAGAGGGTGCAAAGGAGAGTGGAAGGGGTAGAGGGAAAGAGGGGACCTATTAAGCTTGTATTATTGGGAAAAGAAAATTTAAAAGAACTGATTTCCTGTAAAGTAAAATATAAATAAAAATTAAAACCATGAGAATTAAAGCAAATTAACAGATGAAACTTATATCTTAATAATTTAAATGGTTTATTAAGAAAGTAGATACAGGTAACAATGAGATAACTCAGTGGAGAAAGCACTTACTTTCAAACCCTAAGTTTGATCCTCAAAAGCCCACATGGTGAATAAAAAGAACTTACTTTGGAAAGTTTTCCTCTAATCTCCACTCGAGTGCCATGACTTCCATTCTCTTTCTCTCACTCTTTCTCATTCTTTCTTCTCTCTCCCTCCCTTCTTTCTCCCCCTCCCCCCTCTCTCTTTCTCTCTCTCTCTCTCTCTTTCACTCATAAATAAATAAATGATTTTTTTAAAAAAGAAACTAGATATGAAAGATGAGAGAATAGCATAAATTAAGTGGGTGTACTCAGAGATAGGAGAAATTTAAAAACAGCAACATTTTATAAGTAAATGCAGGTAATCGCAATGAACAATAAAAACAATAAAACAGAAAAAATAATATACAATTAAAAGAAAATTACGTGACCACCCAACTTTTCAAAAGCTACAGGAAGAATATATTTCAAGGCATTGAGATTTTTAATAAGTAAGTTAAGGATTTTATGTGCAAGCAAAGTGACTTTCAAGTCAAAAGTAAACAGCTGTTAACAACACACAAGATGTACAAATATTTTCTGGAACCTTCTCTGAGGAACCGAGGACAGTGTTTGTTAAAGAGATCTTGCTCCAAAGACTAGTAGTAAGTATTAAATGTGCATTTTTCCATAGAAAAACCTGGGTATGAGACCTGAGAGGCAGGAAGTAAAGTGTGCAATAGCTAGAGTCTTTCGCAACAGACTTACAAAGATTTTAAAAATAAAAGAGAAAACGGAAAAAAATACCAAAAAGCACATTAAAAATACTTTCGGTAATAATATTGGTGGTGTTATTGCAAGTCTGGATATGTTTTATCCTGAATGTGAGATAGTCAGTAAGTAGGTTATATATTATTGCAGTTTGAGAATCAGAAATTTTAGAAGCAGCAAATTTAAGATTCAAATGCTAAAGTAAGGGCTGGGGAGACAACTTAATGGTTAAAGTGCCTGCTGTACTAACAAAATGGCTTAGATCCTAGATCCCATAAAATGCTGAGTGGATGTGGTGGTGACACATTTTGAAAAGGAGACAATTTCAGAGAAAGCTGGCTTGCCAGACTTCCCCTTGAACCAGCTCTGTATTTGATGAGAAAATTTGTGTCAAAGAAGAATAATGTGAAAGAGAGATGCAGGCTAATTTCTAAAGTCCACTTTGGACCTCCACAATCATGTGAATGCAGGTACATGCACAGCCTCACACATATACATATGCGTGCCTGTCAACATGGGTACACATCTGCATATACTCCACACATACATGTACATCAAAAAGGAAAATAAAACTTAAGTAAGGTTACAATACTGAATGTGAGCTCATGAGAGAGTTTATCATAGGTATACAGGTAGATAGATGAAACAATAGACAGGCAGATGGAAAATCTCCAATTTATTAACCAAAGAACCCTAAAAATAGCATTTACAGCTAGGTAGAGGAAATCAGAACTTTAGAGAAATGGTTAAAATGGCAAGAAATGTACAAAACGAACAGAAGAGCTCAAAATATCATTCTGCGTAGAGGACAAGTGCTTGATCTTAAGGGCTATATTAAAAAACCTTTGGAGCTCACCTGAAGAGTCACTCACTCATCAAAGATTGGGCAATTTGAACAGCAGTAAAGATAATGACTGTAATCAAACAGACCAAATAGGCGTGAACCTGTGAGCTCATATTAAAGCACTGTGCTAGTAGTGCAAGTCAGCATTACCTGTGCAAGATGTGTCTGGGAAGAAATAATCATGTGGAAGAAAATAGGGAGCAAAGCCTATAAGAAATAGTTCCATGGATCCCCCTGTGTAGAAGGGAAGGGGAAAGGAGAGCTTAGATGGAAGAGATTCAATATGTCAGGAAGAAAGGTTCAAGGAAATTGGGTACTTTTGAGCCAGTGCTGGATGTTAGGAGAATTCAACATTTTCCAAGAACGTGAAGCACAATATCCAGTGTAGCCTGAGCATGCAGACACACACACACACACACACACACACACACACACACACACACACCTAATTAGCTAACCTTATAGGATATTAAGCAGCTAATTGTTCTGAAGCCTTAAAGGAAACATCTGTCTTTCTTTTTCAATGTAAAATACTGATAAGAAACTAAAAAGAAGATGTGGGAATATATTCACAAGAAGGAAGAATTATGGAATCAAAGCCTCATCATTTTTAGCACCTACTAATTAAAGACCTGAGCTCTTCTGGCTAAGAACCTATGACTATCAGTTGCAAAAAGACAGCTAAGTAGACTTTATGTGACTTCCAACAATGAACTCAGCAGCAGCAATGAGGTTCTTCTCCAAGAGAAAGCAGAATCAGATTAAGTTTATAGATTCAACTACTGATCTGCAGGAAACCTAGAGGGCAAATGGAAATGTCAAACTGTAATATGGGAATACAGCCAGCTGAATCTTCACTCTACAGATTGGTTTCTTCAATAGAAATGTTAAAGTTAAGAAGATACATAGAAAACTGGGGAGATGGTTCAGTGGATAAAGTGCTTGCCCTGCAAACATGAAGACTTAAATTCAGATTCCCAGAATCCGCTTAAAAGCCAGCAGAATCCATCACTCAGAAGGTAAATATAGAGAATTCCCAGGGCAAGCTGGCTGGATAGCCCAACTAAATGGGTTCAATAGAGAAATCCTGCTTTGATGATAAAAGTAGAGAATATTTTAAGAAGATATCTAATGTCAACCTTGTGCCTCCATATGTGCACGTACATATATGCACTTGCACACATCTACCCCTCAAATGTGAACATGGATATACACACACACTCTCTTATATTCATACATACCGAAAAATAAATGAAAGATGCAGCGATGATGTTAAACTACAGTCTGGTATTCAGACTCTGAAACTGGATAACAAAGCTACAGTAAAAGGTAATAAGGGAATTCTCATAAAACCAGAGTAGAAGTTACTTGTGAAGATTACTTGAGCCTTCTGGAGCCACTGTCACAATCTCTCTCACTGTGGTTGATGTCACAAGGACGCTGATGTTGTCACACCTCTTTAAGTGGTTCTTTTGCTCTCTGTGGCATTGACAAAAAGTTTGACTTGTGACTGGGAAACAGAGACATCTGAAGACTTATGACAACTGCAATTATCACTCACTAATACTTAAGATATTTATCTATAAGAAGAGTCAACATAGAAAGGAGGAGTAGATAAATACTGTTGATATAATTGGACATTACTTGCTCAGATTTTATCTTAGCTAGATAGTAGATGTGAAAAATAACCCTGGAGATCTGATTCCAGAGAACATGGAGTAACCATGTACTAGCCTTCCTATACCTGAAAACAATCCAATGACTTTGATTTAGTGAAAATAAACATTAATGAGATAATCAGAACAAAGTACCAGAGCATACAGTACTGATAGCCTGCTTGTGAGTTTAACATTTCTTCCCATATGTAGTTTCCAGCCTGAATTCGATGCAGTTGAAAAATTGTAATTGAGCACAGCAGTATAAACCAAGAGCCCTAGAAGAAAACCATTAGCTCCAAGTCAAGGATTTAGGAAGAAAAGTGTAGGGAACTCCCTTGTTCTTGTACCCTGGCCCTCAGGCATTGTGTAACGCACATGCTAGCAACAGTAAAAGCAGCAGATAACCGAATACTGGAAGAGCTGGGTATCTGAAAGACAGAAAACTCCTCTGACATTTGTTGTTTGTAGTTACATCTTCAAGAGGACAGACTTAATCCTAAGTGTCTTTCCTCTACATTGTATGTGTCTTCTTGAGTTTTGTAATCATGAAACTTGGCAGTAACTGGCTAGAGGACTAAGAGAGGAAATCCACTGAGCCAAAGAATATCGAAGAGACAGTGGAAAGTTCAGCTCTAGTGGGTGACTACTAAAGGTGTTTCTCAACTTAAAGACTCACCTCTAACAAGTGAATTCGTGGATCTGGTTCTCACTCACAGAAGAAAGACTTGAGAAACAACTCAACATATAGGCCTGTGCTCAGGTCTCTGTAAGACCATAGATACACCAGATCCACGACAAATCTGAACAACATTTGAAAACTTGGAAAACTGGTCTGATTCAGGAACCAAAGCTCGAATAAGCTAAAACCCAAGTAATCGGTAATATTCATGGGATTTTAGCTAGTTCCAGGGTCTCACATTCTGGTATTCAGAACAGTTAGGACACAATCCATAATCATTCTGCATGTGAAGAAGTACAAAACTCCTACTTATAAGATAATCAGTAGATGTCAATAATAAAGTTTGCTGACATTATTTAGAAATAAAAATTTAGTAATTAAAATCAAAACCTTTGTGATGACTAAACAATCGACTGGAGATGATGAAGGAAAGAATTCATGATTGTGAAGATCATACTAGTAGAAATGATCCAACAGGAATAACACTTAGGGCAAAACCAACAGGGTCTGTGGAGCGTAGGGAAACAGCAAGTTTGTGCTTACAGTTCCCAACTAGAAGATCATCTGAAGAAAAATAGCCTCAATTTGGCCAGAACAAAAACCAAAGGAAACATGATTCTTGACTGTAAACATTCATATGAGAGAAATTAAAAAACCCAAGCTGGATCAACCCAAAGAAACTTAAGAGCAGATACCTATTAAATTGCAGGACCAAAAACAATGGAAAAATTTTGAAAGCAGCTCCATAAAAGTAACTTGGTTTAGGGCTGAAGCAATCATAATAGGATTTTGCATGACCTGCACTATGTCCAACACATTATTGACCCCACAAAGTCTAGCATGAACTAAAGGCACTAGGAAGCTAGTGATTGACAGTCACAGTAGTGTTCCTATGCTTAAAGGGAACACAGGAAAGGGTTCTGGGAAATGCCCCTGGATCTTTGCACCTCATCAGAGAGGAGGACCCATAGGAGAGTTTGGCATGCACATTAAAGGATGCTCCGGGGATGGGGAGGAGCTACTGAGGGGGAGGAACTGAGGGATGGGGAAAGAGGGAGAAGGGAGGGAGAGCAGGGGAGTCGGAGGAGGTGGAGGGAGGAGGGGACCTGTTAAGTTTTTATGAGCAGAAATAATAATAATAATAAAATGTTTTTAAAAAGTAACTTGGTACCTGCCAAGAAATGACTTAAATGAAAACTGATTCATTGTCAGATATCACAGGTCAAAGGAAGGGATTCAGTTTTAAACTACTAAAAGAAAAAATGAACAATGCAAAACTCTGTATCCCATAGAAATATCTCTCAAGAATAAATGCATAATATAATGACTTTATTAATATAAAAGTTAATTATTTTTATCTAAAATTGAATTGTTTCTTCACTTGGTATAAGATTATTAACTTATTTTAGAAGACTACATGGAGATGTTTCATCCCTTATATGTTCCATAAAACATGTGGGTGATTTACCAAAAGCAGTAGCTCTCAATATAAAACACAAGAGAAATCAGATAATAGAATAATAAGGTTTTATTGGAATATACAAATTGATTCTGAAATTTATATGGGAAAGCATAGGCAGATGAGAGGAATGTATAAAAATAAATAGAGCACAAGAAAAATCCTTACAGGTAAATACTTTCATCTGATATGTGACAAAATGAATCTATAAATCAATGGAGAAAGCCAATCTTTTCAATTGATGCTACCAGGGAAATTATTTGAATTGTCCCATCTCAGAGCTTATAAAACATTTAAGTACTGATGAGTTCCAAAATGTGGCAGATGCAATATTAAACCTCTATGACAAAATCATACAAAGGCACCTTTCTAACATTAGAGAAGGAATATTCCTTAAGCAATGTATGAAGAGCAGTAGACATCAATGAAATATATAAACATACTTATGTAAAGACTAGTGACTTTATCAAAATTCATCATAAAGAGGAAGCCATAGAGTGGAATATGACTGAGCACATTCTTCTGATTTTAAAGGCCACATATCCAAAAGACACAGGAGCTTATATAAATAAACAGGAAAGAAAAAGTATTCCATAAAGATGGGCAAAGAACTCTGAACAAGTATCTCATTAAAAAGATCTATATAAGTCAATAAATAAAAGGAAAGTTCTTGAATATCATTAGTAAGAAAAAGAGAAACTGAAAACACTGCTAATATCTCTTAAATATTTAAAATAAAAGGAAAAAGAAAGAGTGCTCTTAGGAGACAGAACCACCAAGAAAATCAATAAGACAATCATGAAGAACAATATAGTGGAGTACCACAAAGCAATTTGAATAAAATTGGCTACTGTCGTCAGTATGGTATTTCTCCTCTGGGCATAACATGATGATGTTCTTTTGGACTTTGCCCAAAGACTAACCTAAGAGGGGTGGTGAAGTTCTGTACTAATTCTACCTTACCATTCTATTGCAGTGGAAGACTCATTAAGGGCCAGGAGATTTCTGAAACTAACAAGACTTCCAGATAAATGTGGGGAGTAAAACTTTTCCTTACTTTCCAAAGTCTGAAAGCTGTTCTGAGCAGCCTGGAAGTCATGCAGCAGAAAGCTTCCGGATTGTAGCTTCAGTGAGTCTCACACATATTGGGTAATTTTTTTGGTGATGTCTCTGACTTTGAGTGGCCCCGGCCCCTGTAAGAAACCCTCTCCCATATTTCTGTAAATAACTTCAATAAACTCATTTGTTAGCCGAGTTGCACTTTGGTATAATCATACTTTGGTCTATTGTGGAATCCCTAGTTGGGGTGAATAGACTTTTGTATGGCATCTCCCTAGGGAAAGTGTCATGAAATTCTATTTATACCACTCAATAATAAGCAGAACTATCTTTCACATTACACATTAAGATACTATGACCCTTAAGGGGAAGGAAACAGGGATTTGGAGACAGAAGAGGCTTTAGGGGTGCTGGCAATCTTTGCTTTCTGGTTGCTAATCAAGTGTTGCAAACTTATGACTTAATTTTTCTGTTTTTATGTTTTATTTTGTCATGAAAAAAATCATGAAATGAGATTTATAAGGGCAACATCTAGTTAGATATCTTTATCAGAACATTTTCTCATTATTTCAGGAAATGACAGACATAACACAAAGTTAATGCAAACTTCTTCAGAGTGTGGAAAACACAGAATTATTCCCAATTCATTTTATGTGGACAGCATATTCTTGCTAGCAGCACCTTTGAGCTTATTACTAAAGCAAGTCTCTAGTATGTTCCTTTTGATAAATATAGATGTGATGTTCTGAAGTGAACATTTGCAAAATGGTCAGCAATACGATAAAAAATAAAATTATTATAAAATCAAATGGGCTATTTTTTCAGCAATGTCAGAGACAGAACTGGTAAAAATGTGTGTCTTTAACGCATTAACTTCTTGTGACTTGAAGGCAGTTTTAATCATGATCAAAACTTCTAGCCTAGGCAGGTGATGAAATACACCAGTTAAGAGATAAATAGGTAGTCATAGGCATTGCTCAGTCTTGGCTGCTGATCCAGGATCTCTTTAGGACAATATGCTTGATTTGTCTTTAATGTTCACTAGAAACAGATCTGTAGTTTCTCCACTGTGGTTCCATATAGCACAGTAGAAGTTGTGATCTGACCTGCAAAATGTGGAAGCTGAGAGACAGCCCCACTGAGCTGCTTTCCTGTGCTAACTTGTCCCCAGTGCAGTTAGCACTCAGCATTCTGAAAGCAGAATACACCCCGAGGCAGAACCATGACTTGAGGAGCCGAGTCTGAACACTTCGGGGCTCCCAGAGGCTGATATGACATCTGGCACTGCTCTCACCGTATCTTTTTAGTAATCCTTAGAGAACCAAGGTGCTGGACATGACTTGCATTTTGTCTGATTAATCATATGGATCTTTTTCCTGTGTGTAGGGCTAATTTAGCAAGAAATGATTGTCAATGAAAATAATAACAGTGAAAAAACAGTCCTATCTTAACAAATGCAAACAACCAAATTCTTATCTGACTAAAAATAGAAGGAATTCCTTTTTTATCTTTTGCTTTGTATTCTTGTGTGGTATATATATATGTGTTTGTACCTGTGAGTATGGGTGTGTATGCATGTGCATGTATGTGTGTGTGGAGGTCAGAGATCAACATTTGAGGATCTTCCACAGTTTTCTCCATACCTTAATTTTTTGGTGTTTTTTCCCATGTATATTTTAAGTTTTTAAAAGTAATTTATTTATTCTTTGAAATTTTCATTCGGATGCACAATGAATTTCAGTGTTTACTCCATTGTGCTCTCTCCTTCCCAATCTGTCTTCCTGAGAGAAATCTTCTTCCTAAGATGTCCACTCCTATTTTCATGTCTTGTTTAGTGTGTGACCCACTGAGTTTAAATAGGGCTTCTTGTAGTAGTATGAGGGAGATTATTAGCTCCACCACTAGTATGATACCCCCTGTCCCAACAACTCTTAACTGCCACTAGTCTCCCAGGGAGAGGTGGGGCCTTATGAGGCACCCCACATCCATGGAGAAATGTTAGCTGGCCCAATTTTGTACGGGTCTCCACCTTCTATTTTTTTTTTCTGTGTCTCTCCTTTTTTATTTATTCTTATTTTTTCAATTTATTTTTCCCCAATCATACAAGCTTAATAGGTAGCCCATTCCCCTCCCTCCCTCCAGTCCCCCTTGCACCATCCCCCCCTTTTCCCCTTCCTTTCACCCCCACCCTCCCCTTTTCCCAGGGTCTCCCCCTTTCCTACCTCCCATTCCCTGGAGTATCCTTTTGTGTGAATGCCAGACTTCCCTGAGTTCTCCATTCTAGTGAGGTATAAGGACTCATTGGCATTGCCCAGAGCCCTTTCTTGGGTTCCCCTTTATCCACCTTCTATTTTTGAGGCAGGGTTTCTTACAGAATCTGTATGTAACTCGTGGATTTAACTATTGTAGCTGGTCAATAAGCTCCATGACCGCTGGGGTCTCTGCAACCCTAGTGCTGGGATTACAGACATGGTCCCCATGCCCAGATTCTATGTGGACACTGGGGATTCAAATTCAGGTTCTTTCTTGGCAGGCACTTTATTGACTGAATCATTTCCCTAGCCAAAAAAGGAATGTATTTCCTGTGGAAAATATTGTCTAAAAGACAAGGCAGAAATAGAATAAAACAACAACAATACTGTTAAAATTCTCTATTTTGTTGCTGTAAGTTGAATGATGTTTCTCTTAAATAAATATGTTGAAAGTCTAACTATTGCTTGCCTCTAACTGTGACCTTATTTGGAAAATAATCAAGGTGAGACAAGACGTTAAGGTTGATCTCAACCCACATGGCTGGTGTTCTTACAAGACAGTAGTGTGGACAAAGACAGACAGTCAATCCTGTGTTAATACAGGAGAGACCCCAGTGCTGCTGCTCTAAGCCAAGAAATTTTAAGAACTATCAGGTTGCACTGGCAAGTAGGAGGCAGGAAGGAGCAGGCTGATATGTTGCATTGGGTTTTGCAGACTTCACAATTGTGAGAAACTAAGTTTACACATATTGTGTTCTAGAAGACCTAGGAGATGAATAGAGTGGTGAATTATTGAAGGCTTTCAACTAGGAAAGAAACTCCTTTTCATGAAATGAACTGGGTTAACTAAATATCTTTAGAAAGCTGTGAATCTCCATTCCTAGTCATAGTTCATAGCACACATAAAAGTTTGTTCTAGATAGGTGGAAAATCACAATGTAACTTTTAAAACAATACAACTCTTAGAAGAAAACACAGGATTATTGCTTCATGATCCCTGAGAGGACAAAAAAATTTGAATAAAGATAGGAAAAGTGTAGACTTGGTTAAAGGTGTTGCTCTATACCATTAAAATTAAATACCACAGAAAATCCCTATAGGGTCAGGGATATAAGTCAGAAATTTGGATCTCTGAAAACATGAAGAACCTTATATATAGCTAATATGAAAAAACATACATTATTGTTGCTTTATCAATCTTATTTTTAAAGTTCACACTTATTTAAATAACAGGTAAGTAAACGTTGTAGAGTCTGCTCCTTATGGAGTTATAACATACATGATCACAATTGGACAAAGGATAAGAAAAGTCATTGTTGTTAGGAAGTATTGCAATAGTAATCATAATAGACAGACACAAATTAATGTTGTGACTACCAAATTCCTTCTATGAAGCTAATATCGTTTTAATCCAAAACCTAATAAAGATGCACTTAAAAAAGAAAACTATAGGCCAATCTCTCTGATGAACACAGATGCAAAGATTCTCAACAAAGTCTTAGCAAATCGGATTAAAAAACATATCAAAAAGATCATTCACAGGGACCAAGTAGGCTTTATCCCTGGCACACAAGGTTGGTTCAACACATGCAAATCAATAAATGTAATTCATCATATAAACCAGTCCAAAGTCCAAGACCACATGATACTCTCGATAGATGCAGAAAAAGCTTTTGACGAGATCCAACACCCCTTTATGATCAAAACCCTAGAGAAGGTTGGAATGGAAGGAACCTTTATCAATATAATAAAAGCTGTCTACAACAAGCCAACAGCAAGGATTATACTCAATGGGGAAAAACTGGAAACATTCAAACTTTGATCAGGAACTAGACAAGGCTGTCCACTCTCACCACTTCTATTCAATATTGTACTTAAAGTCTTAGCTGAAGTCTTAAGACAATAAAGGGACATAAAAGGGATTCAAATCGGCAAGGAAGAAATCAAGCTATCCCTATTTGCAGATGATACGATCTTATACCTGATTGATCCCCCAAAAACTCCACCAGGAAGCTCCTGGAACTAATTGAGAAGTTCAGCAGGGTAGCAGGATCAAAATAAATGTACAAAAATCATTGGCCTTCCTATATGCACAGAATGAAAGAAGTGAAAAAGCCTTGAGAGAAACAATCTCGTTTACTATAGCCCATACAAAATGAAATACCTTGGTATAAACCTAACCAAGGAAGTAAGAGACCTTTATGATGAAAACTTTAAAACCCTAAAGAAAGAAATTGCAGAAGACACCAGAAGGTGGAAAGACCTCCCATGATCCTAGATTGGCAGAATCAACATCGTAAAAATGGCCATCCTACCAAAGGCAATATACAAATTCAATGCTATACCAATTAAAATCCCGAAGCAATTCTTTAAAGAGGTTGACCAAACAATCTCAAAATTCATATGGCAGCACAAAAGACCCAGGATAGCAAAGACAATCTTGAGTAGCAAAAACACTGCTGGAGGTATCACCATACCAAACCTTAGTCTATACTACAAATCCATAGTTATAAAAACAGCCTGGTGTTGGCTCCAAAATAGACACACAGAACAATGGGTAAGGGTTGAAAACACAGATATAAGCCCACACAACTACAGCCATTTAATCTTTAACAAAGGGCCCCAAAAAATTCAATGGAAAAAGGACAGTATCTTCAACAAATGGTGCTGGCAAAACTGGATCTCCACATGCAGAAGATTAAAACTGGACCCGTACTTGTCATCATGTACAAGACTTAATTCCAAATGGATCAAGGACCTTGATATAAGACCAGAGACTATAAAAACCATAGTTGAAAGGATAGGGAACTCCCTCGAGCTGATTGGGCTAGGCTAACAGTTCCTAAACAGACATTCACTGGCACAGTCACTGCTACCAACTCTCAACAGTTGGGATCTTGTGAAATTAAAGAGCTTCTGTTCAGATAAAGAGATTGTAACGCGAGCTCAAAGGCAACCCACAGAATAGGAGAAAATCTTCACCAACCACATATCTGATAGAGCTCTATTATCCAGAGTGCACAAAGAACTTAGAAAACTAAACACCAAGGAAACAAATGGGCCAATTATAAAATGGGTCCTGGAACTTAAAAGAAACTTTACCAGGGATGAAATTAAAATGTCTAATAAATATCTTTAAAAATGTTCCACATCCTTAGCCATCAGGGAACTGCAAATCAAAACTTCCCTGAGATATCATCTCACCCCGGTCAGTATGGCAAAAATCCACAATAAAAACAACACCAAGTGCTGGAGAGGATGTGGAGAGAGAGGAACTCTACTACATTGCTGGTGGGAATGCAGGCTCATACAGCCACTCTGGTGAGCCGTCTGGAGATTCTTAAAGAAATTAAAGATTGAGGGCTGGAGAGGTGGCTCAGGGGTTAAACTCTGCCTTGCAAGCAGAAGGTCCTGAGTTCGGATCCCAGATCCCACGTATAGACGCCCCACTTCTGCCTGGCGGCCTGCGTTTCTGGTCCTGGGGCAGAATAAACAAGGAGGAGGTGGAGGCTTCCATGGTGGTTCCCGAATTCGTCGGTGGTTCTACACACACACACACACACACACACACACACACACACACACACACGCACAATTGAATAAAATAAAAAATAAATTTAAAAAAAAAGAAATTAAAGATTGAAATGCCATATGACCCTGCGATTCCACTTTTGGGAATAACCCCCCAAACAGCAAAAACTCACCTCAATAGCACAAGCACGACCATGTTCATAGCAACACTATTTACAATAGCAAAGTCATGGAATCAACCCAAATGTCCAACAGTTGAGGAGTGGATAAGGAAAATGTGGTACATCTATACAATGGAGTACTACTCAGCCATCAAAAATGATGAATTAATGGAATTTGCTGGGAAGTGGATGAAATTAGAAACAATTATACTGAGTGAAGTATCCCAGATGCAGAAAATTAAGTGCCATATGTACTCCCTAATAGGTGGCTCCTAGTACCAAACCCACTTAGAGACACTCAAAGATAAATCTCTGTAATAACTACAGTAATTGCTAAGATTATGAACAGGAGGGATGGGGAAGGAGGGACACACCAGTAACAAGGAGAGAGGGGACCATGCTACAACAGAGAAAATAGGCTACCATCAAGCACTGCAAGTAAGTAATGAGACATCTGGTTAAGTTCACAGACTTTCCTTCCTGATCATTTACAACTGATGGGGTATGATCTTACCAGAAGGGGAGGGGGTATAGTCTGGCAGATAGAAAGTAACCATTTTGCTACTGGGTGATTGACCCCTCTCCCACCGCGGTTTCCTACTTTTATTACATCTAACTTTGAATATACTCTTATAACAAGACTCTATTTAACAGGTTTTTATCTCTAGCCAGGGGGTGATATCCAATACCCATCAGGATGGAGTGAAGGGCATTGCAGGAGCAGCAAAACCAAAAAAAATAAATCAACAAACCATAATCCAGAACATCAGAGACTCTATATCAACCATCTGGAACTAGGCCAGCCTAATCTCTCCCCAGCCTGAAGCTCAGGGCAATTTGCAGAAGAGGGGGCGGTAAGATTGTAAGAGGACAAGGATGGGAGGAGTAATGATATGCAAGATACTCCACACAAGTTAGGGCCGAAGCAATCACATTTGGACTTTGCATGCCCTGCGCAATGTCCAACACACTATTGACCCCACAAAGTCTAGAGTTTACTAAAGGTACTAGGATCCTTGGAGGCAAGGGATTGACAGCCACAGTAGTGTTCCCATGCTTAAAGGGAACACAGGAAACAGTTTTGGGACATGCCACTGGGTCCTTGCACCTCATTGGAGAGGAGGACCCAGAGGAGAGTTTGGCATGCTCATTAAAGGATGCTCCGGGGATGGGAGGGGAAGGCACTGGGGGATAGGGAGGGAAGGGGGAGGGGAGGGGAGCACGGGGGGGGGGGTGGAGGGAGGGAAGGGACCGGTGTACCTGTTAAGTTTGTAGGAGTGGAAATAAAAATAAATAAATAAATATTAAAAAATTAATGTTGTGTACTGCAATCCTACCAGCCACAGCTTAGCAAATGCATGATAAAAAGGCAAAAGAATAAAAATAAAAAGGCAAAAGAATAAAAATAAAAAGACAAAAGAGAAATTTAAATGAAATAATATATGGAATTTTGATTAACGACAGTGACAAAAGAGAGAAAATAGAAATACAAATATACCTGGTAGGGCAGAGCCTGTGAATCCTGGGGCAGAGTAAACAAGGAGGAGGTGGAGGCAGTCCATGGTGGTTCCCAAATTTGCCCGTGGTGTTCTACACACACACACACACACAATTGAATAAATAATAAAAAAATTTTAAAAAAGAAATACAAATACAAGTAGAAGAACAAAATGAACTGGGTAACTAAAGAATACATATAAAATGATAATTAATCAAATCAATGATACATTGCATGTAAATGGATTAAGCACTAAATGATAACTGAGATATTCAGCCAGAAGAAAACAACATTCTGCTGTCTGGGATGTCTAAGCTATACTTTAAATATTGTCATAAGCTGCAAGAGAAATTGTATTGAAAAAGATAATCCATGCAAAAAGCAGACATAGGAAATTTGATATGCATATATTAAAACCAAGGAGAATGCAAACCTGGTAGCAGTATTGAAATTAAAGACTATCTCATAATATAAAAAGGTCCAGTCATTAGCACAACAATCACTAGTGTACAGACATAACAAATTCAAAACCCATGAAGCCAAGCTGGCAAAGCTAAAGAGAGAATTACAACAAGTATCAAAGGCAGTACTCAAAATTTCAAAAGTTGGTAAGGATATAGAATTGCATAGAAAATCATATCATACATCAAATTTGCAGAATACTGCATTCAATCAATTCTGAAATATATTTTTTCAAGTGCATTTGAAAGGTTTACCAAGATAAAACATATATCAGATGGCAGATCAAAATTACTTTAAAAGTGTAGTTAAAAGGGTTGAAATAAAAAGAATGTTCTATGACCACAATGATTTAAGTTAGAAAAATACAGATACACCTTGAAAGAAATTAAATATTTGGAAACAAAATAGCGCACTTTGAAACAAATCATTGTTTAAAGACAAAAATCACTTGGAAATTAGGAGCTATTTTTAAGATAATTAGAAAATAGGATGAATACAAAAACATAAAAATTAGCAGGGGACACCAAAATCACTTTTTAAATGGAAATTTGTATCATTAGTTGCATTTGAAAAGAAATCTAAGATCATTAGTTACATTTGAAAAGAAATATATTCATCAAGAAATCTGGAAGAAAAGCACATTAAAGTTTAAGGCAGTGATAACATTAAAATAAATGAAGGAAAAGAGGGTATGGAAAAAAATAACAAAACAAAAGTTGTGCTCCGGCAAGATTAATAACGTTAATCAAGTGTAACTAACCAAAAGAAGGGAGCAGGAATTCCTGGAGCCAAAAAATGAAAGAAGGCATCACCACAGGGTATACAGACAAGACCAGGCTGTTAAAGTTCACAATGATTTTACGCCAATGAAATCCTATCGTAAATTACATAGATGAGTTTTTCAAAAAATTATAATTTTACAAAACTTTTTCAAAAAGAAACAGAAACTCTGAATTGCACTGTAGCTACTAAATTTTGAGTTTGCATTTTAAAAAATGGCCGTAGGGAAAACTCCAGGCACATAATTTTACTCATCAGTCTAAGCAACTTTTAAAGAAGAAATAATACATACCTTCTACAAATGATTTCAGAATAGAGAGGAGGGGGTGTATTCTTTAATTTATTTTGTGAGGCTATCATAATTTTTTTACCTGAATTGGACAGTGACATTATAAGAAATAAAAAACTGTAGAGTAGTATTTCTCATAGATGGAGATGGAAAATTCCTTTAAAATCCACTGACAAATCCAGTGGGAGTGAATCCCATGATCAAGGGGATCTGTGGTTTGATGTTTTTCATTAATACTAAGTAGTTCTCAGATTTATTTCTTGAGTACTGCTTTTGCCTCATATTTATGCTCTGGATGGTGAAAGGCTTTTACATTCTTCAAAGATATGTAGAGGAGTGTAGCCACCCAGACAAGTGAATGAAATTCTTTTACCATGATGTGGGTGAAAAATAAACCTGTGCAGTGCTAAGCTATGGGAGCTACATAGTAATACTGCTGTGACATCCAGAAGGATCAACCATCTAAGTACGTTAAACATATTAATTTTATAGTTTTTCCTATTTATTTATGAAAGAGAGAGAGAAAGAGAGAATAGATATGCATGTGCCCCATATACACACACATACACAAACACAAACAAACAACACGTGGAGGTCAGAGGAACAACTTTTAGAAGCCATTTCTCTCCTGCCATGTGAGCTTCTGGGGGATCGAACTCAGGTGACCAGGTTGTAAGTAGGTACTTACCTGCTAAGAACATCCTACCAGTCCCTAGAGATTATTTATTTACCAGTGTCCATTATCACAAATAGTGGAGCATGCTTTCCTGGTTATATTGCTGTGGATGTGCTTTTACCATTGGCTGTGGCACCTGTTACCATGTGGTCCACCTGCTTGGTTGCCTTAGATTTCGTACTTGAAAATCATCTTTATGAACACCATAACTTGCTTTTTGGAGTCTCTTGTGGGAAGCTATATAAGTCCTCCCCTTGAGGAATCATTTAATCTAAACCTTACAGGTATTTTACATCTGGTCTCCCCACTCACACCTGACACACCTGTGGCTGACGGTAAATTACCCTTTCCCCCTGTCCAGAGTCCAAGCAGAAAATATGCTCTTCCTTTTCATCTGAGGCACAGTTGAGATTTTCTGGTCTCTTACTTGAAAAGAGAAAATTTTCAGACTTTGAATTTATGTGGTCATCTCCATTCCAGTTCCTCATCTTTTACACATCCAAAGGTCCACTTTCCCTCCTGTAGTATGGTGAAACTTCAGACTTTCATCCTTGAGTCATCCTGGATGACATCAGCATCAGCAGCTAATAAGTGAACACCAGGATTTTTTCCCATGCTGTATAAATTTAGTGTGCATTCATTTCTGTTATGCCTCTTTACTATTTCTTTAGGCTGAGAATGAGATTAAGGATGGAGCCTAAGAAGCTTTGTCAGCTCTGCTCCCAGAGTCTCCTGCAGTTTACAAGTGAAAATAACTGGATTCCTTCCAGTAAATATACGTAGACTTACAAGCCCTATTTGTTGACACTAGAGCCTGAAATTCACTGTTTTACAGAGCTGAGCTTCAACACAGTGGACTGTTCTTCTATACTCTTTATGTGTCTATGCCCTTGTACAAAGGGCATAAATAAAAACAATTTATCCCATTTGAAGATGAAGCCAACTTACAGGTTTTTATAGTACTGTGTTGAGCTTTGGGATTTTTTTGAACACCAGGTGAGGGTTGTTCTACTGAACTGCACCCTGACCCAATTTCACAGTCTTTTAATTTTATTTAAATTATTCACAATTCCAATGAAAAATTTTATGGTTATCCTCTATTACCCCAGCTCATCATCATCCCTCCTTCTTCTGGGAGATTTCTTTTTCCTTTGAAAAAATTTCCTCCTACTCCAGTTTTCCTTCTCATGTATGTGTCCCATTGAACCAAATAGGGGATGTCTGTTCTTTAATGTGTTTGAGCATCTACTATAACATAGGCAGAATTTCAGTGGAGGTACCACTTCTGCCCGAAACCACTTTCTCTGGCCAGTTTGACCTTCAATTGTCACTCTGTAAGGAGTAGGACCATCTGAATTTCTCTTATTCATTGTGCCACGATTTTGAGTCCAATCTTACTTAGGTCATGTACAGATGGACTTAGTTGCACTGATTGTGGTTGTGTGTTTTATTCTAGGTACTGTATGTTGGTAATCTCTCTGTCCTCTCATTCATGGTGTAATCTAGACTTTGAAATGGGAGGTGAGAGAAGGGAGCTTTGGATGTGTTGTTTATGGTTGAATACTTCTTAGTTGCTTATTTTCTGCCAATTGTGGTTCCCTGCAATGGCCAACTTCTATTGAAAAAATTTTCTTGATGCAGGATGAGGACTGCATTGCTTTCCATGGACTTACAAATGGAACTAACTGATAATGCTTTTTTTTTTCTTGGCGGGGGGAGTGTCTTTGAGACTTCTGTGGCCAACAGCTCTTACAGGAGTTTATCATAATTATGTTTGGAGGTTTTGTGTGGCCACTTATGCTTTCTGGGAAGTAGGTGTCTTTTTTTTAATATCTAATTCTCCCTCTTTCTGTATCCCTGCATAGGATATCTTGAATCAAATTCTTGACATTTTTCTGCCTGTTGTTAACTGATTTTTGAGTAGAATATTGATGCATATTTCCATGTGGTTTTGCTGTGTGTCTTTAGGGAAAATTATCCCTTTCCCACCTACCTTCTCCCATTCTCTCCTCTCAAACCGTTCCCTCTCTTATAGCTGTTTGAACCTTCATAGCATTTGCATTCTTTTACTACCTCTCCCTTATAACATACCCAATCCCTTTCTTAGCTGACCCCTTATATTTTCTTGGCTTTTACATGTATTCTCAGCTGAGAACAGAGATATGGTGTTTCAAACTTAGGATCCACATATAAGTGAGATCACGTGGTGTTTTTCTTTCTATGCATGAGTTACCTCACTTGGTACAACTTTTTTTGAGTTTCACCCATTTGCCTGTAACATTTATAACATGGTTCTTAATGGTCATATCCCACTGTGTTCACATGCCACATAGTTTTGAATCTTAAGTGTGACCCTCCAAATGTAACAAAAATTCTCTTATTTCAATAATATGGTCCCAGTGCTCTAAATTAAGATGAGGGAGGTCTTGGGGCTCTACCTGTTCACTAAAAGGCAGGTTCACTTTCAGGATGTGTACAGGAGCAAGTTTGTTATCCTCCAGCTAGTGCAAGTGACAGTGAGAAGTTGCCAGTTGATACCATTGTGTTTCCTTTGCTCTGTGGCTGGTTTTACTTTTTGTCTATAATTCTCTGCTGCAACTCCAGCCCTTTCTTTCCTTCATCAAGTGTCTACTTTTTGGTGTCCCCACCGCTGGAGATGGGGTTAAGGGTCACTCAGGAGCCAGATGCTAAGGTCAATGCTTCCCCCCAAGTCCCTGACTGATGTTCCCTTCCCATGGCAGAATACCAGATCTCCTTTGAGGGAGTGTCAGTTAGTTGGTATCTCTGTTATGAACTCTTCTCCAAAATAAGTAAATAAATAAATAAATAGAACCAATGTCTTTCTTCTTGGCTTCTACAACGGGAGTTGTTAGACCTTATATAGGCTGCTTATTCATGTTTCAGTAAATAGAACCTAATGTGTCTCAAGACACTCAATATCAGGGCATCATTGTTCATGCAGAGTAAGTGACCATACTCAGTACTCCATTCCTATGACTGGGATATTTTCCAGTTTAGTCACCTTCTGACGAGCCTAACCCAGGATTTCAGAGTCATGCCAGAGTCGCATGTGTGAGATCAGATATGGGCGTAGCTGTTGCTGTCTGGTCCCAGAGAGGACTGTAATGGATTAGATGTTTTGGGGTCTGCAGGAAGATGGGCAACAGCACCCCCTACTGCGAACAAGGAGCTTCTCATTCTGGTCTGTCTGCTCTTTCTGGGAGCAAGGCAACAGATAGCGGCTCCATTTCTGAAGTTCCTGCTAGGTATCTTCTCCCTTTCCAGAGCCATGCCTCCTTAACCTGGAAGACTCCCCTGTCCAGGTCTCTGTGGCAATGTGCTAGCTCACCAACCATCCTCTTTCCCAACGTCCCTTCAGCTCAAAAAGGCCAACAGAAGGTCACCATTCAGCCTGTTCTTCCTGCAAGGGAGCCGGGACTAACTTTTCAATCTTCGGGCTCTCTTTTTCAGGGGAGCGAGATGAAGTCAGGCTGCCTATTGACAATAGTATCCCTAACATCGGTCGCGCTCCCTGCAAGAACACCCTGGTCTTGCGGGCGACTTGGTGGGTGCCCCTGTCTTGTCTGGATGGAGACACTTCGACGACTGGTTCCTGACTGCTGTCACCTGGTCACTGGCTAGGAGTCCTGGAGGACGGGATTCTAGACCTCTCCTGCTTGTCTTCCAAGGACGCCAAGGGCGTCGCTGGAGTCAGCGCGGCCAGGCCGGCGGGAGAAGAGAAACGCAGCGCCTCTGACGCCCGCGGCTGCAGTTTCCCTGGTGGCCGCGGAGTCGCAAGGCCCCCGCGGGAGCTCGGGGGAGAGACGGGGGCGGGGCTCGTCACGTGAGGGGCGCGCGGGCGAGGCGGGGGCGCGCGCGGCTCTTTAAAGGCTCGGGAGGCGAGCGCGAGCCGCGACTCGGACAGCGGCGCAGGCCGGGGCGGACGCCGGCGACGACGCGCGCGGCGGCTCGGGCAACATGCACCGCTCTCTCGGAGTCTCCTGGCTGGCGCTGGCCGCGTCGCTCCTGCACGGTAACCGGCTTCCGGCCTCGATCGCTGGGCGGGATCCCCGGCACGCCAGGGGCGGTGCGCTCCCGGCGCCAGGGCGAGCCGGGGTGTTCCCAGGGTCAGCCGGGGATGTCCCCAGAGAGTGGCGGGGCTGCGGGGCTGCGCCGCACCGGTGGGGCAGCGGGGGTCGCGGGGCAGGGGGCGTGGGACGCACCTCGCCGACCTCCTCTGAGCAGTCGACTCCACTCTCTGCTTCCAAAGTGTCCCTGCAAGGCGAATTCCAGAGGAAGCTGTACAAAGAGCTGATCAAGAACTACAACCCCCTGGAGAGGCCGGTGGCCAACGACTCGCTGCCGCTCACCGTCCACTTCTCTCTGAGCCTCCTGCAGATCATGGATGTGGTGAGTCCCGGCGTCAGCTGCAGCGCTGCCTTCTCCGCGTCGCTGATTCAGGGGACATGTCGATGCGTTGGGGCGGCCGGCTCTGGGATGGGTACCCCGGCCGGCCGCAGGATCAGGTGGAGTGTGTGCCCTCTCTCAGCCACCTGTGCGTGGGGTGCTCGGGTCGGGCTTTTCCCCAGCTTTAGAAACTCAGGGAGAAAGTATCTCACGGTGGAAATCAGTAGCAGGATCTGGATGAGGTGGACACGTTCTAGTCTCCTCTGTAAGGAAACTGCTTCAGTCCAGCTCTCCGTGGCAGCTTAAACACTTCCAGGCTTTTATGTCTACTGTGGCGTGCAGTCCAGCTCTTGGGCTGTGAATCTGCCCTAACAGCTGTGGGTGGTTGACTCCCACTCTCATTAAGATGTTGGGCTTTTTAAAAATTCTTTTAATTTTTTTAAGTTTGTGCCGAGGATAGGCTTGGCAATCCTGCTCGAAAGATTCCAGGCTGCACAGGAGAGGCTGCAGTTAGGCAGCCTGTACCTGTCTCCTGGGCCTCCTGGGCCTCCTGCAGGCTCCATACCAAAGGCTGGCTTCTCTGACCCTACAGGCTACTTGTTCTCTGGGTCTCTGCCTCCAAACTCCAGGGTATTAATTTCTTTTGTCTCTCTAAACTACTTTTAATAGTTGTAATAGGTGGATTCTTCTTACAGTACCAATACTTACTTTAAAAAAAATTTTGGGGGTCCCTGGTCTGTAAAAGACAGTGAACTCTGTTGTGGAGCCACACCAGGTGTGGCTGGGGGACTGATGTGGCCAGAAAGGGATGTAGTATAGTCACAACTCCAGGTAGAAAGTGCAGGAAGTCGTCAAAGAGATACAGGTAAAGTGACAGGTGACAGGTGATATGTTAGAAAAAGAGAAGGCCATGATAATGAGAGTCTTTATTAGAGCAGAGAGATCTGGGGGCCAGGGCATGGAGTGAAGGCAGGAGAGCATTCAGAAAGGAATGATGAAAGTAGGGAGAGGTAATTGCCACAGCCTTCGGCAGCCCTGTGGTCACTGTAATCTCTGCAAACCGACCTCTGGACAAAGAGAACAACTAACTTTACAGCTTTTCTGCCATGACTGGAAGTTTCCCATCACATGACATGGACATGTGTGAGCTGGGCAGTGTGGGGAGGAAGCTGTCAGAAGCTTTATCGGCCAGGTCTGATATCTGTGAAAGGCAGCTACAGGGCCTTTACTCTAACAGTGTGTGCTGCTCTTAAAATTTAAGCGTTCTCCCCACACACACCCATGTTGGTGCCTGCTGTGTGTTTTAATGTACTTACAATTTCTATGATGAATGGCTTCTGCTCCCTTATTATCCTTGTGTTACATGTATATTTCCTTCCCTTCCTTTAATATTGAGTGTTTGAGTGATAATGAGGAAAATGTTTGATGAGAGATACAGGGAAGAGAGCTGTTGGCATGGATTACTGTTTCATACATCAAATGTGTTTATAGAGCACAGACTGGAGGGAAAGAGAAAGTCTGAGTAAGTTAGACTAACAGGCAATGAAAAAGAGATTGTGTTGTGAGTACAACATAGATCAGAGAAAAGTGAAAATCAAAGACTATGGGGTAAAGAAGCATAATGGCTCCTGGGCGTTTGCAGTGAACAGAAATTTACTGTACATCACTTCTGTGAATTTAAGTAGTATGGAAGTTTGTGCTGAAGATCTTGGCAACTTCCAGTTTTGCTGGTTTCTGGATGGTTGGTTTGAGGCAAGTTTCTTGAACATTCTGAACCTTGGCTTTTTTGTTCATACAAAAGATACTGTAGTGCTTCATTGGTCCTTGTGATGCACTTAAGACAGAAAACATTCAGATACCCAAAAGCCAAGTACGTTACAGCTGTAATTTTCTTTTTTTAATCCAACTGTATTCTTGCTTATCCTTTTGGATATAGTTGAATGTAGATATAAGAATTTACAAATGAAAGCAGAAATACTTGAATTAAGGTGAAAGAAAAAATAAGTTTATTTATCACATATAATATTTTGCAAATCACAAAAGTGGTAATATTGGTATCAATAGTGGTCATTTTGAGTATTTAAGTCATTGTTGCTAGATTGTGAATACAAGTAGATAGTTGTCATTTTCATGCATAAACTACCCATTGTGAAATCTGGCAGCTGGGCTAAGACATTCCACACGTGTCATGTGACAGGGTGAGAAAGGGAAGTGATCTCCCTTGCCTCCTCTGCCTTGTCTGCTCTGGACAGACTGCCTCGGCGTGTGCTCCTGTCATGGTCCCCTTACACTGGCTGGGTAGTAAGTAGTACATTGGTGCAGGAGCAACTCAGTTTAGGAGCATGTGGGGAAAGTAGAGATTGTTAAAGAGCCTCTTAAGGAATCTGATTAATATGTCAAGGCTTATTGACTCTCAGGGGAAGTTAAGGCACAACTTAGAATTAAGGATGTGAAGGAAAAACACTTCATCACATTAGGAAAAATTAGAATATTAGGAAAAGTGACAGAGCAACAAATCATAAGCATTGTATGCCATTAATATTACAATGTTAGAAAATCACTTTTGAAGAGCCAAGCAGGCTGTAAGCAGCTGGAGGTCAAGGGAGGATAGGGTAGGAGAAAGTCCTGACCTCGCCCTAGCTTTACATCTCGCCATGAATACATTGAACTGCTGAGCCAGGAGATGCTCTGTGTTTGTGGAGTGGCCTTGAGAAAGCTACTTTACCTTTCTCATCTCTGTTTTCTCATGTGTAAAATGAGAATAATCATATCCACTTCACAGGCTTTTGAGAGGATTAAAAAAGAGAGGTGCTTGTCACATGCTGCTACCCACTGAAGGCTTTCTCCATCTTAATCACCATAGAAACTCCTCCCAAAGGTCAGATAATCCATCCCTAGAAAGATGTGGTCCTTCTGCACAAGGTCACTCAGATCAGAAACAGGCAGATAGAGAAAACCCTTGTGGTTTGGGCTCACAAGTCCTTAGTTGCTATTGCTTTTTGATGTGGTAACTTTTCCTGCAGAACAGAGTTAACTTAATCTATTTAAACTGGCTCAGCTGTATGGCTACCCTGAGATTCTGGATGAGAAGGAAGTATCTATATCAGACATAAGGAAATATGCAAACTATTCCTAGTCAGGTTGGCTTTGCCTGGTTTTGAATCACAGCCAGGTCCTGCCTACTGAAATGTCAGCACTCTGGACAGAGATACTGGTTCTTGTAAGGAATCTGGGAGGCCAAGTCTTGACTGGGGAGTCTGTTTAGAATTCACTCTAGGGATCATTTAACCATTCCCATCCACTGCTGTATGGACTAGTTGATTATCCCCTTTCTTGTCAGCGTAGATTTCCTGCTTGGAAGTGATAGGGAGATGACATATGGTATTGCATATTTTTTTTCCTATGAGAGCTCATTTACTCCTTCATCAATTTATTCCACCCATATTATTGGACTCCCTGAATTGGCTTCACTAGATTATGAAAGTTGACAGATGAATTAGAGATGATTTCTATTTTTAGAGTTTGCACATTCTCATTAGAAAGACTAACAAGTAAACCTAGTATAAAGAACAGTAAGTTTTAAAGAAACAACTGACCTAGCAAAGTGTTTCACCCGCAGTCACTCAGGGTATGGGCAGAGGTCCACCCAGAACAAATTACTCTGTTTGCTAAGTTGCTGCTTAAATTTCCAAACTGGTCAAACTGCCATGTCTGCTTTTGAAAACTCTCTTGCTTGCTTGTTCACTTGCTTGCCCCATCTGTAATTTCAAAGTAATAAAAATGAAAGTAACTGTGCTCTGGGACCAGAGTTGTTTAGGCGCTATCATGCTGTAAAATTCCTCTCCTCTCTAGCCAATCC
Source organism: Typhlomys cinereus (assembly GCA_023101885.1). NCBI lineage: Eukaryota > Metazoa > Chordata > Mammalia > Rodentia > Platacanthomyidae > Typhlomys > Typhlomys cinereus. Next base: position 2,784,236 of record JALPQD010000183.1, on the reverse strand, counting down.
CACGCTAAACTCTTTTTTTAACATTTTTTATTATTACTTCCGCTCATACAAACTTAATAGGTACACCGGTTCCCTTCCTCCCTCCTCCTCCCCCCAACCCCCTGCTCTCCCTCCCCTCCCTCCCCATCCCCCAGTGCCTCCCCCCCCCCAATCCCCGGAGAATCCTTTAATGTGCATGCCAGACTCTCTCTGGGCCCTCCTCTCCGATGACGTACAAGGACCCAGTGGCATTTCCCTGAACCCTTTCCTGTGTTCTTCTTAAGCATAGGAGCACTACTGTGGCTGTCAATTCCTTGCCTCCAAGGATCTTGGTGCATTTAGCAAATGCTAGACTTTGTGGGGTCAGTAGTGTGTGGGACATTGCGCAGGGCATGCAAAGTCCAATTATGATTGCTTCAGCCCTAACTTGTGTGGAGTATCTTGCATATCATTGCTCCTCCCATCCTTGTGCTCTTACAGTCTTACCGCCCCCTCTTCCACAAATTTCCCTGAGCTTCAGGATGGGGAGAGATTCCATGCTAAACTCTTAAAACCAGACTTGACATCAAGATCCATTAGGAGCTAGTGTATTATGCAAACACCTTGAAAGCATGCCTCATTTTTTATTTCCTAACTGGTATAGTTATGGATCAGTTATTTCAGGGAAATTCCTGCAACACTAAAATAATCCCATGTGATGAAATTAATATTAATAATGTCTATACAAAATGCTCCAGATATGCATGGAAAAATGGCAGTGGCTTGGATGGTTTCACAGAAGAGACATTGGGTTAAAACTGAGCAGTTTTCTGGTTGGAGAACAGAAAAGGAGCTTCCAAGATGAGAGGAGTGAAGCAAAGGGAGAAGGAGTGATGGAGGAGACATGCTTTCAAGGCATTTGCACAGAACACTGGCTTCTAGTAGATCTTGACTTCAAGCCTGGTTTTAAGACTTCAGTGTGGGATTGGCTAAAGTGGAAAGGAATTTGGACAGGAGATAAAGAGATGATTCTTAGTTCATTTTCTGACACTATCACAGAATAGCTCAGAAAAATTAGTGTACTTATGCTTATTGAGAAGTTCCAAAATATTGATCAAATTACAGATAGTTTTTTCAAACCTTTTGCTAGTATACATTTCAGAAAAACACCAAATGGCTTTTCTCTGGTTGGAGGCGCTAGTGTGTACCTATACACAGTTCATGTTTTGTGCTGGGCTGTAAGCTGGGTATCTCAAATTCAGAGGGCATGAAAAGGTAGAATTCCAAGGGTGTTGTAAACCTATGAGACCATAAACCAGCTTGCATAGCCGTATTTCCTAGAAATGAAAAAAAAATTCAGCCATAATATTTTATTGAACTCAACAAGCATGAATTATAGATTGGAGTGAAAAATGCATATATCTTAAAGACAAAGCATATCTTCAGAGGGATTGCCTTACCTACTATGGGCTGTTCTTGCTTTTTCAGCTGGCTCCTTGGTGGAATACTCAACAGAGAGTGGGGAGGTATGATGAATTTTTAAGAGGGGAGGAGAGTAGCAAGATCTATACTTAGAAGTTCCAAAAGAGTTTAGTGTGGGATTGGCTAGAGTGGAGAGGAATTTTGGGCAGGAGATAAAGAGATATTTCTTAGTTCATTTTCTGACTCTATCACAGAATAGCTCAGACTGTAATTTGTAAGGAGGGAGGTTTATTTTGGCTCATGATTCCAGAAACTGGGAAGAATAAGTGCATGGTACTGGCATCTGTGTGCCCAGCTTCTAATGAGAGCTTCTGCAGTTTGAATCCATAGTAGAAAGCTAGGGGGCAAGTGAATACAATGCAGAAGAGGTTAAACTCCAGGGGCAGCATTGCTTGTGACAGTCCCATGGGGTAGCTCAGCCAGTCCACTGAGAAAGGCATTAATCCCTTTCTGAGGCCTCTGCCTCTGATCCATGCACTACCAAGACTCATGTCCCAACATTGCTGCCTTAAAGAGTTAATGCTACATACAGTATATGAACTCCTGGAAGCATATTCATAACAAAGTCAAACCTAGAGTGGCCTCTGCGGGTATATGGAAAGAAAGATTCAAGTGATGATTTGGATGTACTATCTGTGGTATATAATTGTATAAACACGCACATATCTGATTAAGCTTGTTACATGAAAGTGCCTCAGTCAGGAGCTGGCACAATGGCTTAGTGGATTGGCACCTGCTCACAAACCTGGTGACCTGAGTCTGATTCCTGAAATGTCATGTGGTAGAAGGAGACAGCTGAGTTCTGAAAGTTGTTCTCTGATCTCCATCTGTGAGCCAGGATATGCATGTGTGCATCTCTCTTTGTGTCTTTCTCTGTCTCTTATTCTTCCCACTCAAATAAATAATTAAAATATATTTTAAAAAAGAAAGTGCCTCAATCATTCTTTTTTACTATTTTATTGTGTGTGTGTGTGTGTGTGTGTGTGTGTGTGTGTGTGTGTGTGTGTATCAGAGTGTACTGTTCCTGTGGAGGACCAAGGGTAACTTCGGGAATCATCCTGGATGGCTTCTACCTCCTTCTTGCTTCGTTTTGGGATTTTCCAGGCTCCACCCACCAGGGCTGGAAGTGCAGGCTGCTGCCATTTTTGCCTCCTGTTTTTATTTAGGATCTGGAATTCGAACTCAGGTCCTTCTGCTTGTGAGAAAGACTCTTAACCCCTAAGCCATCTCTCCAGTCTTCAATCATTCTTAAATGAGTACTCTGACTTATAGTGATCATCAGTTTGTGTCATGGGCTTATCATTGGTCTTGGAATGAGATAATTATAAGAAATCATTCTGAGGTGATGTAAATGACCATCATTTACATAAATTTCTCCTTTAGTGCCCTTTAGTCAGCACCTGGACCCATGCATCTTTAGTGTTCATTTGCAGAATATAAATGTGCAGCTGTGAAAACATGTCCAGAAGGTAAGGTGTCTGGAATGAATAATATGAATCAATATGTAATTATACACAAGCATAAAACACATAATTATGCATGAGCAAATAATAGAATTTTATAGATTTTGAATCACAGAGCCAACCTTTTTGGCTTTTTTACCCACAAAACAGTAGAACTGGTTATATAGAGTCTGCTACTGAAGAAGGCATACATGGTTGAGGAACTAAGGGCTTGGAGTTTGTCTGATGGCGCTTTGAAGTCTTGCTGACATTCATCAGATTATTTTGTATTTTGCTTTTATTAGAAGCTTTTATAATGCTACAAGCCTAAATATTATCAAATATTACACTTTCTACAACTCATTATAAAAAGAAATGGCCAAGATAAAATTTTGAAATTACTATAATTTCTTTGAACTTTCTCTTATATTTAGTGTGTGTGTGTGTGTGTGTGTGTGTGTGTGTGTGTGTGTGTGTGGTGTGTCCATGTCACTGCATTCGTGTGTAGAGGTCAGAGGACAATTTGCATGAGTTATGTCTTCCAGAATGGACTTCAAGAAACATATTCAAATTATCACACTTGGCAGCAAAGTACCTTTACCTCCTGAGCCATCAAAGAAGCTCCAGCATTTACTTTTTAAAAACAGTTTTAGGTTCACAGCAAAACAAGAGGACAGATTTCTTATCTGTCTCTTCTTCCCCATTCCTTCTCCATTTATCTTTCAGCATTTCCTACGTCTGGTAAGTCTGCAAATTTGATAAATCTATATGGATATATTGTTGCCACCCAAGTCCATAATTCACATTAAAGACTTTTCATGTGATGTACATCCCATAGACTTGGATGTATGTAGGAGCATTGTACTCATCATGAGCATGTTACTCCAGAGTTGAGTCGTTTTAATTAAAAACCTTTTGTGATATATGCCTTTTTCCATCCAAAACCTTGGCAATCACTGATAATTTTACTATGTGTATAATTTTCCTTTGCCACAATGTTCTATATAGTCACAATCATATATATATAAGCCTTATAAGATTTCTTTTATTAGTAATATTCATTTAAAACCTCTATATATTTTTGCATGTCCTGGAAGCTTATTTCTTTTTAGTGTTTAATGATATCAGCTTATTTATTAGTTCATATCTTGAAGAGCATCTTATTTTCTTTCAAATTTTAACAACTGTGAACAAAGTTGCTGAAAACACCTATTTACTGATAGATAGATTTAAGTGTTTAAACTCCTTCTTGTAAATACCAAGAACACTAGCTAGATTATGTGGTAAGAGTTTTGTTTCTCTTTGAAAGAACTTCCAGTCATGTCCTCCAAAGTGCCTATGCCATTTGTATTCTACCAACAATAAGTAAGGGTTTCCATTGCTGCTGATCCTTAGCATATGGTATTGTCAGTATTCCAGACAGTTTATCCATTCTGATGCATAGCAACATCTTGCTGTCTTCTTTTGTATTTCCTTGATATATGGTATGGAACGTTTTTCCATGTGCTTATTTTTCTGTCTGGTTATTTATTATTTTTTGGTGTCCACTGACATCTTTGGTCCATTTTTAATGAGTTTGTTTCTCATAGCCACATTTTACAAAATTGTCATATGTATTTGAATAACAGACTTTCATCAGACATGCCATTTGGAGATATTTTCTCCCAGTCTATGGTTTATCTTACACTTTTGACAATTTTAAATTTGGTGAAGTCTGAACTACCAAGTAGTTCTTTTTTTGGGGGGGAGGGTATGATTCAGTAGTTGGCACACATCCTTTTTTTTAATTTCCACAGTTTTTTTTTCCCAATCATACAAACTCAATATGTACTCCCATCCTATCCCTCCCTCCTCCCCTCCCCATTCCTCCCTCGCACTCCTCCCCTTTCCCTTTCCTTTTCACTCCCTCCTTCTCTCCCCCTCTTCCAGTGCCTCCCCCTTCCTCCCTCCCATCCCCTGAAGCATTCTTTTGAGTGAATGCCAAACCTCCCTCTGAGTCCTCCACCCTAGTGAGGGGTAAGGACTCAGTGACATAACCCAGAGCCCTTTATTGAGCTCCCAATTAGTATGGGAATTCTATTATGATTATTAACCCCTTGCCTCTAAGGATCTTACTGCCTGGCGCCTTCTCCCCTGTGATCCATGCTAAACTTTGGGGGTTCGTTGACATGTCACCCATTATACAGGTCAAGCAAAGTCCAATTCTGGCTGCTGCAGGCCTACCTTGTGTGAAATATCTTGCGTATCATTGGTCCTCCCCATTTTTAGACTCTTACAATCTTGCCACCCCCTCTTCCACAAGGTTCCCTGAGCTTTAGGATAGTGAGAGATTTAGCTGGTCTGGTTCCAGGTGATTAATGTAGAGTCTCTGATGTTCTGGATTATGATTTGTTGTTGTTTTCAGTTTTGCTGTTCTTGCACTGCCCTTGGCTCCATCCTGATTGGTATTGGAGGTCTCCTCCTAACGAGAGATAAAGGGCTGATTAAATGGAATCTTACTATAAGGGTAGATTTAAAGGTAAATGGAATAGGAGTAGGAGACAGCAGTGAGGGGAGGTTCAGTGTCCCATTTTCAGGATGGTTACTATCTCTCTGCCAGTCCCTATATCCTCCCCGATTGGTGAGATCAAACCTCCTTAGTCACAAGTGACCAGGAAGGGAAGTGAGAGTGAGCTTCACCAGATGTCTCACTACTTGCGTGCAATATTTGACGTGACCTATTTTCTCTACTGAAGCATGACCCCCTCTCTCCTTTTTTCTAAGGGGGTGGCCTCCTGTTTATAATCTTTGTGATTACAGTAGGTAGTACAGAGATTTACTTTTGAATATGCCACTAAGTAGGTTTGGAACTAGGATCCACCTATTAGGGAGTACATATGGTGTCTAATTTACTGTGTCTGGGATATTTCACTCATATAATTTTTTTTAATTCCATCCATTTCCCAGCAAATTTCATTAATCCATCTTTTTTTGATGGTTGAATAGTATTCCATTATATAAATGTACCATATGTTCGTTATCCATTCATCAACTGTTGGGCATTTGAGTTGATTCCATGATTTTGTTATTGTAAATAGTGCTGCTATAAACATGGTTGTGCTTGTGTTACTGCAGTGAATTTTTGCATTGTGGGAGATTATTTCCAGAAGTGATATAGCAGGATCATATGGCATTTCAATCTTTAACTTTTTTAGAAATCACTAAACTGATCTCCAGAGTGGGCGTAAAGCCTGCATTCCCACCAGCAATGTATGAGAGTTCCCTTCTCTCCACATCCTCTTGGTGGAGGTTTGTATTGTGGATTTTTGCCATCCTGACAGGAGTGAGATTATATCTCAGGGAAGTTTTGATTTGCATTTCCCTGATGGCTAAGGATGTGGAATATTTTTTAAGATATTTGTTAGACATTTCAATTTCGTCCCTGGAAAAGTTTCTTTTAAGTTTCCAGACCCATTTTTTAATTGGGCCATTTATCTCCTTGGTGTTTAGTTTTTTAAGTTCTTTGTGCACTCTGGATAATAGAATTCTATCAGATATGTGGTTAGTGAAGATTTTCTCCCATTCTGTGGGTTGCCTTTGTGCTTGAGTTACAATCTCTTTATCTTAATTTCATAAGATCCCATTTGTTGAGTGTTGGTTCTAGTGACCGTGCTATTGAATTTCTGTTTAGGAACTATTTGCTTAGCCCAATCAGCTCAAGGGAATTCCCTACCCTTTCAACTAGGATTTTTTTAGTCTCCACATAATATTGAGGTCCTTGATCCATTTGGAATTAATTTTTGTGCATGGTAACAAGTATGGGTCCAGTTTTAATGCCATCACCATTTATTGAAGATGGTGTTCTTTTTCCATTGGATTTTTTTTGGGTTCCTTTGTCAAAGATCACATGGCTGTAATTGTGTGGGCTTGTATCTGGGTCTTCAACCATTGTCCATTATCTATTTTGGACCCAATACCAGGCTGTTTTTATTACTATGGATTTGTAGTATAGATTAAGGTTTGGTATGGTGATACCTCCAGCACTGTTTTTGTTACTCAGATTGTTTTTTGCTATCCTGGGCCTTTTTTCCTTCCATTTGAATTTTGAGATTGTTTGGTCAATTTCTTTAAAGAATTGCTTTGGGATTTTGATTGGTATAACGTCAAATCTGTATATTGCTTTTGGTAGGATGGTCATTTTTAGATGTCGATTCTGCCGATCCAGGAGCGTGAGAGGTCTTTCCACATTCTGGTGTCTTCTGTAATTTTTTTCTTTAGGGTTTTAATGTTTTCATTATAAAGGTCTCTCACTTCTTTGGTTAGATTTATACCAAGGTATTTCATTTCTTTAGGGACTATAAAATAGAATTGTTTCTCTTAGGACTTTTTCACTTTTTTCATCCTTGGTGTATAGGAAGGCCATTGATTTTTGCACATTTATTTTGTAACCAGCCACTCTGTTGAACTTATTTATTAGTTCCAGGAGCTTCCTGGTAGAGTTTTTAGGATCACTTAGGTATATGATCATGTCATCTGCAAATAGAGATAACTTGACTTCTTCCTTGCCAATTTGAATCCCTTTTATCTGCCTCTCTTGTCTTATGGCTCTAGCTAAGACTTCAAGTACAATATTGAATAGAAATGGTGAGAGTGGACAGCCTTGTCTAGTGCCTGATCGAAGTGGGAATGCTTCAAGTTTTTCTCCATTGAGTATAATCCTTGCTACTGACTTGTTGTATATAGCTTTTATTAGGTTGCTATAAGTTCCTTCCATTCCAACTGTCTCTAGGGTTCTGATCATAAAAGTATGTTGGATCTTGTCAAAAGCTTTTTCTGCATCTATTGAGAGTATCATGTGGTCTTGGACTTTGGATTGGTTTACATTTATTGATTTGTGTATGTTGAACCAACATTGTGAGCGTGGTGGTCTTTTTGTGAATGATCTTTTTGATATGTGTTTGAATCCAATTTGCTGAGATTTTGTTGGGAATCTTTACTTCTGTGTTTTTCAAAGAGATCGGCCTATAGTTTTCTTTTTTAAGTGTATCTTTATTAGATTTAGGGATTAGTATGATATTAGCTTCAAGCAGTTCTTTAATGGACTATGCCCTTTTTGTTTTGTATTAAAAATATCATCAGGAGGAGGGAGATAGCTCAGGGATTAAAACCTTGGATTCATAAGCAAAAGGACCTCTGTTTTGCTCCTTGTTCCCACATAAAAATGCCAGGCAGAAAAGGCAGTTCTCCCTGGAAGGGAGAGCCTGAGAAACCACAGAACAACTAAGGAGATAGAGCAATCCAGGATGATTCCTGATATTACCCTTGGGCCTCCACAGATATACACACTCAACTGCCTTCTTGTACACATACCCCCCGAGCACATATGTACACAGCATACATATTAATGAACTTACATTTTGAACTTACAATTCATGAATTACACTTTCATGTTCATTGAGAAGAGAATTAGTTGAGTTGTTATTTGTTTATTTTGATATATAGACCCCCCCATTTACATTACTATTATTCAAAAATATCTCCCCTTTATTCATATGGGGCCATTTCTAGGATCATTTCTCTCCCTAATTTTTTGTCTGCCCTTTTACTAATACACAGCCTTGATCATGTGATTTTATAGTGAATATTAGAGTTTGGCAGTGTCAGTCCCCAAACTTTGCTCTTCTTCAGTATTGGATTAACTATTCTGGAATTTTTTTCTGTCCCTATATATTTTGAAATTAGACCCTAACAGGATGCAGCCTAGGGCAATAAGAAGAGCAATGATATGGAGTGCAATAGCCAACCAGAATGCAGAGTTCCAGGGACTTAGCAAGGCTCACCCAGAATTTGACCAACCTAACCTCTCTTCATACTAAGGCTTTGAAATCTCTCAGAAAAGGGGATGATAACATTGTAAGAACCTAAGGGTGGGGGGCTGGAGAGGTGGCTCAGGGGTTAAGCCTCTGCCTTGCAGGCGGAAGGTCCTGAGTTCAGATCCTAGACCCCACATATAGACGCCGGGCGGAAGCAGAGGCAGCCTGCGTTTCTGGCCCTGGTAGGGCGGAGCCTGTGAATCCCGGGGCAGAGTAAACAAGGAGGTGGAGGCGTCCATGGTAGTTTCCGAATTCGCCTGTGTTCTACACACACATACACACACACATACATGCGCACACACGCACAACTGAATACATACATACACACATACAACTGAATAAATTAAAAAAAATTTTAAAGTAGTATAAAAATAAAAAATTATAATAAAAATTTTTGAAATTAGGTTTCTACCATGTATAAAGTATTCTCTTTGTAGTTTCTTAAGCTATTTTGGATTTCATACATAGAAAATGATGTCATTTGTAGACAAGGACGTTCTCCTTCTTCAGCATGTACATCTTTATTTTAGTGTCTTATTGCATCAATGACCACAGTATTCTGTTGAAAAGGACTGACAAGAGGGGAAGGGATATTCTTATCATGTAGATTTTTGTTGATATTCTTAATCAAATTTGGAAGTTCTCCTGTATTCCCATTTACTGAGAGCTTTTTTAAATCATGAATCATGACTCAACCTAGAAGCCTTCTTCTACAACAGAAGGTGTTTATTACTGAAAAGCATGACTTGTCAAAATGCAGAAAATTTCAACTATTTTCAAATTCTTTTTTTGCTTCCATTGATATCATATAATTCCTCTTTGTATTTAGTTGGTGCAATGGAATGCACTTATTGATATTTAAATAGTAATCCAGTCTTGTGTATCTGAAATAAATCCCATTGTTGGTAGTCTACAATGATGTTTTCACATTGTTAAGTTTAGTTGGTTCATATGTTGTTGGAGATTTTTGAATCTGTTTCATGAGTTGCCCTTGCTTTAATTTGTTTCTTTTTTTTTTTATGATGTCTACTATTTTGGTATGAGGACAATACTGATTTCACACGCTGATTTAGTCCATCTATTCTTGCCCTCTCAAAATACTACAAAATACTACAAAATTCATATGTTTCCTTACATTTGAGTTTCTGGCTTTCCATTTGAGAAGATAATTTGTTGATTAAATTTACAAGTACAAGCCCATATTGATTGTCCATTCTTAGGTGCTTTTTCACAGATTTTGCCTTTAAAACAATGGTCACCTTTTGATTGGATTTAAGGGCTTCTTTTCAATGGACTACATTCCTGTTACTATAACTAGAACAAGAACCTACGAAAGGGAAGGAAATAGGTCACAAGGGAAAAGCAGACTAGGAATGTTATTTATGAAGACAGTGCACCAAACAGCTTTGTAAATACTTATTATTATACCCACAGATTGGAAAAACACTCAGCACTCAACCTAGAAGCCTTCTTCTACAACAGAAGGTGTTTATTACTGAAAAGCATGACTTGTCAAAATGCAGAAAATAAGTTACTACAGGCTGCTTGTTCTTAAATAAGACATGTAAACCTCACCCAATCCCCTTCCAAGGCTCAGGGAACATTTCAGAAGAGGGGGCAGCAAGATTGTAAGAGCCTGAAGTGGATAAATGGTGGCCAGACATTATCTTCTGAATATAACATAGTTGTGATATACCAGATTTTATGGCAGATATGCATACTTATACAAGAATTGTCTTATCAACATCTCAGCATGAGGTCGGAAAGATCTCAAGAAGCTCCACACCTCTCTGAGAGACTAATGAGGACAAATGCTGATGGGGAAGATGATTTTCTCAATAGTATGTGTGCTGCCTCATCGGAGAGGAAGACCCAGAGGAGAATTTGGCATGCACATTAAAGGATGCTCTGGGGATGGGAGGGGGAGGCACTGGAGGATGGGGAGAGTGGAGGGAAGGGGAGAGGGGAGTAGGGGGATGGGGGGAGAGGGAACGACGGGACCGGTGTACTTGTTAAGTTTGTATGAGTGGAAATAAAAAAAGAAGAAGACAAAAAAAATAGTATGTGTGCTGGACCAAGAATCATGTCAGGCATAAGTCATTAAGACTAAATGAAACACGGTTGGCTGTATAAGTGAAAATATTTGAAAATAGGAGAGTCTGGCCTAGTATAGTAGATAAAGGGTTGTAAGAGAAAAAAGGGGGAATGAGATTTAGGACTAAGACGTGAAAATTATGAATTCATTATGTTCATGTATGCAGCATAAAAGTAAAATTTAAAGAACCGTGATCAGTTTCATTTAGGCTACCAAATTTGTATATACAGTTGTTTATAGTGTTAAGTTGTATAATTTTAAAATCACAGAATCAGGGTGGTAGCCTCTTTTTTCATTTCTGATATCACTAATTTATATCTTTTTTCTTAGCTTATCTAGAGATTTACTGACTTTGATCATTTTACACAATCAGGTTTTATATTCATTTCTGTCATTATTATTAGCTCTGTTTATTTTGGATTTAACTTGGTTTTTTCATAATATAGAAATTTTACTGATTTTAGCTCTTTTATTGCTCTCACAGATTCACTATACCTTATGAATTTTGAATAGTTATGTCTTCTTTTTTGTTTAGTTGAAAGTATTTGTTTTAGAGATTTCTTCTGGACTCATATGTATAAAGGCTTGCCACTCAATCTCTGTGTTTGAGGGGTTTTCCAGTTTTCTTCCTGTTACTGACTTTTAGTTCAATTCCATTGTGGACTGAATACATATTGTGTGATATGGTTTAAAGTACATTTTGTGGCTGGAATGCATTCCATGGAATGTTCTGTGTGCTTTTGAGAAGAGTGTGGATTCTGGTGTTGGTTGATGAAGTAGTCTAATAATCATTAATTATATCCAACTGATTGAAGATGTCAAGTTCAATTATATTCACAGTGACTTTTTACTTGCTGCATGCACACACATTTATTCCTTTTCCCATTTAATTTTTGAAAAATGTTTTTGAGACAGGATCTTGCTATCACACAGGCTATTCTACTGAGGTTAGCCTCCCCAGTACTGGATCTATCCTCCTGCCTCAGCCTCTTCAGTGCTGGCATCACAAGTGTTTGCTGTTGTGCTGAGCACATCTGTATATTCTTCTTCAAGGGGTCTTGAAATTTTTCCAATTATGGTGTTGATTAATGTATATCTTCTTGCAGGCTTAAGTTTTTGTCTCATGTAGTTTGGGACTCTATTGTTAGGCACATGTATGTTAAGGATTGCCGTGTCCTCATGGAGAATTGACCTGTACCAGTTTCAATTATTATGATAGCTGATCTTGGTTATGCACTTGACTGGACCTGGAATTAGCAAACTGAATAGCCATCAGACCACCTAAAGACATTATGTAAGAAATTAAGGTATTTGAAAGACCAATCCTGAATGTAGGTGAAACCTTTAAATAGCTAGTGAGCAAGAAGATAGAGCTCTCTCTATCTTTAAATAGCTAGAAAGAGCAAGAAGATAGAGCTCTCTCTCGTTATCTCTCTTCCTCTCTCTACTTCTCTCATGCTAGCACTCACATCTTTCTTGCTGCTGTCATTCAGAACTCAGCTTCTTTGACCCTCCAATGTGACTGAAATCCAGAGACTGTCCAGGAATCTTTTGGTATTCAGCACTACAGTGCTGCCACTGAGATTTTTAGCTCCTGAACTGAGCAGCTACAGTTATTGTTGGACTTCCTAGGTCTTATCCTGTAAGCCAATCCAATAATTCAATGTCCAAATAAATCCAAACATACACACACACACGCACACAGTTGTCAGTCTAACACTGGGGAAGGAACATCTGGGCACACCTATAAACAATGATTTGGTTAGGGTAGGGTAGATCTCTGGGAAGTCCAGTAGGAGATTATTTTAATAGCATAATTGATGTGGGAAGATACAGCACATAGCTGGGAGAACCATTTCCTCGGCGAGTTGGGTAGAGATGAAAAGAACTGGATAGCGTATTGGCAAGCTGGAAGCAAGGGTATAGGACTGATTTTTTTCCCTTCTGATCTTGCTGTGACTGTTGTAGCCAGTTTCCTCACTTCTACTCTAACTCTCCTGTCATGATGAACTATAAAGTGGAATTGTGAGCATGGATTAAAAAAATCCCTTTGTTTTAAAAAATTGTTTGAGTCAGGTGTTTATTATGGCAACAGAGTTACGAAACCATGACATGACCCATTTGTCATTATGTAATTACCTGCTTGATTCTGCATGAGTTTCCTTGTTTTGAAGTCTTGAATTAATATAGCTTTCTGTTGATTACCATTAACTTGGCACATTTTTCTCCTTTCTCCCTTTAGCCTATTTGTATCTTTCTATTGAATATACATTTTTGTAGACAATCTAGAGTTGATTCTTTTTTGATACACTTTGATGGTGTCTGTCTTTTTAATTGATACATTTAGACCACTCAGTATCTAAGCATAGTTGGATGAATGCATACAATATAATTTAATTTCTATGGAAGCGTATGTTATGCCTCTACTAGTTGTGCTGAAGTTCAGTAGCATTTGTTCTGTTGTTTCAGTCTTACTGTCTTTAATTTTGGTTTTCAATATTACTGTTGTTATATTCTAAAGCTCACAGAGTCCTTCCTCACTGGTATCTACTATGTTAGTAAGCCCATGGAAACACTTATTTTCTCAACAACTTTTCTTCTTCATTCCTTTTCCCCCCTTTGGCAATTCTGAGAATTGAGCATCGGGTCTTTTACATACTAGTCTAGTACTCTACCATTGAGCCACATCTCCTGCTAAAGCTAACTTTTTTGTTTTATTTTCTTTTTCCCATTGGCAGTTCTAGTGTTCTGAGATGCTAGTGCAACATCCCTGGCATGGCTGGTTCGAACCACTATTTCTTTACTGCCAGACATGATCTGCCAGGTGGAGGAGTCACAGTATTGGCCTTCGCTGATGTGTGAGGTATGGACAGAGAGGAAGTGTCCCTCAGTGCTGTGTTGAGTCTTAACCACCAGCTGAGCCTGTGTCTCTGGACTAGGAACCACACAGTCTCGGTCATTCTCTCCTGTTAGGGGAAGCACTGGCCCAGGCTGACTGAATTTGATGTCATTCTGCCCCAAGACTTTTCAAGCATGTGGAGAGATGCCCCAGTTTCTGAGAGCATGTGGGAATATTCTGTGTGTTTTTACTAAGGGAACGTGGTCAGGATCTGGAGGTAAACTCTTAATATTGTGTGGGAACCTTATGAGCAGGTTCTTTTGGACTTTTTTTTTCTCCCACATTTTCTTTTTTCCCTAATCATACAAGCTCAATAGTTACCCCCATCCTCTCCCTCCCCTCATCCCTCCCCAGTCATCCCCCATTGCACTCTCCCTCCTTCCCCCTTTTCTTTCACCCCCTTCCCTCTCTCATCCTTTCCCAGTGTCTCCTCCTTCTTCCCTCCCATCCTCTGGAGCATCCATTTATGTGAATACCAAACCTCCCTCTGAGTCCTCCCTAGTGAGGGAGGCTACCCCAGGGCCCCTTCTTGGGCTTCCCATTAGTATGGGAACTCTATAATGGCTGTTTGATCTCTTGCCTCTAAGGATCCTACTGCCTGGAGCCTTCTCCCCTGTGATCCGTGATAGACTTTTGGGGGTCGTTGACATGTCAGCCATTTTACAGGTCAGGCAAAGTCCAATTCTAGGCTGCTCCAGCCCTAACTTGTGTGGAGTATCTTTGCATATCGTTGGTCCTCCTCATCTTTAGGCTCTTACAATCTTGCCGCCCCTTCTTTTTTGGACTTTTTAACTGCCAGAGTTGTTTGAACGAAGCCATGTGAAGTTCAGTCACAGCCAGGTTACCTCCGTCTATTCAGTTGGGTCCACAGTAGTCTTTGCTCTGGACCTGCTCTGTCATACTGACTCACTGTGTTCCTCAAGCGCCTGTCTGCTCTCGGAGTAGCTACGTACCTGGATCCACCTTTTTCTTGAGAATCCCAGAGGAAATGAAAGGTTTCCCTCTGCCTCAGCTTTGTTGCTTGTTAAGACACAGTGGTGCCGTCCAAGCTCATTACATGCAGAACTAGAAACCTGACCTAATCATGATTTTAAAAGTGACATTTCTTAAAATTACAGAAGAAATGTATGCTTTGCCTAGCAAGCCAAATTAAATTTTAAAAGGGCCAGGAAGGGGGAGAAATCACCCAAATCACCATTGCTAAAGGCATTCTGGTCCAATTTATGATCTTTCCTTCAAGTCTATGGGTTAGAAGAGAAATATTTAGTGATTAAAGGGATAAGACACTATTTATGGTGCCTTAACTGGGATTGATTGAAAAGAAATGTAACTAGGTCCAGTGGTATATAGCAAAGGGAGACAATAAAAACTAAGGTCTTCTCCCATTATTATGTAACTCTTGCCATCTCCACGTATTTAATCCCTATGCCTCTTCTAAGCTTAGAACAAAATTAAGAATATTTTACTTAAATGACCTGTGGGTTTCTTAGTTGTGGTCCAGGCTGTTTTAAGGACTTTAGGCTGGTAATCTTGTCTTTGGGGGCCTGTGGTTGATGAGGCTGCTGATGCTGGGGCTGTGTTCACATCTGTCCTCATTGTTTGCTTCCCTTTGTCCTGCATCTTCCTCTATTCATCTTCCTCTCTTTTCTTACATGCGGGATCACTCATTTTATGAGACTCCAGTTTTCCCTTCACTTCGCTTGTTAGTCATACATCTTCTCCCAGTGGCTGCAGCTGAGTCCTGACTAATGAAAGTCTAATGAAGGTCACAGCTCTTTCTGAAGGACCTGGGGCTGTTGGGACACTTTCTACCTCCCTTGAGTTTCACAGTCTTAGCTGATATGTTATTCTTGTCATCTATTCTTTTCTTTGTTTTAAGCTACATAAGATGATCATCATTTTCTGTACCAAGAAGTCTTCTTTTGCATTTATGGATCTGTTTTCCTATCCGGTGACTTCATCTGAGACTTCACATTTTGCTCTTTGGTGTTCTATTTGGTGTGGGTCTGGAAGTGGTAAAATCTCTCTTGTGTTAGTTCTCTCTCAATGTTTGTAATACTCTCAGAAATACAATCTCTAAGTTGCCAATTATTTGATTTCACCCCCTTTAAACCTGTCACCAAGGTCATATGGTGTTTAAGAAAATACCAAAATTATATGGTGTTTCTAGCTCAGAAAGGGACAAAAGACAGCTTCGTAGCTGCTTCAGCCTCTGAAGGGACCAAGGTGTGGAGGCTGCTGGCGTCTAGAGCAGGTGTTGGTTGAAGGAAAGACCACATGACCTCGGAACAGTAGCCGCTGCTTCTGATTCCACTCCTTTAGGGAGTCACTGGACGCCTTCCTCTCCTGGAAGGTATTTTTTCATATTTTCTCATGTTACTTTATATATATACCTGCTAAGATATTATGATTATTTCTGGAATCGATGATCTGGCTTCTTTCATGAATTTTGGGAAGCCATCACCCTAATTGCAGTTGTCTGACACAGTTTGGTATTTTATACAAGTGCATCTTGCCTAGGAGCAGTTTTGTCCCCAGGGGAATGTTTGGCAGTGTCATGAGACATTTTTGATTGTCACAGCTGAAGAGGAAGAATAGGCAAGAGACAACGCTCAGGAGCATGTGCAGCAAGACTTCATCTGGTCCACGACATCAGTGGCACTGAGGCTGCAGCTGTGCTGCCCTTTCAGGTTCACACTATTCTCCCTGTTTTCTGTTCTCTGTCTCTCTCCGGGCCTCACCGAAGCTGCTTCTGTTGACCCACATTCAGCCAGATTCATTATTGTGTCTCTTTGCTGGCTGGTTGCATCTCCTGACTTGTCTTTACAGTTTCAAGTGCATGTTGACTTTCAAATGTTTAGTCTATTGTTCTTAGCTTAGTCCGTCTCATGCTCATCATAAAATGTCAAACGCATGAAGAATTGTGGAAAATCTCTAGTCGATAGCTTTGCTTTCCATGCATGGTGTGCTTCCGTTCTTGTTGCTGACTTTCCCTTTAGCTTTCCTGCCACAATGTTTGTGTCCTTCCAAGCTGGAGGTTCTGTATGTTCCAGACAGTGTATATGAATTCCTGGAGATATAGTTTCAAGTCTTGTGAATCCCTTTTCAGTCTGTCTTGTACGTTCATTCAACCAACACCTGCCTCTGGGCACCAGCAGCCCAGCACCTTCATCCGTTCAGAGGTTGAAGCAAGGAGAAGTAGCCTGTGGTCCGTCTGGTCCTTGCCTTCTGCTCTGCGAATCTAAAGAATTTACTAGAGCTTTCTTCCCCCTTGCTCTCTCAAGGTACCTGCAAAGGTTTAGTCTCTGGGTCTTCTATCTACCTTTCAGTCTCCTCTTATATTAAGATCTTCATCTAAACAGTCTTTTATCTTTGGTTAGGAGGTGACCTTTGATACTAATCAAGATGCAGCCAAGGGCAGTGCAAGAAAAGCAAAAGTGAAAACAACAACAAACCATAATTCAGAACACCAAAGGCCCTACATTAATTACCTGGAACCAGACCAGTCAGATCTCCCCCATCCTAAAGCTCAGGGAACTTTGCAGAAGAGAGGGCAGCAAGATTGTAAGAGCTTAAAGATGGGGAGGACCAACAATATGCAAGATACTCCACACAAGTCAGGGCTGCAGCAACCAGAATTGGACTTTGCCAGACCTGCACAGTGACTGACATGTCAACAACCCCCGAAAGTCTGGCACAGATCACAGGGGAGAAGGCTTCAGGCAGTAGGATCCGTAGAGGCAAGGGATTAAACAGTCATAATAGAGTTCCCTTACTAATGGGGAGCACCAGATGGGGCTCTGGGCTATGCTACTGAGTCCTGAACCTTCACTAAGGTGGAGGACTCATAGGGAGATTTGGTATTCATACAGAAGGATGCTCCAGGGGATGGGAGGGAGGAAGGGGGAAGCACATGAAAAAGGGGGAGGGAGGAGAGTAAAAGGAAGGGAGGAAAGGGAGAGAATGCAAGGGGGGATGACTGGGGAGGGGAATAGGGAGAGAGAGAACAGAGGTACCTATTGAGCTTGTGTGATTAGGAAAAAAAAAGAAAATGTGGGAGAAAAAAAAGAAAATAGCATATGATCTTGGAGCAGTAATAACTCAGGACCTGTTGGTCCCTAGGGTTTCCCTGTTCTCTAGAGTATCTGTGTGACTGACTCTCCATCACCTTGGCATCTTTCAGGTGCCTCCAAAGAAGAAATCTGCATTTCTTTCAGTTTTGCTAATTATATTTTCTTAAGATCTGGTGAGAACTCTGATCTGACCATTGTTCGGCCCAGCAAACTTGAAATCCTGTATTAAATCCTCTTTATTATGTTCCTGCATAATTGTTCTACCATAGTAGAAACTGTACCCTTCTCAACCCTGCCTCTGGATCCAGGAGCACAAACCCACAATTTTTTCCCCATCATTGTAGCTAAATTTAAGGGTACTTTTGCTGAAGAAGTCGTTTTAGTAAATGATAACTTTCCAGGCCACCTCTGAGTATATTCCCTAGGGACTTCTGCTCTCACACTCCTGACATGCTCTTAAAGAAAGAGAAATAGTCTTGTCATAGAGGAATGCTCATGAAAATCTCACCTGTGCTGTGGACTTGCTTTAGAAATCAGGATGGATTTGTAGTCTACAGATAGCACCAAAGTCATTTGGTAGCTTCCGGGTACGCAGTTCTGGATATTAAACCAGGGCCTCCTAGAGCTCAACCGCAGCCCTCATTTGTATGGTATACCTCTTCCAATGGTATTTATCTCAAGGATTTTCATGCGCATAGTCGCCGTTGGTCATTTTAGACAAAGGGATTCCCAGAGTTTTGTGAAACAGTAGGTGCATGCCCATCCGTGCTCCCTTCTGTGGCCCTGGGTGCCCGGCCTCGGGGCTCTAGAAAGGAGAGCTGTGAAAATGCAGTTGTTTGGGCGGCAGGACCGCAGATTAGTCGTTCTAGGAACTCTGGATCTGACTCCAGCAGGCCAAACAGTTCCTTTTTTTTTTTAAAATTTTTTTTATTATTTATTCAATTGTGCACGTGTATGTGTGTGTGTGCGTGTATATGTGTGTGTGTGCGCGCGTGTATGTATGTATGTGTGTGTGTGTAGAACCACGGACGAATTCGGGAACCACCATGAACGACGCCTCCTTATTTACTCTGCCCCGGGATTCACAGGCTCCGCCCTACCAGGACCACAAACGCAGGCCGCCCCTGCTTTCGCCGCCCTGTCTTTCACCTGGTGTCTATACGTGGGATCTGGGATCCAAACTCGGGACCTTCTGCCTGCAAGGCAGAGGCTTAACCCCTGAGCCACCTCTCCAGCCCCCCCCCCAAACAGTTCATTTAAACTAACATGAGGCCAATTAAAGGATGATCCAAAAATCTAGCATAGTAGGTTAGAAGGATCAGCCATCTAGGAGGGCAAGTTAAAAGGATCAACATCCAGATTAGTGGATTAAAAGTGAGCAGAGGGGACGGGGTGGGGGTCAGGCTGGGAGTGAGGCTGTCTTCAGGTTCTCCATGCTGGTCCAAATATAGCAGTTGACCTGTGTCAGCTGCAGGTTAAAGACTGTAGGATTGCAGTTACGATGGCTTATGGAAGCCACTTGCAAGAAGCTTAGTGTGGGATGTTGATTCTTGGATCACTGAAAGTAAATTGTCTGTATGCTTATTAGATACAATTGTGCCAATCTGAGAGTTGAAGACTGAGCCTTTGGGCACACTATAAGTGACTATTTCGTTAAGGCAACCCCTGAGAAAGTCTGTGAGAAATATCTAAATGGGGAAGACCCAGACTATGATGGAACCATTCCTTGGACAGGTACATAAGATGGGTAGAGTTGGTTCAATACTTTGGCAGATTCACAGATTGGCAAATGAGGTTTTCCCCTCTTTGAGAAATTTCTGTAAATACTTATGGCCAGTTCCTTTGATCCCTGACATTGATATGAACTCTTTTCTGAAAATAAGCCCCTTGCTCCCCTAAGTTGCTTTGATCACATGTCTGTATCAATAACACAAAGACTAACTGAGAGAGTCCATAAAGACTCTAGTCTTGAGTGTAAGCGCTAGAGTGTCTTTACTGACGGGGAGGAAAGGAAAGTTCCTTGCTTTATTTCCTAAGACGAGGAAAGCATTTGGGTGGCTTACACCATGGTTTGAGTGTGGCTTGCCTCCTGCAGCATGCTGTGCTTGCATCTTTCCTATTGTAAATGTTGGGGAAGGTTATGGCATCTTGAGAGATGGAATCTTGCTGGAGGAAGGCAGGTCACAGTGGGTAGGCCTTGAGCTTTGATAGCCTGGCCCTGTTTCCTCTCAGTTTGTTCTTACTCTCTCTCTGCTTCAGTGATGGTTATGACAATCTGAACTGGCCTCTTGCTTTTGCCACCAAGCCATGCCTTCTACTATGAAATACCCTCCATAATGAACTATCTCCTCTCTGGAACCATAAGCCTAATAAATCTCCCTCTCTCCCTTAAGGTGTATATAAATATTGCCTAACAGCAGCGAAGAAAAGTGACTGAAACCATTTTCAAATTGGTTTCAAGTCTTAGACTCATATGAGGAGTGTCTTAATGTCACAACAAGGCCTCATTTCTTTGGTACCACATATGATTTATTTTCATATTCTGTTGTTATAATGAATACAGGGCTCAAATACTTTAGGGGAAAAGAAGTTACACTTATGCTCATGCTTCTAGGTTGCAGTGGACAATCATGAAGGAGAGTGTGACCCCAGCACCAGGAGCCAAGGGAGCTGATCACAACTTGCCCACAGGAGAAGCTGAGAGGGGCAAGGACCAAAGCATAGCTCCCAGCTTGCTAGTCTTCCACATATCCAGACTGTTCTGTGTCTTACCCACCCCTCGAGGAATGAGCTGCATCTTTTTACATCAGATAATCCCCTACAGGTTTGCTAGGATACTTGCCTTAACTAACTAAAGATTCCTTTATAGGTATATCTAAAGCCTCACTTCTCAACTGACAGATAGACACAGGGCATTTTCATGCAACATTTCTGTTCTAAGATGGCCATGTGTAGAATATATTCTGTTTAGTGATTCTGATTAGATCAGACTAAGGGTGCTCACTGATGTCAGAGTATGTTCCACTTGATGCAATTTCAATCACTACTCAGAAAACATTGGTTTGTTCCTCCATAAAGAATGTACACTAGTATCTGACATTGCCTTTTCTCACAGTATTGTGTTATATACTTGATGAACACACTTGTGCCCAATAGCAGAGTGGCTTGCTGAGTTGTCGCAAAGGGGCCTGAGTCACAGGCTATCACCTAGCCCATTTTCAAAGGCAAAACTGTGTCTCATTTCAAATACCAAATTGGCTTAGCCTGTCTCTGGCACTTCTTTATGATTTACCGTGTCAAGGTTTTAAACTCAATGTTCTACTATTAAGCTACAACCCTGGTCACCCTCTGTGGGGATCTGGTTCCTTTAGTTCAATTTATTTTTGTGAGTCACTGAAGTATTTCCTGTAACTCTAGTTTATTCCTTTTTATTGTATAAATATAGCAAGATTTATTTTTATATTGATAGACATGGGGTAGTTTGTAGATTTTTTGTTATGAAGAACACCGCTATGAATATCCTTTGAACTGTTTCCTTGAGACTTATATTTATGTCTCCAAATTGCTAACACTGTCACTTTTTGGGTTAGAGTTATGATCAACATTTAAAGATTTCCCAGTGCCAGACATCTAGTTCTCCATTTACTCCCCAGTTCTGTACCACACATAGGCATCATCTCCCTCCATAGTTCTTTGTCCATTTCCCTGAAGAAAGTACATGTTCAGTTTTGGTATAATTAATCTACAGTGTTTCTATTAAAATCTGTGACATCCTTGTCCACTTCTGATTCATGTAAAGAATGACCACACTTATTTTTCTTAGTACTATTTTCTTTTCCGTATTATACTCTATTTCTTTCCCAGACTCTGCAATGGAAATATAAATTTCCTCCCTGTGTTAAGACACACGTGGAGTTCTGTGGTTTGTGTTCTTAGACCAGACATCTTTTGATGTTTTGCTCTGGTTTCCTGAGCTGCCCTGCAGTGTCACACCAATGGACTCCTTCTCCATTGCCTCTGTCCACAGCTCTCATGCCAAGTGGCTGCTCTGCAGTCACAGGATCCCCCAAGCTCAGGGGCCAGGTCTCTGCAATGGCTGCCTTCATTCATTGTGGTTTGGTATATTTATGGGCTTGGCTGGTGTGTCACAGCATAGTCTGTTTTTTACTTTTCCAGATAATACCAAACATTTCCTGAGAGCTTGGGATGTAACTTACTGGTTTAGCCCTTGCCTGACATTCTTAAGGCCTTGAGTTCAATCCCCAATACTGCAAATAGGTTTACTATTCTAGTAGGTGCCAAGGGAAGCTTCCTTGTGGTGTTCAGTAGCAGTTACCCAATTGTTGATATATGTTCGGAGCATTTTCCTTTTTTCAGTTTTTCATTTGGATATATTACTTGATGAGTCTGTTCATACTGCTTCATGGGGTGTGTGTGTGTGTGTGTGTGTGTGTGTGTGTGTGTGTGTGTGTGTGTTGTAATTAGAACTTACTTATGCAAGCTTTTCTATATTATGGATGTCAATTTACTGTCTTTATTTTGTGTTTGTATAACAGAATGCTCAAGTCTAAGTAACTTATTAATAAAGAAAAATTGCTTTCTTACCTGTCTGGATGCTGAAAGGTAGTCTGTCTTCTACTTGTGTGATAACATGGTGAGGAGGCATTATGTGACCTCGAGCAAGAAAGGGACGGTGTCCTCAATGATGTCCACTTATGAAGGTGGATCCCTTATAACCTGGACCCCTCAACTACCATCCCAAGGCAGTTCTTTTGTGCACATGCGTGTCCATGCTCATGTGTACATTTGTGTGAGCGTGGAGGCCAGAGGACAATCTCAGGAGTTGTTCCTCAAATGCTATCCTTCCCAGGACCTCTTGCTTGTAAAGCAAATATAGCACCCACTAAGCCTTTTCGCCAGTCTCCCACATTATTCAGGCTTCTCTAAGGAAACAGAATCTACAGAATGGATCTCAAAATGAGATTTATTAGATTGACTTATGATGTAAGGTCTAGGTAGTCCAACAATGGCTGCTGGTAGCTACTCAGTTCATGAGGCTGAATGCACTCAGCTGTCTCGGCCAGAGGCTGATGCCTGGAGGAGCGTGGGTCTTCAGTCCATATTGAAAGGGTGAAAACACTGGGTTCTAAGGTCAGTGGAGAGCGGCAGAAGCAGTGGAAGCCAACAGGGAAGAGACATTTGCCAGCGTGATCAGAAGATGGTGGGAAAAGCAAGCTTTCTTCTTGATTTCATTTTCCTAGACTTGCATGTAAGGTGCTTCCCATCTTCTGGGTAGGTTTTCCCATCCCATAAAAAACTGACCCAGAAAATCCCCGTGAGTGCGATCAGTGTCTGGTCCCCTAGTGGAGTCTAAATTCAGTAAAATTGACAACAAAGAATCACCATTCCAGTCCCCAGTGGGATTTCAATACTGAGTTTAGAAGGTCAACTTTCCAATCACTAGTCTTTGCTATTTAAAACATTCTTTGCTCTCTTCCAGAAACTCTATGGAGCTGCCTTTGAATGGAATTCTTAATTTTAATATAATCCAATTTATAAACCCTTTCTTTTATGTTGAATATATATGGTGTCATGTTTTAAGCCTTTCCTTTCCTTGGCTTCCTGAAGACATTTTCCAGTATTTCCTTTTCTTTTGTTGCTGGAGATTTAACCAAGGACCTCACACATGCTAAGAATATGCTCTATCCCAGAGCTGTGCAGTCACTCCAGCTCTACATTTTCATTTGGGGGACTCTTCTCCCTCCCTCCTTCCCTACTTTCTTCTCTTTTATTCCTGCTCTCTCCTCTCCCCATCCCTTCTTTTTCCCCACCTCAGTCTCTCTCTCTTCTTCTCCCTCTCATTTACCTGTCTTTTGTGTGTAATCTAGCTCAAAATGGAATTCATGCATACTTTAAAGTACATCTCTTCCACGTGATTATGTATGAATTATGTGCATGTGTGGGTGTGCTTACCCTTATGTTCATGGGTCAACATCGGGTATCTTCCTTTGTCTCTCTCTACCTTAATTTTTGGAATAGGGAATTCACCTGGAATTCACCATTTGACTAGATTGGCTGGCTAGTGGGTCCCAAGGATCCTCCTGTGTATGCCTTCCCTGAATCTATAGGGACACACCCCCATTTCTGTTTTTTTTTATATGTTTTCTGGGGTCTGAACTCAGGTTCTCATATTTGCCTAGCAAACACTTTACCTACTGTACCATCTTCTCAGACTCAAACTATCTCACGTTTAAACAATTTTATGGCATTCTTGATTTATGATCAATATATTTCAAGAGTGACTAGAGGTAATGGACTCACAATTGTCAAATTGTGCCATACTTGGCATAGTATTCATTACACCTATACAAGAGTGTATATATACTATGGAGAAAAAGCTTTGCTTTTGGTATTTATAAACATCTACATGGCATGTAGTATTTTCAATGCTAATAACTAGGAAGAGTTTATAAGAGACCCCTTGGTTCTGCCCTAAACTCTCCAACCCATGAGATAGCTTTGTAAGCAGCTGTGATAGTTAATCTTGGTTGTCAAACAGATTAGCTGTCAGACTACCTGTAGAGATAATGTGCTTTAAGACTTGTAGTAGGAAGACACACCCTACATTGGGATGGATCTTCCCAGTAGCAGACCAGGAATCACAAGACAGATGCCTCAATGATTCTCTTGCCCTGTGCTGGCAAACTCCTCTGCCTTCCATGATGATGGACCTGCCTGGACCACCTTCAGATTCTGCCACCTGCCATGCCTTGTCTATCATAATGGAATATGACTCCCCTCTGGAACCCCAAGTCAAATAGATCTTCCTTTCTCTCCTTAGGTTGCATGAGTCTGAATGTTGTCTCACAGCAGTACAAATTAACTGTGATATATGCCTTTTTCAATATTTGGCTTGTATTTTTATTCCTTGACTGATCAAAATATCAAATACTCTAGACTCTTACTAAGAGTAAAGTGATTTTATTTGACCGTGATTTTATTTTTAGCAGGAATTTTGTCAAAAGAAAAGCTTTAGAAAGATTAAATTTAGCTGTTGACTAGATGGAATCAAGAACAGGTCGTCAACCAGACTGGAGACAGGAGAGGGTCTAGCTGTCTGCCCACGGGTGGGGGTTGGTGTGCTGTGCACAGGGGTGAAGAAGAATAACCACTCCAGACTTCAGCCAGGTCTCATCCCTTTCCTGTCTCTAAGCTTCTTAGCTGCCATGGGTGAGCACACTTTTGCATTGGATTTTACCATGATACTCAATGCTCACCACAGTTTTGAAACAAAAGGGCCAGACAACTGTGTTCTGAAAGCCTTCTTGCTAAGAAGCAAAATAAACCCTTTCTCCTTCCAGTTGATTACTTCAGGTATTTTGTTGTAGTATGTAGTAATGGAAAACTGACTAATGTAAAGGTTAATCTTTAAGGTCGAAATCTGTAGATAGAAGTGAGAGTAAGTATATTAGTGTGTGTGTGGTGTGTGTGCGCACGTGCACACATACGTGCTCATGTGCTCCAGCATGCATGTATGTACAGTGCATGTGTGTGCTCCAGCATACATGTATGCATGCATACCACATGCCACAAGACTCATGTGGAAGTCGAGGACAGCTTGCAGGAGTTGATTCTTTTCTTCCATCATATGGACTCTGAAGATCAAAAACATTGCTTGGCACCTTTAGTCATCTTGCCAGCTCATGTGAATAGTGTGTGTGTGTGTGCATGTGTGTGTGTGTGTGTGTGTGTGTGTGTGTGTGTGTGTGTGTGTGTGTGTTTTAAGTACATTTCTGGCAGTCTGAGATACTTCGAGAAGGAATATATCAGCACATCTGTCTTTGAGACTCACCTGTTCGTTCTTTAAGTGGGATTGGGTTCTAGAATGGTAGGACCTGCTTCTGACCCATGGCCCCAGCTCTCTGAATGTGTGAATCTTGTAGCTGAAGAAGACCCAGCTGTGGGGAATTCTTCCTTGCTTCCTTTCCTTCTACGCAAACAGAGTGGTTTGGACTCTCCATCCTGTTTAAGGAATAATTAATGCAATGACAGCAGTTAGGACAATCCATTGATAATAACCATCAGGCATGTGTTAAGCGAGCAGTGTGCAGATGGCACCTTCATTGTTTCTGACAGGGAAAATTATGGGCAGTAGATTAAAGTGCAAACTAGAAAGCAATATTCATGACAGGAAGGAAAGTGTCTCTGCCCAGTGGTGCTTTGCATCCATGAGGAGCAGCTGGTCATAGACGCATTTGCACAGAGGCAGCGGTCCCATGCTTCTGCATTTTTACAGATAGCTGCTTTGAAAGTACATTGAATTAGGAAGAAGTCCCTTAAAATTGCCAGACTCTTGCCTCAGAGAGGGAATGAGAGCAAAGAAACATCCTATTGCTTTGTCTAGACTTTTCTGAACGCTTTTAGAAATGCCACTGTGGGAGAAAGTGAGTCTACTGTCTTATCGCTAAACTGCAAGGAAATCTGGAAGGGCTGTGAGTGGACCAGGTGGGCTTTAACTAAGGCCTGTTACCTGGTATGCTGACTGTGTGACTTTGGGTGGGTATTTCACTGCCCACATTTGAACAAAACCACAAAATGGCACTATCCATTTGTGTATAACCTGAAGCTTGTGCACATCCATTCTTCTGTTCTTGGAGATCTGGGGAGATGCTGCTACATCTTGTCTATTCAGCGGATACTTGGGGACTCATCATCTGTGTCTTTTGCTTGCAGGATCATTTGCCTGTTTTTCTTTGCCTCTTATTCCATGACAGTTGTTCTTCCTGGAAGTATGTATCTGCTGTTGCTGCTTGCCTCAGTGACCCCGAGAGCATTTCTCTGTATACATGAGAGTGAGATGTCCCCAGGTTTATGGTATTCGCCTTGAATCTAGGTCCTGGGCCCAGTTCATCAGGGAGAATCAAGGGCAATCTCCCAGAAGCATGAGGGCGTGGTGGCTGCTCTGTCATCAGAAAGCAAGCTTGAGAGGGACAGAGTAGGGCTGACATGCCAAAGCCCAAAGTACTGGTTACTCTGAAAATCTCTACAAAGTCAAATAGAAAGGCCAAGAATTTTTTTCAAATAGGCAAGAAATAAAATTTCAACACCCAAATTATCTGAAGGCACGGTGCAATAATGCATTCTAGTTACACAAAAAAAAATCTAAAAAAAGTAAGTAGGGCAGTAAAAGTATGAGTGGTCAGAATATAGACAGCTTTCCCTTAAGTTTGTATGTCGGTCATGAATCCTTAAAATATTAGCAGCAACCTAGCATGGAAGTTCCATGTCTTGTCATTGAAATAAGTAAATAAATAAATAAATGACAAATAAATAAATCAGTCCAGGAGGGATGTGGAGAGAGCATGTCAAGACTAGGAAAATGGAGAAAGAAATGTACTTGATATCTCCTTCACACAAATGTGAAACAGCAAAAGTAAGAAAGAATTTATGTATGCCAGTACACATTTATGTGTGATATCTGCTGATTTCATAAGTATTTGTAGAGAATATAGTTATGTATTTTTAATAATCCTTGTAAGAATGAAAGTGAGATAAAATTTTCCAGTCTTAAAAGGAAATATAATGGAATAAAAAAATTAAACAATTCAGTAAAACTCAAAAATGGTTTCAGAAAACAATAAAATACTGGCAGAGCAAGGTCACATTCTTACCACAGAAACAAGTCCTATCTTATCCACCATCACCATGCTGTGAATGCAGCCTGGGGTCAGATTAGAAAACTCAGCTCTGCACCACTTCCAAGAGCGAACTTCAGTCACACATATTCAGGCAAAAATAAATAACCAGAGAAGCCAGCATGTAGAAGGGAAAAGCTATGCCAGCAGCTTTGGGAGTAGCCTGCAATGATGGGGGCCATGGAATCCTCTGCAGCTGGCCCAGGAGGATGGGCAGGAGGGAGAAAGGTTCACTGGACGCCTGCTGAAGATGGTGGCATCAGGATGCGGTGTGAAGACAGAGCAGCAAGATGAGATGCGCAGCTAGGATGACCGTGAGACCTGGGGAGTGTCATCTTTCGCACATGGTGAGACGAGCCATGGCAGCAAACACTACTGCTGCACTTTCCGGGCGGAATGCTCCCTTTTTGAGTTGTCCTGTCTTGTCGGACGTACTCTTTGTTTATGCTGATAAGATGCAAATCTCTTCCAAATGCATAGCCCTTGTTCACAGTGGAGTCACCATGTACAAAGAAATGAAAGGCAGTTTCTGACATGATGCTTAGGCATCTCGCACATCAAGTGCCCCAAAGTCATACTCAAGTCTTGCTTCCTATAGAGACTTTCAAAATTTATTTCTGTGAGCGACCACTCTGGTACCACAGTGTTGTATTTCATAGTCTGTCTTTAAAATAATAATTCATCTGATACTATCACAGCACTAGTGTGATCGGCGATGCTTCTAACTTTTATCACATTATGTCTGCTTACATGTTAAAAACTGAGACAGTAGCCTAGGCTTCCTGTACCTCTCTGTCTCCATTTATTTTTCTCATAGACAGCTAGTTTCAACTCTTTCATCAATGACTAAGGTCCCTCGCAATACCACCTTTTGGTTGAGAGTTGTGTTCAGCATCATAGAATTTTCCAGTACTAAAGGTGAGGATTGAAGTCTGCACTTGATCATAGCCAGAAGGTCAAGGAGATCTGGGAGATTTAATTTTCCAGTTACTCCTGCTTCTTGCCACACAAGATGATCATGCTTGCCATTTCTTCTCACTGCCTACCAAAAATGAAATGATATAGTCTGTGTCATGGTTTGAAATGTGAGTTGTCCCCTCAGGTTCATGTATTTGAATCTTTAGTTGTTTGAGAAGGTCATGGCCCCTTTAAGAGGTGGAGCCGCTGGAGGAAGGCAGTCATGGAAGTGAGCCTTGAGGTTGATTAGCCCCAACCTACTTCTGGGAGCCATCTATCTGTCTTTGCAGTTGGCAGTTTTATAGCTCTCAGCCTCCTTGATGGATGTGACTTAGCTTCTGCCAACTAGTCATGACTTTTTTCTCTCCCACATTTTATTTTTTTCCTAATCATACAAGCTCAATAGGTACCCCCATTCCTCTTGCTCCCCCTCTCTTCCCCTCCATTGTCTCCCATTGCACTCTTTTCCCTTCTTCCCTTCCTTTCACCCTCCTCCCTTCCTCCCCGTCTCTCAGTGCTTCCCCCTTCCTCTCTCCCATTCCCTGGAACATCCGTTTATGTGAGTGCCTAACCTCCCTATGAGTCCTCCACCCTAGTGAGGGTTCAGGATTCAGTGGCATAGCCTGGGACCCCTTCTTGGGCTCCCCCTTCACATGGGAAGTCATGCCTTTTCTGCCGTAATGGACTGTATTGGTCCTCTGAAACCATGAGCTGAATAAATCTCCCTTTCTTCCCTCAAGTTGCTTGAGCTTCAGTGGTGTCTCACAGCAGCATAAAGAGTAAGGTATCGTCTGTAACATTTATATGAAACCATATAAAATCCTTTGTTACCTGTTGTATGACACTTCTGCTGCAGAGATCACCTATCAAAGTCTGTCTATACTAGACAGGAATTTGACTATAGACCAAAGTAACAATTATACCAAAGTTCAACTAGCAAATCAACTAGTTTATTGGGGTTATTTAATGAGATGGGGTGAGGATTACTTACAGGAACAGAGCTGACTCAAAGGCAGCTACATAGTCAGAAAGCCCATCCTAGCCAGCATAGGTGAGATTCACAGAAGCTACAGCCCAGCTTGCTCTTAGGTGAGTCTACTCCAGACTCTTAAACTGCTGTGCTAGGTGTTTCTTCCAAACTGTTGACTGTGTGAGTCTCCTGCCTAAGTAATTGTTTGCTGCTTTTTTCCATCTTGGATGGAGACCCCACACACACATACCCCTGAAATTTTATTAATATCAGAAACCTCATGAGCCTAAAGAACTATTTATTTTCTGAGCCTTCTTCAGGATGCAATGTTTAATACATCTCCTTAGGTTAGTCCGGGGCAAAGTCTGTGATAGCATTAAGCTGTATCCAGAGGGAAAACACTACACGACATCTCTTCTGACCCATTGCATTGGTAAGGATTCTCCAGAGGAACTGAACCCATAGAATGACTGGCTATATATTGAAATGGGATTCATCAGATAAGTTTCCTCAGTATTGTTTGAGGAATCCAACAGTGGCTGCCTTCACACTAGATAGATTGAGACTCGGTAGCTGCTCAGTCGATGAGGCCTGAAGAATTTGTGGAGAGCCACTGGTTTTCAGTCCATTAGAGAAGGCCCCAAACAACTGGGCTCCGATGTCACTGAAGAATGGTGCACCAGAGGCTCCATCATCAACAAGGCAGGTGAACTGGACAGCAAGATGTAGGCAGGGTAGATGGACTAACTAGGGAAAAGCAGCCCTCTTTTTTGTTGGACAAACTTTTATCTGACCTACCACTGGCATGTGGAATGAGCCACACAAATTTAGGATTTGTCTTTTCACTTCAGTTAAACTGATCAGGAAAATCCCTCATGGGTGCGTCTGGTGGTTGATTGCAGATCTAGTCAATTGATAATAGTTGATCATCACAGCCCATGCAGTAGAATATGGCTAAATTTGTTTGCCTTAGAGTTAGTACGATAGTCCTTTTTTTCTTCTTTCTATGTTTTTCATGTAAAAATTTCTAATTCATCCCCAAACTCTGCAGTAGAAGTGTAAATTATCTCTTTATGTTCAGACACAGGTGGAGTTCTATGGTTTGGATTGTGATGTGTTTTGTCCTGGTTTCCTGGGTGCACTCTGCAATGTCACACTGGGAATTCTTCACCATTGCCTCTGTCAACAGCTCTGACACCAAGTGGGTGTGCTGCAGCTCAATCCAGTTCTGACACTAACCAGAGTTACATCCGCTCCTTGCAAGTTAAATGACAATGACCTTAGTTCACACACGGGCCACACTGAAATCCGCAGATCTCCTACACTCCCCTGCCCTGCACTAACTCCGTATTTAATTTGGGATTTCCTATGACTCCTTTTGATTCTTCACTAAATGCTCCTAACATTCAGGAATGTAGTGTTTGTATGATTACTATTTTATTATAAACCAGTGAGGATCAAATGGAAAGGCACTGGAGGGGCTGGCAAGTCCTTAGCACAGAAGTATTGTCTCTCTAGAGCCTGGCACATTGATCTGCTTGCCAGCCAAGAGTTCATTAAGCTTCATCTAGAGATTTTACTAGTGTTTGACTGTGTAGGCTGGCTAATTAAATCAATCCTACATGAGTGAACTCAATTTCCAGGGGTCTTCTTCTCCCCAGAGCTGAAGTGAAAGTTTTGGTCCTCTAATCATATGATCCATTTTCCTGGCAGCCAGCCCCTTTAAAAGCCTGAACTCCCTCAGGGATATGTGTATCAGCCATGTAGATGTGTGGGTCCCAGCACTTGGGGGTGACTATTGAGCTGCTGTCAGCTAACAACAAAAGTGAAAGCAACTCTTCACGATTGTAGTGGATACACTTCATACATTTGCCCAAATCTGTGGAATGTATACTACTAGGAGGGAATGCTAATGCAAATTGTGGATTGTAGGTAGCTATTCCAGGTGCTGATAGGTTCACTGAATTGTAAAAGATAGACCATCCTGGGTCACACTGATATTGCATAAGATAATCCATGTTTTTTAGACAAAAGTGATTTGTGAAACCTCTGTATTTTTCACAGAACTAAGCTCTGAAACCAAAACTGCTCTAAAAATAATCTATTAAGAACAAAACCATGACCCAACTGTGATCCGTGTACTTCCATCAAATACAGAAGTATAAGCAAGGTGAAAATAAAATTATATAAAAAACATGGCATTTGGGGCTGGAGAGGTGGCTCAGGGGTTAAGCCTCTGCCTTGCAGGCGGAAGGTCCTGAGTTCAGATCCTAGACCCCAAGTATAGACGCCAGGCGGAAGCGGGGGCGGCCTGCGTTTCTGGTCCTGGTAGGGCGAAGCCTGTGAATCCCGGGGCAAAGTAAACAAGGAGGAGGTGGAGGCGTCCATGGTGGTTCCCGAATTCGTCTGAGGTTCTACACACATACACACACGCGCGTGAACACATGCATACACGCACAATTGAATAAAAAAACATGACATTTAAGCTTTATTCTAAAGAGATAAGATATAGCTATATTAACAAAGTGTCCTTCAGAACAAAGGACATTGCCAGAGACAGAAGGGGGCTGGTAAAATAATAACTATGTCAATCTGTCAAGACCCTTCAGCAATCCTGAATGTTTATGTACAAACAGTAGAATTTCAAAATACACAGAAGTAAAATGGAAAAAAATGAGAAATATACACAATGATAATTGGAAATTTCCATTGTTTTGATTCAGATATAAGGCAGCAAGGATACAAGCAAAGTAAATGGTGTCAACCAACAGGGCCTAGTCAGCATTTGTAGTGTTCCACTCAGGAACAGATGAATGCATTCTCCTTTAAAGAAACCATAGAACACACACCAAGACATACTATAATTCGAGCCATAAACTCAACCTGTTACAATATGGAGTATCTTCTTCCACCATTGCAGAAGCAAGCTGGAAATAAACAGCAGAAGGATAAGCAATTAGGAAGTTTGGTGTTATTATAGCAGGAGTTCTTTTCTAATCAAACATTATCCCATGCTCACAGAGATGAAGAGCATCCTGGGGAGCTGTGGAAGGCTTTGTGTCTCTTGAGTCCTGTGAGACTCTTGAGACCCTGCCCCTTCCTTCCAGTTAGTAATATTGGGGACCCTGAACTCTGCGTCATCAAGAGTGATGGTCACATCCAGCCTGGAGGACACGGCTATCAAGCCACAAAGGAAATGTTTGTTCTAAATTGTGGTGATGGTTTCATGAGTATGTAAGCATACTTGTAACTCATATGCTTAAAGGACATGGTTTTAGAAATAACATTTTATTAAGCTGTTTTTTCGAAGTAATTTTCAAAATGTACATTAGTTAAAAATACACACTGAAGTGATAAGTACACTAATGTAGATAACTAAAATAAATGAGAACTGCTCATTGCATTATTTTTGGTCAGGGACAACTTAATATTTTCTTTCGCCATGGCTGTCATTCACGACTGTGTTGCCAATTAGCTAACTGTGGTCTTTTGGCTCTACCCAAATTCAAATCACCAAGGAGAACCTCTTCCAGCATTGGCAGCCCTGGTCCATTTCACATTCAGGAACTAGGGGGTGGACTGACAGAGCTAGTGACTAGCAAGAGTCCTGAGCGCATAGGTCTCGTGGCTCCAGCCTGGAATCTTATGGCTTTAAATTCTTTTCGTTTCCACCCTTTTTCTCCTTTTATCTGTGACTCCAATTATATAGTTGTTAGAATTGTTGCAATAATACCATGTCCCTGACCTTTCTTTTTCAGTATATTTTAATCTCTGCCTTTCACTTTCTTTTATGTCCAAGTTCCCTACTGTTATATTCTGTCTTCTCCATTTTTCCGATGGACTCATCTGTCTTGTTCATTTATTGCTTAAGAAATGCCAGTTAAATTTTCATTAGTCAGAATAGGTACAAGACAAGATAGAAGATTCTTTACCAGCAATGAGATCATATCCCTCGGTAACCAAAAGATATGCAAAGTTCATAAACTAGAATGTGAACAACTTACTAAATAATTGGACATTACAAATACACTTGCATGTGATGCTTTTGTCTTACTTTTCACTTAATTCTTCACATGATCACATTCTTCTGAAAACATGTTAACAGTTATAAAATACTCCATCTTCTGGGTCTACAAGAGTTTTTTAACTGGATAGTTAGCTTGCTGATGATATTGTTAGCATGTATGATGTCATAGTCAGGAATTTTGTGCTTTCATATTCTGGCATTTGACAA
Source organism: Typhlomys cinereus (assembly GCA_023101885.1). NCBI lineage: Eukaryota > Metazoa > Chordata > Mammalia > Rodentia > Platacanthomyidae > Typhlomys > Typhlomys cinereus. Next base: position 2,750,579 of record JALPQD010000183.1, on the reverse strand, counting down.
TATATTTAGGGTCATTTTTAGGTGAACTTCTAGCTTTAAAATTGATGTATTTTTAAAAATATTCTATATATTTTAAAGCTACTCTTTATTTAATCATAGCTAACTTCAGATTGCACTGAAGGAAATATGTTTCTATGCATTGACTCAGTATGGGAAGATCAGTTGTATCCTCATCAGTTGAGTCTTATCTTCGAATATGGATTTGGGCTTTACTCTAAACAAGACATTTCCACTATCCTATGTAAGACTCAGGAACATGGTGAAAGAGGAAGCGGAATGAATGTAAGATAGGAGAAGATAAGGAGAAGGGCTGTGAAATGCCATTTTCTGGACAAATCATAACCATTACCATCATGAACTCCTAACAGCTCAGATGGCTACCCTGGACTCCAAAAAAGCAGTCCTGTCAACAACCAGACATGGATGCAGACAGTTCAGAGGTCCTTACCTCTCCCTGTCAAACCATTTTCTATTGATAGTTTCAGAGACGTGTGAACACATTGCCAGTCTCTAATGCATAATCCCAATTCAGGAGTCATAAAGACGGCCTTTGTTGGATTGGTAGGAAAAAAGAAGGGTTGATGGGGATAGGAGGAAGAAAGAGAAATTAGGAGGCAGTAGATATATGTTTTAAATTGTCAAGGGACAAGATCAATAAAAATGTACTGATATTTTTATAGTAACTTATTTTATGTATTCTCATCTAAGTGTACCTACAAGTAAGTAAATGGCCTACAGTTATACAAGCCAATCATATTTTCATTTCTTCAGCATTATTTCCACTTTCTATGGAGGCAGAATACAGAAGAGGCCAAAGCCCAGTGGGTGAGAAGGTAGTGGTATTTGACAGTCACATCATTATTTGTAACTTTACTATTAGGATCAGTCCTGTGAAATGAGAGAAGACATACATACTGAGTGACTGCCAGTCACATTTTTCTTATTTGTTTTGGCTGGAATTCTTGTTCCTTTTCTTTTCATCTGTAAATTCATTGGATGAAGTGTGCCTTCCTGTTTGTGTTGTGTTGAGTTTGGAGAGCAGAAGAGACAGTCGACTCCCCCCTGCATTAACCTCTTTTCTGATGCTTCTGCCTTTCAGATGGAGCATCCATGGTTAGGTCACTTGAGGACACAACACAATCTCCAGGCAGAACAGACTTCAGTGGGGCATAGAAGGTCTCTCTTTAAAGATCAGGGGAGTAGGGAAGGCCCTGGTGAAAGAGGATACAGACCAATTTCTTAAGACATTAGCTCAAGTTCCTGCACTGAGTCACAAGATGTCAAGGAGCTCTTCCCTGGGTGTCTCTTTTTGTTTCATAACTCAATCATCTGTAACAACCTGAATGTAAGATCTGCTTGCAAGACTGATGGATTTCTTGTTAAATTGTAAAACATTAGATTATTTTTCTAGGTTATAATGAATACAGAAATAGATGCAAATTTATTTAGGTCCCCATGTGACAGGATGGGCTGAGCCTGCAGACACTGCAGTACAGAGACAGTGACTAGTGGATTTGGATTTGAACACTGTTTTCTCGGGGCACGATCTTCCTCACTACTTTAGGTTTTGAATGAAAAAAAAAAAATTCCTGGTATACCAAGTAATTTATATATAGGTCACTTAGGAAGGAAGTGATTTCATTTGAGATTTATGCAAATTGTTTAATCACCTAAGTTATGAGAAAGTGCCAAAGTAATTCTATCCCTGATTTTGGGATCCAAACGTTTTTCTTGATAATTGGTGTATGTGTCGTATGCCATGACATTTCATTGTAAGTCTCAGAAGAAAAGAGGTCTGTGAATAGTCTGAATTTGGTTTATTCAGCTTCCCATTGTTCTGTGTAAAGAGGACATCTGAATATGCTCTGGATTGGAAGAAAATGAAATTTAGGGTTGAAGCACAGAGAGGTGTAGGGTTTTTCTTAGTGTCAAAACCATTCAGAGATTTGTTAAAATGAATTGCCAGGGTATTTCTGGGCACACTAATTTATTAACTTTCTGCAAGTCTGTGAGAGAATAATTGGAGTCTAAATATCTGTAGAGAACTCATTATTTATAGATTTTGCAGAGGAACAAAACGGATTTATAAATACATAAGGGAACTGCAAGTTTAATTAGATTTTCTGGGGCTCGGACAACTCCTTGTGATAACAATGTGAATGAGATGGTGAAAAGGGTTCTATAGCTTTTCTTTTAGAAATATGCGCCTGCTGTAGGGGCTACACCCCACAGTCACAGTGACCTGCAACCTGGCTTCACAAGGACAGGACTTCCACTTTCTGCTCTTGGGAGGTCAGAACTGCTTGAGTCTCAACACACATGAGAACATAAGGATTCAGAACATACTTCTTGAGGACACGGGAAGAGTCCTGCCAATCACAGCTACATCTGTCCCATGGGGCTCCAGTGGATATGTTCTGCTCTGTGCCCCCCCATTCTCTCTCAGGTGTGTTTATTCCGAAAGGCAAAACCCTAAGAAACTTGAATCACTTAATGGGTACCTTGCCCCAGAACCTAGAATGGAGACTCATTGGGGTGGCTACTGTGGGAACTCCTTACACTGTTTGGAGTTCAGCACCATCAGGCAACAGCAGCTGGCCCGCACACTCATCTTCTCTCAGCCATGGGTCAGTCTCTGTTCCTAGGCAGGCCGGCAGTGTTGTACCCCTGGAGGAGCCCTGCTGTCTGCCCCTTCCTCGCTCACATGGTGCTGAGGATCACACAGAGAGCAGGAGCATGCTGACCGTCTTTGTTCCCAGAGCTGCCGTGGATCCAGCCTCTTGCTAGGTCTTGGTTTGCAGTGCTTATCTTTCTCTTTCTGTCGGTGGATCTTTTTCCCTGATATATTTGAAGGGAGGAAGTATTTCCATTTCGTTCTTCATGACCTCAATTGAGGAGTCAGGATGACATGAAAGCTAAGGCATTTATAGATGATTTTCTCTTCTTTTCTTGAGTTCCATTTAATGTTCTAGCATTTCCAAGATGAAAGCCAGTTTCTTCCCTAATTCTTAGTGTAACATATTCCTGTAGGTTGTTACTACTAGCCATCTCTTCCTGGAGTATACCTGACACTAAGTCTTTCAATGAAGTGGTGTCAGTAAAAAAGTTCTTGCTTATCTGAAAGGACTTGTTTTGACTTTACCCTGAATGACAGTTTAACTAGGCACCAATGTCACCATTGAATTCCTTGATTATGTTCCATAATTTGGAAGCGTTACTGCAGATTATGGCTGTGAGTTTTACTTGTTCCTCTCTTAGAGATAAACTATCTCTGGCGCTGTGCTTTTAGGATTTATGTGCTAAAGTTTCACTACAGTGTGATTTTTTTTTCTTTTTTAAAACATAAACTTTATTGGGAGATGGCGTAGTGGCTAAAGCACTTGCTGATCAAGCAAAAGAAGCAGAGCTCAGATGCTACATAAAATGATGGTGGCCTTCCTGTAATCCCAGTCTACTGTAATTACCATCATCAGTGCAAAGAGAGGCTTCTCAGGTTAATGCTGGGAGCAATGTCAATGGGAAAAGTCATAGCGGTTTAGGAGGCTACTTACGTAGTGTTCTGTGCATTTAAATAGACAGCAGCAGAGAGTCCTCTCCTGAGACCTAAAATGTCCTTGGCCAGGGATTCTGGCCAGATTTATGATATGGGCATTATTGATTTTATTTTATTTTGTATTTTAGATGCAAATCCTTTCTCTGAGATGTGTTTTTGCAAGATTTTGTACCAATTCATTTCATTATAGTAACAGTGTCTTTCATCAGCCTCTAAGTTCAACAAACTCAAATTTCCCAGTATCCATCTTGCATGGATCATCATGCCTTCAATGTTCTATTCATATACACTGCCAAATTCAGACTCACATATTTAATTCTATGTTTAATGCTATTCCTAAGTACTGAATAAGTTAAAATGATTATGCAAAAGCTCATGTAATGAAATGTCTATGGGAGCCTTATTTACGATGATAAAAATTGGGAGGATGTCCTGTAATAAATGGATAATCCAACCATTATACAAGCAATTAATTAGTAATGGATGAAATGAAATGAGCTCTCAAGTTCTTCTCCCTTAGAGGGATTGGGTAAATGTCCTGCTTAGGACTTAGCACTCAACCGTCACTTGTTCTCAACAGCTTGAAAACTCTTGATCTCACAGCAGCTGTGCCTGTGTGGGGTAGGCCTGAATGAGACTGGGCCTGTCCAGGGTCAACCATAGATCAGGTAGGAGCTTACAGGGACCTCCCTTCTCTGCTGAACTGTTAACTGCTTGATGGTATCTGAAGGAGGAATAGTCCTTGTCTTCAGTTGTGTACACAGGGCTGCAGTGGATATTTCCAAATCCATGGTCACACAGAAGACCTTCCTTACTTAAATTCAGTAAGTCCCTATAAATGAAACAGAAAAATCATGGATGTGGGAGAGGGATTTGTAGGGAAGAAGGGTAGTTAATAAGGAAGGGGGAGGTTATAGAAGGATTACATTTAAAAGAATGTATTATATACATGTATGAAATTGTCAAAGAACAAGAGTCAATGAAAAGTACTCAATAGAAAGAATAAAGTAAGTACCCTGAAGTATAATTGGTGGTGTATATGGTAATCCTTCAAGTGACTAAACTGACTTCCAAAGTGTCTGGACCATTTGTATTTCCACCAAATGAATGAGAGTTGGTGCTGCTTTGCATCTTCCCAGTGATTTATCCTCAGATTTTCCTTTAAAGTGTAGCTGTTCTGATGTGTTCTAGTATCGGACATGGCCTTGGGTATCTTCTCATGTGCTTAATGCTGTTTGTGTGTTTTTTTCTTGAAGAATCTGCTCATACCTTTGGAGCCTATCTTTTACTCTGCTTTCTGATGGTTGATTTCTTTCCTCTGCATTTTGGATGCAAGTCCTTTATCTGATATGTGTTCTGTAAGATTTTTCTCCCAGTTCATTTCTTTCTGATAACAGTGTCTTTTTATGGAGCAGTTTCTAAGTTTAACCTACTCCACTTTTCCAGTGTCTGCCTCACGTAGATCATCTTGTCTTCTATGCTCTATCCAAAACATTTCTCCAAACTCAGATTCATGCATGCTTATTTCTGTGTTTCAAAGTAATGCAGTTTCACATTTCACATGTAAACTCATAACATAGGTGACTGAGTTTCTGTGTAGGGTTTTAAGATAGTGACTCTGCTTCCTGTTCACTCAGTTCTTGGATTTGTGATAGGTATCTGTCAATAAACATGGAAACGTCCCATCTATTCAAACAGCCTTTGTTTCCTGTTCTGTTGGTTGTCTTCTGGTATTACACAGGTATTGGACCTGTTTTTAGGTAACCTTATTTCTACCTCTTGTGTAAATATCATCTGTCATCTTTCTATTATCTACTACCATTTAGCTAGCTATTATCTCTCTTTTGTTCTTTTTTATCTATCATCTGCCATTTATTATCTGTCTGTTAGTTTATCTACCTTTTTCCCAGCTATCTTTTATCTATTGTTTATCTCTATCTCCCTATGTATCATCATTTGTCCATCATTTATCTACCATCTATGTATTCATCATCTTCACTTTGCAAAATTTTTCTGGAATAATTTCTCAGACACCAATTAGAGTGGAAGAGAGGAGTTTTATTCACTGGTGGGCTAGAATTGAGATCACTCTCTTAAGAGAGTTTAGCTTGTACTTTCATTTTATATTAAAGCAGGGCAGAGGTGGAGCAAACAAAGTACTACTTTCCAGAAGTAAAAGCAGTGGTTACTAAGTAACAGGGAAAGCTGATCATACATGAGCCAACAGCTTTGTAACTCTCATCAGGCCTGCAGGTGGTGCGGGTGGGTTGATGTCTTTGAAAGGCCCCCACTGACTGCCTTTGGGATTTTAGTAATTTTCAATCTCAACTTATGCTTAGTAATAACTTGACAATTTACATTTTTCTATCTTCTATGTATGCATGTGTATATATATGTATGTATCTATCTATCATTAATCATCTCATCTATATTTCATCATCTATCATCTATACATTTATATCTATCATCTATAATTTCTCTCTCATCTGTCTGTTAGTCATCTATCTCTATTTGTCTACTAGATATTCTTCATGTATCACTGTCTCTATCTAATCCGTCAGTCAAACAATCAATCCTCTCTCTATGTATTTCTTTTTTTCCTGTAGGTATTTCAGTTTTTGAAATTTATGTTGACAGTCTGTGATTCTTTTCTGAACTGCATGCATTCTAGTCATGAGCTCATCCAAAGTTTCTATTTTTTAATGTTAAATTGTGAGCATTTAATTTAACTTTTGACAAAAGCATACAGGCCTTCTTATTCCTGAGGTAGTGGTTTGGTTTCTAGTATTTCCTTGTGATTCTCTGTCTATGCCAAACACAGCTCTTACCTCAAGAGGGATAAGAAATAATTTATCTGGAGCCAGGTATGAATAAGTACAGATTTAGGTCACCTGAAATTCCATGTTCTAACATGGGTAACAATTTCATTGAAGTTTTTAATTCAAGACACTTTTGTATTTTGGTAGAACATTAAGTTATGTGGGTTCCAGAAACATGAGAAAGTTTCTGCTATAGGCCTCAGATGTTATGAAATCCTTAGTCCTTGGAGTGGTGGATTCTATGCATCTGTCTATACATGCCTAGTAATCATAAGGATCTTAGATTGCACAGCAGTGTGCGATAAATGCCTATTTAGAGTGGCAAAGCTAGACTGTGACATTTCAGCCCTCCATAGTCAGTCATCCGTCTTGAAGAATATGTAGTGTAGATGTGACACTTCTGTGGGAATGTCATATTTTGTTTCCATCTTTCTGTTGCTATAATCATTTGGCTTTCCATCAGTACTGTCAGCATACTTACTGTTTTTAAATCCGTAATCATATATTTTCAAAAACTTGGTTCTATCTACATTCTGATGGGATGTACCTTTTCTCACCAGACTACTTTTTTCTGTTTTGTTTTGTTTTGTTTTGTTTTGTTTGTTTTGTTTTGTTTTGTTTTGTTTTGGTGGGGCTTGTAATTTTTTTACCCTACCCAGAAATTACCTAAAAAAATAATAGAATTAAAATAAATCCGACTTCCAAGAAACAATTTTTGAAGGTTTGGCTAACAGTTGAATTTTCTTGAAAGTGTACAGTGACCTTACCAGGGGCCTCCTGCCTCTCACTGTCCTGTCCTGTCTTCGAGACAGGACCTCAGGTAACCGAAGAGCCTTTAAATTCACTATGCAGTGGGGAAGGCCCCTGAACTTCTGATCCTCCCACCTTCACCTCCCACCGATAAGACTGCAGGCATGTGCCCTCGTTCCCACTTTATGAAGTGCACATCAGGCAGCAAGACAGAAACTACCAAATCAGCCACTTTCCCAGCCTTCCTCTTGACCTGGGTAGAGCCTGCAGCTCCTTGTTCTAAACCACCACAGTTACTATTTATGTCTGAACTAGTGTGTGGTGATAAATTTGGGGGCTAGGGAAAGAGTCCTCAAATTTTAGGTCAAATGTCTGTCTTCTGGATGCCTGTCTCTGGACTGTGACTTCTGGATTTTCCTCCCCATGAAATGAAACAGATCTGCTGACAGGGCTTTGTTAGGACAACAGGCCCTTGTTATGGGAAGGGTCTGGTGATCTGTTTCCCAAGTTACTTCTCCTATACTCTTAGCCAGCCATAGCAGAATCTTGCTTATTTACCAAGAAAAACAGGGGGGAGGGGTTTCCCAGATATATTACAGTGAAATTGTAGGGACATCTAGAAGACTGCGACCCACAGATTCTCTCACCAACTTCACACTCAGAACAGAATAATTAATTTAAGCATCGTTAGAAGTGTAGGACTGGAGGAGAGGGTCTTCTGTCTCAAATAAGCAGAGATGGGCTGAACCTCAGTGTTTGCTGACCTCTGGGGTTCTGTGTAGCACTTTCTCATGTGGCCTTGGTGCCTCCTAGGTCCAAGAAAACCCTTTGAATTTTGAGTCTGTTCAGTATTTTTCCCTAAATATGGGAGTGATTCATGTTAAGCTTGTTGAGTGCTTGAGCTTAATAAACAAACAAACAAACTATAGCCCTTTATTAGGTTAGAATTGCATGTATATCCCTTGGTACTTCCTCAACTCGAGAATTAATTGCCTTTGGAAACTGCAGTCCTTCTTTAAATGCTCTCTTCTCTTTCTTTTTCATAAGCACCTGAGTCTGGCTTTCAGGCCTGCAAATTCCCACCTCCATAACCACTCTGAGCAGGGCGTTGTATCAGATCTGTGGCTCACTAATTACAATTCCATTTCTGTCTTTCCTGCTATGTCTAAATCATCCTCTGAGATTGATTTCCACTATTAAATATTTCATCCTGAAAAGCTCTTCTTCTTTGAATGTGCCCTTTCCTCAGCATAATATTGCATCCCTTCAGATTTTTTGATATCTCTAATGCATTTGATCAATGTTAACCTTACTCAGCGGTGCCTTCTCATTTATTTCTTGTATGAATTTTGGGGGATTTGTTCTGCTGACATAGTCATCTGTCTCTTACTTATGAAGAATTTTTCATATTTCTCTGATATTCTCTTTTCTGACTTTTTTTAGGATTTATTTTTGCAGACTTGAGTTTTTTGTCTCCTGGCCACAGAGAATTTTTCCCTTAATGTGTTTTATATCTACCATCAGGAGGACATAATCATTATATCTCTAGGTAAAATGTTTTTGTTCCTCCTTTTGTTCAGGCTGTTTGTTTCTTGCTTCTGCCTGGTGTTTCCAAGTTTTAGTGTTTTAGAACGTTTTTATGCCTACTTCCTTGATTTGTAGTTGAAGTAGTTACTTTTCTTCTGCAGTGAAAAAATATGTTGACCAGAGCAATATAAAGGGAGAAAGCACTTATTATTTCGGTTCGCAGTGCCTGGATGGGGGCAGACAGTGGGATAAAGTTCAATCTGTCAGAGAGGGCAGGGAGATGGGCTGTCAGAAAACAAGAGTCCATCTTTGGTGATGTACTGGGGATGTACCTCCTCCAGCAAGCCTCTACCTCAAGAAGGAGAGAGAGAGAGAGAGAGAGAGAGAGAGAGAGAGAGAGAGAGAGAGAGAGAGAGACTTGAGATTGGATTGTCTAACCTCAAGCCCCTATTCCCCATCAGAGATGAACTTCCTCCAACAAGCCTCCACCTTAAGAAAGAAAGATAGAGAAAAAGAGGGAGGGAGAGAGAGAGAGAGACTTGGGACTGGACTGTCAAACCTCAAGCCCCTGTCTTCCCACCAGAGATGTACTTCCTCCAGCAAGCTTCCACCTCCTAAAGGTTCCAAACCTTCCTAACTGACCACCATCTAGGAACCAGACATAGGAGTCTATAGAGGCATTTCTCATTCACACCACCAGGGCAGTTTCTGGGCAGTGAGCATTGTCTCCATCAGAAGACCCGACTGTCAGGGTTGAAGTCCCTCCTGTTCCAGGTGCTGGGCCTTGCAGTCGTCGTCCTCTGCTCCCTCAACCCCAGCTGTCCCCAGCTTCCTGTCTTACTCTCCGCTTCTCCTCGGCATAGACCCTGCTTACTCGTGGCTTGCCTGCAGGCCAGTAATTCAATTTTTAGCTGTGTCTGTTTTCTTCTTCTCTGTTTCTAACTTACTATTTAATAGTGTTATGTGGGTTCTTGGTTTATTTATTTAACGCTGCAATTTTCCCTCTCATTTCTTCCTGTTATCTTGTTATCTCAATTTTAAATCGTGTTTAATTTAATCTAAGACCTTATTGAGTTATTTTATATAAAGAACTCCTGAAAAGCCTACTTTTCTGGTTTGGGCTTTTTCCAGACTCTACTTGGTATATTTGCTGTGCCTGTCTGCTTGCCAATTCCTCTTTCCACTGGGGTTACTACTTTCTGAGTGCTTGTTGCCTGTGTCCGCACTTCCGTATCTTTTCATTTCTGCACTCAGAATCATACCTTGCCTTTGTGCCTGCTTCTGAGTGCTCATTTCATTTTATGCTGAGCCTCTGTTTATAACTTTTATTTTCAGTGATATAATAACCATGTATTGTTTTTTCCATCATTCTTTCTTTATAAGGGCCTTGATATATTTTGTACTTGGTTTATTAAAGCAATGAATCTATTATTTCTAGAAATATTAAAGCATCAAATAACAAACACAGCAACAGTTCCTGCTTCTAAATCCTGCTGTCAGGGGCAAGAGCTGTGGGAAGTGGCTGGGCAGCAGGTACTGAGTTAGTCAGGTAGATTAGGACGTTGTGGTGTGGAATTGTTTGTCAGGTCGCCTTAGGTGGCACACACTGTGCTTCAAAAGGCACAAGTAAGGAGCTTGAATGTTTTCATATTAAATAAATGATGACTTTCTTTTTTTGAGAAGATAAAAACAAGTTCTATGTTTTTACATACCAGTCAAAATATAAACCTGTCTTAACAGTTCTAGACTATGATCACAGATCCCAAGGAGGCCAAGTCAGGGGGATTATAAGCCCAAGGTTTGCCTGGACTGCAGACTGAGGTCAAGACTAGCCTGAGCAATTAGTGAGGCCCTGTCTCAGAATAAAAACCAGAAAGTTGAAAATATAAACTCAATGGAGAGCATTTATCTACCATAGAGTGGGCCTAGGTTCAATCCTCAGTCTCCTAAATAAGGAAATAAAAACTTTTTTAAAACTATTGAATAAATGGTTGAATACACCCTGCTCTATCTCCCCTTCACGTTCCTCCTTTTCTTCCCATTCTCATTCTCCTGTTGGTTTCCTTCCTCTGGAGGTCAGGACTTGATGGAACACATGGCAGTGAGCATTCCTGAAGAGCATATGCAAGACAGACGCTGAAGCTGTCCTGATTTCTAAGGCTTTTGGGGTGTGAGGGCGCCTCATCTGCAGATCTTTGCTTTCCACGTGTTCTTTGTGAACAATACAGGAAGTGTCTGAGAATGATCCAGGTAGAATGGTAGTATGAGCACAGAGAGAAATAAACACTCTGTCCCGCCCCATGTGGTCTGCACCCAACTTCTCTCTCCACCCCTCTCCTTCCATTTCAATGGAAGTACTTACCACAGAACTGAACTCTACTGCTAGGTTTGCTTCAGTATCTACTCCCATGCTCCACTCCTTGTGGGAAGGAAGGAAGAACTTGTCCTTTGGAAATATTATATTAGATGTAGATATCAACTTACGAGTTGAGGGTTCTATCTCTGGGCACATTTGTAGAAAATTATAGTTGAGTTAATCCCTGAGCAAACCTGCAGGAGATTGTCTAGCTGATGTGTAAGGGCCAGCCATGGTGGGTGGGACTAGTCCCCTGGGGAAGTGAATAAGATACAGAGAGCTAGTTAGGGAAATTGGCATTCTATGGTATATTTGGCCAGACATGTTGGTCTGGCAAGTAAAGATTATTCCTCTCTCAACAGTCCTATGGATATACAGATATGGTGTGGCCAGTTTCTTCAGCCTTTGGTGTTGGTGTGAGCTCCCTACCAAGTTGGACAAGGGACTATAACTGGACTATTAAAGAGAAAATAAAAACCCCTTATTTCCCTATAAGCCATTTGGTGGTGAATTCATCAGCAACATGGAAGGTAATTGCAACAGGAAAAGAACCTGTCCACTACACTTGGAAGTGCTCCCCCCTTACATTCATCTGACTCCCTGTGAGGATGTGGGGGTTGGAGCACATCCCCCCAGAGAGTCACTCATGCACACAGGAAGCTGTTGTGCCTTGACTATGCACCTTGCTCCCTGTCAACATGACATGTTGGTGGATTCACAGGTTCAAGCAGATTCCAGTGGCATTTTCTGACTGAAGGGCCTCCGCTTGGGACACCTAGGGCCGCTTTTCACCTGTCATTTATCTTTTTGCAAGGAATCCACCTGGCCAATCAGTTGTCCATTTTCCCTTCATGATATCATCCTTTTCTGGGATGATATCAAGGAATTAGATGCAGACCTGTAGGGAAAAGTAAGAAATCTTCTTGATATGTGGCTTTGATTTTTTAAATCCCCATAAGCCTTTCCCTCTGCACTACTGTCGAAAGCAGCACTCGAGAGCTGCGCAGGATCAGCTCTGGCAGTTAAAAATAGAATCTCAGGATGCAAACCACTGTGGGAAATGCTTGAGGTGGAAGTTTCCCAGGACTGCAGTCTGCCTTGGTGCGGGGGGAGGGAAGAGTGGCTGCGCAGGGTCTTCGGTCTACTTCCTTCAAGGATCTGGGTGGTCAGGTCTGTAGTATAATGCATTTCTTCTACTTCCAGGACCCACCTACTATGAGAAATGAGCAAAGAGCATATGCTGTCATGGTCCCATTGCATTTAAGGAGTTTGCCAGAATCTTAGTAGGGCTGTAGTAAGCCTCCTTGTTGAAACACTCGCTACGGTAGACACCATGGTAGAGGCCAGTAGCCAGGCTTGGAGGAAACCCTGCCACATGCGTCCCTCAAAAAGGTTGACCTCTGTCAATTCATCTGTCATAGAGTAACTATTAACCTGTTATGAAGATGAATTATTGATATTTAATTTCTAAGATTTTAATTACACTTTACTTCAGTAAGTGTAAAATCACCCTCGAACATAATCCATTGCAGATAGAGATATTGCTAGTTTGAATAGTTCTCTAAACCTTTGGTTCACATTGTAATGAAGGGCTTTTTTCTATAATTGAACAATGGAGAGCTGCATTATGTTTTAGGCACTCTGGGCTACTTGTTGAAGTCTTTCTATGATCGCCCTTGGGTTTGCAAATAAGGACCAATCTTAACAAGGTTCAAGGCCTCTCGGGTCAATACAGGTAGTGAGTGGCAGGGCCCAGATCAGCTTGCGGCTTCTAGACTCTGCATTATACCCAAGACACAGACTAGAGCATTTTAAGTGACATTGATGCTGCAGTTGGTTCTTCACCCTGCAGGGACCAGACTTTGGGTGTAAGAACCCAAGATGTTTGGAATGCCAGGCCTGTGTCAGTGGGTCTCAGTTTTTCATGCTTAAAGACTCCTTTACTCTCTTAAAGGGAGAAGGTCCACCAGCTCTGTGTGCTTGGATTATATCTTTCAGTATTTACAAGGTTACAAGTAAAAGCTAAATAATTCAAAGTCTATTAATTCATTTATATTGATAACACCATGTATTAATTTCATCTTCCCAATTGCCAAATAAATAATAACCAAACAACTTAGGAGAACAAGTTCATTAATTAGTTCATTATTTATTGCTCATGTGTGTGCATGGGTACATGTACAAGAGTGCTCTTGAGACCCAAGAGTAACATTGGAAACCAACCTTGATTGCTCTACCTCCTTATTGCTTTGCTCTGCAATTTCACAGGCTCTGCCTTCCAGGACCTGAATTACAGGCTACCATCATGTCTGCTCAGAATTTTTAAGTGGGGATCTGGGGATTGGAACTCAGGCCCTTTTGTTTGTGAGGTAAAAGACTTTAACCCCTGAGTTGTCTCTTCATCCCAAAGGGATTCATCTTGCTTATGATTCTTGGTTATACTTTCTCATCATGGCAGCAAAGTTTGTAGGACTGTTACAAGCTGAGGGAACTGGCCACAATATATCCACAAAAATTACTAAGAAAGAGATGTATTTTCTCTCTCACCAGTATGCCTGCATGCCTGAGTATGCCAAAGTACTGAACTAGCTTTCTCCATCTTCTCTACCTCCCTAGGAAATGGTACCCACTATGGGCTGTGTTTTCCAACATCAGTTAGAAAATCTCCCCTAGGCATGCTCAAGGCTTACTTTTGTAATTCTTATTAAATGTGCTTGCAATTGTCCAATTGTACATCTATAATCTAACTGGGATATACCATAGTTAAGTACTATTCTGTATATTATCTTTCCAAAAGTATAACAAATATAACAGAATGAGAAGAGGGCATTCTCTTTCAATTTTTGCAGACCTTTTCTTAATGGGCTTGTTTATAATTCTGCATTCAGCTTTCTGCTGATCTACGATCTTACATAGCTCTGTAGAATTCCATTAGACATGAGAGAAGAAGAGAGAAGTAGCCTATGACGATTGTGAAAAAGAATAATCCCACTGACTCTCTGATGGTGTCAAGGATTGTGCTTTGAGAACTTCTGTCTTATACAGATATCAAATGTCAAACAGAACTATTTTCCATGATCAGTGTTTGCCATTACAGCATAGGGTCAGGATGGTCTCGTAATTCAGAACATAGCTGTCCAGTTTAAAAGAGAGATGAGGCTGAATCATAGCTTGTCCATTTTTTGAATGGGTTTTACTGTACAACCCAGGCTTTCTCAAACTTACCATCCTCCTGCCTCAGCTCCAGAATATGAAATGTGGGTACCTCATTGCTTCTGCCTTCAACCTTGCAACCCAAGCCAGAATTTGCTGTCCCTATCACAGTTAACACACTTATACATCCCTGTCTCCCCTTAGTCATAAAGGTAATATATGCCCGTAGCAAAGTATCCAAACAAAACAGACACATGCCAGGTTAAATTTGGAAGCTCATTCATCATCATCATTATGAAACATGGAAAATGACAATAATAGCTTTGCTAGGTTGTCATAGGCCTAAGGTGAGTTAGGAAGTATACACAGGTGTGTGTGTGTGTGTGTGTGTGTGTGTGTGTGTGTGTGTGTGTTTGTATGTAAGAGTCAGAGAAAGAAAGAGAAAGAGAATGAGTGATAAAGAAAGAGGCATACTTTTTAAAGGTTAACTGTGTTATCTTTAGGTGATGAGAGCCTCTATGGTAAAGTGCTCATTCACCTTTTATTCATCTTCGGCTTGAATTGTCTACCATTTTTCTGATTGGGTTGAACTTTATTTCATATTCTGGATATGATTCTTGTTAAATCTAATAATATGTTACTGACAGAGAGAAAATTATAGCCCTTTAGTTTATTGTTCTATAATACTAGGATAAAAATAAAGTTGGGAAAGGATCAAATTAGGTAAAATCATAACCTCTTTGTTTGTTGTAGACTATAGAGTGCTAACCAAGTAAAATTTAGATTATTCAGTAGTCTTTTGCAAACAAGAGTTTAGACAGGGCTAGATTTATTGCTGTGTGTTTCTTTGCTCAGCATTCACCAAAAAAAAAAATAGGGGAGGAAAAAAAAGAAGCAAGGGGCGTACTATAAAATCCTGTGGAATAGTACTTCCCTGTAACTTGCAAATGAGTAATTGCTGGAGGAATGCAAGATAGCACATTGCACCTCATTGGAACAGTTGTACTCTATGCTAGATGCACCATTTTTCAGAAAGATTGATTTTCAAAATATGTTGAGGTAAATTCACTGGAGTGCTCAGATTAAAGCAAAATGGTGTATGTGAGGGCGGTCAAGTCAACTGACTCTGGGGTGCTATGACTTATGTGAGTCTGTGATCCTCCTCCTGAACCCCAGAGGTGAGCAGGGACTATGGCTTGCAGGAGACCCGGATGAATGGGCAGCCCTGTGGTGACCACTCACAGACTGAATGAAAGTGTCCTTCACTGAGTAGTTCTAGAGGATCTTGGGAACAGTTGTTAGTCCCATTCCCAGGAGGGAATATGGACACGCAGAAGAACTGAGTGCTATGCTGTGCAGCAGCTGTAGGCTCCATGCTTCGATGCTACCCTGTCCCACAGAAACGGCCCTCAGAGCCAGATGGCCTCCTGAGAATCTGGACTTTGCAGAAACTCATTTCTAGAGTGCTCCGGTCTGAATGTTTGTGCCCCTCCCCCCTGCCCATGCACATGTTGAAATCCTAATCCTCAAGATGGTGGACTCAGAAGCTTGGTCGCCTCCTCTTTTTCCTAGTGGGCACAGAGATATGCAAACCCCAAGGTAAAGACATGAATGTGGAACTCACGCTGTGCTTGGAGCCCTGTGTGCCGAAGACTGTTAGGAAGCCAGAAGAATCTCAGGGCTGGTCTCTTGTGCTTAGTAACATAGGAAGAGGGGACAGAAACCCCACATGGGGCCTGATTTTGGAGCAGCCTTGGGGGAGAGCAGGTAGATTTCACAGATCACTGCCTTCCAGGAGAGAAAGTCCTTCGGACTCACTTGTGTCACCTCCCCACAAGAAGGTTCCAGGGGATGACTCAGGATCCCACACCATAGGAAATGAATGTCAGCAAACACCACATCCTATCTGTGGATCACAGGCGTGGAGACAGGATCAACTGAATGGAGTAAGCAGGAGATCAAAAAATGAAAGCTCAGGGTTGGGGGGCACCTGGGGATGTGAGAGGGTTCATCTGCTGTGAGACCATAGCATGTTCTAAAGGCTCATGGAGTTTAAACAAGGATTACCTTCGTCCATCTCCCACCAGCTTCTCTTAAGGGCCCAGTTCATCCCTCCATGTATCTTTCACAATGTGAACAGATGCATCATTACTGCATGGATAACCCTCATCCAACCCATCTTATGTTCTGGGAGCTCAGGAGCCTCACTTTGTCCAGCACACCAGCTGGATGTCTACAAGAAGCGCTCCAGGAACATTTGTTGAATGGATATGAACCGGGTCAGGTCATGACTTGTAAAAAAGACTTGTGCACTGCAGCAGATATTTACGTCTTGGTCCTCTATGATGGAAGCTGGGGGAAGGCGACCATCTCTGTGGTTAGGAAGTCGCATGGGAAAGTGAGCTGAAGACAGACTGTATATGAGCACATGCACTGGTAGGAGTGAAGACAGACTGTGTATGTATCTGTGCACTGATGGGCAAGAGGCTGGATACTGTGGTTGGAATGGCAGAGGAAAAGTATGTCACCGACCAATGGGGTTGCCTGGCAGGAGGAGAGGGATCCTCATGGAGCGGCAGGTCTCTTGTCTGGGCCCACTGGTCTTCCTTGTGCAGCCTGGTGTGGGCATGCTGTCTGGCATCACTGCACAGCCAAGTGGCAACTGGCTGCTGCTTGTTGATTACAGTTTGAAGTGCCATGCTTCTTCTGTCTCATGCTGCCATGCAGTGCAGAAATCCCATGTAGCTGTAATGAGGTTTCTGTTCAAATTCTGGGAAGAAGAAAGCCTTTTAATTAGATTGGTAGTAATTAAGCTCCCAAACCACAGAACTCTCTCTCTCAGGAGAGAAAGACAAATACAGTTAAAAGAGGAAAAGGCATATAAATGGAACATTTGCTAACTCGAAGTCCATTAAAAACAGTGGCCCCCTAATAAGTTGATGCAACAGATAGATGTTCCGAAGACCTAGCAGCGCCTCCCAGTAGGAAGATTGAACTGGAACTAGAGCACACATGCATGACTCTCCTTGGAATCGGGTACTCAGGGTGGCACTCAGGGTTATGTTAGTTAGATACCATTTATCACTAAAACATCTTGGTATAATTCACTTTAGAAAGTAGCTGTATTTCCTCCTATGATCCAACTCTGGCTTCTTTGGGACATAGCGCCTGGCTGGGGTCCCCGGAGGCATCATCCCATATCCTTCTACAGACAACCAGTCTTCCCTGTGGCTGTTGTCTACACCTGCTCGTCTCACCCTCACAGGTATTCAGATGATGAGCAGCTGGGCTCAGGGACATGGCTGTGTCCAAGCATTGCTGCAACTTCTTATGCGAGTGCCCCATTTTCACTCCATTCTCATTTGCATCCTGCGCTACCAACTGTACCCTTGAAGTGGTCTTCTGCTTTCTGCCGCAGGTTTGTTGGATGAGTGTCTGTCAGGCCAGCTACTTCCTGATGGAATTATTCAGAGTCTACACTCTGGTGCACCCCTTCATTTGGGCATTTGCAAGTCAATTTTGGATCTTTTAAGTTGAAAATGAGGATTCCAATCTGATTGCCAGAGTTCTCAGTAGAACTGTAGTTCAAAATTGCTCAGTGGTCCCCTTGCATGCCGCTGTTTGCTCAACCCTGCTGAACTTAGTCGACTGTGACAAGTGCTGGTATGTGCCAGTTGGAGATGTCTAGATGGGGAAGTTTCTCCTTCTGAGACAATCAACTGGAAATAGAAAAGGTTTGTGTTTGTATGGGGAGGAATAGTGTCACAGTTGGCCTGCACGGTTGCTGATAAATGACCATCAAATGGCTTAAGAGAACAAGGAGTTTATTTTCTTACTGATAGTCCAGCTACAGTCTGCAAGCCAGCTTGATGGGAGAGCATGCACCAACACCAGGCAGAGGGAACTGGCCACACCATCTCTATGGAATGGCTGAGAGAGGGATGATTCTTACTTGCCAGACCAGCATGTCTGGCCAAGTATACAAGAATGCTAACTCTCTCAACCAACTGTCTATATTTTATTACAGGGCCTAGTCCCACCCACCATGGGCTGGGCCTTCCCCATCGGCTAGACAATCTCCTGCAGATTTGCTCTGGGCCTAACTCAACCACTAATTCTCTACAAATGTGCCCAGAGCTCAAACTCTCAACTGTCAAGTTGACACTTGTGCCTAACAATGACAAGTAATCTGTAATAATAGTTTCTATTGCCTTAGGCCTGTGGCTCAGAAACACAACATGGTGGGAACTTGTGACTAAGTGAAGCTGCTGACCTTATGACCAGAAAGGAGGAAGGGGCTGGAATCTCAGTGTCTCTGTCAAGGACATACCACAGATCATCTAATGAGTTCCCACTCAAGCTTGACTTAAAGTCTCCATCCCCATTGGATAATGCCAAGGTGGGAATCCAGCAAATGCCTTGCATTGGAACAAAGCCAAGTTGATGCACTTTCCCAGGGTTGCTGGGTGTTATGTGGAGCTGACCCTTTGCTCAATCCTGCTTGCAGGTATTTTTAATGAAAAAAAATGAACTGTGGAATCAGAGAGATACAAGTGAGTGGCACCTTTGTAAGGGTATAAACCTTCCTTCGCTCACTTGGCTAGGATTATATTGGAGGTTTGTGTCCAGGGTCTGACATAGTGCCTGGTAGATATTCCAGACCCATGACGAAGCCCACACAGTCCCCTCAGCATGACTGGAAGCTGACCACAACCAAGCCTCTTTTCTGGGGAGCAGGGAAAAGAAAAATCACCAAGTCTCTAGCAGGCATCACTCCTGCCTGCTGTTAATTTTCTTCTTTACATTTTGCTGTCCTTTGTGAGTGCTATATAATAAATGTGCATTACTTCAGAATAAATAGCGTAGCTTAACTCTGGGGAAATGCTGCCACACAGATTTGAAAGTGCCTGTGCTTTGTAATTTCCACACACAATAGCAGTCCCCAATGTCAGGTTCGTATATGAATGATGGTGTCATGCCTTCTTTTGTAAAATGTACAAGCCATGTTGATGATGCCTTTTGTTTTTGTTTTTTAAGGATGAGAAGAACCAAGTGTTAACCACCAACATTTGGCTGCAGATGGTAAGTTCAGGCGTGGCAGTCCTTGCCATGGGCTTACCCACTTTTGCCTGGCAGGCACGTGCTTGATGCATGTGAAACAGAAGTCCTGTGAGCAGAGCCAAGGCTGGCTCTCGACCCCACCTGGCCAATGTGAGTGCATGAGGATTCATGGGGCTGTCAGTTGTGGACTTACACTGTCCTTCAGGGTGGAGCTAAGGACTCAAGGCTGAGTAAGCGACACTATGGCTCATGTTGCTTTTATTGCGCTGCTGGAAGATTGGGGAACATCTCACAAGCACACCATGCAAGACAAATCATCAGGCACAGACCTGCGCTTACACCTCTGCAGCCTTTGCCACAGCCACTGGCTGACTCCGCAGTGCCTGCTTTGCTGTCCCTGCCCTCTGGAGCTGCATATTGGAGTCAGACTGAGGCTTCTATGCCAGTCACCACCCTTTGTGCTGTAGCGACTCCTGCAAGAGTCTTGAAAGGATATGTAAACCAAGGCACCCCTAATTTGAAAATTCATAACAGGAAATGCTGGAAGCACAAAATGTTTTGATTGTTGTCATGGTTTGAAATGTGTCCCCCACTGTCTCATATGTTTGAGAAGGTCATGGCACCTTTGAGAGGTGGAACCTTGCTGGAGGAAGGTGGTCACAAGGGATAGGCCTTGAGGTGGATTAGTCCCACCCTAGCTCCAGGAGGAGTCTGCCTTTGCAGCAAGCAGTCTGGTAGTTCTCAACCTCTGGTATGGGTGTGAGGTAGTCTGTCTCCAGCTTTGGCCAGCCAGTCATGCCACCTCTGCCGTGAAAGACTGTATCTCCTCTCTGGAACTGTATTAGCTGAAATAAGTTTCCTTTTCTCCCTTAAGTTGCTTGACTTTGAATGATCTCTCACAGCAACACACAAGAGTAACTATTACAATTGTCAAAGTGCCACTCAAAATGTTCAAAAAGTATTTTGGATTTTTGACTTTCAGATATTTGTGCTTATGGATGCTCTACTGGCAAAGTATATGCAAATATTCTAAAATCCAAGCAAAACAGAATAATAATAAAGGAAAAACCTGCAAAATCTGAAACATTTTAATCACGAGCATTTTAGACAAAGAATAGTCAAACTATATTTCATTCCTGAACTTTTAATTTGTTATCGCTGTTCTTATTTGTACTTAATTAATTGCAAATGAATTCCGTTCCATGGAACTATTATTATCAGAATTGGGCATGAAATGGTCAGTCTCTATTTTAGGTGGAATTTTTATATCTCTGTAATTATATTCCATGTCATTCATTTAAAAACTATGTTTTTAAAACCCTTCTTTTACTCTATTATACATAGTCCCTTTTGAATTCTTTTAGCCTGTATTTTTTGTTTGGTCTCCTTCCCCCCTACCACCAATATTTTCTTTCCCTTTCCTTTCTCTTTTTTTCTTCCCTCTTTTCCTTCCACTTCTCTTTTCCCACCTCTTTCCCTTTCCACTTCTCTTCCCCCTTTCTTTTCCTCTTTCCCTTTCCTTTCTTTCTTTCCCCCTTGTTTTTGAGACAGGTCTTCATGGCTCAGACTGTTCCTCCCCCACACTCTGGAGTTCTGAAAGTATAGGCAAGCACTACCTTACCTGGCAAGTGCCTATCTTTCTAACCCACTTTTTTGTTGTTGTCTATTTGCCCTACAAAAAACAGTTTTGCATTCAAAAGTCCTTTACTGATTAGCTGGGGTTTTCTCAAAGGTATTTAAGTGATGTTATTCCTTCAGATTGTACAGTAAGGTAAAAAAATTTCTTCTGGGCAGATTTAAGGTTGCTACTGATGGGTGATATAGAATGCAGATTTTAATACATAATTGCTAAACGCTCACATGGAAATTTGTGTCCAGTCACATGTGGTATTTTCTGTCAAGCTAATTTATACATTTGTGGGTGTCTGTCTTTATTCTGGAAATCAGCCAGTGAGACCCCTTTGTTCTGATTTTGTAGCAGATACAAGAGCCGTGAAGTTGCTCATGAAAGGTGTCTTAATGCACCATGATTTCGTTCCTTGAACCTAGAGTGTTTTCATCGAATATATTAACTGACCACTTGATTAGTTTCTCCTTCATTTTTTATTGCTGAAAACAAAATATTAAAGAAATTTAAACTACTTGAACTTTGAAGAATATTTGCCACTAATTTTTAAGCAAGTTAACAAATACAGATGGTAAGGATGGCTGCTTGTTTTTCTTTGGGGTCAGTGGCCCCAGATCAGAGATAAGTGAAAAAAGAACATATCCCTTGTAATGCAGAGGAGGAAGGAAGAGACGTGGATGTGGGGACAGAAGGTATTTGGCAATTCCAAGCAAGCAAGGTTTCCAGGGAATCCAGGTACTGTCATTGAGTGGGTTTGCCTAAAGCCTTCACTGCTGCCCAGAGGTGTCCTTAGCTGCCTCTGAGGCTCTCCTCCTGGGAGGTCCCCACAGAAATTAAAGCAGACACACCCTATCTGCTGGAAGTGCGCCTCTTCTATCTTACTCCTCCCTTGTCCCTGATGTCAGATGCCTGCCACCCTGGAAGGCTGACCCCTTCCTGCTGGACAGGAATTCATTCCATTTCTTGGTACCTGCTGAGAATCCCACTTTAACACACACTTCTGCTCACCAATGGCGTCCTGCCAGTGTCTGCAGTTCTCTCTCTTCCAGAGTTGTCTTCATCACCCAGGGAAATGGCAGCCTATCTGCTCAGACCACAGATCCCAGAGTCACTCTAAACTCACACCTTTTATATTCTAACCATCAGCACACCTTGGCAGCTCAACCTTCAAACCAGACACAGTTCTGACCAGTCTGCAGGAGCCCATGGCTCCCACTCTGTTCTGCTCTCACTTCCATTACTCGAGCCAACCTGTCATCCTGCTCAACCCTCATACATACTCTAAGTGCATCTGTTCTTGGTACAGACCCCTTAATGAAAACTGTGGTGCAATTCCATGTGTCCAGGCTCAGACTCCTCCAGGGGCTCTTGTCTCCCTGGGCAACATAAGAGCCGAAGCCTTCAAGGTTCCTGCCAAGGCTGCCTCCTCCGCTTGTGCCCCCAGTGTGCTTCTGTTCCCTCTGTTCTCTTCCTTGCTTTGCTCCCTGCCCTCTTGATGCTGCTGTCACGGGTGTCACATGTGAGCCGAGAATGAACTCCAGGGACTTTGCATGCAATGCTCTCCCTGCCTAGAAAGCTTTTTCCAAAAAGACACTTGACAGCTCCTTTACTTTCCACTGGAATCCCAGATATTATCTTCGTGTGACTTTCAGGCCAAAACTTTCCTGCTATTTGGTTCACTTTGCACCACCCCCCAATCTCCCAACTCCTAGTTAACAGCAAAATACTTGACTGTAAGCTAAAGCTCCGGGAAATGATGCAAATGCTTTCCCTTACCCCAGAGGAACAAAGCAACTATTGACTGATTGGCTGACTGACTGCTTCCTTCCTCCCCCATCCCCTTTCTTGCTAAAGCAGGGTTTCATTCTGTAGCCCTGCTTCATGGGATAATTGCTCTGTAACAAAAGTAACCTTGAACTTGGGGCCACTTCTCCTGACAGTCTCTCAAATACTAGGATGGCAGGTGTGAATCACCATAGTAGGTGGCAGAGAAAGACACATGCCATGGGACAGACATGTGCCCATGGTGCTTACTTGCCGGGCCCTCAAAAACCCCTTGCTCTTCAGCAATGCTCTAGTTGTGGCTGTTGATTTTAAAGGAGTCAGCTTTCAGGACGATTATAACTGGGTCACAACTGTGTTGTATTCAGGAGTTCCTTACATGCACACCCGTGCTGTAGAAGGTGTCACTAGAGACCTCTAGATTTTTATAGAGCACTGTTTAGTTCTCCTTAAGGTCTACATTTGCAGAAGCATCAGTGTTACTTTAAAACAGCCAATATGCTCATTTTGGGGAGTATCTCCTATGTAAAGGACACTGACAAGGCCACGAGAGGGTATCCCAACATATAAGAGGCACAATGTCTCTTTTTCAGCCATTTATAATCAGGTTGTTCAATTAACTCACTTTATGGGTTAACTGCTAAGAGAGCACTGTTCGAGGGGATGGGATGCTACCCTAGTTTTGATCACTCCAGTTGATATATATGTACTGAATTATCACACTGCATTCATAAATATGTATATTTTTGTGTCTGTCAGTTGTTTTTTTTACAAATTGCAAAAGTGAAAACGGTCATCTTAGCAGGATCAAGTGCTTCCTTGGAATATTGTGGATATGAGGAACAGAAGGATATAAGTGGGGAGAAATCCTGTTTTTTGAAATTGGGGAGAAGGGAAAACTCTGACCCCCCCCAATGGGAAGCCCTCTAGTGCTGGCATTGCTCTCTCTTGTCCTCAGTCCAGCCTATTTCCAGGTGGCACTCTGTGAAAACCAAGCTTATTCTTAGCAGCCTGTGCCTTTGGGAAGCCAAGTGATGATACTGATCTGGAAAGTGGCCCTGCAGGTGTACAGGGCTGTGACATTGCCCCCCACTCCCCTCCCACAGCATTTTTAAGGCCTCCTGAGAATCTTGGGTTTGAAGCAAATCTAAACAGCTATGAATACAAAACCCATGCCTCTACAACTCTGCCCCAGCCCCGGGTTGCAGCAAATAAGCCCTGGCAGTCTCACAGGGCCCAGTTTGAACATGAAAAGAGACCTGAACATTTATTGAGGCTACTTATAAACAACTATCTATAGGTTCTCGCTCCTGTGCTTACTGGCTGGTGATCAGCCCAACCTGACCCAGCCTGAATAGCAGATACTTGCAAAAGTGAAGCTCAATATTGAAGGCAGCAAGGCTAAGTTCCCAGGGGAGCTACAGTGTGGGCAGGAGGCAAATAGTGTGGGTTTCCTGCGGCACAGTGGCATGTGGCTAAATTCCACTTCTGAAAACCGATCACATAATCTTTTCTCCAGGATATTTAAACTCTGAGGTCAATTTTCTCCAAGTGATAGATTTTTTCAATTCACTCAAAATGCGAGAGAAAGAAAAGCAAAAGAAATTTAATTCTTTGACCTACTTTTTGTTGATTTTGTTATCCCTTTTCCCAGTTGTCCTTGATTTTGCATGACTTTGAGATTATTCCAACAGCCTGGAGTAATAGACAGAGTTGCTGATCTCTGTCTACCGTTTCCTGTCTCTTGAGGAAGCAGGTGGTAGATTTCCTCAGTAGATGTTTCATCCTTTTGGGAGGTCTGTCATCTGACATAATGAGTGAGAAGAAATGACAGGGGTCATTTCAGCATCTGAGGAGACATTCGAGTCATCCAAGACACTTGCATTTGCTTATCAGAAGTCTGTCTTTTCTTCTGTTGGCATCTTGCTCATTCTGCCTACAGATTCCTTAGTCTTCTTTTGCTGCTTCTCTACATTAACTTCCTAATTCTAATTATAATGCTCCTAGTATCCACATCATAGGGTATTAGATTATAAACGATAATTGGTTCTAAGCTGCTTCCTTTTTAAATTCTGCATTGTCTGTGATCACAGATGCCTCGTGTTGTGTTCATACATCAGCAAGCACCATCAGGCAGCTGAGGGCCGGGGCTGTAGCTGAGAGATGAGACCAGTGATTCCATTGCTGTGCTCAGAAGAAACAGAAACATCAATGGAAGGGGATGAGAGAGTCTCATTGTCCTCCTCGGAAATCAAGATAATTGTTAGGAAGAATTTTCATGAAAATTAGGTGGTGTTTTCTGACACTAGATACATGGTGTCATTTTTAACACCAACAGGGGTTTTCCAGTGCCAGCTGGGTGACCAACGGTTTCATCCAATTCTGATGTCCACTTAGAGTTAACATCTAAGCTTGCAAGCTCAAGGGCTTTGTTTCACAAGGCTGTCCTTAGACTACTGGAAACCAAGCTAACTATAAACTCAGGGAGTCCTACAATCTCAGGGTCAGTAATTTTCTACAACCACTCATTATTCCCAAGGCAAGCACTTATGTTTGCTGGTGTACTCTGGAGGTTATGCCCCAGCGACAGCTGTGGAAATTATATAGGATGAAAGTGGGGGACAAGAAGTTCCCATGCCTTCTCAGAATATGCCACCTTCCCCTGCATCCACACGTCCACTCACCATCAGGCAGATGTGCCTTGTTCGTAAACAATGCCCACTCCCCCGCTTTGGACAGAAGGTGAGATGAGGGGGGGCGCTCTCTCTAATCGTGTAGTTGCTCTTTCTGGTGAACAGCTCCCTTTCTAAAGCTATGGGTTGGGTTGGAGGGGGCACTATCTCCAGGTCATCTCGTTAGTATAAGCTCAGTAAGGTCCAAAGGATTACTTTAACAGATAAGAAATTCCAACTTAAGAAATTTCTTCACTCTATGAAGAAAACCAAATATATTTCTCATTGTACCGTAATGTAATTTTGCAAAGGAAATGAAAATGTCCTTCCATCCCTGTTTCTGTGTGTGCATGCACATACTTTTAAAGGGTTCCCACTGACTTAAGACAGGTGGGTCCAAGTCAGTCTTGGAAGGACCAGTGTTCTTCTGGGGCATCTTTCTCTTTGTGCATCCCTCTTCTGACCCACGCGCTTGTGTCCTGGAAAATTCATGGGAGGAATCACACAGCTCAGGGGAGAAGGAAGCCGCAGATGATTCTCCATGAGGCAGTCTGGGAGTCTCTGCACTTTTTATCCACCTGGGATCCTGATCCCATAGACTTAAGATTTGACATCAGAGAATGCTTCGAGCACTTTCTTAACTGCTGACAGCCTTATTGACATTCTTTCCACGGAAGCCCCTACTCAGTAAACTCCTATTCTATCTTGACCCTCCTTCATCCATACCACAGACTGCAGCCCACATGTTAGAGTTATTGCCACCTTATATCCTATAAGGGTTTGTTTCTCTCTTTTCTGTTTTGCTTGTATGCATGGAATATGCTCGTGTGTGTTGTATTTTTGCATGTGTATATGTGCTTGTGGAGGGCCAGCATTGTTAACTGGAAATCATTAAGTGCTCTTCAACCTCATTTTTGTCTTGAGACCAGGTTTCTAATTAAACCCACAACTCTCCCATAGGGCTAGTCTGGTTAGCCAACTTGACTTGCCTGTTGCTGCTGCAGGCCTGATTCTGTTTCATCCTTTTCATCCTGTGGGGATTCAGAATAATTCAACACCTTAGGATCCCACAGCAAATCTCTCCCAGATCCTTTGTCTGTCTAAATCTAAAGCTCCCCACAGCCACCCTCTCTTCCCTTCTTCTCTGGGGGTCCGATTAGCTTTGGAGGTGTTAACAGTGGCCTGTGCAGAAGAGCAAGTACCATCAGGGACAGCTTTTGGGTCTTGCTGGTGTGGTGGAAGGCTAGTAATACAGAGATTGCAGAAGAGCCAGTTTTGGACAACACAGAAGTCATTTTGAGTGTGGTCTCATAGTGTAGTGATGTCCTAACTCAGTGACTAACTCCAAATGTGGAACTGCTGAAGCTTCTCCTGTTGTTACACTGACAAGCTGAGATGATGGTAAATCAGGAGCCATACAAACAAATACAAGCAGGCCAAATAATAGTGATGCCAAGCAGTCAGACTGAAGCTTGTGCAATATCCCCGCATAGTGTGTATACAGGATGAGAGGAGGTGTGCAGAGCTGAGGGTATGAGGCAGCTCCATCCCGAAGCCACTAAGTTGTCCT
The DNA here is from genome assembly GCA_023101885.1 of Typhlomys cinereus. NCBI lineage: Eukaryota > Metazoa > Chordata > Mammalia > Rodentia > Platacanthomyidae > Typhlomys > Typhlomys cinereus. The sequence continues at coordinate 2,723,709 of JALPQD010000183.1, read as the reverse complement.
CAGTTTGAACACACAAGCAGCCCTGTTTCCTGCCTCCCTTCCTCTTTTGGCCACTACTTCTGGAAAATGGGCAGATGGGTGCTTCTCTGTTCTTTCTATCTTCAAGGGCAGGTCTTGGAATCCTAGATCCTTCATGAGCATTGCAAAAGTCACAGTAGCTGAACACAGCAGCACCAAGGTGAAGTGCAATATGGAAGACCTTTGAGCCCAAAGCCAAAGCAAAAGAGAGGCACACAACAAAGCAAGGCCTTGAAGTGCAGCTACTATAAGCACCTGCTGTCCAGAAATTTCTCAAGAACCTCTTGAGCGAGACCAGAACTTGCTCAGCGTTCATTCCCTCGCCCAGCAGGAAGGGCATGATGCCTGGAGGTGCTATTGAGTGCTTTGTGTTTACCTCCCCATGTGATGAGGCCTCTAGTTGTGAATAATCCCTCTTGTCTGACTTTAAATGACTTCGCATCTCAGATAGACTTTCATAATGCTGCCGCTTCTCCCTAGGGGATGGCAAGATGGGGTGCCTACAGCGTCTTTGTTACCAGAACCAGTAGCTGTAAACCCTCAGTTCCCCGTCTGCACTTCCCAGGTCCAGCAGCTCTGATAATCTGGTTTGCTTTCCTCCCTTGACACTGCCCTTCCACAAGACTCATCTGGTCTGAGATCAAATTGAGATTCATTTGGAATTGAATCATTTTTTTGTTTCTTGGTAGGAATATGTCCACAAATTTCGAGGCATAAATGACAATGTGTTTGATGATGGAGGAGCCATTCTTGTCCTAGCTGGAGGTATAGCATCTTGGAAAGTCTAACCCTCAGAACATGGGTCAGAGAAAGGAGGAATGGGGTTTTATTATGGAGGGCCTGGTGAGTTCTCTGTTGTCAGGCCCAAGACCCAGGTGAAAATGGTTTCTTGTCAGTGGCAGGTAGAATTCCACCTGTAGGGTTTCAATACCTCTCAGACTCAGGGCACCTGGTCCTATAAGAAAAGACCCCAAGACTGGGTCTTCCTCTTGCAAAAATCACTGAAGAGGGCTTGGCTCAGAGTTCATGCATGGCAGATGCCCTGAGTCCTGGTCACAGGACTGTGTTCCATTGCCAAGGTCTGGGGTTTACAGTGTCATATCACTGTCATGGAGTAAAATCAGAATCACACCTAAAATTGCCCTCAGAAATTCTGAGAAGTCCCCATGAAGTGGACACCCCACTTTCATGGGAAAAAATGGCTGACCTTTCCACAGTCTGATTTTGATTTCAGCTGAAATAAGTGAATTTATTTTTCTGAAATGTCCTTTCAGTGAAAACTTGGAAAGCCGAGCTGTTTTTCATTTGGCTGGAAGTAACCCATCCGCCGCGGGAGGCAAAGGCTCCAGGGTGTGCAGTGGGTTGGAATTAGCTTTAATGCCACCATCTGAGTTTGATCACAGTGAGGGCAGGGACTCAAATATAATTTTAATACTATCTGTGATCATTTTGGAAGTGATTGTTTAATTCCCATTTTTCTTATATTTTATAGATTAAAACTCTATTAGGTAAATAAATGTCTGGAATTCTTTTTTTGGCTTTGTACCCGTGTAAAAATTTCTTACAAGATGTATGAGCAGGCCAGAAAGCCAAGTGCTGCTAACACCTTATCTGTATCAGTCCTGGACAGATCACTATTTACAGTGGAATGTGTCCGAATATCCTGGCGTGAAGAATGTTCGTTTCCCAGATGGCCAGATTTGGAAACCAGACATTCTTCTCTATAACAGGTAAGCACATTGGACAGATGGGAAATGGTCTCTGCTTGCATGATGGTAGCAATTCAGCATATGAGAGTATTTTGCAGAAACACAGGCTTTGTTATCCATATAATTTGGCACCATTGCTTCCGGGGAGGCTTTCCAAGTGGTCAGGCCTCTGGAAATCACCTTTGCCTCCCTCTGCTGGTAAACACTGTATTTGCTTCTCTCCTCTTCCACACGCTGCCAGAGATGTCTTCAAGGGCAATACATGTGGGCACATGGGCTTTTCTCTGTATCCTGGAGCATGCAGCATTCTTGCATAAGACAGTACCTTTGCCTTGAAAATGGCAGCTGTCATAGTGAACAGCAAAAGGAGCTGGCTATGGGATGCTTACTGAGGCCTGAGGTTAAGATGTAGATCTTTCTATGTTTCTCTGTGTGCGTCAGGAATATTCTATTGTGGTTTGTCTGAGTTCATGATCATTGTCATCTCTAGCTGCTCACTTGAGTATGATATGTGTTTAATCTATAACAATCAAGTAATGTTAATAGCAACTATGTTATTCTCCTCAGGGTAAGAAACAAAGGACCCATTAGTAATTCAGACACTGTGATTTGAAGGCCAATTGCCTAGAAGATGAATATTTAGGCTGGGTATATTTCTAGACAGTAATAGTCTTAATTCAACAATGTAGCCAAGTAAGGGAATCTAGAATAGCTCTTCTGCTTTCCAAATTCCAAAAGGAAATTTATTTCATAAAGATGACCATACCTGTGTTGCTCTGTGGCATGAGAGAGGAGCCTGAACTGTCCTGAATCAGAGCGACACTGTCATCAGTTAACACTGTACTATGCAGTCACTTGGAAATCTCCTCCTCTAATCCCCTGCCAACTGATGTGTTGGGCCTATACTTGCTGCCTGCAGAAGTTTGGACACTTTCTTTTCTTGTTTCCCCCTTCAATTCTGCCCGTCTCTCCTGTTGGGTATGGTGGGGGGATCACATCTCTCTTGAGTGACCGAATGCATCTCCAAAAGAGATTTTCTCATTTGTTGCCTCTCTTGGTTTATTAAATGAAGTTCAGGTAACTGAGCTGTGGGGAATGCCCAAGATCAGCGTGAGTTGTCCTTACCAAGTAGTGGAACTTCAGGTTTGTTTCCTGGGAATCTTGCTCATTTTCCAAGGATTCCATGCTGTATTGACTATATAGCAGACATTTGTATGCTTACAGTTCTGGGGTGAGAAGTCTGAGATCAAGGTATGCAAGGTATGGCCAGAGTTGGTTTCTTCTGGTACTTTCTGCTATGCTTAGAAATGCACCTTCTCACTGCATCTAGGTATGGTTTTTCCTCTGAGTGTGTTTGTCCTAATTTCCTTTTACCAGGGCACTGGTCAGATTGAACTAGTGATCTCATTGATTTAATTATCGTGTGTGTGTGTGTGTGTGTGTGTGTGTGTGTGTGTGTGTGTGTGTGTGAGGGGGGAGGAGAGGAAGAGAGAGGGAGATAGAGTGAGAGAGAAAATGAGAATCTGTCTTGCTATGTAGTTTAGGCTAGCATGCAGCTTGCAGCTTAAATTATTTGCCTGTAGTACCACACCCAACTCTTTAATTACCTATTCTTTTAGCCCTGTCCCAAAATACAGTCGCAAACTGAGGTGCTAGAGGTTAGAATTTCAGCATAACAATATTGTGGGAAGCAATTCAGTCTCTGACAGGAGCATTACAGTGTTAGAGCAAAGTTGAGATTGATTAAACCTAAGTGTAAGTTTTAGTCCTAATTTATTGCCACTGTAACCTTGTGGTCTCAGATTTTGCCTTTGCAAAAAGGCAGGAAATGTCAGGTGCACAGAGTTTGGAAGGACACATGTGTGATATGTACAACAGTGTGGTCCTTGGCAAAGGACCAGCTCCACAGTGACAGTTGTATGTTCACGGGTGGGAGAATGTCCATGTCTGCTTAGAGCCAGATGATAATTTAGCCATTAAAAAAAAGTGTTTCATAGTTTCTATTGCGGTTTTTATCTGAAAGTAAGTTTGCGAATCCAAGAGGATTCCCATAATGAAGCCACGAGACATGAGTTTTATGATTGTGTATAAGACTATTAACTCCAAAATATAATGTGTTTGATAATCCCAACATTTGGCTTAATGAAGAGTTACTAAATATTCTATTTACTTGAATTTCAAGGAGCACAGACAGAGCAGTCTCTACCTGTGAAAGGTTGCCTGACTCTCAGAACAATGCATCCCTTCCTACCCAACACAAGTGATAGCCACCAATTCTGTTCTGTTCCCTTTTAACTATTCCCATCAATATCATCATTTGTCTCTTAATGTGCCTCCTGACCACATTCATCAATGCCAAAGGGACTGCCTCAGTTTCAGCTTCAGTTTCAGCAAGTGTTACAGTTGAATCTGAAATTTCCCCCACAGGCTCACATTTTGAATGTTTCTCCCGTAGCTTCTTAGTGCTATTTTGGGAGGTTCTGAGAAGGTGGCCCTCACTGGTGGGTTTGTGAAGATCTACTTCCTGTCGCTGCCTTTGCTTCTTGGTTACTGTCATATGACCACACCTCTACCATGACATTCTGCTCAGTTTGAGGGAGGCATGAAATGAACCCTCTGAAATGAGCCAAAAGAAATCCTTACATTGTTCCATCATGTCTTTTGGTCACATTGACAAATGAGTAATTATATAGTGGCACATACCAGTTCCTTGCATGGTTGTATAGCTGTATGATTTTTATACCACATGAGCATTGTAGAATAAACAGATTGTAAAGAATATATCATTTAAGCTAGTCATGGACTTAATGTGATTTGTCTATCACCACAAAACAAAACAGGCGGCTTTTTAAAGTGGCTTTAAAAATCAAAGACTCTTACTATTCTATTGTTTTTCATGATTCTTTGGGCTGATTGGGCCTATCTGCCTGGATGTATGTTGCATGTGGCACTGACAGATAGCAGTCATTGGGGCTGGGATGCTGAGGGGGGATGCTGAGGGACACACTGCCAGGGTGGGCAGCTCGCAGAAGAGATGAAGGCTATGATGGGGCTCAACTTGGGCTAAGGATCATGCCACTTTGGTTTTACTCCTTGGCCCTTCCCCACGGGTGCAATTATTCCCAGATAAATGGCAGAGACTGTTTTAAGAAGAAGGAAATGAAGGCTACTAGCCAACTAAGACTGAACATGGAAGTTTTAGAACGACCATGCACTTCATTCTGTTGGTTGGAATAGTCTGGGCCTCAGTGTAGAGTCAAGGGAAGGGAAATCAGTCCCATCTCTCTTGGACAAACAGGAAGGAGGGAAGATAGGAATTTAGGGGAGGATAGCTATCACACACTAAGAAAAGAAAATCAGGTTGAAGAGTTGGGAGCAAAAAGACCAGAGGAGCATAAAGTGAAGACACTGGCTAAATAGAGTACTCGGCAAAGTATAGTCTAGGAGAGGGTGAGGAGGCTGAAAGACAGAGTTTCAAGATGCAAATGTGGCCTCATAATCAGCAACTTCTATCAGACAGCTTTCCACTGCAGGCTGGACACTCTGCCCACTCCCCAGGTGTGTGTGAAGAGCCCATCCAGTTTCTGCACTTGATGTTTCCCAACCACTGTCTGTCAGTCGCCTCTCTGTGCACTCTGAATCTGAGTGAGGCATGCTTATATCCCCTCTCATTTCTCTGACTTCCTAGAAAAAGGGTCCTACCCCTCATAGCACTGGGAGGGACACCTAGCAGAGCAGTCAGTGTGCATTTGCGAAAAAATCAGATGGCGTAAAGAAGGGAGGATACAGGAATCATTAGGAGGAGGAACCAAGAGAATGGATCAATATGATATAGCACTCCTAAGATGGCAAGAGAAGGAAGAAAGAAATCATGTCCACAGTCCAGAAAACAAACTCGGGAAGAGTTCGCATGCCAACATCCAGGATAGTGCAAACAGACTTGTCTTACTGAGTCCCTGACCTTCTGACTTTCTGTATTTGTGGATTTTGAGAGATGTGAGCTTAATACTCCCTATCTGCTTTCAGGAACTCAGAAAGTTACGAATTGCCTGGAGACTTATTCGTGGTTCATTACTGCATGAATTAGGGTGTGTAAGGGCTGTTCCTAAAGAAGGGAGTTAAAATGCCTTCACTCTGTGCCACGGTTCTGGGGACTCAGGGGTTGCCTCACCAGCATGGCTCCTATTTTCTCCTTGTTTGATGTGGAGTCCACACATGCACCACTAATGGCTTCCAAGATGCGATGCAGTTGCTTGTTTTGAAAAGGCCAAGTCACTGCAAAACAGCTATCTCTGCATCATTTCTGGAATGGGCTGCTACAGTTCCTTGATGGATGGGGCACCAGTTATGCTGCCAGCCAGCTGGCTGGACTACTCTAAGGAAAGGATGGGCGTTAATAAAAGCTCTGCCTGGTGCTGATTCCAGTAGTTTTTCCATCGCTTTATTCTGCTTCACTTGAAGCCTTCAATTCAAGGATTTTTTCTGAACGCAATCTTGCTCAGAATGAGCAGCAATTATGGATGGCTTGTCACGATTTCCCCCTCTGGATAGTGTTAAAAGTCTCACTGGAATCAGCAGTCTGAAGGCAGAGAGGAAGTCTAAGCCCTCGTGACTACCTTGAGGTAGTCCCTCCATGCAGCACAGCCTCGTCCTCTGGACAGTTCTTTTATAGTTGTCTCTTTTGTAATTATGATGGTTGGGTTTGTAAGCTTGACATCTTGGACCTACCCGAGAGGGATTTTTGTAGCTTAGGGTTTTGGGCATGCCTAGGAGAGGTTGTCTTGATTTCTTCAACTGATATGGGAAGACCCCGCATAGAGATAGGCAGAGACCTTTCCTCAGCAAGAGATGTAGGGCAGTAGACAGAAGGGAGAGCTGAGCAAGGCGCACGCATCAGTTCTTTGCTCTCTGCTCTGGCTGTGGACTCGATGTCACCAGCTGCTTCAAGCTCCTGCCACTGTAACTGTCCTCCAGTGTTTTAAGAATAATTTTTGGGAAGCCTAATAAAAAACAAAATAGTGTCATGGGAAGTTTGAGTTCATTCCTACTTGGGACTTTTGTGAGATTATCTCAGAGTTGTTCTGAGAAAATTGGGGCTGAGAGATACTCTCAAAACGGTTAGCTCTCTGGGATGTCTGGACAGCTACCTTTCCTCCTGCCTAGACCAGAGATCCTCAGAGGAGGCAACCAAGTGTTGGGGTTTCCAGAGCATGCCTGAGCTGCATTGTATTCTCAGGGTTCAGGGCTTCCACCTCAACTTGATCTCCAAGCGAGGAGCAGAACAGTTGTGTGAAGCAATGTAAGCTATAGGAAGAATGTCCTAGGATTTGAGGTGGACTGGATAACTAGACAGAACAGGCAGCAGGTAGCAGAGGTAACCTGGCTAAGTGAGATCCCAGGTCTGCATCAAAGCATATGTGGCCTACTCCACAGTAAGCTGTGATGTGCTCACTGAGGTTCTACATGGCTCTGTATTCAGAATAGGATCTAGGACAGTGGCTACTTAGATCAGTATTGTCATAATTAATGCTCCCTAAATTTTGGTATCTAGGGATACTGAGGATGAGCCACTGGTACACGGTCATGGTTGGCACCAGTAAGCTTGAGGACATCTCTACTGAACAGTCACCAGGAGCAGTTCTGGGATACAGCCAGAATCTCCTGGCAAGCAAAGGCAGTTTTGCTGCTGTGAATCTGAAGTGGCATTAGCAGTTTGCTGTGAAAGCATCAGTATTGTCAAGTATGCAGATCTAATCTGGGGGGAGGCTGTTTCTAAACAATGTATGGTGGGAAGCAGCAGCAGCAGATCCTGCCAATCTCTGTTTGCATCTCCAGACCCGTGCTCTGAACACTGTATCACAGCTTTCTCTGCTCATCCTGGCTGCTGGCACTGCTTGCTTCTCATCCATCTACTCACTCCACCAATATTGAAGGAAGATTCAATTTCCATCACACCGTGTGCTAGGACCTGTGCGTGCACTCACAGCAAATAGAACAAACCCCTGTCCAGCAGAGAGAGAGAGAGATGGAGAAGATTGGCTAAAGTGTGTCAGATTGTAGGTGCTCCCAGAAAAACAGAATAGGGGAAGGGGCCATATACCCCCATGGAATGGCAAGTCCTGCAGTGTCTGAGAGGAAAAAACAAGCAGCCAGGGAAAGGGCCTTTCGGGAATGTTGGTGAAAGTGGTAGAAATGCAGGAGACAGATACTGTAGGTGTTGCAGAGATAGGCACATATACTGTATTGCCCGCATATCTGCAATGAACTATGCCTGTATGTCTGCAAACTATTAAGTCTGTAAATTCTGGATAACTTACAGCAAACAAATGATTGTAGTCCATGGAGAAACTGATGGATTTTATGTGGTGGACGGATTCCTCTGATCCTCCTGATGAGTGAGTCCTCCTGGCTGCTTACACCTATATCTCCCTTCTGGATATTCTCAGTATCATTTTAGTACCATATCATTCCCTTGTCAATAGATGACCTAAAAGTCACTTTGACACATATCTCTTTTATATTTGTGCAAGTATCATAGTTTTCTCTTTTTAAAAAAGGTCTTATTTTTGTTCCAAGACAGGAAGATTTCACTTAGATTGCTCTAAGAATGGAAGGGGCTTATGTGGCTAAGAGAAACTGAAAAAGAATCAAGCTGGTGGTCAGGCAGAAGGTCCTAGGCAGACAGGGGATGGAGGAGATGGAGCCTTTTCATGGACTTGTACTTTACTTATTCTTTGTTCTTGCTGCCAGCAAAAGCATCAGGTGGTCTGAGGCAGAAGTTACTCTGTGTCCCTCTGTGCTGATGGCAGTAGACCTATGCTATTTTCAGTATTCCCTTCAACCTCTCATGGAGAGAAGAGAGAGAGGATGTAAGTGGCATTGTCACCTGTCGCTGTGTGTCCAGCTACTCAGCCACCTGAGGTTGACCAGGTGCCCCCGTGTGCACGAGAGTGTCTGTCATTAGCTAACCTTTATTACTGTCTGCCTTGTTTTGCAGAGGTCCCCATGGGACCATGCACTGCCCTCAGATTACTGGCCCACATTTGTTACATCAGCACATTGGAGCCAAGTTCTCTTTACTGAGCACTTGCTCGGGATCTACAAGCCAGGACATCAAACACTGAGACTTCTTCCTTCTCCCTAGATTGGGAAGTTGTATGCTCATCCACAATGCTCAAATCAGGAAACCTACTTAGAATGCCTGAACACACATCTGTATCTGCCTGACTCACAAGTCAGGCCATGCCTCTGGTCCTGCCTGTGCAGTATGTATGCTCTTAGAATTCCTGCATCGTATTTGAGTTAAGTTGCACAATAGGCTACGTATTGATGAAAATGATGTATTTATTTATTTTGGCTTTGGGATTTTTAGCTTTCAGTTTTATGACTATCTGACCCCGTTGTTTTGGGCCTGCAGTGACACATCTAAGTGGTCACATGTAGGGGAGACCTGTTCACCTTATGGCCACATGTGAAATATGAAGAGAAACAGACTGGAGTCCCACAGTTCCTTTTAAGGGCATGCCCCCATGACTCACAACTTACCTGTAGACCACAATTCGAAAATATCCAGTGCCTTCCACTAACACCATACCATGAGCCTGGATCATGGCTTTAGCTTCTGGGCCTTTGAGGACAATCCATGTCCAAGCTGTAGCAGTTCTATATGTTAAAAAATGGAAAACAAATGTTTCCACCACAAAAATGAGAAGTATTTGAGGAAATAACTGTTTACCTAGATTTGTGCATGTATAAGCATATCTCACAGTACCACATTCATGTGTGCTCTTGATGTGTCAATTAAAAATTGAAAGTTACCAAAGGAATACTGCCCTTTCTCTTCCTCTGAACTGCTTCACTCCAACTTTCTCTGAGCCTCTGCCTGCCTCTGCAAGGTCAAGTTGCACAGTAGGTGCTTGCTTTCATATTTTAGAGAAGGTGCACTGGTCTCTGGAGTGGCTGTCTTGGTCATGGGTTTCCTTCAGAATCTTATTTCCACTTTCTCTTGGACTGAATCCCTTGCCAGTCCTTGCAAGAAGCACTCTGTGATGGAGTGTGTTGAGAATTTGAGCATGATTTCTAGCGGTGGGCAGAACTGGGGATGCTTTTGCATCCCAGGTGACTGGGGTGACGCTGTCTTCTTCCACGAGGCATCGAGCCAATGCATGGAGCTCTCCTTATTCCTCTGTAGTCAGAGCAATAAGCTCTCCTTATTCCCCTGTTGTTCCTAATAGTATGGCTTTTGGAGATGACCATATTGATCTCCATGGTTTTGGATACTAAGCCAAGGGGATTGTAAGGAATTATGCAGTAAATAGGTGAGACAGAAATTCAGCAGGGAGTGCCTGAGGAAAGGAGACTGAGTAGCCAAGTTCTGCTGGTCCCCTCCCTAAACCTGCTATGAGTCTCCATATATTTTTGCTCCACTCCATATAAGCTACCTGTTCTCATCAGCTACCTTCAAGAAAGGAGGGCATAGGGAATTATAGGCCAGAGGGCTGAGGCTATAGAAGGGAGTAGGTACATCACCAACCTTAGTATCTCAGCTACACAGTATGGGAACCCATGTTGATCACGGTATGTTTCACATACCTGGAGAGACTGAGGCTTACTTACAGACTACAGTCTTGAGACTGGTACAACTGGTATTCTTGGTTCAGATCAGGAATTTTTAAAGGACCTATCATGAGTGAGATACTACTCTTTCAAAAGGGTCTAATTCACTGCCTTCAAGACATGAATAACCAGTAACAAATCACCTTCCCCTGAATAATCTCCTCTGATTTGATTTTATGTCCATTTTACGTGAAGCGATCTGGAGTTACAATTCTGAGCTCATAATTGAGGACACTGGTTTTTGAAAGTAAGTCCTTCAATCACCTGGGAGCAGGCAGGGCTTTGACTGACAACCTCATGCTTTTCCGAGAGTGAACAGCCCTTCTGTGGGCGTGAGGCAAAGATTCTGTGGAGTATTTTACAGAGAAGAGGATGACAGGTATATCAGGATATCACAATTAGAAAGATCTGGGACACAAAGAGCCTTGTCCCAGGCAGGGCCAACTGCGAGATGTTTCTTTGTTTTGCGTAGGTCAATCCTGATTCATCTTGGGATCCTGCAACAGATGTTAATTGGACCAATTATTCTTTTAAGAATAACTTGGTGGATACAACTCAGGGGTAGAGTGCTTTCCTAAGCATGCACAAGGCCCCTGGTTCAATCTTTAGTTCTACAAAAACTAAACAGCCAGTGGGTTGGTTTAGACCAGGATCAGTGACATGTTCCTGAGGCCCCAGCTGCTCAGAAAGCTGAGGCATAAGGGTCACTTGAACTCAAGAGATTCAGCCAGCCAGGGCACCATATCAAGATTCTAATTTATTCAGTCAATCAATCAATCCATCATGACGTTTTAAACAGCAGCCTATGTGGTCCTCTCAGTTTGGGATAAGCAAGTCATATTGACAGAGCAGTTAGATCTTGGCAAAGACCCAAAAATATAGGACACTTTATGGAAAAAAGATAAATCAAGCAAGGGGCAGGCTCTGGAAAGGAGTGGTTGGACCAGGTTCTTGCCAAAATGCAGAAAATAAATGACTGAGACTATTGACTATAAACTGGATATCTAAGTCACGCCCAACTCCACCCCAAGGCTCAGAGAACACCTTGGAAGATGGGGTGATAATACTATACGAGCCCAAAGAAGGGCAGGATGAAGCAGATACTGTCTTCTGGGTATGACAAGGCTCTAGTAAACATGTTTTTGTGGCAGGTATGTATACTTTCACAAGAATACCACAAGAACTCTCCTACAAACATCTCACCAAGAAAGAGGAAAGATCTCAAGAAGCTCCACACCTACCTGAAAGACTGATAAAGATTAATGCTGATAGGAAAGAAAAGGAAGATACTATTCTCAATGGTTTATCCACTTATCTATGATACTTGCTGGAGAATGAATTATGTCAAGTATATGTCATCAAAGACAAACAAAATGAAATACAATGGACCACAAAAATAGAAAAAATTGAAATTAGAGGGAGTCTGGTAGGGCAAATGAAGACTAAGGGGAAAAGAAAGGAGAGTGGGATTGGGGACTAAGTAATGAAAATATCATAACTTTATTATATTCATGTACATTCATTACAATCCTAAAAACTAATACATAATTGACAAATGCATTTCTGTGTGACTTTTGAAGAAGACAAACATTCAAACCAACACACATGAACCATCAGCAGATGTTTGAAAGAAGTCACTGAGTCATAGTTAACTCTAAACAAAAATCATCACCTACAGTTTAGATCAGCAAAAGATTGGGAGTGGGGGAAACAGAATAGTGAAAGTTTACCATGAAATTTCTCTGACTTGAGTCAATAAAAATGCCCTTGTTAAATGTATACAGAGAAAAGTGTAGGGTAATTAACTTGTGTTAGGTGCTAGAGTTGCTAGCCATCAAAGAAACAGAACACATTGTGGCTCCAAACCACTATAAATTATGTAAGAACTACAAAAGTACAGCCAAGAAACCCAACTTAAGGAAGAAAAAAATAAGAGGAAGTGTAAGTATGGGGACCAACTTGGACAACAAGAGCTGTTAATGAAGATTTTAACTTCATTATTATTTTGCTGATACTGGTGTTGGAACCCAATGCCTCCTGCCTTCTGGGCAAGTGCTCTGTCACTGAGTTTTACTTGGTGCCCCAAAGATTATCTCAAACCAACAACATTTGAGATTCATGTACCAAAAGACCTTCTCAGAGACCCCCTCCATGACTGAAGACACGAGCTTTGGAAGTCCTTTTCCAGTAGAGTGCTGCTGCCCAGAAAGAAGACAGGGCAGGACACTTGGAACTGCATAAAAAAGCATTACACACTTTCTTTACTTGTATTTGCTCTCTGTAATCTCATTTTTCTTTGTTCTTTCCCTGGAAGACTTTTCTTCCTGAGCAACCTCTTGAATCCACCACCTTTAGCTATTTGGAGAGTAACATTTTTATGTGTGCTCATATATCCACAAATAAAAATCCACTTACTATTCTATCTTTTGTTAGTTTATTCACTGGTCTCTCCTACTGAACATCAGAGGGTAATGGAAAAGTTTCCTATCTCCAACATACATGCAAAAATCAATGAATAGGCCAGATGTAAGCTAAAAAAATCATAAATAACAAAATGTAAATACAGGTTTGAATATCATAATATCCTCTATGCAAAAATGTCTGGGAAGAATCAAATTCCAAATACTGGATACATGCAGGTGGTATACTTCAATCAAAATAATCATAAGATCTAAAGAAAGATGTTGAAAAAGCTATGCCTTCAGAAACCGGAAACTGGGTTTAATAATAATTTTATTTATCAAATATAGACATGAGATAGAAATGCACAAAAAGAGACAGTTAACATTTGAAATATATTTTTAGCTTTTATTTGAGAGGAAAGGAGAAAAGGAAAGAGGGAGAAGGGTTCAAAGAGCAAGCAGTGCATATGCCATTGCATGCATGTAGGTCAGAGAATAGCTTTGGGAAATTGGTTCTCTCCTCCCACCAGTAGAGTTCCTGGGATTGAACTCAGTTGGGTATGGTTCTGCATAAGTGCCTTTGTCCACAGAGCCATCTTTCTAACACCAGAACATAGAAGCAACCCAGGATGACTCCCAAAGTCACCCTTGATTCTCCACAGGGACATTTAATGCCCTATGATACACACACATGCACACACAATAGATAGATAGATAGATAGATAGATAGATAGATAGATAGATAGATAGATAGAAAATATACTTATGACACCACCCAAAGTCAAGCAACTTAATGGGAAAAAGGGAGATTTATTCAGCTTATAGTTCTAGAGGAAAGATACAATTCTTCATGGGGGAAAAGCATGGCTGGAAACTGAAGCTGGAGGCAGGCTAAGTCACATTTTTAATGTAGGCTGAGAGCTGTAACCTGCTAACTGTAAGAGCAGACCTCTCATAGAAGTAGGGTGGAACTAATCTACCTCAAGATCCACCTTCTGTGATTGCCTTCCTCCCACAAGGCTGTGCCCCCAAAGGTGCCATGATCTTCCCAAACACATGAGTCTAGGGGACACATTTCAAACCATGACATTCCATCCTTGGCCTCCACAGGCCCATTGCCATCTCATTATGCAAACCATACTCAGTCTGACTTTAAAAGTTCCATAGACAACATTAGTAGTTCCAACACAGTCCAAAAGACCAAAGTCAAAATATTGCTTGCCAAATCAAAAGACAAGTTATATACTTCCAACATACAATGGCACGGAATAAACATGCCCATTCCAAAAGGGAAGAATGGGGGCATGTCCACGAAAAATTGTTTCATAACAAAGCAGGAATTGAGCAGGACAAACTCCAAATCCTGTAGCTCCATGTTCAACAGATGAACCTCTTGCTGAAATCATCTCAGTTCCAAAGGGCTTCATCACTCTATTGGGCTGGCTCCTCCCATAGTATAGAGTTCTTGGCAAATTTGCCACATTGACTCTGGCATCTGTAACATCTTCACTTCTCAATGGCAAGGCAGTCTTTGACTCCATAGCATAAATTGCCCTTCTTGGGCCTCTAAACTGTAAACTTTCTGTCACATGCTGCCTGACTTTTATCATTCTCTGAAACCTTGGAGGAGGGATCCATGACTTCCTCTCTCTTGCTTCTTGGATTTCTCTAAAACTAGAATTAAATGAATAACTTTGCCAAGTTCTGCTACAGCATTGGATTGGAGATTGGTCCCCTTGAATCACAGCTGGTTCCACTTCTCCTAGCTGGGAAGAATCTCTATCTCTCTTATACAGTTGCTTCAGAGGAGAAACAGATCTTTCCTTTGGAACTTTGCCCTTTAGCTCATTCCTTTCAAATGAATTTGTATTCTTATAGGTGGGATCCTTTCATGAGAATTTTATCCTCAGGATAGGGCCTCTCCTTTGATCCAAATGAAGAATAGACTTTGGTTCACTAATAGAATTAATCTGTTTAACAATAGTCACCATTTTGCTTTCTGCCTCTTCCTGGTTCAACTCTTTAAGTTTGCTGCTGCATTTTTTTCCTCATCAGACCTCACAGTTTTTGCTTCTTTCTTCCTGATTCCTTGCTCTTTTTCATAACTCTGAACGAGTGCTAAAAAGTAGTCATGTTACACTGTCAAGACTGTCTTCTCTTCGCAAAAGACCCAGGATGCAAAAATGATCCTGAGTAACAAAAACACTGATGGAAGTAATCACCATACCAAACCTTAATCTATACTTCAAATCCATAGTAATAAAAACAGCCTTGTACTGGATCTAAAATAGACACACAGATCAATGGATAAGGGTTGAAGACCCAAATATAAGCCCACACAATTACAGCCATTTCATCTTTGACTAAGGGATCCAAAAAATTCAATGGAAAAAGAACAGCATCTTCAACAAATGGTACTGGCAAAACTGGATGTACACTTTCAGAAGATTAAAACTGCATTTTCAGTTGTACTTGTCACCATGCACAAAAATTAATGGATCAAAGACCTTAATATAAGGCCACAGACTATAAAAACCCTAGTTGAAAGAGTAGGGAGCTCCCTTGAGCTGACTTGGCTAGGCCCAGAAATCCAATAGTACAGTCATTAGAACCAACACTCAATAAATGGGATCTTATGAAATTAAAGAGCTTCTGTTCAGATAAAGAGATTGTAAACTGAGAAAAAAAAAAGCAACCCGCTGAATGGGAGAAAATCCTCATTAACCACATATCAGACAGAGCTCTGTTATCCAAAGGGCACAAAGAACTTAAAAAACTAAATACCAAGGAGATAAATAGCTCAACTGGAAAATGGGCATTGGAACTCAAAGAAACTTTTCCAGGGACAAAATCAAAATGTCTAACAAATGCTCTACATCCTTAGCCATCAGGGAAATGAAAATCAAAACTTCCCTGAGATATCATCTTACCTCGGTCAGGATGGCAAAAATCCACAATACAAACAATACCAAATGCTGGAGAGGATATGGAGAGAAGGGAACTCTCCTACTTTGCTGGTGGGAATGCAGTCTTATACAACCACTCTGGTGATCAGTATGACAATTTCTAAAAAAGTTAAGGATTGAAATGCCATATGACCCTGATATACCTCTACTGGGAATAATCCCCCATAATGCAGCAATTCACTACAATGACACGAGTACAACCATGTTCATTGCAGTACTATTTACAGTAACAAAGTCATGGAATCAAACCCAAATGCCCCTAACAGTTGAAGAATGGATAATGGAATTGTGGTATATTTATACAATGGAATACTACTCAGCCATCAAAAAAAGATGAATTAGTGAAATTTGCCAGGAAATGAATGGAATTAGAAAAACTTATATCCAGTGAAGTATCCCAGACACAGAAATTTAGATGCTGCATGTACTCCCTAATAAGTGGATCCTAGTACCAAACCCATTTAATGACATAGTCAAAGGTAAATCTCTGTAATACCCATTGTAATCACAAAGGATTATAAATAGGAGGGAAGGAAAATGAGGACCTCAAAAGAAAGGAGATAGGGGTACATGATTCAGCAGAGAAAATAGGCCACGGCCATTGCATGTAAAGAGCAAGACATCTGGTACAGCTCACTCTCACTTCCCTTCCTGGTCCTTTGGGACTGAACAGGTTTGTTCTCACTGATCAGGGAGGATTTAGGGATTGGCAGATAGACGGTAACCATCCAGAAAATGGGACACTGAACCCACACACACACTGCTGTGTCCTATTTTTCCATTTACCTTTGAGTCACCTCTTATATTAAGATCTTCATTTAAACAGTCTTTTATCTTTGGTTAGGAGATGACCTTCAATACCATTTGGGGTGCAGCCAAAGGCAGTGCAAGAAAAGCAAATGAGAACAACAAAAACCATAATTCAGAGCACCAAAAACACTACATTAATCACCTGGAACCAGACCAGCCAAATCTCTCCCCATTCTAAAGTTCAGGCAATCTTGCTGAAGAGGGGGTGGCAAGATTGTAAGAGCCTAAAGATGGGGAGGACCAATGATATACAGGATACTCCACACAAGTTAGGGCTGCAGCAGCCAGGATCAGACTTTGCCTGGCCTGCACAATGGCTGACATGTCAACAACCCCCCAAAGTCTAACACAGATCACAGGGGTTCTGACTTCAGGCAGTAAGATTACCTTAGAGGCAAGGGATTAAACAGTCACAATAGAGTTCCCAACCCTCACTAGGGTAGAGGACTCAGAGGGAGGTTCTATGCCCACATAAACATGGGCTCCAGGGGAAGGGAGGGAAGAAGGGGTAGGCAGCAAGAGAGGGGGATGGAGGGAAGTGAGTGAAAAGAAGGGGGAAGGGAGAGAGTGCAATGGGAGACAATGGAGGAGGGAGGGACAGGGAGGGGACAGGGTACCTATTGAGCTTGGATGATTAGGAAAAAAATAAAATGTGGGAGAAAAATAAAAGACTATTTTGTCTTGAATGTTCTGTCAAACACTCGAATTTAACTTCAGGCAAGCTTACAGGACAAGGGTAAAACTTAATCAAACTCTCTATCAATGCATCACTCCATTTGCCACTCATCAAGTTTCCAAAACAGTCTCTGTTCCTCTCTGAACCATCACAAGCTGGCCTTCCACTCGCTGTGTCTCTCACAACATTATGGCCTTCCATACTCTTAAAAGACACTCTTAGCACTGTTTCTAAGACACAAAAGCTTTCCCAGCACAAAGTCCCAAAGTTCTTTGTATTTCTCCCAACAAACAGTCCCAAAAGCACACTAGCTTAATCATAGCAATGGTCATACTGCTGGAAATCAACTTCTCTCAGCTTTACAAACAACAACTTCACTTTTGGGTACCAGATTCTCAGTCTTACACAGCAGCACCCCACTTCTCTGGTACCAATTCTCTCAACTTCAAAGCAATTCAAGTTATAGTTTCAGATGATCTTAGTCTCACAATTATACCTTACTTGCTACCAATTTCTGTACCAGTTACTCTTTGTGTTACTGTGAGAGAACACCCAGAGTCAAGGAACTTAATGGGAGAAAGGAAGATTTATTCAGCGTACAGTTCCAGAGGGGAGATACAGTCCTTCATGGCAGGAAAGGCATGGCTGGAAACAGAATATGGAAGTGGGTTAAGTCATGTCCTCCATGGAAGGTGAGAGCTGCCAAGCTGCCAGCTGTTAAGAGCAGACCTCTCCTGGAAGTAGGGTGAAGCTAATCTGCTTCAAGGCCCACTCCCTATGACTGCCCTCCTACCACAAGGCTCCACCTTCTAAAAATGTCATGACCTCTATAATACCTACAGTAATTGCAAAGATTATAAACAGGAGGGAGGGGAAAGGAGAAAGGGGACCATATTATAGCAGAGAAAATAGGCCACCATCAAGGACTGCACGTAAGCAATGAGACATCTGGTTAAGTTCACAGACTTAGGAAGGTAGAAACAATCCAGGATAATTCCCGAAGTCACCCTTAGTCTTCCACGGGGACACACAGTGTGCGCGCTCTCTCTCTCTCTCTCTTTCTCTTTCACACACACACACACACACACACACACACACACACACACACTCACACACACACACACATACACACACACACATACTAAATAAAGAAAGAAAGAAAGAAAGAAAGAAGAAGAGTTTATATCAACATCAGGGTCTGAAGAAACTGGCTAACGGTATCCATAGGAATTGCTGAAAGAAAAGTAGACCTTTAATTTCCCAGACACTGTGTCTGCTGAAGAATGTCAAGCTTCTGAGCAAGCTCCCTCCATTTTATCTACCTGCTCAGGGAATGGGCTACATTTTTCCACATTAATTAAATATTTCCCAACAGTTAGGGTGTACCTTAATTAACAATTCTCCACAGAGGAGCCCAAAGCTCAGCCCTAAGTTGTCAAGGTGACATCTCTATCTAACTAGCACAGGATGCACATTTAGTTTCATCCATAATGATGAAAATCTATATCTATCAAAGAATTGTTTTAAATTTCTTGTTGAGCAAGACAGAATATGCACTTGGGCAGCAGAGTATCAGAAGTTCAAGGCCATCCTTGGATTACATTGTAAGTTCAAAGATAACCCAGGCTCCATGAAATCCTGTTATAAAAAATAATCAGAACATTTGATTTGGATATTTTATATATCTCTCCATTCCTGAGATTGTGTAAAAATAGTGCAAAGGGATTACAAGTGATAAAATGTTTAAGTCCTGGCTTAAGTCACAAGACTGTTTTTCTGTTCTAGGAGCTCAAACTGACTTTGGTGATGCAAGGGTTAATCTTGCTTGTAAACTTGACTGGATTGAGAGATACTTGGGCATGTCTCTGAGTGTGTTTACGGAGACAGCTGGCATGTGCCCCAGTGAATGCAGAGAGAAGACTTGCTATGAATATTGGTGGCTCTTTCTGATAGGTTGGGAGTTGGATGGGGAAATCAACCTGAGCCTGCACCATTGTTCCCTCTTGCTCTGAGACTCCCAGTTTTTTGGATTGAGCAGCTATTGGTTTCCTCTTAGCCCATCAGACTATCCACCCTCTGGTCTTGATTGTGTTCTTCCTGCAAACTCTGACCAATAAAAGTGACAATCATCCCTGTGCTCATGTCTGTGCTCCAGCTAGGTGGAGCACCATAAATTCATAAATTTCTATATGAAATTTAAATATCAGGAACATGAGGCAATGCAGTTATTAATTCAAGTTGGTCATTCAGCTGATGAACTTTGACTGACAGGAGGTTTAAGCAAGGATGAGCCGCGTCAGTGTTATCTGCCCAGCAAAGTGAGATTGAAGGGCCTCATTTACACTAGTGACAATAGCCATAAAACACAGAAGAAAATGTCTGGTTCAGTGCTCCAGATCATTGTG
Organism: Typhlomys cinereus; assembly: GCA_023101885.1. Classification (NCBI taxonomy): domain Eukaryota; kingdom Metazoa; phylum Chordata; class Mammalia; order Rodentia; family Platacanthomyidae; genus Typhlomys; species Typhlomys cinereus. The sequence continues at coordinate 2,704,107 of JALPQD010000183.1, read as the reverse complement.
AGGAAACTCCAGGAGTACTCCAAGCACCTGTGGAAGTGAACTAGTCCAGAAATGAATGTGTGATTTTTCCCAGTCTCCTCACTCTACCCTCAGTTGGGAAACTGCTGGATATTCTCGTAGGATTGCTGCCTGAGTTCCTGTGGTCAGGATGCTAGAACTGCCTGCTTAACAGCACAGTAAAATCAGCGAGGTCCAGATAACTGTACCTGGGACCACCTTTGACAGTCTCCAATGGTCTTTTGAACCTTGTCATCCTATCTTGAGAGCCTGCAGCTTATCCTGACCTTTACTTCATGTTCTGACATCTCAGCTCCTAAACACTCATTAACAACTGGAGACTGCTCTGTGTCACGGCAGGGTCTGATATGGCAGGTGTGGGACATAAAACTAAATAATCTGCTGTCTTCAAGTGGTCCCCTGGATCCAACTTTCAAAGACTTTGTCCTGCTGGGCATGAATGCCAACTTATACTCTTTTTTTTAATTAGGTAGAAACTAGGAGGAATTTGGTGGCTGGAAGCTGTGAATTTCAGCTCATGCACCAACTTCAATTACGTCGGTGTCTCCCTCCTACTGTCTCCGGAAAACCAACCAAATGATAAATGATGTTCTCATCATGGAGTTCTTAATGCTTTTGCCTCTCATTCCTGTTCTTCTTAGTTCTCCTGTGCATGCATCAATTCTCAACTTTAATGAGCCATTACACTATTCCCAGAGCATTTTTAGTTAACAGAGATGTGCTGAGCCTCTAACGGTTCCTTTGAAGTTCTTAGTAAGTGGAATGTGATATAGGCTTTACTATTCAGACTTGCAGCTGGTACTTCTGGAGGCTGCTAAGAAGCAATAAAAAATTCTTGTACCTCTTGGGTACTGGCTTATGGGAGACCCATGCCATCTGCCTCTGAAGGAACTTTCTAACCTTTCAGTTGTTGTGACATTGACTTCATTTGTTAGCTAACTTTACATCCAGGATAAGGTCACGAAATAGAATATAATGTTTCAAAAGATGAGGACTGATGCCATAGGAAGATAAATTGTTAATTTTCAAGTCTCCTTCCATAAAAAGCAAAATTTCATGTGTTTTTTTTTCCATCCTCTTCTCATCCATCCTCTTCATCCATTTTATGTGATTATATTGACCAAATTTCTTAGTTCTCATAAATGGATTTCATGTTTTCATTTTCCATTCATGTTAATGATGACATAATGGTTCATTGATATATCCTTATTTTTGGTCTAGTATGTCAAGGTTTTTCTTGAAATAATTATAAATCATAAGAAATTTTTTAAATATTCAAGGGAGTTCATATTCTATTTCTCCTAACTTTCTTCAATGATAACATTTAAAATATCTCTACAATACCAAAACCTAGAAACTGACATTGGTATAATCCAGGAAATTTATCCAAATCAATTTTTTAAAATATTTTTTATTTATTATTTATTCAATTGTGCATGTATGCGTGTGTGTGCGTGTATGCGTGTGTGCGCATGTATGTATGTATTTGTGTGTAGAACCATGGACGAATTCGGGAACCACCATGGACCGCCTCCACCTCCTCCTTGTTTACTCTGCCCGGGGATTCACAGGCTCCGCCCTACCAGGACCAGAAATGCAGGCCGCCCCTGCTTCCGCTCGGCCTCTATACGTGGGGTCTAGGATCCGAACTCAGGACCTTCCGCCTGCAAGGCAGAGGCTTTACCCCTAAGCCACCTTTCCAGCCCCACCAAATCAATTTTATAAACAAGCATTTCTCTCATTTTTTTGTTTTTCCTTCTTTGAGGTTTTGTGGGACAAGAACTTACTATGTAAACCTGGTTGCATTCGGCTTGCCACAAGCTCCTGCTGGCTTCAAAATTGCAGCAATCCTCCTGCCTCTGACTACCAAGTGCTGGGATTATAGGTATGCACAACACCTTGCTCACATGTGTTTCTGTGCATATTTAATTCTAGGCAGTATTAGCACGCATACACATTTATGTTACTGCCAATACACTTAAGAGAACTCTGCCATCACACCCGCATAACTCTACCCCAATGCTGCAAAACACTAATTAGTTCTCCCACTCTATAACCATGACATTTTGAGAATATTGTTCAAATGGCTCTTAGAGTGTTGTCTTTTCAGATTTAGCTGAGCAGCAATCCACAGCGTGGGTGAATTGCAGTTTTGTTTAGGCATTCATCCTTTAAAGGTCACTTGGATATTTATAGCTGTTACTGTTACAAATATAGTTGCTAGGGACATACAATAAACGTACATTTTCACGTCTTTAAACACAAGAATGCACTTGCTTGACTGTGTAGTAAATAAATGACTAGTTTGTAAGAGTATGACATACCCTTTTTGAGGGGTCACCATTTCCATTTACTTTCCTGCAGGAAATGGGTTTCTCTGCCTCCTGACCTGAAGCTAGTGTTCACACTCTTTTCCTCTTTAGTCAATTGTGATAAACATATACCTATTTTTAATTGACATTTGTTTAATGACTAATGATGTTGAGTTTCTCTGATGTCTGTGCATTATCTGTTTATCTGCTATTTGTTGCCCATAGTGTTCTAATTGCATTTTTGAGGGTTTTGGTTTTTTTCTTATTAAATTGGAAAGACCTTTTTAAGAGTCCAGATGTACGTCTTGTTGCATCTGTGCTTCTGTCCTTCAATTGTCTTTTCATTTGCTTAACATAGTCTTTCAAAAGATGAAGTTTTTTTTTCCTGTTTGTTTGATTTTTGTAAAATTCAGGATGTAAGATTTTACTAACTTTTGTGTTATATTTTAAACATTCTTATCCTAATCCTAAATCCTGAAGATTTTTATCTATTTTCTTCCCCAAACCTTTATAATGAGTTCATTATTGTAAATTACTGTGTGATTTAGGTTATAGATCAGTGTTTATCTTTCTGCCTAAGGATTTTTAATTGTTCTAGTTCCATAAATTAAAAAAGCTTCTTCGAAGTGCTTCAAACCAAGGTGTGGTTCTTCTATTTCCTGTTCCTTCGTGCAGTGCTGGGTCTTTCCCCTGCCGGTGCTGCACTGTGTTGCCCACTTTTCCTCTTCAGGGAAGTTCAACATTGAGTAGAAGGTTTCTTCCCACTTGGTTCTACTTTTTAAATTTAGTTTTTTAAATGTTTTTAGTGTGTGTGTGTGTGTGTGTGTGTGTGTGCATGTGTGCATGTGTACGTGTGTGTGTGCGCATGTGTGTGTGTGTGGGTATGTGTGTGTGTGTGTGTGTGTGTGTGTGTGTGTGTGTGTGTGTGTGTCTCAGAGGGCACTCTGTGTCCCTGTGGGGTGCAAAAGGTGGACTGATTCCACCTCATTCTTGCTTTGCTCTGGGATTTTCCAGGTTCCACCCACCAGGGCTGGAAGTGCAGGCCACCACCACCATTTTCACTTGGCGTTTTTACTTGGGACCTGAGATCTGAACTTAAGACTTTCTGCTTGAAAGACAGAGTCTTAACCCCTGAGCCATCTCTCCAACCCTAAATTTAGTTTTGAGCAATAGATATATCATTAGTCTCCCACTATCACCTGTTATTCCCTTTTCCCCTTTGACCAAAGCCTTTTTATTCCTACTTTTCCCTCCTATTTTCATGGGGTTTTCTGTATTTTTTTTTTTGGTAGCCCACTGCATTTGATTACAGTTGTCTACTTGAGCATAAGTGGAAGATACTTACTTGAGCAAGAGCAGTGTACCAAAATATGACACCCCCAGCAACCATAAACTGCCCATAGCTCCACGGGGAGGTGGGCCCACCTCTGACACCCATGATGGGCCCAGTCTTGTGCAGGGGGCCATTCCGTCCTGCTCATGGGTACAACAGTCATGTCATGCCCACAAGACAACGTTTATCATCAGTCCTCCCCATCGTCCAGGTCTTACTTTTGTTCCACCACCTCTTCCTCGATGTTTTCTGAGCTTTGAAGGGTTGATTGTTGTCCTGTTTAGTACTGAGCACTCGACATCCAGTGTTCTCATTGACATTAACCAGGTGTGAGCATCTTTGTTATCTTTGCCTACCACAGGTGCTCTGATCAAGACTTGAAGCAGCACTAACATATGCGTATAAATATACATATTTAGAGAGCAATTTGACACTATATCCATTTAGCAGTACAGGAGTAGGTTCTCCCTTGGGGACTATAATTTCCCCAACCATGGAGATTTGACCAGGTTTACGCCACCCACCAGGAGTGATCCTAAAGTCCAAGTGGGAAGTAACTGATCACTCCCACAATAACCTTGCTATTATTGCACCAGAGGGCACATCTGTTTTCTAAAAATTGTTTTAAGTATTTTAATTCTTTAGGGTTTTGATGGAAAGTTACTAAAATGTACTTATCATTTTGAAAGAGATTGACGTCTTTGCTGTGTTTTTTCCCCATCTATGATCAAGGTGTGTTTCTGTTATTTTTTGTTTTTGTGATTTTTCAGCAGCATTTTGCTGCTTTTAGTATATATCCTCTGTACATATTTTGCTAGATTTGTGTGTAAATGCTTCATTCAGAAACATCGCAAGGGCACTGTATTTTTTCAGTTTTGATGTGTCTCTTTGCTTGGATGGACACACATAGGCTTTTTTTGGACGTTGATATTGTATCTTTTAATTCAATACACTGATTAGTTCTAGAAAGGATTTGCTTTTATCCTTTGGGGGAATTCCTGTGGATTTTCATGCCACTTAGTAATAGAGGCACTTCTGATTCTAAATCTATACTTTTATGTTTTCTTTATGTTCCTGGGAAATATCTTCAGTATTATATCCAATAAATGGTGACAAAAATCTTTCCCTTGCTCCAGTTCTTATCATTATGTATAATGCTCCACTTCTTATCATTACATATAATGCTAATGCTAGCTGTAACTTTGTTTTAAAATACAGTTATTTATGCAGGCTGAGTATGTTTTCTGTCTTCTAGTTCTTTTGAACACTTTTATTATCAATAAATGTTGAAAACTGCCACTTGCCTTTTCTTTTTTTATTATTTATTATTTATTCAATTGTGTGTGTATGCGTGTGTGTATATGCACGTGTGTGCATGTATGTGTGTGTATGTATATGTCTGTAGAACCACAGACAAATTCAGGAACCACCGTGGACTGCCTCCACCTCCTCTTTGTTTACTCTGTCCGGGGATTCACAGGCTCCGCCCTACCAGGACCAGAAACTCAGGCCGCCCCCGCTTCCACCCGGCATCTATTTGTGGGGTCTAGGATCTGAACTCAGGACCTTCCACCTGCAAGGCAGAAGCTTAACCCCTGAGCCACCTCTCCAACCCCACCACTTGTCTTTTCTAGATGAACTAATATAAATCCTTTTTTTCTTCTTTAGGGTCTTAACATAGCAGATTTTATTGATAAAAATTTCGATTATTACTTTGCATGCCCTGCGCAATGTCCAACACACTATTGACCTTACAAAGTCTAGCATCTGCTAAAGGCATCAAGATCCTTGGAGGCAAGGGATTGACAGCCACAGTAGTGTTCCTATGCTTAAGGGGAGCATGGGAAAGGGTTCAAGGAAATGCCACTGGGTCCTTATACGTCACCGGAGAGGAGGGCCCAGAGGACAGTCAGGCATGCACAATAAAGGACTTTCTGGGAATTGGGGGGGAGGCACTGAGGGATGGGGAGGGAGGGATAAGGGGAGGAGGAGTAGGGGGTTCGGGGGGAGGAGGAGGGAGGGAGGGAACTGGTGTACCTATTAAGTTTGTATGAGCGGAAATAATAATAAAAAATGTATAAAAAATAAAGATCAATTATTGCAGAAAATTACATGTAATGTTTAGAACATGTTAACATGAATTATATCATATTAATCCTATAAAATATTCTAGAAGCCATAAAAATGAATAACATTAGTTTCTTTCATAGTTATCGGCCTTTCCATAGAAACAGAATAAGTTTGTCTTTCTGATGATCTGGCTTAGATTCTAAGTAAGATGGAGTCCATACAATCTTAACTTCTCTGGGGTTGTGTCCTATGGCATGACCTTACAGCAAACTCTACTGCATCACTTGTCAGTTTAGGCATCCTAGATCAAACCCAGTGGCCCACACACACAATAACATGTGAAAGAAGGAGGGAGACTGACTGGAAAGGAGAAAGTAGGAAGTGAAGCAGGAGGTGAGGATGGGATTGGGGCAAAAACACATAAATTCATTGTATTTATGTATGAAAGTGTCAGAATTAAAAAAAACCTTTAAACAAATAAAAAAAATTCGATTATTGAGTCAGCCCAATAAACAATTCCACCTGGCCATGTCTCTACTTTCTTACGTCTACCATTGAATCGTATATACTGGTCTATAATTAAAAATTTGTATTTCTATTTATGAAGGAACATAGACTCTAGGTTGTGATTTTCCTTTTTTCTTTTTTATTCTTTTTGTGTAGTCTTCATCTGGTTTGGGTTTCAAAATAATACTGGTTTCTTGTCCCTTTTTGGGAAAGAGTAGAGTGTATATTAATTTTTCTTTATTGTTTATAAGAATTCTGCAATGTAACCACTGTAATCTAGAAATGTCTTTTTTGGTAACTTTTAAAATTATTAGTTCAATTTGTTTGGTAGTTCTAGGTTTCACTTACTTGTGTCCTATTGGTTTTGGAAGCTTATGTTTTTGAAGCAATTACTACACTTTAATCTCAATTGTTACACTGTGGATGAGAAAATTTTTGGTTTTGTTTTGTTCTTTTCAGTGTCTTCTTGCTGTCCTTCTGTTATCTACAGGGTTCACAGATTTATCCATATTTATTCTAATGTTGGTTTGCCAACTTTATTGATCTCAAGAAGCAGATTTTGTTTTCACTGGTTTTTTCCTATCTATGGCTTTTACTCTTCTCAGTTGTTCCTTAGGCACTATGCACTTGTTTTGTCTTTGCTTGTTATTTTATTTTGTTTTTGAGACAGGGTCTGTCATGGTCCTGGAACTCAGCAAGTAGGCTATCCTGCTGGTCAGCAAGCCCCTGGGATCTGCCTGTCTCCACCTTTCAGCACTGAGATGAGTATGTATGTACCAACACACCTGGATTATTTTTCACGTGAATTCTGATTGGAATTCAGGTCCCCAACCTTGAGAAGCAAGCACTTTCCAGCTGAGCCATCTCCCTAACATTGAGCTATTTTATTTCTCATTCAGCTTAGTGTATTTTCTTGTTTCCTTGATTTTTTTTTTTTTTTTTTGGCTCATGGATTCTTTAGCAATCCCGACTTCATTTACATATATTGAGGAGTTTCCTGGCATCTTCTTCCTTCTCACATTTAGTTTGATTACATGGTGAACAAATATCACACTTTGGATGGTTTCACTTCATTTTTATTTGCTGAGGTTTATTTTACTGCTTGAATATGGTCTGTCTTCTCTTGTTGGTAGTCAATTTTCTAAATGCAAATTAAACCCTTTTGATGGAATTTGTACAAAGCCTTTATGTATCCCAGCTGACTTCCTGCTGAAGGAGTTGCCCTGATATGAATTATTAAGACAAATTTCAAAGTCTACCAATATAATTGTATCCTTCTCTCTCTCTCCCTTTCTCTTCCTCTCTCCATTTTCATCAGTTTTTGAAGTTCACACATTTTACTATTTCCTCATTTTTGATTGCCATGTCTTGTTGGTGGATGAGATTTAATCACTATGTAAATTTACAGCTCATAATTTTCTTTGCTCTAATGTCTACTTTATCTGGATTGTCATGTGTTCATTCTTGCTTTCTTTTGAATAGAATTTTCACAGTATGTATGTTGCCTCTTCTATTTCATTTTACTGCCTTCTTATGGGATTGTAGTACCATTTTAAGAAAAAATATTAAAGGACTTCAATAGTGTTTTAAGAGCATCTCTTTGATTAGCTATTTTACAGAGACAGCAGGTATTACATTTTACGTATATAACAGGTATGGGGGCCACTAGCGTCAAACTCTTTTACTGGTTTAAGTATAAAACTGTTCTCATCCTTCTTTATTTTCTCTTTCAAGAACTTCCTTGAGGCGTCTTTCTCTCTAAATGATTCTCATGGTTATCATTTGGTTTTACTTTATCTCAAAATGTCTTGACATCTCTTCATTACTTCTGCAGGATATTTTCACAGGATGAAAGAGGTTCTGGGCTCATGGTTCTTTGCTCTTAACACTTAGAAAATGTTGTGCTGTGTCATGTCAGTCTCATGATTCTGAGGAGACTTTTTGCTATTTGTCTTACTATGTAGTTGGGCAAGCCCCCGCGAGACTGTCTCCATTAGTGCTTTCAAGATGCATCTTGCCTGTCTCAGATGTTTGATAATAACCAGTGTTGGATTAAAGCCTTGGGTTTATCCATCTCATATATTTGATAGTGGTCAATGTTGAATGAATCTTTGGGTTCATCTTATTTGGGTTCCACTCAGCTTCTTAACTCTGTAGATACATGTCTTTTGCTAAATTTGAGTAAGGTTTTAACCATTAATTCTTCAAATAATGTTCAATCTCATCTTCTTTCACTTCTTTCTGAGACTTTCCTGACGCAAATGTTAAGCAAAGCCTCTGGAAAGTTCATTCTCACTTAAAAGTATGTTTTGTCTCTTTGACCACAGAATTTAAATTGGATCATTTCCATCCTTATCAAGGTGACATTCTTTCCTGGTCGTCTTGCTCAGCTTGTGAGCCTGGCTTTGATTCTAGTCCCAGCAGCTCTGTTTTACATTTATACGTGTTCCATTGGACTTTGTTTCATCTACTGTTTCTTTACCAAGACTTCCTCCTTTTTTTGTTCCTATGCATTCCTCATCGCTATCTGAAGCATTGCCGTGGCAGCAATTTTAAAAGCCACATCAGAAAGTTCTAAAATTTTAAGACAAGCCATCTTAGGATTTTGGCATCTGTTGGTTTCCTTATTAGTTTCCTTGGATTTTTTGTGTGACTGCCAATTTCTTATTATTTGCTGGGCATGATGGCATTACTTGTTGCTTTGGCTGTTGCTGTTAACCTAGTATACCTCCTATTTTCAGATGAAGGTCATGCTTAGGCCTCCTGAAAACCCCGACTGACACCTGGAAGACAAGAAGCCCTTCCTTACTGTGGAGTGGGGAGTAGAAGTCCTGATTCCCTGAGTATCCTCCTGTAGTGGGGGTGACAGCTTTGTTACTACAGGATGAAGCCTCCTGCCCCACCTCCCCTTGGTATTTTCTGTTATCGCTTCATCCAAGTAGGAAGAAGGATATCTCCTTTGCACCTGTTGAAATCTAATGTCAGGACTTTCAGTGACAAGGGAAATGATGAAGCTTGGTCTCTGGTCTCTTCCATGGTTGTTTAGCAAGGGTTAGACTAAGAACACTGGCACTATGTCAGTCCTTGTGGCATAAGGGTGCTGGCCCCTGCTTCTTCATTTTTCATAGATGTTGTAGCAGTTACTCTTTCTATTGCTGCAAGATAACACTCAATCACAACTTCAGGGAGAAAAGGAGATTTATTTGGCTTATGGTTCATAATGGCAGAAAGGGCGTGGCTGACTGACAGAAGTTGGAGGCAGCTCAAGTCACGTCCATCTTGGAGGCTAAGTGAGCTGCTGCAAGAACTGCAAGAGCAGACTAACTGAAGCACGGCAAGGCTAACCAACCTCAAGGCCAACCCCCTGCGATGTGCCTCCTCCAGCAAGGCTCCACCATCTAAAAATGCCATGACCTTCCCAAACAACGACTAAGGATTCCAACACATGAGCCTGCAGAGGACAACTCACAATCAAACCATGGCAGGTGTCATGACAGGTTTTATGTGTTATATTCCATTCTTTGTTCAGCGCTGAGAGATTAAGATTGTGTAGGCAACATGGGCTGCTCTAAGCAAGACAACAGCCCAGCCTGTGGGGCTTTAACCACAGAGGCCTGGAGGCCCTAAAGTCTGAGATCCAGGTTGTGTCTGATTTGGTCCTTAATGAGCTTTTTCTGCTTTTGAGGCAACTTCCTTCTCATGTGTCCTTGAAGGTGAGGAGTACACAGAAGAAAGGACACAGGCGAGATACTTACATATACATGTGCATCTACAAAAGGGCAGACAGTGACTTTTGGTGGAGCCAACTTGATTCTTATCCTATTCTTCGGTATTTTAACCTCACTGCCATTTTTTTTTTTTTTTTTTTGCTTATATCATCAGAGTAATGATTTTTTTCTACAAGACTGTGAATTCTTTCAGATTCCCATTGGTCCATTCCTTTATGACAAGAGAACACTTTCTTGAAATAGTGTAATGGGCCAGGTGGTTCATACCTGAAAGGAAAAGACTTGGATGATGGAGGCAAGAAGGTCACTCGTGGGACTGGAGAGGTGGCTCAGGGGTTAAGCCTCTCCCTTGCAAGTAGAAGGTCCTGAGTTCAGATCCTAGACCCCCTATATAGACCCCGGGCAGAAGCAAGGGCGGCCTGCGTTTCTGGTCCTGGTAGGGCAGAGCCTGTGAATCCTGGGGCAGAGTAAACAAGGAGGTGGAGGTGGTCCATGGTGGTTCCCGAATTTGTCCGTGGTTCTACACACACACACACACACACACACACACACACACACACACACACACACAATTGAATAAATTAAAAAAAAAAAGAAGGTCACTGGTTTGAGGCCATACTAGGCTACTTTGTGTCATGACAATGCAAAACAAAGCAAAATCAGTCCAAGTTACTTTTTAGTCAGTTATTCTACTAGCAGTCCCTAACATGATTTAAGCACTACATGATGCAGGATGCTCCCAAGTGGTTTAGGCACCAGGTCAGCCCTGTGGCTGGAGTACAAGCTGCCAGTGCAAAACTGATGCACACACCTGAATTTCCCTGTGCAATGAGCAGTCTTTGTACACACACGCACAAATATCCTTGTCTGAATATTCTTTTCTACTGGTAGGAATATTCACTGCTTTCTTCCTTTTTATCCGTAGTTTTAGGACCCCTAGAGCACATAGTTTAGAAACCAAAATTAAAATTTTTAATGTCATGAACTCCTTTACACTGAATCGTAAGTGGAATTCAGTATTAAGAACAACATGGAGACTGTGAGTGGGGAGACAGAGTTCAGCTCTTTCCCATACTTGGTCCTAAATTCAATCAACAGTTCCAGGTCACAAAGCTAATTAACAAGGCAGGAGGAGAACCCCCATGTCCTCTCTCTTTCCCCCTGCAAGAAGGATTGAACTGAAAAGGCTGTGATCCTTCCAAAGTCTGAATACTCATGAAAAGTAGGAATGGGGAAGTCCACAATATGGTACAGAAAGATGGAAAGGAAGCTGATTGTTCTAGGCTGTGCTAGAAGAGGACTTCCTCTCCTGTGACTCTGTCATGAAGGGGAAGTGCCATCTAATACATCTGAAGTTTTATTTTACACATATGTACATAAAACATTATATATGAATAATATGTATAAGCAAGTGTTTATTTATTGCCCTTATTTGCTTGTCTTTATTCCCATATTTTATCATATCACATAAAATAAATGAAGCATTAAATTAATATACATTTATGAATCTGGTAGCTACTTAAAATTACCATAAGTGTTTACTTTGTAAATGTAATATATACATATTTTTTCTTTTATTCTATTTTTTAATGTTTCATACATGAATATAGTGAATTTATGGTATTTTCCCCTTTAGTCCTCAATCCCATCCCCTTCCTTTTCCTCTTTCAACCCTACATTTCCCCTGACAGACTCTCTCATGTTTCCAAATCTTTTCACTTGTGCAACTCACTGGTTTCATCTAGTTTGTTTTTGATGAAATATGTTGACATGATTCATGTTCCAGCAAGTATCATAGATCAGTGGATGTACTATTGTGGAAAGCAGCCTCCTTTTCTTACCTATCAACATTAGTCCTTATCAGCCTCTCAGGGATGTATGGAACTTCTTCAGATCTTTCTCCTTTCCTGATGAGATGTTAAGATAGTTCCCTTGGAATTCTTGTGAAAACATACATATCTGCCATGAAATCATGTCTACTACAGCTCTGTCATGTCCAGGAGACGTCTGGCCAACCACTGCTCCATTTCAGGCTCTTACAATCTTACCACCCCCTATCCCACAATGTTCCCTGAGTCTTTGGGTAGGAGTGGGCGAGGCATATATGCCCTGTTAGGAACAAGCAGTCCACAGTCACTTACTTTCTTCATTTTGATAAGTTGTGACTTTCTGTAATTAAACACCTTCTGTTTTAGAAGGAGGTTTCTAGGTTGAGTACTGACAGCTCTTTCAGTCCATGGGTAAAATAGCAAGTATTTAAAAACAGTTTGGTGTAGTGTCGTCATAGATAAACATTCATAGCCTGCACATCCTGAGGGACCTATGTCCTTCCTTTCCATGGGTTCTTGTTTTAGTTTACAGTAACAGGAATGTGTTCCATTCTAACAAGTGGACCTTAAATCTGATCAGAAAGTTGTTGGTTGCCTCCATGTTATTCATTCCACTATTACATTAGTAGTCACCTGCTGCCATGATGATTGTGTTATTGCAATTTGCATTTTGCATATTTCCCCCAGCAGCTTCCATAGTACTCTCTAGTACTTTGTAAGCTTCTCAGCAAGGATGAAGCTTCCAGACCAGTTCTACCTGGTGTTTTTTTGTCCATGCCCTGTTATCCAGGTGTGTTGCATCATCAGTAATGGGGTCTTACTGTCAGTTTCTAGAAGGCAACCAAAAATAATGGCAAAAGCCTATACTGTTTAGGAGGTCTTTGAAACCTATCTGACAAGCAACTTATCAGGAAGTATCACATACCTATTACTTCTGGCATCGTTTAAGTATCACTGACTGGGTTCTAGGTAGAGAATACTAGGGCTTTTTTTTTTTTTTTTTGCTTTGCTCTGGTTTTCTCTGTACTCCTTTACATGGGGACTATTCATTTTTATTCTTTCTTATTTCTTTTTATTTCTATTTTTATTTCTATACATTCTTATTTCTTTTCAAAAGAAATGTTTTGACATATTAATAACATAGGCAATTCCTATCTGATTTCATCCTATAATCTTAGGGTTTTTCTTTTAGTCCCTTAATGCTTTCTACATCCCATTCCCTTATTCCCACCTTAAGTATTTTCTTCCATTATTTCCTCCCTCACTCTGCAAACCGTGGTATCTTATATCTTCCCTCCAAAGTCTTCACCTTAACTTTTCCTCCCCATTCTCCCACTCTTTGGGCCCTTTCAAGTTTTCTGACTCTTACAGGAATTCCAAGGCAAATACTTCAGTCAATGCTAGCATCTGCATATAAGAAAAAACATGTGACATTTTCTTTCTGTATGTGAGATACAGTGTTCAGTATTACCTTTTCCAGTGCCATCCGTTTACCAGCAAATTCTATAATCTCATCCTTTTGATGGCTGAATAATATTCCATTGTGTATATGTACCACATTTTCATTACTCTTCCCTCAGTTAATGGGCATGTTGGCTGATTCTGTTTTCTTGCTATTGTGAATAGAGCTGTAAGGTTCTTGTATGAACAAGTGTCTTTGTAGTAAAATGTAGAGTCCTTTGGGAATATTCCCAGAAGTGGTATAGTTGGGTCATATGGTAGTTCTATTTTTAGCTTTCTGAAGAACCTCCACACTGATCTCTAAAGTGGTTGTACCAGTTTGTAGTCCCACCAGGAATGAATAAATGTTCCCTTTTCTCTATATCCTCACCAGCATTCCTTGTTGTTTGCGTTCTTGATCTTACCCATTCTGATCATAGCTTTATCTTTTAAAGTCAACATTACCCAGGATATCTGGGTTCATTTACAACAGCATGGGAATTTGGGTGTGTAAGGCTCAGCAGTTTTTTTAGTCAGTCACATGGGATCCCCACAGAATGGCAGCAACCTTTTCTGGCCTATAGAAATTTCATATTCCCTCCAGTGCATCCATTCAGTGAGCCTCCTCTCCCTGAACAGGTACGGGGTAGTGGGCCAGAATTTCAGCTATGAGCTCTTTGAACCTATCACATTGTTTCTGCTACCACCAGTGCCCAAGTATGTGTGTGTTGTAGAGCCATGAGGGGAGCTCTATTTGTTTATCTCTTTGTTGGCCTATCCCCACCAGAACCACATCTGTGTCTCTTTAGCTCTTATATCCTGCAGAATGTTATTCAAAAAGGCTTTAGAAAATAAGATAATTTTTTAAAAACTGCTGAAAAATGAACTCTAGGTTAAAATTACAACAATCCCTTTAAACAAGCATCCACCGAACAGCAAAAGGAAGATAATTAAACACAATTAAGGACTTAAAGCACAAGAAAAAGCAACATGCCATTTAGAAAGCAGCTTTGATGAGAATCAAGTCAAATGAACAGAAATGAGACAGACATGCAGTCATTAAATTGGGAAACTCAGTGCTAGCGTGGGATGTCAGGTGAGACACAGCTGAAGGAGCAAAGGCAATTTTCTGTTGAATCAGAAAATCCTGAATCAAGGGAAAATGGGAGAGAACAGTTAGCAGCGTTTGCTATAATATGAGCTCAGCACTTCTATGATTTCTGAGGACTAGTTCTTGTTTCTGATGCATTCCATGTATGATAACCCTTTGGATGAGTCCCCCTTATTTATTGATCAGATCAACAGTTTGGAAATGTGTACAATATGCCCCAAGTCACACAGAAAGAAGGTTTGGAAGGCTGAGTTCTTACCTGAAGAGATGGTGTTTTTTACTCTCACCTGAAGGGCAAGTGTTCCATGTACCTTGGCTAACATTGTGGAAGGCGGTAAGAGAAAGAACATAGAAGTATTGAAAAGATTGTTTTCAGGAAAATGGTAAAGGTCTGTGTCACAAATAGATAGAAAAAATGAACATACATTACAGAATATATTAACTGATGTGAGCTAAGGAAACCAAGGTAGATGTTCTAGATCACTCCCAGACAACTCAGAATCCGTGCATCTGTTGGTTGCAGTCTATAGACAAATGCAGAATAGTTCAGGCAATTAACAGGGAGAAAGCAGCTACTGCAGATGTGTGTTGGGAGGGATGTGTGGTTTTCTGCAGAAATATAATGCTTTCTCCTCAAAGCCATGATCCAAAAGAATTTCTGAGAATTTAATAATACTGATATGAAACATAAATCCTCAGATCCAGAAGATACAGTGTGAGGAAAGGTACATAGTGAGAGAGGACAAAAGACATACTGTGCAAATCAATCTATGGTCAGCGCAGAGCCAAGAGGGGCAATCTTGGATGAAGAAGGAGAAGGTGACTTTTTAGCAGAGGATCAGTGTAGAACTGGGCTTGTAAGAAGAGCAACAGTACAAAACCAGAATGCTTTCAAACACTGAAAGAAAATGATCAATCTAGAATCCTGTCCCAAGCTAATCCATACCTTACTTGGAAGTCCTTCCAAAGAAACAGAGACATAAAAAGCATATCAACATTAAAGAAATGTCCAGGGTATTCCAGTGGCACAATTGATCAGTGTACAGTATTTATACAAGAAATGACTAGAAGATAAATTTAGAGTAAGGTATAAGAAGTAATTGTTTGTTTGTTCATTTGTTCATTTTTAAAACAACTTGTGATGGGAAGGTGGATCAGAAATCAAAACTTTTGCCTTGCAAGCAAAAGAACCTGAGTTCAGATCCCCAGATCCCATGTGAAAATGCCAGGTGGATATGATAGCAGTCTGCAATTCTAGTTTTAGCAGGGAGGGCCTGGGACACCCCAGAGCAAAGTAATAAGGAGGTAGAACAATCCAAAATAATTCCCAGTGTCACCCTTGGGTTTCCAAGGGCCCACACACTCAAGCACCCTCTTATACATATGCATATACACACATGTACACATGTACACACGTACACACACACACACGCATGCACACAAGCACAAATCAAATGAAGTTCAAAACAAAGCGGGATCAAATATGTGCTCAGCACATGCAAGGCTATGGATTCAGTACTACCCCCAGCGAAAGGCAAACCTGTTAAAGTATTGGGGAAATCTGATCTGAAAGCACAGGGCCTGGATATAAAAGACTTGGGTCACAGAGAAACCAGGTTCTAGCTAGATGAAAACGAACAAATCACTAATAGAAGTGCAAGAGTTACATATTCGTCTTCCAAACAGGTGGGAAGTAAGGATAACAAAGACAACATTGGTGACATAGAGGAGGAAATGCAATCGAGGGAGAGAGGAGTCATTGGCCACATCAGAGGGTAGACACAGACCGTCACACTCAGAATAATATTAAACAGATGACTTACTTGACAAAGACAATTTTCCCAGTTAAAAGAAAAACGCAATATGAACTGTTTGCCTGGATCTAAACCTAGTTATTATATATTACTGAACTGTATGTACACCAGAGGCGAAATCAAAAACAGGAAAAGTTGAACGACTAAAATATATCTCAAGAGCTAAATATGCAGACATTAACAAATGACTTAACAGGAAAAAAAATTTCACTACAAAGTAAATGTCTGAAGAATTACCTATCCAGATGTCAACAATACCATAAATCCTTTAACAAGTTTGTATGCATTTATGTGGGTACTCACTGGTGTAGGTATGAAGTACACATCTTAAAAAACATTTTTTGCAAGCATATGTGAGGGCGTGTGTACAGAGGGATATTTGAGTTCGCATGCCTGTGGAGGCCCAGGGAACCATCCTGACTGCTCTACCTGCATTTTGCTTTTGCTCCAGAGCTTCCTAGGCTTTGTCTTCCAGGGCAAGAATTACGGGATGCTGCCACAGCTGCTGGGCATTTTTTACGAGGAACCTGGGAATTTGAACTTGGATCCTTTTGCTAGAAAGGCAAAAGCTTTAGGCCCCTGAGTGGTCTCCCAGTCCAGAAATACATATCTTCAAATGCATTATAAATGATGCCAAAGAAAAATGTGACTAATACCAATCTCGAGATGTTAGCAATATTAAATCCAAAGAAGCAAAAGAGATAGTACAGATCAAACATTTATTGAATAGAAAAAATGCAGATCAATGTATATAATTGGTCTTTAGAAAAAATACACACACCAATACACTAATAAACACGCCAATGGCTGAGAAAAGTAAAGAAGGCAGGCACACATATGTACCTGATGTAGGAGTTTACTAGAGGCAGACACGTAAACAACAAGAATGTTGTAGGTAAATTTATGCCAATGAGTTTATAAATTTGAATTATATATTCTCATAAAAATAGAAATATAAACCAAAAATCGTGTAGACTTTTCCATATAGCTTACTTTTAGAATATATATTTTTGTGGTACTAGAGATTGAACACATGGCTTTATGAATTCTAAGCAAGCACCCTGCCTTTTAGCTATAGTTCTCTGAACTGGATTTCAACCCATATTTTACTTGTATAGTAATTTTACATTCGCAGAATAACTGAGCAGTAAGTGGGAGAGTTCCCACCACCCTCTCTGCATCCACACGTGCTTCTTATAATTGCTGAACCTGCATGGGCACATTATTGTCATCCATAGCGCGTGGTTTACATTACGGCTCACTGCCGCTACGCAGTCTGTGCGTCTCAATGAGCATCCACACGTGTCCACCGCTATCCTTCAATGCACATTGGAGACGATTAGGGGAACCCATCTGTGCCCTGGGACTCTGGACAGGTGTAAAGCATTGCTGAAACAGTATTAAAATCAATGTTGGTACTAACTTCTTTATGTTGTAAAGAACCTTCCTGAACTTCATTTTCCTAGAATTAAACAAAAATGTTGAGAATGGGGGCAATATTAGTGCAAGCAGCAGTTGTTGGGCTCTTCCTTGTTACCCTGGCTGTCTAGACTACAAGGACCATCTGTCTGACAGCCTTCATTTTGCTATAAGCTATCCTTAGACCAACACCAGCTAGAACACTCCTTGGACTCTTTGAGACAACTATGTAAAGGCTGCAGCTGGTTACCCTGCCTCCTGAAGACACAGTCCTAGCCAGAATTGTATGAAATGGTTTGTTCCAGATTTCTCGCTATGATAATTTTTTACAAAGCCTAAATGATCCTTAACCACTTACACCTTTAGCCCTTACCTTGATAGGAAAACCACCTTAACCAATGCTAAAGGCAAGACTTTGAGTGCTCCATAGTGCAAGCCTTTGACTGAGTGGTGCTGAGAAGCAAGGCTGTAATTGGCCCAAACAAATGGGTATGATTGATTCAAATCCCCCCTGGACAAGCAGGCTGCTGAGGCTCAGGGAGTGGGCTGGTCTCCATGGTGTTATAGCATTGTGTCCAATAAAAGGCTTTTCTTGGGCGGTATTTGCCTGCAAGCTTTCCATAGCATAGGCTGAGGTGGCAGCTGAAGCAAGGAGCAGCAGCAACAGCTGATGGTGACAGCGGCGTCCTGATGACTGAAGGACAGTAGAGCCACATTGGCCCGGCAGCAGCTGTCCCATACCAAAACAGGCCCTTCTCTAGCAGTGAATCGTCTAGCATCCCACCTGTACCTCAATCCTATGCCTCGGTGACCCTGACTACACAGTACCCAGTTCCTGAGCATCCTACCTACAGGGTGCCAAGTGTGAGGTGCTGGGTCTCGTGTACTCCTGAACAGTGGCAGACACCCTATCTCCTGCCTTATCTACATGTAAGCCCAGAGGAGGCAGGCACCACATTGGTTATAGAAAGGGCTCTGAAAGTTAAAGAGATAGCTGAAGACTTCAAGAGCATGAAAAAGCAGAAGAGAGAAGGCAGGTAGAGAACTGAAAACTCAGACGACGGGAAGATAAGAGCCTGAGGCCTGTGCAAGGGCTACAGCACTAACGATGCCACTTAACTATCATTACGGCTGTGCTCACTGTTGGGAACCAGAAGCTGCTGGAGACCAGCATTTGAAGAGCTTCTTGCTTACCGGATATTTCCATGAAAGTAGAGGAAAAGAACCTCAGCCAGCTAATTGGTGACATAATATGTTTTCCAAAATCTTGTCTGACCTGTTCATTGCTCTCTCCCACCATCCGCTGGTCTTTTCCAGAATGTCCTAGAGTTAGAATCACACAGTGTGGTCTTTCAGAATTGGTTTCTTTTACTTAATGATATATACTCCCAATTTTTTCCATGTCTTAAGAGCACATATTTCACTTTCATAATTAACCATTAATTCTTGCCATAATAAAAACATTTTCCTACTCCAACTGACTGTTTAAATTTCATAGAAAACATAGAAAGAAAAGCACCAACCATTACATGGAGAAGACTTACTTATCCTAGATAACACTGTGTTTCGATAGCTCATTTATATCCCAATTCTTTTTTTCCTTTGACACTTTCATACACAAATACAATGAATTATGACATTTTCACCCCTTATTGTCCAGTCCCATTCCCACTCTTTTTCTCACCATGTATTTTCTCCTTCTTAGCCAATCTCTCTTATTTTCATGCTATGTGTATGTATCCCATAGGGTTTCATCTGGGACATTTGTACTGACCAGTGCCTGAGTACTTGCCGGGGCACGGATGATTCGTCAGTGGGTGAATTGTTGAGAAAAGTAGCTCCCCTTTCTCTGTCTGACATTAACCTTCCATGTAATATTTGGCTCATCAACAGTTCACAATGGAAGTAGAAGATCTCAAGAAGCTCATTTCCTTGTTGTGCTGTATGACCTTATAATGTCTGAATGGACTAGTTTTTCTACTGACTTACCGAAGGATATATTTGTTGCTTCCAAAATTTGGCAACTGTGATTAAAGTCAGACCTAAACATTTGTAAGTTTTTTTTAAATAAATCTAAGTTTTTAACTCCTTTGAGTAAATACTAAAGGACAACTGTTGGGTTGTATGGTAAGTGTATGTCAGTTCAGGAAGAAACTGCCAAACTTGACTTCCGCAGTGGCTTACTGTGGTTCTGCACTCTCACCAGCTATGTGCGGGGAAGGGAATGTCTATGATTCCAAGTCCCTAACAACATTTACAGCTGCCTGTGTATTGAATTTTGACATCCTGACAATTATGTAGCCAAGTCTTATGCTCCCTTTGCCTTTCCCAGATGATACGTGTGAAGCATCTTTCCTGGGTTTCCTGCTGTCCAAGTATAAAGTCTGCTAAGACTCCCTCCCCACCCACCTCTCACCTCTCCCACTTTCCTCTTCTTTCATTAATCCTGTTCTACCCCCACCACCACCTGGCCCTCTGCTTGTGGGTATCACAGGACACCCTTCTGGGTGCTTGTGTTGGTATAGGAGTCAGATTTCTGTTGAACTTTACATGGCTCTTCAATGGGCAAAGTCCTAAGTGGGGCAGTTCCTCTTCCCTTGTCCAGTAGCTGCCTCTGAGACGCTCTCTAACAGTTGCTTCTTCTAGTTACTCTCTGGGGGAATGTTGATGCGCCAGCCATTGTATAGATGTAATGGTAGAAGTTCTCATCACAGTGACCTCCTGGAACAGCATCCCTGTCATGGCTGGAGTGTATTGCAGAACTACCTCACCCCACCTGTAGTCTCTTACAGTTTTGCTGCCCCCTCTTCTGCAAGGTTCCCTGAGCCTTTATGTGACATAAGATTTTGATGGCCTGATTAGGACTGAGTATTCCAGGTTCTCCAATATTCTGTACCTGGCCTGATGTGGTTTTCTGCCTCACTTGTCTTCCATGATAATAGGGTGCATCTTAGTTGAGCTCTGAGAGCTATTCTTATCTAAGGGTTAAAAAAGGAATAGTTAGAAGGTGTTTTATTATCACTTTTTATAGTTAACACTAGGATATCTGTTCCTACCTATTTACTTCCCTTCTACTGTTATTTGGATAGGTTTACAGTATCAGGTATGATTTCCCTGACATTAATGGATTTAAAACCATTCATTTAGTGAGTAACTGCTTTGCCATGAGTCTTACATACTTCTGTTGCTCCCCTAGATTCTTCTTACTGGAATTGTACTGTCTTGCAACGTTCACTGGTGGGTTAAACCCTTGATCTCTCTTTTTCCCCTAAGTCACTTGCCTCTTTTTTTTCCCCTCTCTTACCCCTTATTAAGACCTAAGACCTTATTTTCCTTTCCTTGGTCTTTCTTCCATAGTGGCCTTATTTATCTATTTACCTTTGTTTCTTTGTCTACAGTCTCTTGGGGTCTTCTTTTCCCTTGTCCCATTATATTCCTTTGTGGAATAGCCACATGATTTTTAAACAGTGAAAAAAAAAGACAAAGAATTAAACAAAAATTAAAAAGAAATAAAATATAGTGTGTATAGACTATCTAGACAAAATATATCAGATACAAAACAAAAATCATTACAAATAAAATATATTGTTATTCTTTTATAAAAGACAATTAGAAAATGTTACTAAACACATTCAGTTTCTAATATCTAAGGGGATTAGACATTACCAATACATTTGGAAAAAGACCTTCTTTTCCAGTATAATTTAAATCAATTTATACCTGGAAAACTCAATATCATGAAGACAGAAAATTTTCCTAAATTAAATTTAATGTGATTACAACTAAAGTTTCAATAGGGTCTTTATGTGATGGAACAAACAGATTTTGAAATTTACAATGCCGAACTTAAGATCAAATAGTTAAAGCAACTTAAACAAAAGAACCAATTTGAGGGACAAGCTCAGCAGCAGCATGAGCCCATTCCTCATGCCGTAGTGATTAGGATGGTGTTGAACCAAATCGAACAGGGACAGACAGGCTCTTAGCCAAGAACAGAACCCAGAAGGCTGCATTCATGTGGAGTGTCATCATGTTATGGCATTTAGAACAGCATTATGATCTTTCTAATATTGTATCCAATTGTCGCATTTCTTACAGTCTATATTGGATTTAGCACTTTAGTCTGTAAAGACTAAATTCTATTGTGTATATTTAATATATAAAACAAAATGTTAGGGAATGTTTACATAGTAAAAAGATTATTGGAATGAAATAAATGACCATATCCATTATCCCAGATCCCCTTTTTAGATTTTTTTTTTTTTTTTGTAGAAAGAGCCGCTCCTATCCTATCCAATCATTTAGGAGGAATCCTCAAAACTGTGCTTTTATAGTATAGTAGCTTCTGATCCTAGTGTTTCATGTTAGTCTCTAGATCTTTCCATCCTGCATATATGTTGCTTTGTATCATCATTTTACCACAGGTCCCTAAATTATCTTCTGTACCCCTCTGCCCCCTTGAAGTCACAGTTTTGTTCTCTTCCTTGAGTGGATTCTTCTGGAAGCTTCCTACTCTTGCCTCAATCAAACCTCCTGCTATCTTAACAGGCCCTTTGTGTTTAGAATAAAATATAGGACCAAGTCATAACACATCACAACATACAGACATAGATGTGCAGAATTCATCCCTTCTCTGTGGGTGGTATAGTCACCTTTCCCTTTCCTGGGAACAAGGATAAGAGATTCCCATTCTCTCTCTCTCTGTCTCTCTCTCTCTCTCTCTCTCTCTCTCTCTCTCTCTCTCTCTCTCTCTCTCTGTAGTGTGTGGGGGGGGAGTTTCCAAAGTCTGGTCCTACATGTCCACCTTTGTTATGTAGACTTTCCTTTATATAATATGCTTTACAGCATCTGAAAGTAGAGGCTTGTGTCCCTGAACCCCACTTCACGACCGGTCACCCTCGGTTTACCTTCAAGTCTGTTTTCCAGCCTTACTGCTCCTGACATTTCACTCAGCTCATGGTCCAGGGACCCTGATCTTCCTGGAGCCTCCCAGTCCCAGTTCATTCCCATGTGTGAGGAGGTCATGTCCTCTACCAAGGATGTGTTCACCTTCATTCCCACCTGCAGACACTCTGCTGGTGCCTCTCCTGACCGTGACTCTAAGGATGAAGAGTCTGTTTGAGGCTTGGAGCTCTCATGCCAAGAACAGACTCTTGTTCTGTTTGGCTGGAGGAGAGTTGAGGCAGCCAGACGAGGTAAATCTTCACGGACCTATGAGGGTGGGCCTGGCATCCTCAGGAAGTCTGCGCATGCGTTGTGTTTTTAGGCATGAAAGGAAAAATATAGATTTGACCATTTCCAAACTAATTCAGAAAATTTCGAATACACTTGTAGCCTCAAGTCCCACTTGTGGTTACTGTGCTCTGGCGCTCTTCAAGTAGCCCCCTGGGCACAAAGCTGGACCAGTAAAGGGCCTTCGGTGGCTTTGGACATTCAGATTTCTGAGGAAAAGTTGTTTGTAAATTCAGCATTTTACAACAAACCACTTTTAATTTCAGTCTTAATGTTCAGATCACGTAAAGAGATATTAGCACAGATCTTTTTTGTGAATTTATTTTTGTATTTGTTGATAAAAATCAACTTACCTATGGAAAAGAGCCATCAAACTGTTATCCTTAATACTGAGATTTACGTTTTGAATGCAACTGCAGAGATACACTGCGACCTGTCTCTGTGTTCTGTTTAGATGAGCAGTATTCAGAAATCATGGAGCCATTCCCCTTGTGATCTGGACAATCTCTTCAATTAAGTTGATTTAAGTACTTGAAGGAAAAGCTCTTACGAATTGCTTTTTCCTTAATTGAATCAAGGATCTAAGAGCTGTTCATAGTATTCATTATAAACATAAAAATCAGTCTGAAAAACAACAGAAGCTCCAAATATGCAAACATTGTGTCTGTAGCATGGGTCTTACCCTACTTTCTGTGGTTGACTTGATTCATCAGTCTCGACAGGAAGACAACCAAGTCCAGGGTGAGTCCACAGTGTGCAATTGTTAGGGTAAACTTGGAACTTTTTAAAAGGGCAATGCAAAGCTCTAATTTTTACGTGGTGATTCATTTACAAGAGATTCAAACATATGTACATTCACCTTTTACATCTAAAAGGGAAAATAGAGAGCACATGAATGACTGGTAATCTTTCAAGAGCTAACATTTTGCATCCTCTCATTGTGGGTTGATTTTTTGCAAACATTTTCAAATGCAACAAAAAGAACAGAAAACATTTGCAGAAGCTTGGGATTCCAAAGAACCTATTTGGAAAATCTCGATATTATCCTGGGTGAATTTTGTGGAAGTTTCCAATTTCAGTTAGTCTGTTACAATTACTATTTATAGCCGACTCATTAACAGTCAGGTACAGGCTGCAGCCAAGCAGAGTACTTACATCCTCTGTCTGTCTCTCTGTGGGTGTTCAGGGAAAAGGAGGCAAATTCTTCATCGCCTCAATCTATTTATGATGAATTGTCTCCGTCCCTTCCCTTAAACTCCATCATTTTTTGCTTCATATTCAAATCTTGACATTCTTATACATTTTCCCTTTGAATTTCTTTATTGATTTTTATCTTGAAAAGAGAAAACAAGTCCATTTCATACACTGCCCGGAATCAGTGGCTCTTGCTATAAACAGAAGAACTGCCTCTCACTATGAGAGTTCCAAAAGGTCCCTTTAATCAAAGCCATGTGTTGGTCACCTGTGCTGATGCAAACCTACAATCTCAGCTTCTGGGAGACTGGGGCAAGGATTGAGAGTTTGTGGCCAGCCTGGGCTACTAAGCAAGTTCAAGGTTTGAGTTACAAACAGAATATCATCTCAGACACAATAAAACGCATAGCCTGTGTTGTTTGCCAGCCCATCATTTCTTTCGGTGCTCCTATCCTCCCACAGACCCCTAATGTGTGGGACCACCCTTTTCTGCAAGTTTTCTGCATAGATCAGCACAGTGACCCCTGTTCACCACCTCCAGTTGAATCTAAAAGTTAATTTCTTCATTGTAAGCTTCACCCTCATTTCTCTAAAGCTGACCAAGGACACATGCCTGGGATACTGGCTCTCTGTGGCCTTCACGTTCTTGAAAACAGTATCAGGTTGCTGTCATGCTTGAATGGTTTTTTTCTGCTCTAGAAGATTCCTTTGTGTGATTTCTTCAGGGAATTTTCTCCCTCCCATTCACCCCATTGTCTCCCGATGGAGCTGCTGTCAGTGACGTGGACTCTACTGGCCTTGTCCTTTGTGGCGTGCATCATCCTCTCTGCTTGTCATCTCTGATGTTTATTAGCTGAACCACCCACCATTTATGAAAAATTATTTCATCAATCATAGCTTTAATTTTCAGATTGTTCTGTGTTTTTCTACTTGTAATGTACTCATGTTTGGGGAATGATACTGTTTTTTTCATTCTTTAAATTGAATTTCTTTTTTAACTCTTTTAAAACATCTGTCATGAGTGTGAGTCTCCTCACTGGTATGTTGTGACTCTGTGATTTCAATGATGGCACCTGTGGCGCATAGCAGGCTTCCTGAGGCACTGTCTACATGGGCAGACCTGACTTACCCGAGAATTTGGTTATCAAAGAGAGAGGAAATTTATTTACATTGTGGTGTAATGACCTTGACTAGATTTTCTTGAGTTATGTGTGGGGTTGTGTTTCAGGATTCCTTGAAATCAGGTTTGGTCTGTCATGCAGATAGGGAAGTGACCGTCATTAATTAGTTCCTCCAAAGTAGGAGGCATCTTGGACCCTGAAGGACACAAGAAGAAACACTTGGTCATGAGGCAAAGGACACAGAGAGGGTAGTAGTCCCCTGGATGGATTAGACCAGGAGCAGTTTAATAATTTCAGCAGGATGTGGAGATACAAACTACTTCTGGTTGTCTAAAACTGGCCTTTGGGGTATTTAGGCCTTCAATGACTTTATGCCTGATAAAGCGGATGGCAGGGATAGGACTCTGAATTGGCTAATTTGAATTTGAAAGGATCTCAGAAGGCTTGTTCACACTCTAGGAACTGCATAATCCCAAGAGGGAAGTCCATGCAGGCTCAGCAGGACAGCGAGATATCAGAGCATTAGAATTCAGAAATACAGACATAGTTAGCACAGGTTAGATGATGATGATGGTGGTGGTGATGATGATGAAGATGATTAGAGAAAAAAGAGATAGAATGGGCACATCCGTGCATTCATGATGCTGCGGTGTCTATGTATGGGGATCACAGGACAACTTTGACAAGTTGCTTCTCTCCTTCTACCATATGGGCTCCAAAGATCAAACCAAAGTCCCCGGATTTGGGCTTAGACATCTTTACCTGCTCAGCCATTTCCCTGACCCAGGATATTAATTTTAACTGTTGTGCTTGTTGTTTTTTCTTTCTCTGTGTGTGTATGTGTGTGTGCGTTTGTTGTATGTGTGTACATATGTGTGTTGTATGTAGTGAATGTGTGGTATGGTTTATGTGTTCATGTACATGGTGTGTGTGGTGTATGTGCTGTGTGATGCGTATTTGTATATGTGCACGGTGTTTTCTTTATTCCATGTGTCACTCCTGGCTATAAGAGATTTAAAACTGGCAGGGGAGAGGCTTCTGTGCATTCACCTGAAACATAATTGGCCATCCATCACCTGTGCCTCACCATCATGAACCATCACCCAGAATTCCTCAGGCTCTGCTGGTATCCAGTCCATATCCTGCCCCTGTTGTTCTAGTGGTTAAAACACATGAAATGTTAAGTCCCAAAGCCAGACACTCCGTCTTGACATTTGACAGGGACAGGTCACAACTCCTGCCTCTTGGGCTGACAGAGTGTTGTATGTTCCACCCTATTCTTGACCTGCAGAAGTTTTGTGATTTCTCCACTACTAATGTTCCAGAAGGTTGTTTTGGGGTGTCCTTATAGTTAAAAACTTTGTGTTGAATACATGATGAAAAACATGTGAAATGAGGAAGATGTCAGCCCTTTCTGTAGACCTCCCAGGTGAGTCATAGTGGCTTTTCCAGCCAGGTGTGAGGTTGCCTGGGTACATACACGAGTCCCTCATAAGCTGCTGTTGTTCTGATCCATGAGCACAACAGCTCTCAGGACATGAGAATCCATAACCTGGACTCACTAGCTCAAAGGATCTTTGTCCTATTTCCAGTGCTGATGAGCGATTTGATGCCACATTCCACACCAACGTCTTGGTGAACGCTTCTGGGCATTGCCAGTATCTCCCTCCAGGTAAGTTCACTTCCTCAACAACTTCCATTGAGAAAGTTTAGGTGATATGGACCCCAGTGGCTGCCTTGAAAGGTGGACTGTCTCTGTGCTGCATTCTGCCTCTGTCCCCTTCCCTTTGGTGTTGCTTTAACTCTAGGTGTCATCTCTGTTGCATTTTGGGATCATGGTTCAGGGGGGTTTTGCCAGCATCTGTCATATGGTCTTCTTTTTTTGCTATGCACTCCTTAATGTCAATCTATAGTCAAAGCCTGATCATCCTTGTTGTATAATTTTCAATCATTCCTACCCACAGATGTGATGACCAGACCCCTCTCCCTGCATATTCTTAGCCCAGATAGTACCTTGGTAGATGCTCTAGTATTGGGGTAGATGGTGGGAGTTCTGAAATCAGAGCTTGAATTCATGTGCTCAACACGTCTTACAGGGTAGATGTAAAGCGCAGACCTCTCAAAGAGTGCTCCCCGGAGACTTGTTTATGAGCTGGTTTCTCCCCTTCCCCACTCCTGATGATTAACAGCTTTCTGGGGTTTTCTTGTCCCTCTTCCTATCATTTCTATGGGATGCAGGCTCTGAGCTGCTCACTGAGTAATCCACAGTCTGGGAAACTGGTATTATGGCCTTTGAGGCACATTCAGGACAGTTTGTCATGTGGATATTAACAGTTGTCTTCATTGTATCTTTTTCAAAAATTTGTATCAACATGTTCTTTTCAAGGATTATCTCCCTTGTTACTGGCTTATTTAACTTCCTGCTGCCATTATTACACACCCACACATACACACACCTCTACTCCCCAGCACACCCCCCACACACACATACAACACACCCCTGAATTCATAGCTTTCCACATTTATACACATATACATACCACACACATTTCCCTCAAGCATTCAGCCCTGACTCCTCTCTTTCCTTGAATAACAAAGCTGGCCTTGCAGGTTATTTACCATATTCCTCCTGTTAGCAGATGATAAGAATCCTATAGACAGAATCTGTTTGCTCACCTGAGAATGCGTCACTCTTTAACCACGCGGGACTTGTGTGTCAATAAATAAATGAACAGGCGATTGAATCAGGCAAAGACAGATACCTCCCACTGATGCTTGTGTGCATTGAAGAAACACAATGCTTTAGGGTTTCTCTCTTAAAGAAAACTCCCCTGTCCCAGCCCTTCCTCTTATTGCACATCTCTTGTAGACTGTGCTGTGTGATGCCTTCAGGCACATCTGTGCTTGTTCTTACATGGCCTATGAAGTGCAGCTTCTATTGTGAAGGCCTAATTAGAAAACAACCCCCATTAGTAGGTATAATACAGATGCTGCACATTGTGCAGTAGACCAAGGCTGTTTCTAGCTGCTGCCGCAACTGTCATTTACAAAAGACCCTGCATCCCATCATCAGGTCCTGGCCTAGGTGCCCGGAAGCCTGACAGAACAGTCACTTATGCTGGGACTAGGACTCCCTTCACATTGTTAGAAATAGCTTCACTGCCCATGTGCTGGGGTTGTGCCAAGCTGGTTATGGGAAGCTGTTCTACTCTGTTCAGTGAGACATGGACGATAAAAGGTTCCAGCAGAAGTTTGAAAACAGACCTGATTGTAACATACTGTAGCAGTCCACCTGCATGGTTGCTGATAAATCACCATCAAACAACTTAAAGGAACAAGGGATTTATTTTCTGACTACCAGTTACAGTTGTTAGTCCAGTTTAATGGAAGAGCACATACTAACACCAGGGCCTAGGGAACTGGCTACACCATCACCACATAAGGGCGAGAAAGGGATGATTCTTACTTGCCAGACCAGCATGTCTGGCCAAGTGTACACAAGGATGCTGACTTTCTCAATCAGCTCTCTGTATTTTATTCCAGGGCCTAGTTCCACCCACCATAGGCTGGACCTTCCCCATCAGCTAGACAATCTCTTACAGGTTTGCTCTGGGCTTAACCATTAATTCTCTACAAATGTGCCCAGACCCCAAACCTCAGCTGTCAAGTTGATACCTGTGCCTAACTATGACACGTACTTTCCTTCTCTTTCATGTGGTTTTTTTTTTCAACACCGTTATGGAGACAGAATATACATAATCACATTTGAAGTGCCTGACTCCGAGTTGCAAAACCACACCATGATTCAATTTTAATATGCTCTCAGGACCCCACAAAGATCCCTTCTGCCTGTTTGCTCTTAATCCTCATTGGTGCCATGGCCAGCCCCAGATAACCTCTGATCAGCCTTGCTTCTTTTTTGAATCTTTTCATGCAAATAAAATCATGTAGAGTTTGTAGAGTTTTCTAGTTTGCAAATAATGTGGAGTGGGGGAATCCAGTCAACTAATCAGCAAAGAACATCAAAAATGTCCTTAGTTTCAGATCCCAGTAAATATCAGAACTTACTGGTTACAGTCCAGTCCAGTACGCCTTCAGATACAGAAGAACACAGGTATAAAAATCTGGAGCAGGCTTAACGATTCTCCTCACCATGACCTTCTGGGAAATTCAGTTATTCCAGTTCATTTCAGTGGAACCTTTTCCTAGTATCCATGCACTCCCTGTGCTTTAAACCTACCCATTCTTGTTCTGCTCTTGCTAAAGAATTTGAAATAGTTAAAATTATATTCCATGGATATTTCTAGATAAACAAATGGTGCTGCACATGCTTTCCTATCGTTACCCAAATATGATATACTCCCCCACATTCCCATACTTCTGAACCAATTTTCTTTCTAACCCTTTTGTATTTTACCAAATTCTCTGAGATATCTTTTTCATTGTTTTCCTCTTATTGCTTACAGTCTAAAGATGTTCATGGCCAATGAGGTTTATAGCTAATTCTTTGCACAGTAAGTCCTGAGCAAAGCCTTCTGCCACAGAGCCTACCGCTGTGTTTGAGTTCTTAAAAGACACTGGAGCTTGATGGAGCTTCCTCTCTCAAAATTTTGCAAAAGGAAAACAAAACACTCATCATTTGTTATGAAAGCATCTTGCAGCAGTTGGAGGCAGGGCCACTGCAGGAGTGCCTTATGTTGGGAGCACTTCCCAGCGTGTCCATCTCAGTATGCTGCTCTCATCCCACGCCCATGCAGGAATATTCAAGAGCTCCTGCTACATCGATGTGCGCTGGTTTCCCTTTGACGTGCAGCAGTGCAAACTGAAGTTTGGGTCCTGGTCCTATGGAGGGTGGTCCTTGGACCTGCAGATGCAAGAGGCAGATATCAGCAGCTATATCCCCAATGGGGAATGGGACCTCATGGGTAAGCCAAAATACATGCTTTGTATCCTAGAAGGAAGTTACTTTTGTCTTGTGTGAGCTGAGAAAAGTTGGGAATTTTTTTGTAGCCCTCATCAGTGTGGGCCATCATTTCCTGAGGATGAAAAACAAAACAGTTAGCAAATGCAGCCCCTAACCGTGGCAAAGACGCAGTAAACCTGGAGGGTCTAGGTAGACAGCCACACATTCGTGGGATTCACTCTGTGCATACGGCATAGTCAGTGAATGGTCTGAATGAAGAAATCACAAATGGCATTCACACTGAAGCAAAAACAGTTTTATTCAGGCAGAATAGATTTGCATGGGAACACAAAACCAACTCTTTTCTTAGAGGAGGGGGCTTGAAGGCCTAATACAAGAAATAGGTGTGGCAGCTTAGCATGGAGGAAGCACAGGACCAAGTGAGTCTGATAGTTTTAATCTGGCACAAATCAGAGTGTCGTGAATTTCATAAGACATTGGAAAGTCCAGGTTAGAAAGCAAATTGGTAACAATGGCATTTTTCCAACCTTGCCTAGGTAATGTTAGCTGCTGAGAAATCATTCCTCATGGCAGATTCATTTCCCAACAGGATGTCTGCACAGCAATCTATCCACTGTTAGCAAAGTTCTAAGTCTCACAGAGAGTTTTGTTTTGTTCTCCCTCTCTCTCTCTCTCTTTCTCTCTTTTTCAATTTTGACTTTTACTTAGCAATAGGAACATATTCCTCATCATTTTACATTGAAAAACAATGTCGTCACAAGCCACTTAACATCATGTCTATATTCTGAAAATGTCTTCTTCGTGATTGTCATATGAACATCATGGAATGAGTGTTTACAAACTAAGCTAGCTACAGAAGCAGCAGGAGATATACTGTTATTGGCCTACTGTTGTACATTTCTCCCATCTGTGACTGAATCGCCATTATAAAGTACATATCTATAATGGCATTTATAATGGCATAAAATTAACAATGTATTATTTATAATCATGTACTCTAGTACATCGAAATGAGACCAACTCATTCAAGCATCACCGAGTTTTTTTAACCAATTACAGCACTCCAGTAAGTGTTCATTCAAACACTTGTCACCCAAGTTTTCAGGGTACACCAAACTCTAGGACTGTGCTCGTTGTGCTATATACTTAGAAACAAATAACAATTGTACATTTTAATGACTATGTCTTCTCCCATGTAGGCGTACCTGGCAAGAGGAGTGAGAAGTTCTACGAATGTTGCAAAGAGCCATACCCAGATGTCACCTACACGGTGACCATGCGCCGCAGGACCCTGTACTACGGCCTCAACCTGCTCATCCCCTGCGTGCTCATCTCGGCCCTGGCGCTGCTGGTGTTCTTACTCCCCGCAGACTCTGGAGAGAAAATCTCCCTTGGTGAGCGACCAGCCCCCCTCCTTTCAGGCCTGCTCTGCATGGCACTATGGGCACCACAGGGGTTCGCTAAGGTCTCTGGGACCTGCTTGGCTCATCGCATGTGGGACCTCTGATCTCGGCTAGCCCCACAACAAAAGAAACTCTCAGTTCCAGCTCTGAGCTAAACAGATGTGCCCTCCTGAGAATACAGCAGCATCTAGTAATCATTGGAAAGGTCAGAGATAGCCAGTGAGGGACCCCCAGATCAATTCTACCCTCATGGGCTGTGCTTCTCCCTCAGGGTCACCCCAACCTGCTTTTTAGTGACTGCTGGTTGTCCTCCCCAGTGGACAAGTGACACAGTAGGTTAATAGCAGTTTGTATTTTTAAATTGTTCCACACATTATAGTGGACATGTAATTCCTTATAATCATTGTGCTGGGAAAGTAGGATTTTGAATGGTGATAAGAGTTTCTCAGTATCACAAAGAGCTACTAGGTAAATATGTGTTTAGTAGTCTGAAGAGATCCTTCATGTACTATGTTCTAACCACAATGCTTCCTCAAGGCCACGCAGTTAATTCAGTTGCAAAGTCAAGAACTGGATGAAACCAGCTCTCTGACTGCACAGTTCCCTCATGCTGCTGTGTTAACCACCTCTCAGAAATAACACAGGAAAAAAGACCCAGAGAACAGTGTGCTGGGCAGATTCTCTCAACATTATGGTTTCTAATCTTGTCTTCTTCAGAGTTTCTTTGGGGCTCTAATGAGTGGCAAGAAATGGACTCTGAAAAATGCATGCGTCCACTCTACTTTTGGCGTGGCTCCAGCACCTCTATCCCAATTCTTTGAAACTCCTCAGATCATGAGCCCCTGTCAGAGGGAATTCTGTCTGTTATATCTAACACTGCCTTGTGTTGATGCTTCAGGGATAACGGTCCTGCTCTCCCTTACGGTCTTCATGCTGCTTGTGGCTGAGATCATGCCGGCAACATCTGATTCCGTGCCCTTGATAGGTAAGGCAAGGGTTCTTGCGTGCCTAAAATTTCCCAGAAGATGTGCGGGGTGAGAGCTTATCCTCTATGAAGGTCTATGCTGCCCTTCCATTCGCTGATGTGGGGACATAGCTTTCTGGAACTCTTTAGGGATATCAGGGCCCCCGCTCACTTGGATATTTGCCCACATAGGACAGGCAATTGAAGAGAGATGTCCAAATATGTGGTTTGCCTTCAAATTGGAGAAATGGCTAGGAGCGATGCATATACTTGCAGTCCTAAAACTCAGGATCCTGAGGTAGGATGATCACTTTTAGTCCACAGATTAGACTAAAGACCAAGACCTGATCTGAGAGAGAGAAAGAAAGAGAGAGAGGAGGGAGAAAAAAAGAAAAAGAAAAATCGATTGCAATATCTCTTGCTACTATATTTCTCCCACCCACACTTGCTTTAGTGCCAAAGATTATCAAATTATAGTTTCATTATTTTATCTGTACCTTGTTTTCCAACTAATCTTTTATTAAAATGGGAGACACACATACTAACTCTTAACTAGTCTCCTGAATACATGTTTAGGAAAACAGGAATGGAAAAACCATGTTTTTCCTGGGACAGATGTGTGTCATGACCCACTACCCTAGGAGGAGTGATAGAAATAGTATGACATCCTGTGCCTTGTGCACCTTCTTAGGTGGGACAAATAGGGTCATGAAAGGGGGGCTCTGTCTTTAGAAGTCCATTCCCTCACTGCTGTAGCTGGGGCTCTGCTTCTAGTCCAGGAATCCTGAAGCCGGAAGTCGTCTTCTGTCAGGGGCTATTAGGCTTCCTCTGGCATTTGGCACTCTGGTTTGCAGTGTAAGTGAGTGGAGTGGGCAGTGGCAAAAAATATGGGTGGCAGGCTAAAACCCTTTCTCCAATATGACCACTGACAGTAGGAACATGGTTCCAGGGGTGCCATGGGAGCCCCACAATCCACCCTGTCTCTGTTCTCTCCACAGCACAGTACTTTGCCAGCACCATGATCATCGTGGGCCTGTCCGTAGTGATGACAGTGATTGTGCTTCGTTACCACCACCACGACCCTGACGGTGGCAAAATGCCCAAGTGGGTATGTCCCCTGCAGCATCACAGCTCGCGTGGAGGGAGGGTCTCTTGTGGTGTCCTGTCATCTGGTGCCCCCAAGCAAATGGCATTGTTTGCACCCAATTTCATTCCCCACTTACATGACTTTGCAGACAGAGTGGGGGAGGTGAGTGTGCCCTCAGTGCCCATCTCTGATGGTGTTTTATCCTGCCCTGTCTGGACAGGACTCCTACTCTGTGTATGCTCCAGACACAGTGTTTAAAGCCCCTCTTGCATATGGTCATGTGAGCGCTGTGTAATGAGATGGGCATGTAGTAACATAGAGCTTCATGACAGAATGAGCATCTACAGGACCTCGTGAAGACTCAAGTCCTGAATGGAAGATGGCGTGATATTTGCACAAACCTGTCCTTACCCCGCCCTCTGTGTGCTTCAGCTCATCACTGCATCGCTCACAGTATTTACAATACAATGTAATGACTCGTTCTTGTGCTATGTTGTATAGGGATCAATGCAAGAAAAAGGCCTGGACATGTTCAGTACAGATGCTAAAAAATTCTGAGTATTTTTCCAAGCATGGCTACTAGAATCCATGGGTTCAGAAACTATGGCTGCAGAAAACCAAGTGTCCATCTAATCAATACATTTAGGTTTACACTCTAACCAAAGCATATGACATAAAGATTAATAGTTGCAGGTGGGAAAGGAGAACCAAAATTAGATGGATGAGGTCTCCACCTAGCACACATCGCCACTTCCCTACAGCGTGACTACCAGACCCAGCCCAGTTCCCTGCTGATGCTCACTGCTCATGGCATGAGCTCTTGGGGACCAGTGTCTGCAGCTGTGCCTCCATCACTGGCTAACACCTAAGAGACATTGACCAGATGATTCGCTCAAGCTTGGACTTTCCCTGTCTTCCCAGGATGAAACCCATGGCAGGAGAGAGCTGCTCTTACTTCCTGTTTTCAGTGGGACCTTTAAACCTATCCAGTTCTGAGCATAGGAAAAACACTTCCTCCAATCCCAAAAGTAGCCTGTCTGGAAACTCATTTAGTGTACCCAAGTCCAGAAGGAAGTCTAGGAATGTCCACATGCAGCATGAAGTGGGAGGTGTGTTTAGACACCAATCAGGAACAGAGCGCTTCTGGGGCTTCTGAGCACAGTCATTGCTCAATAGGTTACAGTAGCCCCAAATCTAACTTAGGAAAGAGCACTGTTTACTTTTCAGAATCGGTTTTGCAATGGAGCTATTTCCCCTATTTCCCCTCAGAAGTTTTTCCATGGTATACTCCCCTTGGAAGTTTAATAAAAACAGCCCCATTGCTACGAATCTTTAGAGCTTTTTTTTTCAGAAGTCCTTGGCCACATTACAAAGCTAAGATACATCCACTTACATTCTTCTCTTTCTTTACACCTTTACACACTTGGGCTAACCAGTCAGATGCAAAAGTAGCATCTTGTTTACTGTGTCTTTCTGCCTGTCTAATGTCTGTTTGAATGTTTGAAGAAGATTACTTATTTGCCTCTTTCAAAAGCAAAAATAAAGTTAACATTATACATAAGTAGACATGACTCTTATCCCTACCCCTTGCCCCTCTTCATCCTCATTTTAATGAATCCCCTATCTTTCCTTCTACTCTTCTTTATATTGTCACACACCACACACATACACACACACAGACACACACACACACACACACACACACACACACACACACACACACACACATTCTTCTTTCTCATGAGTATTTTGACTCCTGTGGTGATAAACTAAATCCCAGAGACATGAACCATTTTTAATGATCTGGTACTACTTCCAGAAAAATCTTAATTAAGAACATATGCCTATAATAAGCCTCTCAGCATAAAAGCCTGTTAAAGCAATTGACTGGTAATAAAACAAAGTGCAAACATCCCACTTGCTTTATATAGCATGCTATATTTTTCTTTTGCTCTACATGTATTTGAAGAATATGCAGCCACTAAGGGACTCTTACTGTGATCTGTTGCTATGAAGTAGACACTGCCGAGTGCGGTGGCATTATGTGACATTTGCACAGCGAGGAACAAAATTATAGCCTGCTGGAGTGGTCACTAGCACAGTTCGATAAGTGCCAAGAGGATAATTTCATCTTTGAGAGATGCATGAGCCTTAAAAGCTAATGATTCAGCCCATAGAATTCAAACTAGACTTGGCCATGTGGATCACATTAGCTGTAGATGTACCTGCAGGGACTCAGAGCCAGGTGTGGCCGGAGAGTTGCCTGACTCTGTTTGACTCTTGTGAGCACAGCTGCTTCTGGTTCAGACTCACTCATGGGTGGGCAGCCTCCCCTGAGACCTGGTCCTGGCTCTCTAGTGTCTTCTGATAGGGTTTCGTTAAATCAGGGGAATTCTGAAGAGGTGGAAAGACTTGCAATATAAACACAGTAAAGGACTAACCACCCACTCACTATGTGATCTTCAGTCCTTTCAGATCCTCTTGAGACTTATTTTATCTGCAAATTGGGTGAATGACTATAACTTCATGACCAAGTGAGAAGTCCAGATTCACTGAGAAGTCTTCATATGTGATCATGTAGCCTCTGCCTTTCCCTGATCTCTTACAGGCCTTTTTCCAGTCTGCAGGCAGCTGCTCACAATGTACAGTGTGCTGGGAATGGTCTGGCTTGACAGCTGTGGGGAAACTGGCCTGTGCCTTTCTTGTCCTTTTCACTCCCTGTCTGCAGCCCCAGTTTCAGTCATCACTGATGTCATGGGTGATTACCAAGGAATATCCTGTAGACATAAACTTCTCCTCTCAGCATGTTTACCTGCAGATAGAAGATTGACCTGCTAGGATGGTTCACCTGCTAGGTGGTTGATGAGAGATTCACCTGATAGGTACTCATGGGAATTTGACCTGCTAGGTGATTGATTCATCTGCTAGGTGGCAGAGGAAGTTTTCCCATGATCCTAAGATAAAATGAACTTGAAGTCAGGGTCTGGGCAGTGTCAGGTCTGACTTCAGGAATCTTTTTTTAACCTACATTAGATTTTATCTGTCTTAACTTCTTTCCAAGAAAGACAAACTCAATGTAAACTCTCCACATAATTTTTCTCCAGCTCCTGTATGCTTGTAGACATCATGCATTTACAAAGCCTTTTCAATGTGGCTGGCTGACTATGGCTCCAGTAGCTGAATTGTTTTATTAAAAATAGGAACTGTTCTTGTTGTTAGCAAACAACCATATTCTGCACACGCAATATACTTTCTCTATGTTATCTCTGTGTGCCAGTCACCAGGGAACAAGGGGCATAGCTGCCATAGAGCCCTTCTGGCCTGCACAGCTCACTGTTTACCTCAGAGGAAGTATGCAACCCCTGCTTGTGTCTTTTCAATGAACTGCCCTAGACATGGTGTGACTTGGCCCAGCCTAAGGAGCTGTGTTAGAAGCTCTTAAACATTCTTCTCTGCAAGTGTCTCAGCAATTTTTCCGCGGAGCCCTGGGACTCAGCAACCTGTTTATTACACAGGTTAAAGCAAGTTAATAAGTTCCTTTGCTTTTTCCATCCTAGTGCCCATGGGACCCAACCCATCCTCTCAAAATCATGGGATCACATTGGAGACCATCACCCTCGTTTTCTGATACCCACTGACTGCTTTAATTCATTTTTTTTAAATCAGCACAGCTTCGAAAACCAGTCTTACAAAGATACC
Source organism: Typhlomys cinereus (assembly GCA_023101885.1). Lineage (NCBI taxonomy): Eukaryota > Metazoa > Chordata > Mammalia > Rodentia > Platacanthomyidae > Typhlomys > Typhlomys cinereus. The sequence continues at coordinate 2,666,902 of JALPQD010000183.1, read as the reverse complement.
ACACATCTCAAGCAATGCAGCAATCTACAGTCAGAAGCTTGGGGTCTTTGAGATAGCTCAGCAGGTCTCCTACTTTCAAACCTGGTGACCTGAGTTCAGTCCCAAGAAGCCCACCTGGAGGAAGAAGAGAACTGACCTCTGAAAGCTGTCCTCTGATCTCCACTCATGCACCACGGCATGCATTCATGTCCCCCCTTTCCCCTCCCTTATTCTTAGATAAGGTGAAAACACTAGCCATAATTAGGTTTTTAAATTGTTGTATGTGTATGAGCCAAAGTACTTCAAATTAATGGTCCATTCTGTGTTGCTATATCCAGAGGTTACCATTTGAATAATTTAAATTTCCTGTCACTCCTTTTAGTTTGCAGTGCCATCCAAGGCACCTTATAGTCTGTGCAGGAGTCAGGAAATTCCATCTGCTAGGCTCTGGTTACAGACAGGAAAGATCAGAGAAAGGAAATGACTTTCCTTGTTTACACACGTTAGGTTTTCTTACCAAGCAACGTTCCCCCCCACAAGGCCCTCTTTATCGATTCTAAGGGACCCCTGCCCCTGAGTAGCATATTCCCATGGTGATGGGGCTGCATAGATCACACACTTACTTCACAATTGACCCCACTACTGCTGAGGATTGGCTTCGTTCTGTGTAAAATCACGGAGGAGCGCCTCAGGAGCCAGTCCCTGGGATCTCGAAGTAGGACCTCTCCTTGGGATTATGTTGCTGGGGGAATCAACTGATGGCCAACCCAGGACCCATCTTGACTCCCCTTGTCTCTGCAGACCAGGATTGTCCTTCTGAATTGGTGTGCGTGGTTCCTGCGCATGAAGAGGCCGGGTGAGGACAAGGTGCGGCCAGCTTGCCAGCACAAGCCGCGCCGCTGCAGCCTGGCCAGTGTGGAGCTGAGCGCGGGGGCCGGGCCTCCCACCAGTAACGGCAACCTGCTCTACATCGGCTTCCGAGGCCTGGAGGGCATGCACTGCGCACCCACCCCGGATTCTGGGGTGGTGTGTGGCCGCATGGCCTGCTCCCCAACGCATGATGACCACCTCCTGCACAGTGGGCACCCCTCCGACGGGGACCCTGACCTGGCCAAGATCCTGGAGGAGGTCCGCTACATCGCCAGCCGCTTCCGAAACCAGGATGAGAGCGAGGTGGTCTGCAGCGAGTGGAAGTTTGCAGCCTGTGTTGTGGACCGCCTGTGCCTCATGGCCTTCTCTGTCTTCACCATCATCTGTACCATTGGCATCCTCATGTCAGCCCCAAACTTTGTGGAGGCTGTGTCCAAAGACTTTGCATAGTGGGAAAGGAAAAGCGGTGGGTGAGAATCAGTGTGCAAACCCCGTATCATACCAAGCGGGACAATTCCAAGGCACCCTTGTGCTCTCAGTCCTGGAGCGGGAGGGTCAGTTTCCTGGATATTTTCAGTAAAAAAGAATTGCACACCATACTGTCAAATCTTCATCCATACTGTTAGCACATCCTTGCACTTGAGGGTGCCGAATGGCCGTTTGCTCTTTCTTGACAGGCCTTCTGGAAGACCTCAGTGACTCCAGACAGTCAGTTCACTTGATGCTGCATGCTTGCATGTCCCTTACCATAGACACAGCAGAGAATTCGCTGTGCTTCCATGCACAAACCTACACTGAGAGTAGTCATGCCTAGCCATACTCGCCGGGTCCATTCCAACAATTGGCCTGGGGGGGGGGGACACAAAATTTTAACTGAAAACCTCTCTGCTGGGTTTTTTGAAGCTGAACTTTTCCCCCTCTATCTCTCTATTAATAGCATTTTTATGCTAGAGAGATAAAGTTGATGTTCTAAATCACATGTTGGTTGCCTAATATCTGTGAATCTGTACCATCAGTGGAATGAATACACAGGTTTGCATTGGTTCTAAATTAAGACCAGAGCCAAATGAAAGTGTCTGGGGCCCCTTCCAAGCCTTCCAGACCTGATGATTCTGTTCTATTCTGCAGAACCTGAGGAACAAATGGAGTTCTATGAGTATCATCACTCCAAAGAACATAGTGCAGCTGAGTGAAGTCCTTCCGTGTGTGTGCATATGCGTGTGTGCCTTTTGGAGAATATGAATATATATGATGCTCTCTTGTCAGAGTTGATTGGTCCTAGAAATTTATGCATATAAACATATCCCGTGACTTCCCTCAAATGATGGGACCAGAAAGCAGCTAGGACCTCTCTGACCTGCTGACCAGAGCTAGAGAAGGGTGGGAACTCCTGATTGCTCCCCTAGATGCTGGTAGAAAATGGGGAGGAGCAGCCAGACCACCAGAGCTGCTGTAGCCCCAGGGTTTGTCTTTGGAGGATCTGCCCTCCCACGGTCTCTTTAACTCACTTTCAGCTACAAAGCTGACTTTGGACAGTAGATTGATTTTTGGGGGGGTCTGTTTTTGTTTATTTTTGTCTTTTTGAGACAAAGTCCAGCATGCCCACAGCTTCCATAGTTGAAGATGAGTGCAGAAAACAAGAACACCTTAAAATGTTAAGTCTATGTGCTTAACATAATGCTCTACTTAACCTAGCAACAATGGTCATTTTTCATTCTCATTCCTGTGCTTAATGAAACTGGAAGTTAATTTCACAAAGAAAGACCTTTGTCTTTCTGTCACACCATTCAGTAATTTCTCAGAGCTTAGAGACACACAGGCTTCTGAACTGCCAGAGATCTTTGATCTTCTTTCCCCTGAGACAGGCACAACTTGACAGAAGATTAGATCTCTCAGGGCAAAAGAAATCACCTTTCTAACCACGCATGTCACTTATTTCTAGGCAGTGTATGGGAATGCATTTACACTGGAGGAAGATAAAAACTTGGTGTGTTCTCTGCATGTGTGTGCCATGTGTGTGTCTGTGTGTCTGTGTCTGTGTGTCTGTATAAAGAATATGCAGTGTGCTCATGACTTCAGACAGGAGACAATGTTTACAACAAGAAGGTGGATAAACAGGAGATTTTATTGATTTCAGCATCCGCCACTTGGAACAGGGTCATTCCCAGAATTCATCCAGCACACATTATATGACCAAACGACAGAACATTTTTTGCTGTCTTTTTTTCTTAAGTCAAAGTAATTAGAAACAAAAAGAAGTGTTTGGTACTTAAAAATAAAGACAATGCTTCATTTCTTACGGTTAGCTCAAAATTAATTCCTAATTCTTTTGTTTTGTTTTGCTTCCAAAAACATCCTGTGTTTTGATTATTCGAATAACTATTGTCCTTATAAAAATAACAATAAAAATAGCTGTGTATATGGATAGAAACGTGTTTATGGTTAAATACAGTCTCCCTTGCTCCCATCTCCTCTTCTCTCTCCCCGCAGAAGCCATAAATGTATTTTTATGGAAACTTTTAGATTTAGACAGGAAGAAAGAAAGAATGGGGGCTGGAGAGGGAGGAAAGAGGGCCTGGAGAAACCTTTGGTTGACTTCCTAGAACTCATGCTATGCAAGGTGCTTGCCACCTAGTGTTTTGTCCTAGAGAGCTTTCCATAATCTGTGAAGGTCTACCTCATTCTTCTTAATAGCTGCTCTGTGTTCCATTCCATCAATATGGACTATGATTTATTTGATTTGTCCTGTAGTATAAGCACATCTCCATTTCTGCTTTTTCTTTTGATACACAATTCCAGTTAGCATTCTGGTGCATATCTCTTGATGTATTTGTGTCTATACCATAATATAAATTCAAGTTTATAAATTACTGGATGTATGGCTATGAGTGTTTACGTTTTGGTAATTAGTGTCAGACTGTCCTCCTAACCTAGTCAGCGAATCCCCCACCAGGAGTACAATGAAGGGGCCAGAACCTCAGCTTGCTAATGTTGAATAGTTTCAAATTTAATATTTTTCTCCTCATCTTATTGGTAAAATAATAATTCAATATTATGTTGATTTTAGTTTGTTTTGTCATGAGTAAAGTTAAACTTCTTTTCAAATGTATTTTGGCAATTTCAATTTTTGTAAAGTTTGTATTTTTTTATACAATTTTCAGTTGGGTTATCTGAGATTTTCTTAATTTGCTTTGTACAGCAGAGTCTTTGTAGCTTGGGTCTTGAAAGTACTTTTCCCCTTGACTTTTGATATTATTTACTGATTGTATATTTATTGGCATATAATTTTAAAACGTAATTTAAATTAAAACATAAAAGTTTAAAATTTTATGTTGTCAAGTTATATTTTCTTTTGTAGAATCTAAGATTCCCCCTCCGTTTTTAAAAAAGAAAAAACTTCCCCATGCTGAGATTACAAATAAATGTACTCATATTTTCTTCTAAAGCTTTTCTGTCTCATCTGTTTTTCTTGGTATATTTGCCTCTCCAGGATTCATTGTATTGCAACAAATGGAGGTGAAACTCTAGCTATTTTCCTCTAAGCAGTGACCAGTGGTACTAACAAAGCATAGAGTGTGGTAGGACTGTAATACAGTGATGACCTTCTGTACATTGTTGACAGTGTACCTGCCTTATTTATAAACTAAGTTTACTATTTGGATCTATTTCTGTCACACTGACTTCTCTGTCTTCCAATACATTTAATTTCTAAAGCCTTATTCATATCGATGCCTTCAAGGCGACATTCACCTCTGTTCCCTCATCTTTATTCTGTATCAGCTCACCTTTGTTCCTTCTTCTTTTTGTCTGTGTCACAAGCATTTTTTTTTAAATGGGGTCACAATGAATTTATAGGTATTCCTATTGGGAACTGTGCATTCTTGACTTGTGTTCAATTCTAATTTTATGTCAGTGGAGTTCTATTCTGACAGGTCCTGTGAGTTTCTTGCTGTTTGTTTCTGGATGTTGTAACTTTTGATAAAATTTGACTGAATGACATTCCATGCTGTTTTTTTTCTAGCCAGATAATATGGAAAATAATTGGTTTTTGTATGTTCATATCATATCATACTTAGTGTAGCAGTTCACCTGTATGGTTGCTGATAAAATCACCATCAAATGGCTTAAGGGAACAAAGGGTTTATTTTCTCTTATGATTCCTGGTCACAGTTGTTTGTCCAGTTTAGCAGGAGAGCTCACAGTAGCACCAGAGTCAAAGGAACTGACCATAACATCTCCACTTCTCCACAACAGCTGAGAGAGGGACAATCCTTACTTACCAGACAGCATGTCTGGCCAACCATACAGAATGATGTCAATTTTCTCAACCAACCCTGTAATTTAGTTGCCTGTCCAGGACCTAGTCCCACACACCTTGTGCTAGACCTTCCCCATCAGCTAGACAATCTCCTGCAAGTTTGCTCTGGGTTTAACTCAACTACTAATTCTCTACAAATGTGCCCAGAGTTCAAACCCTCAACTGTCAAATTGACACCTGTATCTAACTACAACACTTAGCCACTATCTCTGTGATTTCTCACTGCCTCTAAGATGTTATCTAACTCATCCTCCCTGAAATTCTCCTCATCTGTTTTTCTGTCCAATTCATTTGAGATCAGTGATTCATTCACCTAGCTTACTTATCTGCTTCTAACATTGGTGGATGTTTCAATGTCTTACACAATTTTGTGAAGACATGTATTTTCAACATCATAATAAATGTATCTGTATTCTATCAAACTATTACTGCTCTCTGGGAAAATATGGATGATAATGTTTTGTTTCATCCTTGATAAAGCATTTTCAGTATTCATAGAAATGGTTAGAAATCTTTTTCAACTTGCTATAGTAGAATGTTTCACTATGTTAATAAAATCCTTTAGTCTAAATTACTATTGTATCCCTGAAGTTTTTTTTTCCTTTCTTTTGTATCCCTGAAGTTATGCATACTTTGTTATATGATATTGCTGTTGATATTTATAATTGAGATTAATTATTCTACAACTTCCTTTTGTGTTCACTGGTCAAGTCAACAAACTATGGATGATAAATACTTGAAAGTCACCTCTGCACTGAACATATACATACTTTTTGTCATTCTTCTTTACTTAATACAATATAGCAGATACATATCATTTACATTAAAGTAGTTTATACAAATAATCTGTGTAATCTAAATTATGTAAATTGGATGATATATGTAGGTTATCCAAATAGAGCACATTACAGGAGGGACTTGAACATCCTACCTTTGGAACTAGTCCTGGGAATCCTGAGTCATGATTCTACATGGTTTGGGCCATTTTCTATTTAGCTTTAACTAAACTACTTGGATCTTTTCATATTTGTGAATTTCTCCCATAAAGTTCAGTCTAGAACTTTTGGTGTCAATTTCAGTAACTTTTCTTTTTGAGGAAAGAGCTCTCTCTAATTCATCCTGACTTAGAATTCCTCCTGCCTCAGCCTCTTGAGTTAAGGAATTCACGTTTGCACCACCACACTGGACTTTAGTTGCATATTTTGTCACAAAATTAATTGCACTGATTTTTTAAATTTTTTTATTATTTATTCAATTGTGCATGTGTGTATGTATGTGCACGCGCACGCACGCGTTCGTGTGTGCGTGTGTGCGTGTGTGTGTGTGTGTGTGTGTGTGTGTGTAGAACCATAGGTGAATTCGGGAACCACCATGGACGACTGTCCTCCTCCTTGTTTACTCTGCCCCGGGATTCACAGGCTCCGCCCTACCAGGACCGGAAACGCAGGCTGCCCCCGCTTCCACCTGGCATCTATACGTAGGATCTGGGATCTGAACTCAGGACCTTCTGCCTGCAAGGCAGAGGCTTAACCCCTGAGCCACCACTCCAGTCCCATGCACTGGTTTTTGAACAAAGTTACCTAGTTTTGTTTTGTTTTGTTTTGTTTTTCAATTCAGGCGTTTAGGATTTCCTTATTATTTCCTTAGTATTTTTAGAGATTGTGTTTTTCAATTTTAATCATGTCTATTTCTCCCTCTATGCTTCCTGATTTGACCTGAGAGGTTTTGTTTAGTGCTTCTGGGCTCTACATGCTTAGACATCAGCTTAGGAACCTGATTGCTGGGTGTTCTTGGACCTCAGGCTGACCCACTCCTGCAGGCAACAAGGCAGTGCAAGCCACAGCTGCTGGAGCTGCGGTCTTCCTGAATGCTGTGAGTCCAGGGGAGGAAGGGGGCAGGCCGCAAGGCAGTAGAGACGTATGAGCTGTAGCTCTTCTCACCATGAGGACAGTTGAAGGGAAGATGTTTTCATGACCAGCCTAGGCTATTAAGTCTCAAGATGGAATGCCATAGTTCTTGTAGAAATCTTTCCTGATTTTCTGTGGACCTTGGTCACAGTGCTGCTCATCTCACCACTGCAGCTCCTTTGCTAATCACCACTGCTTTCTCACGTTTTTGACCTTCTGATACAGTAGCTTATGAAGCAGGGAAGATTGCCAAGGTCCTGGCCTATGAGGGTGCCATCTGCAGGTTCAGTCTCTGTGAGACCCTTGTCACTGTCTCTGCCTTTAGCATATTCCACTTTAGGAATCACAGAAGTACAGAACAGTCTACACTTCTGACAGGGTCTTCACTCTTTCTTGTTTGTCCCTTCAGTGTAACATTTTAAATTAGCCATCTTTTCTAAATTTGTGTGTGTATGTGTATGTGTGTGTGTGCACGCACACACACATGTATACATGTTCTATGACTGTACCTGTGTTCATGTGCAATATTGGATGATTTATTCGATCACTCTCCATCTTATTTTTTTCCTTTTCAAAAATATTTTGTTAGAGACAGACAGACAGACAGAGAGTGCACACTATGGCACATGGTTCAAGATCAAAGGACAACTTTGGAAATCAGTTTTCTTACCAAATTGACTCTAGGGATCAAACTCGGGTTGCCAGATTAACCTTGCTTGCTTGAGCTACCATGCCCAACACTACACCTTGTCTGTCAAGACAGGCTCTTTCACTGAATCTGGAGTATGCTGATCCAACTAGACTGGCTTCCAGCAGATCCCTGGAATCCTTTTGTCTCCACCTCTCTTTCTGGGTGCACACTCAGGTATCATGCTTGCATGACCTTTTATCTACTGGAGCCATCTCTCCAGTGCCTCCCCTTCCCCAAATTAATATTTTTGCTGACCACAAGCTTATTGGCATTTTGCTCCCTGCTTTTACTTTTAACACTTTTTCTTTTCTTATTATTTTCTTAAAATTGTGTTTTCCGATTGTGGTAAAATGCATATAACTTAAAAACTACCATCTTAACAAGTGTCAAGTGGACAGTTCAGCTGCATCGAGGTCACTCACATCATTGTGTATCCATCATGTCTGCTCTCTTCATGTCATCTTACCACACTGGAACCCCTTCCCCTCCATACTACTCCCCATTCCCTCTCCTCATTCCATGCAAGTCACATGCTTCCTTCTGTCTATTGAACTTGACTGCTCAGGGGCTACATGCAAGTGCAGCATTGTGTTGTCTCCCAGGACTGGCTTCTTCTACTTTGCGTAATGTTCTTGGGCTCATCCATGGCAGGGCTTGTTTTTCACTCTGACTCTTGCTTTGAATTTTCTGAGTTGTTTAGTAGATTTCTACTTCACATAGTTCTGTAATATTTCTTCATTTCTTTTCTTTACTTTTTTCTTTTCTTTTCTTTTCTTTTCTTTTCTTTTCTTTTGCTTTTTTTGTAGGACAAGGCCTCGCTGCTAGTCCAGGATGGCCTTCAACTGGTGATCCTCTTGCCTTAGCTTCTTGGGTGCCAGATCTAAAGGCCTACACCACTATTACTGGCTCACACACTCTTATTTAATTATTTGAAGACTTTGGGTTCTGAACTTTATTCTGATTAAAGTTTTTATGGACATCTATATTTTTTAATATATCATACTTATAAACTCTTTATTTTCTATATTTTTAAAGTTCAGTTTCAAATTCTTCCAAGTATTGAATCTTTGAGTATTTTAACATTTAGGTTAAAGATTTATGATTTTATTTTATTTTCCTCTGAGCACAATATATTCCATAATATTCTACTATTTATAATTTATAAAAGTATTTCTGAAGTATCTGTTACTACTACCACCATTCACACACACACACACACACACACACACACACACACATTTAGTTTCTATATACAGGTCTTTCTTATTCCATGTACAGTTTTGTTCCCACAGCCTGATGTTACAGTAACCTCTTTTTAACATTTCTTCCATTTTCTGTAGAATATTTAACATTAGATTTTAATTCTATTTAAAATCTTAAATTCATACACAATTAATTTTAACATCAAACCAACAGCTTTCTTTTTTTTCCTCACATTTTGTTTTTTTCCTAATCATACAAGCTCAATAGGTACCCCCTCCTCTGCCTCCCCCATCATCCATTGCCCATTCCACTCTCCCCCCTTTTCTCCCCTCCCTTTCACCCTGTGGCTCCCCCCCCCCCCCAGTGCTTCCCCATTCCTCCCTCCCATCCCCTGGAGCATCCTTTTGTGTGAATGCCAAACCTCCCTCTGAGTCCTCCACCCTAGTGAGGGCTCAGGATTCAGTGACATAGCCACACACCACTTCTTGGGCTCCCTGTTAGTATAGGAACTCTATTATGATTGTTTAATCCCTTGCCTCTAAGGATCCTACTTCCTGGAGCCTTCTCCCCTGTGATCCATGCTAGACTTTGGGGGGTTGTTGACATGTCAGTCATTGTGCAGGTCAGGCAAAGTCCAATTCTGGCTGCTGCACCCCTAACTTGTGTGGAGTATCTTGCATATCGTTGGTCCTCCCAAGCCGACAGCTTTCTGAGCAGATGTCTGGTCCTTACCTCCCCTGTGGAGAAGCAGGCTGTGTTCCTAATGTATCCCTGCAAGACATTTTCAGGCTTCCAGTGTGCAAGATTTTCCTACAACTGATTTTCTAATGTCTACTGGGTGTCCTCTAATTTTACTTTCTTCTGAAGCTAGCTGCCCAGAGGTGAGGCAGACCACACAGGTCAAGAGTTCTGGTCCACAAGTCTGTCCCACATCCCTCCACAAAACCAAATGGCAATCCCTGACTACCTACAGCTTCTATTAAGTTTTGGCTACAAAAGGTAGATTCTTATGACCTCTTCCAAGGCTTGAACATCTGTTAGAAGAACAGAACTCAGAAGGACACTTTATTTGTACTCACTTATTTATTATTAAGCAGGAAGAGATGCAGAGGAAACAGTAAGTGTCAGACTAGGGCAGAATGTCCATGCTCCCAGTGTGCCACACACGTGCCTGGCATATCCATGTGCTCACCTACCTAGAAGCTTTGAGATTCTTCACCTCCAGCTCCTTTTTCTCCCAGGTGGAGCAGGTTAACAGCTCAGCTTCTGGTCCTTTGGTGGTCTCCTCCCCTCCAGTGTCCCACCAAAAGTCATGTTCCTTCCGTTGCTGCACATATCTTCCTTTTCTTAAAATGGACTATTCATTTTTAGGTATTGAAATAGCTACCTACATAAATGTATATATGAGAACTGATACTGTATTTCCTGACTTAATACTACTGTCTCCATTATCTTTCCACTTTTTATGTCAAATTTCGGCATTTTATTAGCTGACTCACTGCTTTTAGTCCTCCTGCAGTCTCCTAACTTTACATCGCATACTTTAACATTTATGAAAGACTTTCATGGATGGCAAATTGAAAGATGTTGAAAATGAATGTGAAAATTCATGTTTGCATGTAATGTCTTTTCCCCAACTTTGATAATGTTGTGATATTTGTTATTTTTACATCACAAGCTATAGTATTTACTCTTAGAAAATCAATTTCTTGCCATCACACATACATATGCATATACATATGCACACATACATTGTATGCACAAGGACACACACACACTCACAGGTAAGAAGATTTTCTATCTTTTTTTCTCATGTTAACTTGTGAATATCATTGTGTTTCTATTCCTGTCTGTTCTTCCTAGAGAGTTGAAACTTGTCCTCAATATTGCCAACTTGTTTTCCAAGCATTGTTAAATCTCTTACCATTCCACTCAGTGTTTTTATATTTTTATTTTTTATCTATTCTGAAATGGTGGTAGTTATGAATTTCCATTTTTTCCCAAAGTTCAGAAATTCAACTTTCCTCTTGTAGATTCCAGGAGTTGATGTCCCATTTATAATTAAGCATTCAACAATTACTTATCTTCTGTGCTTTGACCAGTTAAGAGTTTGCTTTAACCTCCCATGCTCCTGGATTGGAAGAATCAACATCATAAAATGACCATCCTACCAAAAGCAATTTGCAGATTCAACGCTATACCAACCAAAATCCTAAAGCAATTCTTTAAAGAAGTTGACCAAACAATCTCAGAATTCAGATGGAAGCACAAATAGTCCAGAATATCAAAAACAATCCTGAGTAACTGCTGGAGGTATCACCATACCTAACTTTAATCTGTACTACAAATCCATAGTAATAAAAACAGCCTGGTATTGACTCCAAAATAGACATGCAGATCAATGGATAATGGTTGAAGACCCAGATATAAGCCCACATAATACAGCCATTTGATCTTTGACAAAGGGGCTCAAAAAATCCAATGGAAAAAGAACAGCATCTTCAACAAATGGTGCTGGCAAAACTGGATATCTGCATGTAGAAGATTAAAACTGGACCCCTACTTGTAACCTTGCACAAAAAATAATTCCAAATGGACCAAGGACTTTAATATTAGGCCAGAGACTATAAAAACCCTAGTTGAAAGGGTAGGGAACTCCCTCAAGCTGATTGGGCTAGGACAACAGTTCCTAAACAGAAATCCAATAGTACGGTCACTAGAACCAACACTCAAGAAATGGGATCTTATGAAATTAAAGAGCTTCTGTTCAGATAAAGAGATTGTAAACTGAACAAAAAGACAACCCACAGAATGGGAGAAAATCTTCACTAACCACATATCTGATAGAGCTCTGTTATCCAGAGTGCACAAAGAACTTAAAAAAAAACTAAACACCAAGGAGATAAATGGCCCAATTGAAAAATGGGCCTGGGAACTCAAAAGAAACTTTTCCAGGGACGAAATTGAAATGTCTTACAAATATCTTAAAAAATGCTCCACATCCTTAGCCATCAAAGAAATGCAAATCAAAGCTTCCCTGAAATATCATCTCACCCCTGTCAGGATGGCTAAAATACACAATACAAACAACACCAAATGCTGGAGAGGATGTGGAAAGAAGGGAATTCTCCTACATTGCTGGTGGGAATGCAGGCTTATACGAGCACTCTGGAGATCAGTATGGCAAGTTCTAAAAAGTTAAAGATTGAAATGCCATATGACCCTGCTATACCATTTCTATGAATAATCCCCCATAATGCAGATAATCACTTCATTGACATGAGCACAACCATGTTCACTGCAGCACTATTCATAATAGCAAAGTCATGAAATCGACTCAAATGCCCAACAGTTGACAAATGGATAATGAAAATGTGGTACATTTATACAATGGAACACTACTCAGTCATCAAAAAGATAAATTAATGAAATTTGCCAGGCAATGGATGGAATTAGAAAAAATTACATTGAGCGAAATATCCCAGGTACAGAAAGTAATACACCATATGTACTCCCTAATAGGTGGATCCTACTTCCAAACCCACTTAATGACATATTCAAAAGTAAATCTCTGTAATACTTACTGTAATGACAAAGGACTATAAACAGGAGAGAAGGGGAAGGAAGCCTCCCCCCAAAAAAGAAGATAAGGGATCACGCTTCAGTAGCGAAAATAGGCCACCATCAAGTATTGCATGTAAGTAGCGAGACATCTGGTGAAGCTCATGTCACTTCCCTTCCTGGTCACATGGGACTGAATAGGTTTGAGCTCACCAATCAGAGATGGTATAAGGACTGGCAGATAGATGGTAACCATCATGCAAATGGGACACCAACCCCCCGACACACACACACTTCTGTATCCTACTCCTATTCTTCCATCTACCTTTGAGCCTCCTCTTATATTAAGATCTTCATTTAAACAGTCTTTTATCTTCAGTTAGGAGGTGACTTTCAATACCAATCAGGATAAGCCAAGGGCAGTGCAGGAAAAGCAAAACTGAAAACAATAACAAACCATAATTCAGAACACCAAAGATTCTACATTAATCACCTGGAACCAGACCAGCCAAATCTCTCCCCATCCTAAAACTCAAGGAACCTTGTGGAAATGGAGGCGGCAAGATCATAAAAGCTTAAAGATGGGGAGGACCAATGACATGCAAAGATACTCCAAACAAGTTAGGGCTGCAACAGCCAGAATTGGACTTTGCCTGACCTGCACAATGGCTGACATATCAACGACCCCCCCCCCAAGTCTAGCACAGATCACAGGGGAGAAGGCCTCCAGGCAGTAGGATCCTTACAGGCAAAGGATTAACTGTCATAATAGAGTTCCCATACTAATGGGGAGCCCAAGAAAAGGCTCTGGCTATGCCATTGAGTCCTGAACCCTCACAAGGATGGAAAACTCAGAGGGAGGTTTGACATTCACACGAAACGATGTTCCAGGGGATGGGAGGGAGGAAGGGGGAGGCACTGGGAGAGAGGGAGGTAGAGAGGGTGGGTGAAAGGAAGGGGGGAAGGGAGGATAGTGCCAGGGGCAGGGAGCTGGGGAGGGGAGAAGGGAAGGAGAGGACGGAGATACTTATTGAGCTTGTATGATTAGGAAAAAAATAGAATGTGGGAGAAAAAAAAGAATTTGCTTTAAATGTCACCCATTGCAAAGTTAAGCTTCTCTGACCAAGACTGAGAGCTTTACTAATCTATGGCTATAAACAAATATTTAGAAGGCCTTTGACAGCATGTCTATTTATCAAAGCAGTAGAAAGTCCCTCCCCCCTCCCCCGATCCAAGGCTTATGACCTTCTCAGCTATGGACTTTTAACTAGTTACAGTATTAGGCACAAATCTTCCTGTGGATTGGATCTCCATCCAAAAGTGGTTGGTCACCCCCATAGCAGTTATGCCACTATTGCAGCAGTGAACACATCTTGCCTGGCATGTTTTATCCTAATTTTCAGCTCTTGTTTTGTCAAAATCAGATTCTCAAAAATTCTTAGCATGGTGTTGGAGAATTTTCTTGCTTACTTAGTGATGTATATTTTTAGATAGAATCATTTCTGTCCCAGGGCCATGGCCTATTCTTTTGTTTCCATTCTCTCATAGTACTTTAGTGTGACTTCCTTGCATCTTATTTTCCTCTTCTTCGTGTTTGACTTGGACAGATCTGTGTGAATCTTCTATATCCGATGAAATAGACCTCTGTGAGCTTCTTCATAAACTCTCCAATTATTCTTCCATTGAGGCTCTGGTCTGCTCCTGTTTATTTCCTTTTGTTTTTACTTTTTTGTGAGGTTTTGAGAAGAAGGTCACCCACACCATAGTGGTCCTGCTTTTCTGTTCCAAGCTACTTCTGTTGGTGGTCTAGTGAGTATCCACAATACTTTAGGTGTTACCATGGAAGGAGACCTGCTTGTCGTTCCCCTGCTTCAGCATGGAATTCTGATGTCTTCATCTGGCTGTGTTGGTTATTCAACTCTTTCATTTTAACTGTTCTGTCCAATAGCATTTTCCAAACCAGTCTGTAAAGCCACCTCTAGTCAGGACATGGAAAATATTACAGCCATACACTTGACTGTCAGGACTGGCAGTTGTGGATCATGTGGCATTCACGTAGGCTGGATCATATCTTAAAGGAGGCCCCTCCAATCCCTTTTGCCCAAGAGGGTTAGGAGAGACACATGAGGAGCTCTGGAATCTTTCTACCATCTGTTGGATCCTAGGATCTAAAGTTTCCAAACTCATTGGCCTTCTTGAATCCCCCCACAGTAAGACATTTTACTAATCCTCTCTCAAATTGGCAGTGTAGATTAGGGAAGAGGGTTTAGGTAATAGATGGAACAACATCTCCACCAGCTAATTATAAGCTGTAAATACCATAATTCTATAAAGTAATGAATATACTTAACCTAGCAACATCATAGTTGGACATCACAGTGCACTGAGAAGCATTGGTTACCTTTCATTGAAAGAAAGCATTGGGGGCATATTACCAGTCTGGATTTAAAAAAAAAAAACCTGAAAATTCAGAGTAGAGTTTTTTACTGGATGTGTAATTACTCTTGCACCACTATGGAGTTTTCAAAGGAGCACAAAGCAAGCCTGTCTGAAGTTGGGGGTCATCTGTGTTTGGGGGTATATGTATGTCGTAGAGTCATGCTGAGGAGGCGATTGTGTGCAGCCAGTCCAAACTACTCCCTTGCCTTTCTTAGCTAAAGAATTGAATATGCGGTTGGAGGCTCTGCTCTTTGTGTGGTTATTGTCATTTAGTATTGTGGCTGGTTTGAGTGAGCACACCTCTGACAATTTCCTCTACTCATCCCTTCATTCAGAAAAATGAGTAATAGTGAAAGTATTCTTTGATGACTAAAAATAGGAATTGACCGTTTTTTCCCATGTGTTCAGGAGATGGCATATATATGTGCATGTTCATGTGTCTGTTTTCATGTGTATGTGCGTGTTAATATGGAGGCATAGGTTGATATTAAAAATAATCCTCCATCACTCTTCCTCCTTTTTCTTTTTGAGACAAGGTCTCTAATCAGCCCCAGAGTTTATTTATAAAGCTAGTATGGCTAGCCAGTTTACTCTAAGGATTCCCAGTTTCTACTTTACACAACTGGTATTACAAGTGGTCTCCCATACCTATGTGACATTTTATGTGGGATCTGAGCATCTGAACTCATTTTGGTTTTTTGTTTGTTTGGTATTTTTTGTTTTGTTTTGTTTTGTTTTTGGTTGTAATGAAAGCACTTTAACTACTGAGCCACCTCCTCAGCCCAGAATTTGCCATTTCTTGCAGTTATGGTTTTTTTCTTTTTTTCTCCCCCTTTTTTTCCTAATCATACAAGCTCAATAGGTACCCCTCTCTTCTCGCTCCTTCCTCCCCTCTCCAATCATCCCCCCTTGTACTCTCCCCCCTTCTCCTCTTCCTTTCATCCCCTCCCTCCCTTCCCTTCTCCTAGTGCTTCCCTGTTCCTCCCATTCCCTGGAGCATTCTTCTGTGTGAATGCCAAACCTCCCTGTGAGTCCTCTACCCTAGTGAGGGTTCAGGACTCAGTGGCATAACCCAGAGCCCCTTCTGGTTAATCCCTTGCCTCTAAGGATCCTAGTGCCTGGAGCTTTTTCCCCTGTGATCTGTGCTAGACTTTGGGGGAGGGAATCGTTGACATGTCACCCATTATGTAGGTCAGGCAAAGTAGGTCAGGCAAAGTCCAATTCTGGCTGTTGCAGCCCTAACTTGTATGGAGTATCTTGCATATCATTGGTCTTCTCCATCTTTAGGCTCTTACAATCTCCCCCCCCCCTTCTGCAAAGTTCCCTGAGCTTTAGGATGGGGAGAGATTTGGCTGGTGTTCTGAATTATGGTTTGTTGTTGTTCCCAGTTTTGCTTTTCTTGCACCACCCTTGACTCCATCCTGATTGGTATCAAAGGTCACCTCCTGAAGAGCAAGGGGCTCAGCCCTATTCTGGGTCCAGATCCAGGGCAAAGAATCATGATTCTTTTTTGAGATTCACTATTTAGAACTATCACTGAAGATAAGGAGAGTCTTGCATGTATAATTATCTTAAGATTAAAATGGTGGCTCCGTTTATTTCCTGTATAATTGATTAATAATTAGTACATGGGCTGGCTAGATGGCTCAGCTGGTAAAGGTGCCTTTATGCAAATCATGTGACTCGAATTTGATCCCCAAACACTAAGCATCAGAATAAGCCTCTCTCTGGGCATTCTACCTTTGCCAGCCCCTAGTGCCATCTATAAAACAAAATTTTTAGTCAATCTGTGGCTTATTGGGTAGACTTCTGGATCCCATAACAGCTGTACCTTGATGAAAGCTTATAAGGCATTTTCCGGCCTGCAATGCTTCTCTTTGTACCCCATGGTACAGTGCTACTGTGGTCACACGCACTCAGTGACTTCCAACGTGCTGACTCCTATCCAAACCCCAGTTTCCCCACTTTTAGGCAGCAAACTGATAATACCTGCAGAGAGATGCTTGTAACACAAGAAGAGGGAGAAACCATACACTGCCGATTTGAGCAGGATCCAACCCTGGCCTCCCACCCTTGTGATAAGAAGTAACCATCTTAAGTCTTTCTGACAAATGACTTCCATTCTGAGTGTACAACTCCTTGTTGTACAACAACATCTTGCCACCCTGATAATGACAACTCAACAACACATTCTTGAGTGTAAAAAGGAAAATTGAGAGAGAGGAGAGAGAGAGAAGAGAGAAGAGAGAGGTGAGCGAGAGAGAGACAGAGAGAGTCATTGTCTTTTCCTTGGTGGCATTGTTGCAGGATACCCATGCCTAAAAGCATGCATCAGAATACGAGGGCTTCTGTGGTAACTCGGAGGCAGCTGCAGGGCCCTTAGCAAGGGCCACCATGCATGAAAATGGCAGAGACCATTCGCAGAATGTGTATTTGCTGAAGAAAGGAAGAGGACAGAGCCGTGTGAGCTTGATGCCTGGGGATCAGCCCAGTGAACAAGCAACTGACCAAAGCAAAGAGTGAGAAGGAATGTGTGACAACTGTTGGCACATGGCCAGCCAGAACAGAGGAGCAGAGAGGATGTGGTCAAGCCAGTTCCCCAGGAGACAACCACAGCCTGCAGACCCTGCAGCCTCCAGCCAGTGACTCCAGGGAGCAGGAGCGCAGCAGATTATAGCAGAAACTAGGGAGGAAACGGTGCTACCTTTCCTTAGAGCCGAAAGGAGCCACTGAAGGCTGCAAGCAGACAGAGTTACCATTCATTCGCTCGATGTCTTTAGATTCAGTTCTCTTCTTCCCTTGAATTTTGCTAAACATCTTGCTGGGAAGCTGACCTATTATGTATTTGAGGGTTCATTTCTCCTTGATTTGTGAGGTTAAACGGAGCAGGAGATTTGAAAATTAGGTGTGGGAAGGAAGATGGGAGTCCACAAGACCTAGGTAATGAATGCACACTATCCACTCAAAGCCTAAGACAGAGGGATATGATGCAAAGAAAAAAGCATTCAGATGATTTCCCAGGAAAGTACAGTAAGAAGCACCTTTCGCCATCTTCCCAAATGACTGTCTTCTAAATCCTGAATCATTCCTGTTGGTCTGCTGGTCTGCATGGAGAGACAGCAGGCATATTCCTTCTCCTTGAACACAAAGGAGATTTCCTAATAATAATAAAAGAGTGGAGCATACAAAGGGCAGCCAGCCAAGCTCTCTCTGTGATGGGAAGCAGCACTGGCCTTGGAGCTGAGAGCAAAGTCTAGGTCTCTGAAGCCTCATTTAGCTTAAGAGAGTTTTAATTGCCAAAGCATTTTTTAAATGGAAGTTACTTTAAAGTTCTGAAGCGTTCAAAGTCTGCTTCATCTCCGTGTTGGTCAATTCGCTTCATCATTCGAGTTGTGCTGTTCCTGCTTTCCAGCAGAACGAGGCTTTCAGTTATGTTTGGACATTTTGTTTGTTATGTCAGGAGACTCTGGGTCCCAAACCAGTCTTTTCCTTTCCTGCAGTCACTGGTTTAGCTTGTGTTCTGGATGCTTTTGTAGTTCTTGTTCCAATGTGATTGGAAGTCTCCATGGTGTTGTTTTCTCCTACTGTGTAATCTGGTGTCTCTGGAACACCACTATCTGCAGATGTGGCGCTCTTGCTGCCCCCCCCAAAGGTTCTCTCTCTGTGATGTACAAGCGCTCTCTCTCTCTCTCTCTCTCTCTCTCTCTCTCTCTCTCTCTCTCTCTCTCTCTCTCTCTCTCTCTCCATCCGGAGAGACTCTCCGTGGGTTTCAGGCATATCATCTCAGGCTGCTGGCTGGGAGGTAAGTAGCCAAGCCACTGGGGATTTCTTGGTGGAATAGAGAGCCCCTTCTCTTGAAGAAGGACACATTCCCTTATGGGTATGTCAGGCTGACCTTGCTCAGTCGCGGCATTGCTGCTTTTCTCATCACTGTGAGCAAATACCTAACAAGAAGCAACTTAGGGGAGGAAGCTTTAGGTTCCCTGAAGGATATGGTAAAGGCATGCTAACAGGAACACGAGGCAGCTAGTCATGTTACCTCCCTGTCAAGAAGTGGGTAAGATGAATGCTGGTGATCTGCTGACCTTGGTTTCCCTCACTTTACTCTTCAGTCTGGAACCGTAATCCCTAAAAAGGTTCCCCCACATTCAGGGCAAGTGTTCCCTCTTCAATTTAGGCTCTCAGGAAATGTCCTCAAAATCCTACTCAGAAGCGTTCTTTCATAAGTTGTGGCACTACTGATTCAGGGAAGCCCTAGCCCGGGCTCCCGAATCCAAGAGGTCTGGCTACAGACAAGCCTGAACAAGGAACCATATAGGCAGGAGGGATGGACAACCAATGGGAAGGAGGGATGAACAACCAATGGGAAGGAAGGATGAACAACCAATGGGAAGCGGCCATCTATCCTGGACACCTAGTAAACAGCTAAATGATTGGTGGCTGCTCCCCTCCTCCCCCAAGCAGAGGGGTGGCCACATCTGATTGGACCCCGACCTTATATAAGCCCAAACACTTCCTGAGTAAAGTCCGAGTCTGCAGCCAACTCGTGATCTGGGTGGTGACCCCGTGGCCGGTTCGCCCATTTGCTTCGAGCCCACGAGGCCCCTTCCGTTTCCCTCTTCCCCCGGCTGACCGGGCGGGGGATTCGGCAATAATAAGTGATCCTAAAGTCCTTCAAGCTAACAGTGAAACTTAGCCATTACAGTTGCTGTCCCAACGCAGGGAGTAAGTGCAATTGGCCAACTACAGGCACTAGACTGGAGTCCTTTCTGTCGGACCAAGGCCACAACGAGCTCTGCTATGCTTCCTTCCCTTGGGTCCCTAGCCAGTCACCTTCTTCTGCCCGTTGAGACTTGCGATGCTGTTCTTGTGTTATCCCAGCTTTTGGTTCTGCTTAGAACAGCACTCTCCTCACCACATCCGCCTGGTCTGGTCAGTGGTAAGAGGGGAATGTCATTTTTCTCCTGGACTGGCCTGGAGAAGGCACTGTGAAGGCACTGGCTGTGAGTAAGTAAAAAGGGGCTTGTGAAAAGAGGACTAAAGCCACTCCCTGAGGCCGACCTGTTCTGGGGATAGACAGATACAGACAAACTTAATGGTCTCGGATATGAAGATTTGACATTGTGACTGCAGCACTTCCATGGAACATGTGAATATTGCAATATTTGATGCTTTTTGCCCAAACCCTTTTTTAAAATTACTTTTCATTTATGCATCTTGTAGCTTAAAACCTGTCTTCCAAAAGAATTCTTTCCCAGTGTTTCTAAAGAAGCATAAAGCACTATCCAATAAAAATCCCACAATAAATAAGAATGCGTAGTCCTAACTTAGATGCCAGTTGCCTCTGTCATTATTGCTTTACTAAGAGAGTGAGAAAAACATCCTCTGACAGCAGAAGCAGGTCCCCATCTTAGGTGGGAGTCACTTCTTTCAGGATGGATTCAAACGATTTCAAGGCATGTAAACGTCACCAAAGTTACTGAGTGCCATGATGGATCAAAACGAGAACAAGATCACTGTGTCATCAACCTGATCATAGACAAAACAGTGCAGACCATAAGCTGACCTACCCTTTACCAGCTCACATGTGCAAGTGATGCTTCGTTGTAACTGAGAGCCTGCTGCCCCTCTGCTCTGCCTTTCTTCTAGAAGACAGAAATGGAAACATTCCAACATGACCTGCCCTGCTTCTGAGAATGTCTGACCCAGAGCAAAGCGTACTTCCTTGTTCCCTCCAATCTTCTGAGCTCCTGGCTGAACTGGGGCTCTGATACCAGGGCTGCAATCCTGCTCTAATGGACAATGAGAGAGAGCTGGATGCAGGTATGAAATTTCATGATATTCTTCTACTCAATGGATAATCTGATGACTAAGAGTCTGACCAATGATACTTGCTTTTCTTGTCACATCCTTTGTGGTTCTTATCTGATCTTTGTTCAGTGTATCCTGCCTGCTATTGTTCTGGTGTTAGGAGTCTGACCTTGTTTTCTCCCTGGACTTCTTCGAGAACCTGATGCATTTTCAGATGGAAGGCGTGTATATTCAGCATAGCATCACTGGATAGGAATAGGAAGTCACCTCAGGATTTTTACTTTCAGATCCTAGGTAGGGAGGTCACCATGCCCCAAAAGAGTTGTCACAGGAAACCAGTCTTCAGTCCCTGAATCACTTGGTATATGACTGAAGAGTATGTATTTAGAAGAGGGGACACAAACAGCACAATATGCTGATATATATGATATATATAAACGTGTAATGATATATATATATAAACATATGTATGAATATGTATAAACAGATGAATAAGCCACATTTAGTTCATGGTTAATTACCTGAATGGTACTTTTAAAGGAAAGCTGTGGATAAGTAGGGAGCCTAATGTGTTAGGTGGGAAAGATGCTTTTGTGCTAGGTTCTTATCTCTGGAAACTAGCTTGAGGTACTCAGATGTAATATATTGTTTCTAATCCCCAGGAACCTATATTTGCTATGCCACCCCATACACACACCTCACCAACAGATCCACCAACACAGTTTAAGTCCTGCAATGGCCTCTTTCTTATACTTCTTGCTGAGATACTACATGGTTCCCCTTGGTATACAATAGGCATAGTCTCTTTATATCCAGTGCAAAACAAGTCCAATTTGTTCAACTGCAGGCTTGTTCTATGCGTCTAATAGAGGATATTTTCCCTTACAATGTGTTCAGATGTTATCATGGGATAACTTTCATGAGTTTTCCCATAATGTGCAGAATAGCTTCTATGTTCCACCTTCATCTGTCCATCTCCCTCAGGACTTATTGCTTGTATTTGGACCCCAAGATGCCGTGACACTCAGGGTTTTAACTTGTTACCTAAGCAATCCTTGAGATTTTTGTTAGGATTTGCTTCAAAGAACATTCCTCAAAGGAACAACTTTATAAAAGTTAACGTGCTTCATTCATCTGGTGAATCTACTGGTGCTAAATAGTAACTATCCCTCAGCTCTCTTAAGAGCCATACTCTTCTGAATTTCAATCACTCTCACTTGTATTCAGAGAACATTTTTCAGAAAACAAAAAATCTCAGAATATTTACTATCATTACATTCATAAAGTTCCAAAATATTGTCTCCTCTCACACAGAGGTGAGAATAAACAATAAATAAAACCGACAAGAAGTTTCTGGTTACTGAAATATTAAAATGATGCTCAAAGAGCATTCAAGCATTTGCATATCTGCTAAATAAAACCTTTGACCTATAGCCTGCCTGCTGCTGAGTCTACAATCGATATGGAGATACTGAAGCCTTATCAGGTCTATGAAATCCATCTTCTCCCTTTCCAAATTCATGGATGAGAGACTCTAACTCTGAAGATCTACTGTACATATCAGGGACAACCCTACTCTCGAGGACTTCTCAGCTGCACACCCTCTAAATAGTCACCATTTCATCAGACTTCACACACCAGTGCACACAAAGCTTCAAAATAAGTTTTGTTTACATTGTACAATTCTGAAAAGACTCTGGAACCAACCTCCTCAAGTCTGATGTGAAGAAGTAGAGGAATATAGAGTTGTGGAATGCAGAATAGGATAATTAGATATGTCACCTGGCACTAAAAAGAGCAAACAAAATTGTGCATCTGAAATTTACATTTCTCTGAATGTCTTGTGTCATCTTCTCATTCTAAAAGGTACAGTGAGAAGATCCTAAAAAATGTATTGAAAACTAAGTAGATAGAAGTAGTATTGTAAATCAGAGAAGGCTTGGTTTTCTGACTACCTGTGATTCCCTGATCATCATACAAATGAGCTGGGCAGAGGTTGGGGTTAAGCATCCTGCTTATGAAAATAAAATTTCATGGATGGCTAAAGAAGAACTTGAGGACAATGTATATGGCAGATGTCCCTTGTGGTTTGTTCTAGAAAAAATACTATCTTCTTAAGTCTAGTTCCACGTGATCACTTGGAATGTAGGCCAGAGGTCTGGACTATATATTGGTCAACTGAGCCACGTAGGATACCCATGCCATTGCAGATCTGCGTTGAGCTACACATTGCCCCCAGCAAGTATCTTGTAAATGCTAGCCAAGTGAATACATATGAATTCAAACTATTGCTCAAGATTAAGACATTTCCTTCTCTTGCTTTCTACTTTTTTGAGAAGTAGAAGCACTACTGACTTTTTGAGACAGGATCTCATGTTGCCCAAACTGGCCTTGAACTTACTATGTACCTAAGTCTAGTTTGGAACTTCTGATCCTTCCATAAGCTTGTTGGAAAACAGAAATGTGTTGAAAATACTCTTATGGAAATAAAATTAAAGTGTCAAAAGGTCTGGCTCCTAACCCCATTTCTGTCTTCTGCAAGCCTTCTGCACTCTGCACTGCATGACCTCCTCCTGACAGCGCATGGCCATGTCCATTCCCATGTCCTCTTTTCTATAGAGGCTCCCACCTTAAATACCAGGAATATGTTCCAACTAATGTCCAAATGGGACCAATAAAATGAAAGATGAGTTGGAAAGGAGCAATTGCATGACTGTTGCAATAAGTGGTGAGATGTACAACTGAGGCTGAGCTGTCTACTTACCTGAAAATGGAGCATCTGAGGGCAATCTTAATATGACCACCTTTCACTGTGTATTATTGGTTGGTATGCCTCCTTGCTACAGTGGAAGTTGCATGCTTCACACTATGCATGACAAGCCATGAAACCAAGTCTGAGCCATTTGAAGGTGGAGAGATTTGGGGGTAAATTCCAGATCGTTTATCTTCTTTTACATGGCATGAAATGCCATGCCTCTTTAATGAATAGGGTCTGCCATATGAATATGACGATGCAACTCAAATAACTGATGGACTAAAAAACATAATATGTAATAGTTAGATTCAGGTGTCACCTTGGCAGTTGTAGTCTGTTTGGGGTACAGCTGTGAAGAATTAATAATTAAAGCAAGCCCTTGAACAAGCCTGCAGATGATGGTTTAATTGATATGGAAGACCCATCCATAATGATGGTGCTTTCCAGTGGTTATATGGATAAAAGGAAATGCAAGGGGGGAGAGGCTTGTTCTTCTCTGCCTTGTAGGGACTTGGCTGTGTGAGTCTATTTCTGGTGTGTTGCTGCCTTCTTCATTGATGCTGCTGCTGCTGATGATGATGATGATGATGCTGTTCTTGGCTGACACCACAGCTCAGCCTTTTTGGTCTCGATGATGTTCTTACTATCCTCAGAAACTAGTCTCATGGGCCTTACTGCTCTTCATCACTGCCTTTGGAAAACAGCATGTTCAGATTTGTTGCTATTCCTCCCTGATGTTAGAACCCAGTGTCTTTGGCCTTACTGCCATTTTTGCCAACATTGGAGCCAGCTTCTTTTGCCTTCCAGCATGACTGAGGTTTGAGATCATACTAGTTACTCTTTTCCGTTGCTGTAAGAGAACACCCAAAGTCAAGCAATTTAAGGAAGAAAGGGCAATTTATTCAGCTTATGGTTCCAGAAGGGAAATACAGTCTTTCAAGGCAGAAGCTTTAGGCAGGCCAAGTCACATCCATCTAGGAGGCTGCCAGGCTGCCAACCTCTCCTGGATGTGGGGTGGAGCTAATCCACCTCAAAGCCCATCCTCTGTGACTGCCTTCCTGCCACAAGGAATCACCTCCTAAAGGTGCCATGACCTTTCCAAACACATGAGTCTGTGGAAGACACGTTTCAAACATGACAGAGACTTTCCTGGGATCCTTTGGTCTTATGAGACATTCAGCTCAAGAACTGAGCAGCTATAGGCAGCTATTGTAAGAGGACACTGGTTTTATTTTGTGAGTAAATGATATATATCTCCATTCTATTAGTTCTGTTCCTCTAAAGAACCCTGACTAATTCAGAGTATGTTACAATCCTTAAAAGTAGCATGGTTTGTGATCAGAATCCTAAGCTGGCTCTGGTGGCAGATGAATGCTATTTCTATGGGTGATGTAACATGTAACCAAGAATAAGCCATATGTCAGAAAGAACTTGCTCACATAAAGTAGAAATTACAATAGGAAAAAGACACAGAATACTACCCTCTTCATCAGACTATGATTTGTCATGAAAAATTCAAAAAGGTGAAGAGGAGATGATGGTGTTGGTTTGTTATTTCTTAGAGCTGGTATGATACAAGGGAAAGAGACTACAAATTAGTCTGTATTTAAAAGCCCTTCCTAGAATCCAAAGTCTTGGAACACCAGAAGTGGACAGTAAGGAAGAAGAGAGAAGAGTAAGACAAATGACACAAGACATCACTCAGGGCTGACCTCTAATATCGAAGAAGGTAAAAATCCACGATTCAGCATGCAGATTGGGACCTTAATAAGAAAACTATGATAATTTGAGAATATTCTATATCTGAATTATTCAATAGGAAATGCGCTTTCAACTTTTCTTTATAGATCATTTTTTTTCTTTTTGACAATTTCATACATGTACACAAAACAATCTGTTTACTCTCCTCCCTGTCCTCCCCCATCCCTTCCCCTATCCTTATCCCACTAGACCCCTCCTCTTTCCTTCATATCTTCTGTGCATATTCACGGCCTTTGTTTTGTTCTGATTACAGTGGGTTGCCCATTGCTCATCAGTACTTTGCAGGACCCTATGGCTTTCTGCTTAGTTCCACAAAGCAGTGACTAATTTCTGGGGCGTTAAAAAACTCTTTGCTACAACTGTCTGAAAATTGGTCTGAGAGTTACAGAGATATAGCTTTCATGAGTTTCCAGTAATGCTGAAGAAGGTTTTTTTAGTGATGCAACCTGTCTTTTTCATCCATGTTCCTCAAAGTAACCTTAGTAAACCTATCAGTTTGTCCAAATTCACTGAAATTAATCATGGGTGTTCTATTTTCAGTGCCCTATCTGCAGTGAGTAGATTTTATTCATTCTTCCCTGAAAAAGTAATGAAATAAGAGTGCAACTACATAATTCAGGGTAATTTCCCCATCTTAAAGTCCTCAACTTAATCACATTCACCCTGTAATTTTACATACTCACAGGTTCTGGGAATTAGAGTTCTGGCATCTCAGGGGATTATCTGTTTTCCAAGGCAGGTGAAGAGATTTAGGGCCTGCACTCTTTGAATGCCATCTACAGGGAGTCTCTCACATCTGGCATCATCTTCAGAACATTCCACAAATCCAAGTGTCATTGGCATATCTTTTAACAAAAGGATACTGAGATGTCAACTAACATTGACTGAGTTAAATTATTCAAGTAATTACCCAATAGTCCAATTATTTGGGCTCTGCTAGGCATTAGCTTCTACACTCCCACTGCTTCATTCAATCTTCATGCAGTCTAGGAAGCACCTGTTTTCGCCCCTATCTTATAGACTAAACAAACAAGTATTAAAGAGACTGGTTAGTTGATCTAACACTGCAGGATCAGGGTTGAGATCTGTGAATTTCAGTGCATATCTGTGATTTTCAGTCCTCAAATGATCCCTTCTCTACACAGCCTTGCCATGGTTTAAGGTTGAGGCTAGCTGGTGACTGTAGCTGGCTGGATTAATTTTTCTTTATGATATATAATACTGATGATATTCTTTGGCTATCTCCTGAACCACAGAGCATCAGGGCAGGACAGAACCGTAGATAAAATCTGGCATGAGTGATTGCCAATCTACAGAGTGCATGGAACCATCTGGAAGCTTATAAAGAGTAAAAGTCCCTAAACCCCACTCTACAGAATTTTAATTCAGCAGATCTGGGATGAGGCACAGTCATCCAGCTTTTTAACATGCCCCAAAGCTCACTTTGATACAGTTGGACAGAAAAAGAAAGACATCTGGACATGAGGAGTAATAAATTTTCCCTGGAATGTAGCATTAGTCTTTCTTTTGGGTTAGCACACTTAGACCTATGGAGAATATTCAGTCATGTCATTAGAAAGCTGCGCAGATTACTTTATAACTTTCTGGTACATCTGGCCAATTTGATCAAGTGAAGATGTTGGCAGTTTAAGTGAGAGAACAAGTCCAAGGTAGACTATACATTGTGGCATAGCAGGACATTTGAAGTTGTCTGTTTTCAGACTTATACATCAACCTGAAAGAATCACTGAGTAGTGAGGAGAACACGATACAAAGGACTCCATGTTCTAAAACACACTGTTGACAAGTATCTTAAATAGTGGATCCACAATAGTATTCAGAGGTCACATGCTCCCCAGAGGTGCCAGTGTGCTCATGAGGTTGCTATTGGTTAAAAAATTAATATTTGGCTCAGGGAAAACATATCAGACAGGATGCCTGAACATTTGTGAGCTCTAGAATATGTGCACTGTAGACAGTTGCTTTGTTTGGATTTATCCACTCACCAAGAAGTCTGCGGCCCAAGGTTGCTTTCCCTCATGCAACTTTTTGACACCAATATACGACAAAGCTGCTCAAGCAGAATCTTTTTCATGTTAAAAAAGGAGATACACGAACAGTGATTTGTGATATGTCATGAACAATAATAGGAGGTAACTTAGCAGTCAATTTGTTTTCACTACAAGCAGATGTTTCAAAGAGCTTGGATTCCTGGGTCAGCATTGCCGTTACTGAAAGACTCTGAATGGAAGAAAAACTGTAGTTCCAAATTTTTCTCCATAAATTAGTTCTTCGTTTTACAGTGTGGAAGGAGATGGGCCTGGGTTTCTGAAGATAGTAATTTTTGATGGCAGGGTCAGCAAAGTGTGTTAAGTGTGTCTCGTGATCTCCGTAAAAGGAAATCACTGAGTTTTCTGCGCATTTAACAGTGTCATTTGTTAATGACAGCTGGGTGGCTTGCATTATTTATGGAGCACTTTGATAACTCAGCAACTTAGGAAGTACATATGAAGAAAGTGAACACTTTATCATCTAATAAAATACTGCTGAACAGCTGCAGCACTAAACTTTTAAAGATGGAATTTTGGATTCTCCTGTGGCCATGCAGAAAGGACTACTAACTTCACAACCATTATGACTGAGTATATGTGCCTCCCGTACAGTGACTTATTACTTCAAAAACAAGGAGCTTTATGTAATCCATTATGCATTCCTTTGAAAGCAAAAGGCCATTTTATTAAAATGCCAGAAGTTCATCTATGTGGGGATTTGGGTGAAGGTAATTTGGATGAGCCACTGTGAATTGATAATGAAAACAGCTCTCTAATGGGAAAGTGACAAGCAAATAAATTAATCTGTAGGTTGCTCAATTTTATAAAATGATCTAAAACAAAACATGACTAAAAGTTGGAAAGGAAAGTTAAGAGTGTCCGAGTACATATGGGCAATTTATAATTGAAAGTGTCCAGGAAGCATCATCCAGAGAAATCTGAATATGAAGATTTGCCCCTTAGCCAGGTGCCACCTCATACTTTGATTGCTTCCTTTCTTTCTCTGCTTACAAGTGCAGGGAAAACGCACATATAACTAACTGTTCCCAGCACCAGCACACTCACTTTGCTGGCTGCCTGAGGGAGGCCAATTAGCCCGTTTTGTCTTACATTGAAATAAGTGATCACCTCTGTCCAATCACAGGTAAAATGAAAATTACGTGGCACAGTGTTAAAAGTATGACTAATGTGAATCATTTCTTGATATTTAAGAAGCTGGATGGGTTAGGGGTGGTTTCAGAGCCCAGATAAGAACTGTGCTTTGCCTTTGAGCTTTCTCACTTTTTTCTCCGTCCTGCGATGTTACTGCTCGGCCCAGGGCATTTCCATAACTTAGAGCTTAAGTTTCCCCACAGAGGTCTATGTGCTAAAGGCTTGGTCACTAGAGTGGTGCAGTTGAGAACTGGTGGGGCCTAGTCAGAGGATTTTAGGCCTTCTGGGATATACTGTTAAAGGAGCTAATGACACTACATCCTGCATCAGTGATAAGGGTACAACAATGTGCATAGCAACCCTTTTCACAATTGCAAAGAAATGGAATAAACCCGGACGTCCAACAGTTGATGAATGGTTAATGAAAATGTGGTATATATATACAATGAAATACTATTCAGTTGTCAGGAAAGATTAACTAATGAAATTTTCCAATAAATGGGGCTGGAGAGGTGGCTCAGGGGTTAAGCCTCTGCCTTGCAGGCAGAGGGTCCTGAGTTCGGATCCCAGATCCCACGTATAGACGCCAGGCGGAAGCGGGGGCGGCCTGCGCTTCTGGTCCTAGTAGGGCGGAGCCTGTGAATCCCGGGGCAGAAGGAGGTGGAGGCGTCCATGGTGGTTCGCGAATCCGTCCATGGTTCTACACATACACAGATACACACACTCAGACATACACACACGCGCGCACATACACACGCACATGCGCACAGTTGAATAAATTTAAAAAAAAAGAGAGAGAAATTTTCCAGTAAATGGATGGAACTCGGAAGAAACCATACTGAATGAACTATCCCAGACACAGAAAGACAGATGCTGCATATTCCCTTATAAATGGATCTTACATTAAACCTTCAGTTTGATGGAATCAAACAGAAACTCTTACAAGACCCATAAACACCAAGGAACACAAGCCCAGGGCTGGGAAAAGATCCCAAAAGAGCACAAACAAAATAACATGGGTAAACAGTTTTAAAAGGCTTTTAGTAAGAAGAGTCTTAAAAGAGAGGAAAGAACAGGACAGAGTAGAGATTGAAGTTAGCCTCCAGGTAACCAACTATCTGTTTACTAGCATCTAATCACGACCTTCTCTCTCTCTCTCCATGATAGGAAACACAGACCCAGCACGGTAAAACAGTTTAAAGAACGGTGCATGGGGAGAAAACTGAAAGCTAACATGATCAGATGTCCCAGCCCTAACAATAAACACCCAAGAGTAAACTTCCATCTAAACACCTCTCATTTTATCCTTATATAAGAAAAGATTTCAACACCCAAAAAGAAGCAGTCGTCGAGTACAGTGGGAGAGCAGTGAAATGAACAACCACAACCAACCAGAATGCAGAGTGCCAACAATCCTGAAATTTTCAGCTGGAATCAAGCCAACCAAATATCTCCCTATCCTAAGGCTCAGGGAATCTTAAAGAAGAGGAGGCAGATAAGATTACAAGAACTTAAAGACAGGAGGTCTACTGCTGGCCAAGAAACTCCACTCCGGGCAGGGCTATGTATCCAGGAACCCACTGTAACAAGATTTATCCTCTCTAGACCTGCACAATGGCTGATGTATCAACATTCCCCATAGACTAGCCAGGATCTCAGGACACATAATTACATGCAATGGGAATCTTAGGGGCTAGGGCTAGACAGGTAAAGGGGAACGCCCCATCTATGGGTCTACCCAAGGAAGAGCCACTTATTTTGCTACAGAGGCCTGAGTCCCCACTAGAACAGACAATCCAAAGGGAACTCTGGGGCCCACAGAAGCAGACAGACAGAAGGGTAGGAAGGAGAGGGATGGATTGATGTAGGAAGGAGGGTAGGAAAGCAAAAAGAAAGGGAGGAAGGGGGGGAAAGGGAAGGGACGGGGATAACAACTCATGTTTGTAAAACTAGAAAAAATAAAATTTTAAAAACTTTCATGGAAGACTAAATAATAAGGCTTAATTTTATAAGTTCCATTTTTTTTGTTTTTGAAGTCAGCACACGTTGAATAAATACACTTTATCAACTGAGAGAGAAACGCATAATCCCTGAAAATTAGTATCTAGTATTTTTCCCTATTTCTATAAATGGAAGTTTCAGATCTGATGGGAACCTGAGAGAGGCTGTGACATTTTGGGAAATAAAATTTGTATGAAATGACAATTCAGGTCCATTCTGCAGTAGAAATGAGGGAAAAGAGGACGAGTTTTAACAAAGTTAGACAAAAAGAAATAAGGTAAGTATCAAGGCTCCAAGACTAGGGCCTAGGCTAGCAAGCAACCCTGACGAAATTCTCTTACTGCCGAGTGGCCTGTGTTAGTGCTGACTCTTCCTGTAGCTATTAATTTATTCAGTAATGATTTTTGTATTAGTTATTAATTATATAGCATTATTGCATTAAATATTAGGGAAAGTGAAAATTTTGCACATATTCATATGCAGATCCTAAAGTTCTAACCAAAAGCAATGTATCTAGTCTTTCAAGACATCCCTTGAATTATGAAGGAAATGAGAAAAATGGTATCTTTCATGTAAAATTGCTGAGGGGTTTAATGAAATAATTTATGAAAAGCATGGGACAATGTATAAGATATAATGTCAATGAATAAATATAAATTTAATTTTTATTTTAAATGATTTTATGTTATTAAAAGTTAGAAATTTAAAAAAAGAATACGTGCTAATGGTATCCTGACCTCCTCCTACCTCTTTCCCCCTTTGTAAGGAGGTGAGTAGTTTGCCCTCCACACGCCCTGGCCGTGGGATGCTTCCTTGTCATAGGCTCAAATCCAGTAGAGCCGAAGACTATGGAAAACAACTTCCAAAACTTCGAACCCCCCAATCCTTTCTCTTTATTAATCCATTATCTCCTGTAGTGACAGAAGGCTAACTAGTATATCATTCTTAAGATGGTGGAAACAACCCCTTTATTTTTTTTTTGAGACGGTACTTTTGCTATGTTCTCAGAGTGGCCTTAGACTCCTGAGCTCACAAGATCCTCCTCACTCAACCTCCTGAATGATGAGCTTTCAGGTGTGAACACTGGCTAGCACCATCCTTTAGAGCCAAGGATTCCTCGCTTATGCTCCTGAAAGTATATCCGCTGACCCTTCTGCCTTCTTCCCCTCACATGCTCCCACATGCCATCGACATTCCAGCTCCTCAAGCACTGCCTAAACCAGTCACAGTACTGTGTTGGCCTGGAAACAACTCATGGGGAGTAAGAGGCCCTGGAGTAAGGTTCCTTCAGGAAGCCAGCGGCTGCCATCATGTGGCACAGCACAGGAAGCCCCCTGAAGCCTGCGTCTCAGAGGTAAGCCTGAACTCCTTTCTGGAGCCACGGAGCTGACCCTCTGCGGAATTAGGAAGGGCCTTAGTAATAAGACACTTAAAAGTCAGTCCCCTTTCTCATCCTCATGTGTTTTTTTTTTTTTATTTAATTGAAGAACATTTTTCTTTGTTCTAAATTATATACAATGGATTTCATGATGGCATTTTCATACATGCATATATTTTGATAATATTCACACTCCCTCATTATCCTATCTTGGCCCCTTCCCTTTCCTGCCAGAATCCCTTCCTGTTAACCACTGGTCCCTCAGATCTTTTTTTTTTAAATCTACATTTCCCAGCATTTTATTCATTCTTCATTTGAAATGATCTTTACCCAGACTCCCACCAAAATTAATTGTGTATCTGCTTATAGGAAAATTGCATACACATTCCTAACATAAAAAATATTAATCACATTTTCTTTGATGATGAAACAATTAAAATAGCAATTAATAAAAAGAATGTTCTATTCCTTGTTAATAAATGTAGCTTCCTTAATAATCCTCAAAGAGGAAATTGCAATAAAATTTCTAAATGATTTAGGAACAGACATACATAAGAGCATTAATATCATCTCTGTGGCATGACCAGGACATCAGTCACAGGAAGTGTATTGTCTTCGAGACACACGTTGAAAAGGGTAGAAATTGTGAGCATCATGTTAATTATGCACACTATCAAAAGAGCCTCCCAAGGGATTCTCGTTGCTTAAATGAATCTGCACTGATATAGATGATAGCCATTTCCACTTCACACTTTGACAATCTAAAGTAAACTATTACATACTTTGTTTTATGTATTTTAAACTTGATGCCAACACTTAGGCAGAAGATTTCCCCAACATAACAGGAATCGGTCCACGTTTTTCAAATAAATTATCAAATAAAATGCAATATGTCAGACTGATGTGAAAAAAATAAAAGGTGTTAGACTCTATGAACAATACTGACTTGAAGAAGCAAAAGAAAAACTTGCAATATAAAAAAGGAAAGGTCTTTTCTATATTTTTAAAGCACATCATGAGATGTATATAAAATAGTACAGAGCAGTCCAATAAGTACAAATAATAACCAAGCAAGTATTCTACAACTACAAAATATGTCAAGGAAGGGAAAAACCTCAGTAGTGAAGTTTATAGAAGGCTACACAGACATGGTTACAGAATCAGCGGCTAGATATTCTTCAGTCATAGCAGACATAAAAAAAGATGCAGAATATGAATGATAGGAGTGGTTACATGACAGAAGAAAAATCACACAGTGATTTGAGAGAGAGAGAAAGTTGGAAAGGAAGAGATATCTGAGATAATTGAATAATTGCCTTAACTGAAAAGTTTAATTAAAGAACCTTTTAAATAAAATTAAAAAGAAATAAAACTTTAAAAAGAACAGGGGACCGCTAAGATGGTTCAGGGGGTAAAGTACTTACACACACTGATGACTTGAGTTTGCCCCTGGAATCCACACAAAATGGAAAGTAAGAACTGATCCCACGGAATTGTCCTCTGATCTCCACACTTGTACTAACGCGCATATGCCTACATGCATCATGCACACTGCATACACTCAATAATAATATAAATAGAAACAAATCAGAAAATGATTAGCAAATTAAAATTCATAGTTTTGACCACTAAAAACAGAACAAATGAAATAAAACATGTAAGTTAGATAGCATTACTATAATTAGAAAAAGAAATCTGCTAAAATTATACATAGAGCATACTTTAAAATGTAAGAGGCTATTTTTAAAAATCATGTCAGCATATTCGAATGTCTGGATAAAATGGGAATGTTTAGGGTAACCATAATTTATTATTTTTAACTTAAAAGAGTGAATCCAAATAGTTGAACTAGTAAAGAAAAAGTCAGAAAGGTACTAAAAGGGAAAAAAAAGTTTCTGTAGGAATGATTCCAGGTCATGAAGTTTCTTGGATTAACTTGATAGTCCCTTACCTTGCAGATTAGATTATTCTTATGTTGAGTCAACTCTGGAGTAGCCCAGAACAGGATAGGAAGCAGTCTACCTTATTCTATTTGGGCCATTATGAAACTAGCACCAAAACTAGGTAAAACTGATACAAAACTATTTTCTAATCTCAATGACACATAGAAGCTTAACTATGAAACACAACATACCCATACCAGCAAATCTTACATGGTCATGATTCTCAGCATTTCTGTATCTTATAAAAGCGAAACTTAGCTCAGAGCTGCCAACACTTCTTAACAATGTAAAATCCATTAACTTAATTGTCTGTGTCTACAAATCTAGTGAGTGAGTTCTCCATAGATTTCAAGAAAGAATTTGCAAAAAATTCAACATTCAGTTATGATGGTAAAAAAGAGAAAACAAACCAAAGCAGTAAAGTTTTTTAATTTTTTTATTATTATTATTTATTCAACTGTGCGCATATGCATGTGTATGTGCACACGCGTGTGTGTGTCTGTGTGTGTGTGTGTCTCTCTCTGTGTGTGTGTGTGTGTGTGTGTGTGTGTGTGTAGAACCACGGACGAATTCACGAACCACCATGGACGCCTCCACCTCCTTCTGCCCTGGGATTCACAGGCTCCGCCCTACCAGGACCAGAAGCGCAGGCCGCCCCCGCTTCCACCTGGCGTCTATATGTGGGATCTGGGATCCGAACTCAGGACCTTCCACCTGCAAGGCGGAGGCTTAACCCCTGAGCCACCTCTCCAGCCCCCCAAAGCAGTAAAGTTTTAAAAATAAAACTTTTCAGTAGTGATTTTTAAATAATTTAATAATCATTCTAGAAAACAAAGCAAACATGATAGCTAATGGTGAAATATCAGAATTATTCACATTGAAATCATATAAAGGAAGATATCTATCATTGCTATTAGAAAACAAATAGCCTGAAATATAACCTCTAACTTCACTTGGTCACACTAGTAGACAGTGCTATGCAGTATGTGGATCACTCTGCTCAGAGCTGTTCTCCTAAGAATGCTATCTTGCCACTGCTTCAAGGGAAAGTTTCTTTTCTGTTTTCCCAGGTCCTCCATGAGGTAAAGTGGCTCTTTGTCCTTTTCTTCATTCTCTGAGAAAGATACCTTTTGCATACTGGGGAAAGGAAGTGAAAAGGCATGGATCATAATTTTCTTTTTTTTTTTTTTTCTTGTTTCAGTGCTGAAGATCCAACCCAGAACCTTGTACATTCTGGACAAGTGTTCTTACCACTATGCTATAGTCCCTGCTGGCTATATCAGGAAGATTTTCTAGTCATTAACTTTGCTTTCCATCTGAAGATTCAGAATGCCTAGAGACCTACAGATAACATAAGCTTGTGACTCAGAAAAGTAGACCCACCCAGGATCTACATAGATCCTGGTGCTGAGCTGTCTGCTAAGCTTCCCCATAACTCCCCAAGCATCCTTATAACTGCAAGACCTAGGAAAGATGTTGGCATTGCTGTCTGTCTTCTTTCACTTGCTAGCATAGCACTGCAGTGGAAATGTATATTTATATACCATTGTGATGGTGCTGACATTTCTTATTCAATATTAAACAAATGTGAAAAATGCATCCATAAACAAATGCTTTTTATGAGTCACCAGAAAGGTCACTGACCAAAGAACAAAGAAAGTAATTTGAAGTGTTCATTGTTGACTCTGATTGCTCATCTTTTTAAAATAAACTCATCTGAAAAATGATTTTTTGCATAGACAAGTCTTCAGTTTTCTCTTATATGTTTTGACCTATTTTAATTTTTTTCAGTGATCTCTTTTAGGGGCCTTATATTAATTATACAGAGTAATACATTCATTTTCATGCATGCAAATAATACATTTTTATCATATTCCCCCATTTCTGTCCTTTGTTCCCCTTCTTCTCTGACTGATTGCCTTCCTCTTCTCAGCTATTCTCCTTACTATTTTCACATTTTCTTCTGTTCTTTATTTTTTCTCTTCTTCTTCCCTCCCTTCCTCTCTCTCCTCTCTCTCTCTCTCTCTCTCTCTCTCTCTCTCTCTCTCTCTCTCTCTCTCTCTCTCTCTCTTTCTCTCTCTCAATTTTGCCATTGTATTTGATTAAGGTGTTTTAAAGACACTAGTATGTCAGGATCCTTACCAGTGTTATATCACTGAAAGAAATATGTCTCCCTTCCTCAATGAACCATCAATATTGAAACATTTCTTAATTTTCCTATGACTTCGTATTTCAGTCATTAGCTATTTAGGAACATGTTGGTTGATTTCTGCATATCTATGAATTCCCCAGATTTACTGTCATTGAATTCTAGTTATATTCTCTTTGTAAAGATAATACCTTTAAATATACTCTTATAATAAGACTCTAATTTAACAGCTTTTTATCTCTGGCCAGGGAGTGACATCCAATACCCATCAGGATGGAGCCAAGGGCATTTCTGGAGCAGCAAAACTGAAAAAAAAAAATCAACAAACCATAATTCAGAATGTCAGAGACTCTGTATCAACTACCTGGAACTAGGCCAGCCTAATCTCTCCCCATCCTGAAGCTCAGGGAAATTTGCAGAAGAGGGGGGATGGTAAGATTGTAAAAGGCTAAAGATGGGGAGGAGCAACAATATGCAAGATGCTACACACAAGTTAGGGCCGAAGCAATCATAACAGGATTTTGCATGACCTGCGCAATGACCAACACATTATTGACCCCTCAAAGTCTAGCATGGACTAAAGGCACTAGGATCCTTAAAAGCAAGGGATTAACAGTCACAATAGTGTTCCTATACTTATGAGGAACACAAGGAAGAGTTCTAGGAAATGCCACTGAGCCCTTACACCTCATCAGAGAGGAGGACCCAGAGGAAAGTTTGACATACACGTTAAAGGATGCTCCAGGGATGGGGGGAGGAGGCACTGGGAGAGAGAGAGGGAGTGGGGGAAAGGAAGGGGAAAAGGGGGGAAGGAGTAAGGGGGTCCAGAAAAAGGTGGAGGGAGGGAGGAGACCGGGATACCTATTAAGTTTGTATGAGTGGAAATAAAAAAAATTAAAAAAGATAAAACATATTTGCATATTTCATCAAGTGGAAATATTTATTAAGTGTTCAGACTTTTCTTGTGACCTATATTGTAGACTATCCATATGTCTATGCACCTAAGAATCTTGAGTCTTGTGTTGTTGGGTATTTGGGGAGTGTCTCCCCTGTTCTTCATCTGCTATGCTAAATAAATAATCCAAATAATTTTGGAGAACAAAAATTTGTATCCATGCTCACAGTTTCAGATTGTAGTCCATTGCGATGGTGGAACAGCATCAGAAGTGAGGGGACTGGCCACGTCGTGTCCACAAGAAGAGCTGAGAATGAGGCATACTTCTTACTTGCCGGTCTACCAAACACTAAACCAGCTCTTTCCATTTGTCCACCAGCCCAGGGAATAGTCTCACTGACCATGATCATTCTTTCGCATAGGTCTTTTTTGTTCTTTAGGGATTTCTTTTATTTTGAGGAACATAAACCGGTTTTAAGTTGTCTACTGAACCCAGTGGCTGGGCTTTCCTTGAGATAGTTTCTACTAACTACATATGTCCCTGGGTATAGATTGGATGCCAGCATTAGAATCCTTAGTAATAATTAAAGAATTTTAAATATAAACAGTATTTTGAAATAGTCAAAACACATTTTAAAGCATTTTATATGATGTAATTGCACCTTAAATTTTAAGAAGATAATTGACAATAAAGAAATCTGATGTGCAGTATTCATTTTAGGAAAACTAAAAACCACTAATTCGAAAACACAATAGGAAGGAACAAATGCAAAAGGGCTGGGACCACTGCCATCTGAAGGAGATGATTTTTAAACTATTTGGAAGGTCTGTCATGACCTACCTTCCTTGGCATGATAAACTGTCCGCATCCTGTTCCCCACATGTGAACTTTATTCAAGTCTTTCTCCAAGGAATAAACCCTGACTTGTTCTGAGACTAAATCAGGCTGCTCATCCAATATCAGGATAATAAAGATAAGAGAAGCTTTCAGGCAAAGCTGGGGAGACTTCATTAGAAAAGTCAGCTAGTGCAGAAGCTATAGATTGTTGTCATAAAGCTTACTCTCAGGAAGCTTAGTGAGACTCTGTGTGCGTGTGCGTGTGTGTGTGTGCGCGTGCATGCGTGTGTGTGTGTGCGCGCGCGCACGTGCACATGCGTGCATGTGTGTAAATCAGAGGTTGACCTGAGGCATCTTACTCATTTGCTTCCCACCATATTTTCTGAGTAGTCTCTAATTGTACCTGAAACCAACATATTTGACTATAGTGAATGAGCCCTGGAAATCCTCCCTCCTGTGCCTCTCTCTCCAGCCCTAGAATCATGCCGTTACACATGTCCAGTTTTTTTTTTTTTCTTTTTCTTTTCTTTTTGAAACTTGAGTTCTGGTTATTCAAACTCAGATTCTCCTTGGTGCTTCCAGCACTTTACCAATTTAGCTATCTTCCTAGCCCCTAATTTTTTGTTACTCGGCAGCTGCTGAGAGTTCCCACATTGGTTGGCATCTTTCACACATCTGATCTTCACTGCCTAGTTGTGACAAGTATTTCAGTTACACAAATCTCAGAAACAAACATTGTCATTGCTTGGGGCCATTTTTTTTTAACCAGACACTTACATTTTGTGTGGTAGACAGGCAGGAGTGACTGTCTTAAGCTCTCCTACTTAAGCCCTCCTTAAGCCCTCAACTGACAACTTCCTGAAATGAATGAGTATATTTTCAATGCTCTGCTTCAAATATAGCACTTTGCGGTGCAAGATGCTCTTCCTTCTCTGGTTAATTGAACCTGAGTCCCCATGATTGGCTGTGGCAGAGTTACCCAGGTCAGGTTTTGCTTTAGAGGGAGCCGTTCCTGCAGCTTCAGAGGTCACCTGTTCCTCACAACAGGGCCTGGACCAGCTGAACCAAGACCTTGGTTAGACAAAGGATCTGGCTCTACGGAATCTGCTTTGCAAACGTCTCTGTGCTTCCTGACTTTTCCCTTTGCTACTAGAGTTCTCAGGGCCAAAATCTGGATCTTCCAGTCCTAACATGTTAGATTTGACCAACAATTTCCACTAAGCCAATTTAAGAGTCAAGTAATATTAAAAAGCAGAGAAAGGAGGTTCATTCGATGTGGCCACATGTGGTCCAGTAAGCCATGAATCTGTCTTTGAATTTTAAATAAAGAGGAAGAGCACAACAAAGTCTGGGACAGGAGGTGGCTCTGTCTGTTACTGATCCAGATTGTCTCAGCCCTAGTCTGCCCACTATGGTTGTCTCACAAGTCAGAACTGTATGAAATTTCCTCAGTGGAAATAATTCCTTCTTTTGGCTAGCCCCCAGGTATGCAAATCCTGGGAAAATTCCATTTTTTTTAGTCCATTGTTTCAATAGTCTAATAGCCTAGCAGAGGGCACAAGTGTCTCTCTTTGGAATGTCACTTCTACCAGGATGGCTGTACTTTCTCAG
Source organism: Typhlomys cinereus (assembly GCA_023101885.1). Taxonomy (NCBI): domain Eukaryota; kingdom Metazoa; phylum Chordata; class Mammalia; order Rodentia; family Platacanthomyidae; genus Typhlomys; species Typhlomys cinereus. Next base: position 2,627,589 of record JALPQD010000183.1, on the reverse strand, counting down.
ACCATGCTTTCCTTCTGTTTTCGTCAATAATTGTATCTGAAGTGAGAGAATGTGCTGCGTTCTGAATGTGTGTTGGGGGGTAATAACTACACAGTTTTATTAATGATACCAATTTGGGAGTCCGTAGTTCATCCATATTCTCAGAGTTTCTTAGGCATAAGGTTTCTCTGGTGATATAGTTTCCTGAAATACCTTGTAGTATTCTGATCCATCATCTCATAATCGGTATCACCTGCCATAAACCATACCAAAATTTGTAGTTATTTATTATTTATTTGAAATTTAAATGCCCCATATTCTTTTTCTTAATTTAAGTCTAGATATTTTTCATTTTTATTTATTGATGAATTTTGCTCTTTGAAAATTTCATTCATGTATTTAAAACATTCTATTTATTCTCTCTCCCTTCTGTACTCTCCCATCTTCCTCTTCAAACCCCCCTCTTCTTCTTTTCTAATCTACACTGGGTTCAATCAGGACTTTTGATGTGATTTGGGGGTTGAAAATCTTCTCTTGAACCCTGGTAGGTTCCTCTGTAGGCATACAATTGAATATCTGTACTCTCTTCCCCTTCAAACATGTTGGTTGTCTAGTGTTCATCAGTATTGTGGAAGGTCCCATTGACCATTGACCATATAGTTCCTCTTTAGGCTTAGTGTTAGTAACCATCTGTGTTGTGAGTTCATGCCATGGTTATGGTTCGGTTTTGTTTTGTTTAAAGGATGGCATTTCACAATACTTTGTCTTCTGGTTCTTATATCTTTCTACCCCCTCGTCTGTAGAGGTCCTTTGAAAAATACGTGTATGTGCCATGCTGAGGACTACATTATCAATATTCATTTATTCTTGGCATTTTGTGTGACCATTGTGTTAAATCATTAAGTTCTAATAATCTTGATGCTAAAGCCTTGCTAGCAATATCAAGTTTGCTTCTTCACAGTAAACAAGTAATCAGCTCTGCCCTTTCAGACCTTATATAGATTACAGATTATATTTAACCAACACGTCAAGTTGATGTAGACAGGCACCCACCCAACTGCAGTCAACAAGTGATGCAATTTTCTATCCTTTGGGACATTTCTAGGCCGGATGTGTTTTGTCCTACCAAACAATTTATGCTATTTGATGGTACCCAGGTGGAGCTAAAGCCAAAAGAGCTTCACAATGACTTTGGATGGCTGTGTAGTTAATATTTTAGTACTATCAAGAAATTTACAGGGCTGGAAAGGTGGCTCAGGGGTTAAGCCTCTGCCTTGCAGGCGGAAGGTCCTGAGTTCGCATCCCAGATCCCACGTATAGAGGCCAAGCGGAAACGGGGGTGGCCTGCGTTTCCAGTCCTGGTAGAGCGGAGCCTGCGAATCCTGGGGCAGAAGGAGGTGGAGGCATCCATGCTGGTTCCCGAATTCGTCCGTAGTTCTACATACACACAGACACACATACACACACACGCGCGTGCACACATACATACGTACACATGCACAATTGAATAAATAATAATAAAAAAATTTTAAAAAACGAATGTTTAAAAAAAAAAATTTACAAAGACTTAAACATACCCTGGTATTCATCCATGAGATAGTATGTAGACACTTAATCATTTTAAATAAAAATGATTTTCTTTTCCTTTTTCATGTGCATGGTGGTGTGTGTTTATAAATATGTGTTTGCACTAAAGGATGCTCCAGAGAATGGGAAGGGGGAAGGAGAGGCACTGGGAGAAAGGGAGGGAGGGAGGTGAAAGGAAGGGGAAAAAGGGGGAGGGTGCAAAGGGGATTGGGGAGAGGTGGAGGGAGGGAGAGGACCAGGGTATCTATTAAGCTTGCATGATTGGGAAAAAAATAAATAAATATAATAAAAAATAAGATAAATATGTGTTTGCATGCATGGGGACATAGGTGTGTTCATGTAGAGATCTGACATTGATATAAGATTCATCCACAATCATCCTTTTACCTTATTCTTTTGTGGCTGGGTAGATAATAGAACTCAGAGTTCACTGAGGGCTTATCTGGCTAGCTAGTTTACTCTGAGAGATTCCAAGTCTCTACTTTTTGAGTGTGGAATTACAGATGGGCCTCTGTAGCAGTTAGCCTGCATGATTGCTGATAAATCACCATCAATGGATTAAGGGAACAAGGGATTTATTCTCTCTTACAATTCCTGGTTACAGTTGTTTGTCCATCTTAGCAGGAGAGTTCATAGCAGCACCAGGCTCAGGGAACTGGTCACATCATCTACACGTAATGGCTGAGAGATGGATGATCCTTACTTGCCAGACCAGCATATCTGGCCACGTGTACACAAGGATGCCAACTTTATCAACCAGATCTCTGAATATTATTCCAGGGCCTAGTCCCACCTACCATGGCCTGGCCTTCCCCATCAGCTAGACAATCTCCTGCAGGTTTGCTCTGGGCTTAACTCAACCACTAATTCTCTACAAATATGTCCAGAGCTCAAACCCTCAACTGTCAAGTTGACACCTATGCCTAACTATGACACTCATCCCTTGTCAACTTGACACAGAAACATATCACTTTTGATCTGTAACCTTCAATCCTTGCCCCCACAGAGGTTAAAAGTTACCTTAAAAATATGAATACATTTCATAGACAAATTTAAAATGTTGTCTCATTAAAACTTCAGATTTTAAAAGTTCAAAGTTTTTAACCTTAAAAGTGTATTAAATCAGAATAACTTAAATACTTTAAAACAAATAAAACATTAAGGAGCTGGAGAGGTGACTCAGGGGTTAAGCCTCTGCCTTGCAGGTGAAAGGTCCTGAGTTTGGATCCTAGACCCCACATACAGACGCCGGGCGGAAGCAGGGGAGGCCTGCATTTCTGGTCCTGGTAGGGCGGAGCCTGTGAATCCCGGGGCAGAGTAAACGAGGAGGTGGAGGCGTCCATGGTGGTTCCCGAATTCGTCTGTGGTTCTACACACACACACATACACACACACACACACACACACACACACACACGCATGATTGAATAAATAAATAAATAAATAATTTTAAAACAAATAAAACATTAAAACAAAAGGATCTTGAACAATAAGAAAACATTAGAAAGATCAATCCAGCAAATCAAATACTGCATTCTGCACTTCAATGTCCATCTTCTGTTGCTCACATACTCACAGTGGCTCAAAGATTCTAGGCATTCCTAGTCCCTGTTTGCAACTCAAAGTTGTAGAAGCAAAGTTCCTCGGAACCAGGCTGAATCTCCACTCACAGCCATCCTCAGAATACATCCCATGGTTCTGGCATCTCCAACAATACTCTGGGTTCACCTCTGCAGCTATAAGCTTCACCCTTCCTTGCAGGAACACCTGCCACTTGGTGCCAAGCTTTTGCTGCTCTCCATGAACCTCTCTCAATCGTATACTGAAACCAGTACTATGTGGGGGATGCTGCCAGCTTCTGAAGTGAAGCTAAAACATAGCTTGGTCCACTTGAACCATAGTTGTACCAACTTTCATGTACTCACTCTGGAAAAGCCTCTTTTTTAGGCAACCAAAACTTCCAAAGGGCAAGAAATAGCTTCAACTTCAGCTTTCTACACCTTTAGGAATTGAGTTTTCAAACCTCAGAATTGCCATTTGGTGGTATTTATGTCTTCCTACCATCCCATTGCAAAGCACTAGTTTTCCTTCGTTGATATTCATTTCTCCAACAATAGCAGCTGTTCTGCCATCTGCCCTTTCCACATCCAGAGCTTCATGACCATCAACACAGATCTCCTCTGTCAAGCAAACCAGTCCATCATCTTTAAATTCGACTTTACCAAAGTTCTTATTCCTTTCATCACAAATTGGGCCCAAACAATCTGTGAATTTGTCAGCATTGTCATTATCCAAATGACCCATCAAACTCTGTTCAAATTTTTTTGCATCCACAAAAATCTTTAAACATTTCCAAATTTCTCCAACGAAAATGTTCAAAACCCATAAAAGCCACATAGTCAGATTTATCAGCAACACCCCAACTTGTCCAGTACCAAATTCTGTAGCAGTTAGCCTGCATAGTTGCTGATAAATCACCATCAAAAGGCTTAAGGGAACAAAGCGTTTATTTTCTCTTACAAGTCCTGGTTACAATTATTTGTCCATGTTAGCAGAAGGGCTCACACCAGTGTAGGGCGCCGCCCTACATGCATCCTCCATTACAAGATGGCGCCAACTCCGGCAGACTGCGCAGGCGCCGGGTAACTGACCATCCTTGGTTTCCCGCCTCTCCCTTTGATGTAGTATGGCCTGACGAGCAACAGCCAATCAGGTGCTGCCACGTCCAAGACAGGACAGAATCCCTATATAAGGGTGGCAGTTTAGGCAGTTGGGGTCTCCGCTTACTCTGAAAGCTTATGCTCTCCCTCTCAAGACGCATTAAAGCTTTACTGCAGAAGGATCCTGTGCGTGTGCCGCGTTGTTCTTGCTGGCGAGACGGTTGCGCGGGACACTTGGTGCCGAAACCCGGGAATTTGAGACCTTGTCATCGTCAGCACCACTGGAGACCCCTTGACTGCAAGGAGGATTCAGAACTGCAGGGTAAGTACGCTTCAGAGAGGTATGCCTTTTCTGTTCTGAAGAAGTCCAGGATAGCATGTCAGAAACTGAGCGTAGTGAGAGGTTAGGCGCGCACAAAAAAAAAAAAAAGAAACCCCTTCCCTAAAGACGAAGAAAAGAAACAAAAAGAAAAGGACAATTGAGAATTTCTTAAGTTGGAAGGCCAAGTAAAAGGGCCTTCCCGATGAAGTTAAGGACACGGGAATGTTATTGCCAGACTACAGAAATCCTCCCCCTGCTACTACATCAAAGGGAGGAGCTGGCTTATATCCTTCACATGAGCTTGAAGCCTTAAATATAGACAGCTCCAGTGACTCTGAAGAGTCAGGGGAGGAAGTTCTAAATACTGAAGTGGAAGAAGAGTTAGAAGAGGAAGCTGCTAGATAGACACAAAAGAGATTTTGGGATCACCGCTGCTATTGTCAGCATTGTTGCCACCGTGGCCGTTACCGCTTCACTCACGGCCTTGGCCTTGGCGTTTTCCGGCCAGGTCCAAATGGCTAAGGTTGTTAATGAACTATCATCCTTGGTGTCCACAGCCATGGACAAACAAGTCTCGGCTAATACCCAAATACAGGGAGGGCTTATGCTGGTTAATCAGCGCATAGATCTGGCCCAAGAACAAATAGATATTCTATGGCAGCTGGCCCAGCTAGGATGCGAACAAAAGCTTCCAGGCCTATGCGTTACATCTGTTCAATATACGAACTTTACCCAGGCCGCTAACTTGTCAAAAAGCCTCTCTCAGTTTATATTACAGAATTGGACCGCCAACTTTGAACAGACCCTCCGAGAACTAAGAGTCGCCATCATTCAAGTCAATTCCACACGCCTTGATCTGTCCTTAACTGAAGGACTGTCTACATGGATCTCCTCAGCCTTCTCTTGCTTCAAAGAATGGGTGGGGGTGGGATTGTTTGGAACTGCTCTTTGTTGTGGACTAGTATTACTTCTTTGGCTGGTATGTAGGCTCAAGGCACGAACAAAGAGAGACAAGGTGGTTATTGCCCAAGCGCTTATGGCCCTAGAACACGGGACCTCCACTGATATTTGGCTAACTATGCTCAAACAGTAGGCCGCCAGTCAGACAGTTCTTGCACACCCAGGGCATGGACCCATTGCACGAGGTAGAATGTCTGGCCAGAGCAGCCCATGAGGGATGTCGAGCAAAGCATCGCACAGAGGATTACACGCTCCTCTGGGAGGCATGTTGTCCAGCATGAGGGTTGCCTGCCCTAGTTTCCCTCTCCTGGAAAAACGGCAGAGGACAGGTCGAGAGCACTCCGGGTCATATTAAGACCTAGTAGCAGCGCTCGGACACAGTCTTAATGTTTGTAACAGGAGGCACAACCTCTGCCTCTATCCCTCACCACATGGGTGACCTACTCGCTTGGTTATAGTTGCTTGGCTATATCATTATATATAAAAAAAGGGGGAGATGTAGGGCGCCGCCCTACATGCATCCTCCATTACAAGATGGCGCCAACTCCGGCAGACTGCGCAGGCGCCGGGTAACTGACCATCCTTGGTTTCCCGCCTCTCCCTTTGATGTAGTATGGCCTGACGAGCAACAGCCAATCAGGTGCTGCCACGTCCAAGACAGGACAGAATCCCTATATAAGGGTGGCAGTTTAGGCAGTTGGGGTCTCCGCTTACTCTGAAAGCTTATGCTCTCCCTCTCAAGACGCATTAAAGCTTTACTGCAGAAGGATCCTGTGCGTGTGCCGCGTTGTTCTTGCTGGCGAGACGGTTGCGCGGGACACACCAGCACCAGGGCCTAGGGAATTGGCCACACCATCTCTATACAATGGCCAGCATATCTGGCCAAGTATATACAAGGATGTCAACTTCCTCAACCAGCTCTCCATATTTTATTCATCTGTCCAGGGCCTAGTCCTATGTACCATGGGCTGGGTCTATGCCATCAAGTAGATAATCTCCTGCAAGTTCACTTTGGGCTTAACTCAACCACTAATTCTCTACAAATGTGCCCAGAGCTCAAATCCTCAACTGTCAAGTTGACACCTGTGCCTAATTATGACAGCCTCCATGCCTACCCAGCGTAGTATGTGGGGTCTAGAGATCAGAGCTTCAGTCCTTTTGTTTATACTACCAGTGCTTTAACTGCTGAACTATCTCCTCAGCCTTCATATGTACTTTAATAATGTTTGCTCTCCTTCCTCAGAACTGTTCCTTTTTGCCTCTTTTACAAGTGAAAATATATACATAAAATTCCGGACTCCATTATTAATATCTGATGTGAGTCTTTAGGGTTGATTTGGTATGCCCTTAACTTTGAATGCAATGCTGAGTGAAAAATGTGATCCTGATAATCCAGGCATGTAGCAGCATTACAATTCAATTATCACCTACTGCTGCTGGGCACAAAATGCCACAGCAACAAATGCATTGGTCACTGGTCTTGACACTCACGGAGATGGATGGGATAGCCACATATGCTGCTTAGAAGAGAAACCACTGGACAATATGACATGCCTTCAGTAACTCCTACTTCATGTCATGATCAAAGAACTGGACAGTTTCTGAAGTGCCACTAAACAAAGCATCTTGTTTTCATACAGCAGCAAGACAGAGAAAAGCTACAAGCCAGGCTTCCAATGTAATCGAGTAGCTTGCATAATTACAGTGTAAGTTGAACTTTCAGAATTGTCACTTCTCTTATGTATGTGTTATACCTTAACTGTAATACAAATGACATTCTTGTGCTTAGAACTGGGACAAGTTGATGGGAAAGTTGAAAATTTTGAACGTCTGTTCTCTCTGAGCCATGCTCCTAGTAAAATCAGCCCCCACACACTGTCAAAATAATCTTTCCTTATTTGAAGGCTTTAAAATAACTTCTGGGGGAGTACCTTTCCTTGCAGGATGTATGTGAACCACAAAACTCCATCTTGTCATCTGTTTTTGCCTTGAGATCCCTAATTAGACTTACAGATGTGGATACAATGACAAATGCAAAATCTGGTTCATGGTAGTACAGAGGTTGGGAGTAGTGGAATAAGGGAAAGGAAGTGAATCAATAATTCAAGCACTAAAATGTTCTGATATTATGGGTTGATATGAAGGGGCCTCTGTGAAGGCTCATATATTGAATGAGGTTTTGTCCCCAGGCAGTAGTGTTCAAAACAGGATTTGGTGGAAGTTATGGGTCATGGGAACTCCTTTTTCATCATTGAATTAATCTGATGACAGATTCAGAATTTGAGCAGACACTGGGAGGTAGTCTTGGTTGGAGCAAGTAGACCACCTGGACATGCCCTGAGAATATGTCTTGTTCTCTGTCCCTTTCTATCTGACTGACTCTGCTTCTTGACCATGAAGAGATGCACAATCTATACTTCATATTCATGTTCTTGTCACCTGATGTTCTACCTCACCACAGACCGCAAGAATAATGCAAGACAACCATGGACTCAAACCTCTGAGGCTAGGAGTCAAAACAAACCCCCCTTCCTTTAAGACCATAGCTTGTCTCAGGGATGAACAGCTGATGACCACAATACATAAGCATGAATTCAAAGGGTGTTAAGTCAGGGAGTACAGAATTCAGAACTAAATAAAGTTGAATCTAGCCACATGAAGACACTTCAGAGATTCCAACCAGATGTGTCAACACAATATCTCAGCAGCAATGATCACAGCTTGCTGGGCTGTGGTAGAGAAATTTGACTCAATGATGGTTTATATCCATTGAGGCTAGACTCTTCTGTTATCTATGAGAGTTCCATGCACAGAAATCTCTGCATCGATAAAAAGTAATCATTTTGCAAATGGGTGATGGACCCCTCTCTCAGTGAGGTTTCCTACTCTTATTACATCTACCCTTGAATGTGCTATTACAACAAGACTCCAGTTTAACAGCTTTTTGTCTCTGGCCAGGGGGTGACATACAGTGCCCAGCAGAATGGAGTGAAGGGAATTGCAGGAGCAGCAAAACTGCAAAAGAAAATCAACAAACCACAATCCAGAACTTCAGAGACTCTATATCAATCACATAGAACTAGGACAGCCTAATCTCTCCCCATCCTGGAGCTCAGGGACATTTGCGGAAGAGGGGGCGGTAAGATTGTAAGAGCAAAAGGATGGGAGGAGCAACGATTTGCAAGATTCTCAACAATAGTTGGGGCCAAAGCAATCATAATGGAACTTTGCATGCCCTGCGCAATGTCCAGCGCACTGTTGCCCTCATAAAGTCTAGCATCTGATAAGGGCACCGAGACCCCTGGAGGCAAGGGATTGACAGCCATAGTAGTGATCTTATGCTTAAGGGGAACAAGAGAAAGGGCTTATGGAAATGCCACTGGGTCCTTATATGTCATCGGAGAGGAGGACACAGTGGAGAGTTAGGCACACACAATAAAGGACTATCTGGGAATTGGGGGGGAGGCACTGGGGGAAGGGGAGGGGGAAGAGGGGGGAGGGAGGGAACTGGTAAAAAATTTTTAAAATGTATAATTAAATTTTTAATAAAAAAAAAAAAGATTATAAAAAAAAAAAAAAAAAAAAAAAAAGAAATCTCTGCATCCCAAGCACACAGCCATCTATCACACTGATAAGTTTTCTTGATTGAGCCCTAAATGTCTTTAAAAGATGCATATATGCCTGAAATTGAGGGGTGAAACTTTTAAACCTCAAGAGTCACGCCTCGATCAGAATTCTAATGACTACATGCTATGAATAATGTTAGGATATTTCTTCTAAAAGGAGATAATTTCACTACCTTCTGCTGACTGCCTCTGAAGAATGCACTCTGTTTTGGGTGGGTCCCTCTGAGGGCAACTTATACAATACCTACAAGTACTTTTCCAACCCATATAATAAAAAGGTTATTGACAATGCATAAAGTTTCATGTCTTAAATAGTGTGTGGAGCACATACCATAATGTTTATGGACCACATAGTAGAAATTGAATATCTGCTTAATTCAAGGAACTCCTTCATGAAACTTATGTCAAGGCCAAATGAGTATCATAATATAAATATCTAGATCAAAGCCGTAGTCTATTTTGTATAGAATTATTACCATTTTGAAAGTCAGTCTCTGCTACTGAGCTTTATAGCAACAGAATAGGAATTCTGTGACTTTATGGACACATATTTGCAATGATCTGAAACATCATGCTATCAGGTGAAGGTGGCTTATAAGAGACTAGGTTTGACAAGATCATGTGCAATAGATATCAGGGCAGGTGGTTCTGACCCCATAACATCTCCTCATGAACATGATTCTTTGGGGGGGGGGTGAGTTTTCAAATGTATGTGTATATAGAGTATGGGTATCTATGTAAAGAGTACATGCATGCGTGTTTTCATGTGGGTAAGTATATCTGTGCATGTGTATGTACACTAGTGTATTTGAGTGTGTGTGACTGTGGAAGCCTGAGGGTGATATTGGAAATCACCCTCAATTGCTCTTCCACCTTATTGTTATGAGCCTGGGTCTATAATTAAATCCATAGCATGCCATTAGGACTAGTATGACTAACCAGTTTGCTCTGGGAATTCCAGACTCTGCCTTCCAGGGCTAGAATTATTTGTCAGACCATCACATCTGCTTGGCATTTTGATACAGGATCTGGGAATCGGACCTTTTGCTTCTGAAGCAAAGGCTTTCACTGCTGAGCTATCTCCCCAGCTACAAACTTTTCTTTTATTATTAAGCCACAATTTACATTGATGGCTTTATGGAAATTGATGGAGGTGGGCTGGTGCACAACAGTTTTGCCTGATGTTCTGGCACAAATCACAAGTGAACACATGCTGCTCCGTAGCCTCATTCAAGAGTAGCCATAGTGATCGTAAGCAAAAGGATACCCTCTCCATTGACAGAACTTAAATAATGCAATTATATTTTATCTTGTCCACATAAGAGACTATCTAGACGATTTATACATAGTCCTATAGCTATATGGTCAATGACTGGGAAAGGTCAGGATTGCATTAACAGTGACGAACATTGAAAGAGAGCTGTGTAATTGGATTTCTTGGATCAGAAAAAGAACCAAGACAGAATTTTCACTATATCCCTAAAACTACTCACTTGTTCCCTAATTACAAATGCTGTGAGACCAAGCTCCTTACTTGCTCAGCCCTGAACTTGGCCTGATGAAGCTGCTTCTGACTCTAAAACAGGGCTGCCTAATCTCTTCCCATCCTGGAGCTCAGGGACATTTGCGGAAGAGGGGGTGGTAAGATTGTAAGAGCAAAAGGATGGGAGGAGCAACGATTTGCAAGATTCTCAACAATAGTTGGGGCCAAAGCAATCATAATGGGACTTTGCATGCCCTGCGCAATGTCCAGCGCACTGTTGCCCTCATAAAGCCTAGCATCTGTTAAGGGCACCGAGACCCCTGGAGGCAAGGGATTGACAGCCATAGTAGTGATCTTATGCTTAAGGGGAACAAGAGAAAGGGCTTATGGAAATGCCACTGGGTCCTTATATGTCATCGGAGAGGAGGACCCAGTGGAGAGTTAGGCATACACAATAAAGGACTCTCTGGGAATTGGGGGGGAGGCACTGGGGGAAGGGGAGGGGGAGGAGGGGGGAGGGAGGGAACTGGTAAAAAATTTTAAAATGTATAATTAAATTTTTAATTTAAAAAAAAAACTGAAAAAAAAAATTAAAAAAAATAAATAAATAAAACAGGGCTGCCCATCTGACCCATTTGGGCCTTCTAAGGTTTCTATAGTGAAACTCTACAAACTTCCCTCATGTTCTACTTGAACTTAGCTGCAAACCTTTTGTGCGTCACAGTACAAAATCTGTGACCATCAGTAACTTTGATTTTACCTATGCCTTCTTCCACTTCCCTATTCTTGTCCAGAAACCCACCAATTTCTACACTGTGTTCATGCAAAGCTTTTCCATGGTACTAATCCACTATGCCATCCAGTTTATGCTAAACTCTTTCCCATTCATTCATCCAGCTAGATATTCTTCCATCGCTTATTTTTGTCCACTCAGGTTATAAAGTCATACTTAATGATTTCCAAAAAAGTTTGTATTATCTTAGTACTCTTCCATCCTGGTGCTGGTATCATGAGGTTTATTATGCAAGAACTGTTCCCAGAAATGCCAAAGAAGATAATCACGGTGTGTGTTTATTCTTTACAAACTGCACAAAGCATTTTCCATGGGTCACTTTCTTCACAGAACCCTCACCCAAACCTCATGAAATGTGGGTTTTATCCTTGCTATACTTATTTTTCTTGTTATACTTATAAGGAAAATGAGACTTATGCACACTAAATCATTTACCATGGAAGCCCCAACTCATGACAGAAAGCAGTTTAAGCACAGAAGATTCACACAGGAGAGGAGATATCTAAAAGGCCTGGGGTCCCCAATCGTCACACCAACACAACTGTGCTGATTCTTAAAGACACTTTCTTTTTCTTTTCTCTCTCCTTCTTTCTTGTTTCTTTCCTTTCTTTATTTCTTCCTTCCTTCCTTCCTTCACCTTATTTTTCTTTTACCAAATTTAGCTCTTTTGATATAGAAGCATCATCCTACTCAAAAGATTTTAGTATCAGAGAGCACAGATCCAAATTTTCAAAATCTCAGGAAAGATGATTGTTGGGGACAAGTCTTTGACTTTGAATCATAAAACTATGCAGAATTGGTTGAAGCTCAGAAAAACTTTACATAGCACATCAATTTTGCACATATTCATGGGATGGAGTCTGAGAGCAAGATATTTTGATATATGTACATATGACAGTGATGACCAAGTCAGGCTAATTATCATTCCCATTACCTGAGGTATTCATCTGTTTATTAGGAACATTCTAAATCCTTTTCTCTAGGTAGTTTGAAGTATCAAATGAGATATTGTTAACTGTAGTGACTCTACAATGCTAAAGGACATGAAAACTTGACATTCCAACTTGATGCTCCATCTCTTTGCATTTTGTACTTGTCAGTCAGCTTCTCACATTCTGCTCCTCTTCCCCTCCCATCCTTTGGTAGCTACAGTTCTTCTCTTAATGTTCATGAGATTGTTTGTGGCTTTTATTTTAGTGATGGCCTGTACTCTTTTCATCCACTACCTGACAATGTTCTCCAGGCTCTACCATGTTGCTATTAGTGACAGAATTTTTGTTTTTTTGTGGCCTCAGCAACTTGCATCATATGCATGAGACACATGTTCTTTATCCATTCGTCCCTTGTGGCCATTGTGAATATCATTGTAATAGGTTTTGGAGTATATTCAATTTGTCGTGCCACTGTGATAGAATCGTGGGTTTAAGGTGAGGAAAGGAGGGAAGCAAGTCCTGAACTTCAGTCAACAAAAGGTACATTCTTACATATGTCTGTATGGATGCAGGTATATGAACATGTATGTGTATGACATGTATATGTGAATGTCTATGTTCATGGATATGAATATGTGAGCATATAAATGTGTGGATATATGTTGTATGATACTTTGCTTGGGGACATGACTATTGCAGACAGCTTGCATGGTTGCTGATAAATGACCATCAAACAGCTTAAGAGAACAAGAGGTTTATTTCCTCACAACAATCTGGTTACAGTTCTCAGTCCAGCTTGACAGGAGAGCATGCACCAACACCAGGGCCAAGGGAACTGGCCACACCATCACCACATAACAGCTGAATGATGGATGATCATTACTTGCCAGACCAGCATGTCTGGCCAAGTATACACAAGGATGCTAACTCTCTCAACCAGCTCTCTGTGATTTATCCCAGAGCCTAATCTCACCTACAATAGACTGGGCCTTCCCCATCAGCTAGACAATCTCCTGCAGGTTTGCTCTGGGCCTAACTCAACCACTAATTCTCTACAAATGTGCCCAGAATTCAAACCCTCAACTGTTAAGTTGACACCTGTGCCTAACTATGACAATGACACACATCTACTTATCCCAGTTAGGGGTTCAGTGACAGACCAAGTAATTATCACACCAAAGTCTCACTTGAAAAACCAGTGAGTCTACTGGAGTTACTGAAAGGAACAGGGAAGATTCAAAGGCAGCTATATCACCAAAAAGCTCACCCCAGCCAAGGTGATTCTCATGGAAGCTACAATACTTGAATTTCTACCTCACATGCACTCAGCTCAGCTAATAAGCACCCCAAGCTCCTCAAGATTTTTGGGATGCCCAAAGTCTCCTGCTCCTAACAGTTGTTAACTGCTTTCTTCACCTTGGGGAGAGAGCTCAGGTCTCTCATTACTGTTAAGGGCTTCCTCAGTCTTAGGGGCTGTTTACTTTCTGAGTCTTTCTCCAATATAGAACGTTTCAAATCAAGGGGAAGCCTCCTTAGACTAGACAAGGGCAGAATCCAAGATGGCACATGTATACACATATCATTTGAATCTTCACTTCCTGACAGCTCCATGTACTTTAGAGCATAGTTTGAGATCCACTGTATAACCACATACTCATGTGGGAAGGAAGGTAAAATGTAGACAGCTAAAAGTACGATATTAAATCTAAATCCAAAGGCAATAGTAGTATTTAAAGGGAACTCTTCAAGTTTAAGTCAGGTAATGTTTGTTCCCTGAAGATTTTTTTTAGTCTATGGCTGAGGGCAAGAATTCCTTAGTCTGAAACCTCATAGGGATGAGGTTTTCCAATGTTTGTGACTTCTCTAACTCCCTGGTTAATGTAGGGTGTACACTGCGGTGGGGAATATTGTCTTCACTGTGGTTCTATAGCTGGCTTCATTTCATAGGATCTGGGGACTGGACTGTATGATATACAGTTTGTCTTGAATAACAACCTTTTTTATTCCAGAGCAAGTATATTGGCCTATGTCATTATAACTAGGATCTGTATGATTTTATTAAAGACCAGACCCCTATAAACAACACAAAGAAGTTGGGAAACCAGAATTTCAAACTGATAATTGTTCGGATTTATATTTTCTTTCCGTAAAACATGCCACTTGAAGCCAATGAAAAGAAAAAGAAAAAAAGTGAAATTAAGCAAACGGCAATCAATTGACAATTCTTTTCCTTGAGTTGCCTACAAAAAAGGCAGAGAGCTCTCACGGCTGATGGAGATTGTGAGGCTGTCAGCCCTGCTCACCATTCCATCTCTCTGTGGAATGGGAGTGTCTGCTCTTTATCAAGTAGACAAGAATAGTTCTGGGATCACGTGGGCCTTGCCTTGATTGCAGCCCGGAGCTGTTATCAATCGCTGTAACCTTTCTTAATGAGAAGAGCAGCAGGTGAGCAAGCATGACTTCCTCCAGCCTGCAGGAATAAACAAAGCCTAATTTCCTTTTCTTTCGAGCAGCTTATTTGAATAGCCTTATATATTTTGTATACCTCTATCAGGGAAAGTTTGTTCCATTCCTGATCTGAGCAAAACTTTTTGTGTGGTGCAATACTTAACCCTCATCCCAGAAAAAACTGCCTTGCTATTTTGCAAAGTACTTTAATGAACTAAGCATTCTTTGCATGCAAGTGCATTCGCCACGCATGCGTGTGTATGTGTGTGTGTGTGTGTGTGTGTGTGTGTGTGTGTGTGTGTTTTACATGTGGACAGGTGTACATATGTATACATATATACAAGAGTGTAGTTAAGTATTTATTTCTGCAGAGGTCCAAGGGTGACATTGAGTATTATCCTGGCTTGTTCTTCCATTTTATTGTTTGCTCTAAGGTTTCCCAGGCTCTGTCGTCCAGGACTGGAATTGCAGACCACCAGCACATCTGCCTGGCATTTTTTTGCATGGAATCTAGGGATCCAAACTTACTTGTAAGGCAAGAGCTTTAACCACTGACCCATTCTGCAAGTCCTCTAAGCATTATTTTAAACAGATGTATACACTGGCTTACTGATCCTTAACAGCTCCATAGAGTTCCCAGAACTAGGAAAAGAAAAATTCTACTTTTTCTTCAATATTTAGGCTACTTTGGTAGCCATGCATTCCTGCAAGTCTTCTTCAACAAAAGCCCCACTAATAGGCAGTCTTTGACTAAGATTTTAAAGATCCTGTCCCTAGTATCCTATGTAAGTATAACTCCATGAAATACATTGTATGATGAAAGAGAGACTTTACTGATGTAGATTACACCTCTCCTGATCTTTGCAATTCTGTTGCAGTTTGCCTGCCTGGTTGCTGATAAATCACCATCAAATAGTTTAAGGGAACAAGGAGTTTACTTTGTTGTGATAGTCAGGTTACAGTCTGTCCAGCCTGACAGGAGAGCATGCAGCAACACAGGGGTGAGGGAACTGGCCACACCATCTATACGTAATGGCTGAGAGAGGATGATCCTTACTTGCCAGACCAGCATGTCTGGCCAAGTGTATACAAGGATGCCGACTCTCTCAACCAGGTCTCTATAGTTTATTCCAGAGCCTAATTCCACCCACCTCGGTCTTCCCCATCAGCCAGACAATCTCCTCCAGGTTTGCTCTGGGATTAACCCAACCACTAATTCTCCACAAATGTGTCTAGAGCTCAAAACCTTTAACTGTCAAGTTGACACTTATGCCTAACTATGACACTCCACCCCTTGTCAACTTGACACAGAACATTATCACTTTTAATCTGTAACCTTCAATCCTTGCCCCCACAGAGGTTAAAAGTTATCTTAAAAATATAAATACATTTCATAGACAAATTTAAAATGTTGTCTCATTAAAACTTCAGTTCCAACGTTTTAAAAGTTCAAAGTTTTTAACCTTAAAAGTGTATTAAATCAGAATAACTTAAATACTTTAAAACAAATAAAACATTGGGCTGGAGAGGTGGCTCAAGGGTTAAGCCTCCGCCTTGCAGGCGGAAGGTCCTGAGTTCGGATCCCAGATCCCATGTACAGACGCCAGGCAGAAGTGGGGGCGGTCTGCGCTTCTGGCCCTGGTAGGGCGGAGCCTGTGAATCCCGGGGCAGAAGGAGGTGGAGGCGTCCATGGTGGTTCGCGAATTCGTCCGTGGTTCTACACACACAGACACACGCACGCGCGCACATACACATGCATATGCACACAGTTGAATAAATAATAATAATAATAAAAAATTTTTTTAAAAAATAAAATAAAACAAATAAAACATTAAAACAGAAGGATCTTGAATGATAAGAAAACATTAGAAAGATCAAAGTCCAGCAAATCAAACACTGCATCCTGCACTTCAATGTCCATCTTCTGTTGCTCACATATCACAGTGGCTCAAAGATTCTAGGCATTCCTAGTCCCTGTTGCAACTCAAAGTTGTAGAAGCAAAGTTCCTCGGAACTAGGCTGAATCTCCACTCACAGCCGTCCTCAGCATACATCCCATGGTTCTGGCATCTCCAACAACACTCTGGGTTCACCTCTGCAGCTATAAGCTTCACCCTTCCTTGCAGGAACTCTGTGCCTGCCACTTGGTGCCAAGCTTTTGTTGCTCTCCATGAATCTTTCAATCGTAAGCCAAAACCAGTACCATGTGTGGGATGCTGCCAGATTCCAAAGTGAGGTTGAAACGTAGCTTGGTCCACTCGAGCTACAGCTGTACCAACTTTAGTGTGCTGACTCTGGAAAAGCTCTTTCTAGCTAGCTGAAACTTCCAAAGGGCAAGAAACGGCTTTCATTTGGACATTCGGCCCCTGAAGGAATCTGAGTTTTCAAACCACAAAATTGCCATATGGTGATATTCACATTTTCCACCATCCCAGTGCAAGCACTAGGTTTTCCTTCATTGATATTCATCTATCCAACAATGGCAGCTGTTTTGCTGCCTGCCCTTTCCACATCCAGATATCATGGCCAACACAGCTGTCCTCTATCAAGCAAACCAGCCTATCATGTTTAAATCCCACTTCACCAAAGTCCTTGTTCCCCTCATCACAAACTGGGCCCAAACAATTCATAACTCTCTCAACTCTCTCAACATCACTATTTTCCAAATGGCCCACTAAACTCTGTTCAAACTTTTTTGTATCCACAAAAGTTCAAATTTCTCCAACAAAAACATTGAAATCCATAAAAGCCATATTATCAGATTTATCAATAATACCCCACTCTTCCGGTACCAAATTCTGACACAGTTCACCTGCTGATAAATCACCATCAAACAGTTTAAGGGAACAAGGAGTTTACTTTCTTATGATAGTCCAGTTACAGTCTGTCCAGCCTGACAGGAGAGCATACGTCAACACCAGGGCCGAGGGAACTGGCCACACCATTTCTACATAATGGCTTCAAGAGGAGCGATCCTTACTTGCCACACCAGCCTGGCCAAGTGTGCAAAAGGATGCCAACTCTCTCAACCAGCTCTCTGTGTTTTATTCCAGGGTCTAATCCCACCTACCTAGGTCTTCCCCATCAGCCAGACAATCTCCTGCAGGTTTGCTCTGAAATTAATCCATCCATTAATTCTCCACAAATGTGCCTAGAGCTCAAAACCTTCAACTGTTGACACCTGTGCCTAACTATGACATTCATTGTGTGATGAAAGAAAGACTTTACTGATATAGATTACACCAGTCCTGATCTTTGCAATTACCCATTCTTTCACTTGTATTCTTTGACAATATCTATGTATGGCAGGTGTTGTGGCCCAATTTTACTGGTGAACAAGTGGTAGGTCAGAATCTGAAGTGATCTCAAATGCTCAGAAAATAGAAATGTTCAGAGTCTTTCATAGACCTCATTTGTTTTAAAAACCAAATGTTACCAGTCTTCAACCCACAATCCTATGAGCATTAAGAAAAATGCTTATAAATCTCTGCTAATTCCTGGAGTAGGGAAGTTGGAGGCTGATCAACACTGAGGCTTTAGGAAAGCAAACCAGCCTGAAGTGCATTAGCTGCCTTTGAACCCAGTGCTTGCTCTCCAGCTGCTAGTATTAGCACCTAGGGCCTATAGCTGAGTTACATCATATAGAGATATGAATGTAAAAATCAGCTCACCAGCCAAATCTCTCCCCATCCTAAAGTTCAGAGAACCTTGCGGAAATGGGGGTGGCAAGATTGTAAGAGCCTAAAGATGGGGAGGACCAACGATATGCAAGATACTCCACACAAGTAGGGCTACAACACAGAATTGGACTTTGCCTGACCTGCACAATGGCTGACCACTCCACAAAGTCTAGCATGGATCGCAGGGGAGAAGGCTCCAGGCAGTAGGATCCTTATAGGCAAGGGATTAACCAGTCATAATAGAGTTCCCATACTAACAGAGAGCCCAAGAAGGGGCTCCAGGCTATGCCACTGAGGCCTGAACCCTCACTAAGGTGGAGGTTTGGATTTCACATAAATGGATGCTCCAGGGGATGAGAGGGAGGAAGGGGGAGGGAGTGCGAGAGGGGGAGGAGTAAAAAGAAGGGGGAAGAGTGCAATGGGGATGACTAGGGATGGGAGGGGAGAGGAAGAGGATGGGGTACCTATTGAGCTTGTATGATTAGGAAAAAAATAAAATGTGGGAGAAAAAAAATCAGGTCACAATCCCTAAAGCATTCTTCCTGTTCCACTAGTGGGGGCTCTGAATGTGCTGTTGAGCTTATGATTTCTTTTCATCTCCCCATGATCTTTCTAATTATATTTTCCTTTTGCTCCTTGGAAGAGAATGCGAGAAAAGCCACTCATTTTTAAAAATTCTTCTTATTGATGGATAATTTGCATGTGTTTTCTTGAGAAGCATTTGCTGAAGAATTGGCCTCTGAAATTCCAGAATAGAAACTGGGTTCCATTTTGAAAACGTATCTTCTGAACAAGAACTCCAAGAGATTGTTAGCAGAAGAAACCAGGTCAGCTTGTGACTTCTCATGTTAAGAAGGGCAAAACTGTGGTGATGGAAAGAGCTTGTCTTACTTCCTTCCACATGCTTAGAAACAGAAGAAATGAACCAGGCTTTAGAGAAAGGGCACAAATGCAGTTATGTGATTACTAGGTCTGTAACTTCACCATTTGTGAGCTGAGTAAGAGTGACAACGATAAGAAGGGCCTTAAATAACCTTGGTGCCCAGGCCAGCAAAGTTCTTGGAAGAATGCTGAATGAGGCAGAACTTCCTTGAAATAGTGTTGAATCAGTGAATTTCGATGAAATGGCCTCAGAGGCATAATACTGAGTGATTTCAGCCTGAATTATTTATTGAATAGTGAGGAATCTGGGGGTTTAACATTTTATTAATATGGCACTGGGTCATCTGAGAATGTTGTAACCACTGAGAAAGCTCCCTGGAAGCACATTTCTACATTACCAGCAATGCACTTTGAAAACTAAGCAAAGCCTCTGGTGCATCTCTAGGGACAGATAGAAAAATGCTTGTTCTTCCACAAGCCATTGCGCCTGGGAGGACACAAAGTCCATATCTACTTTCTTTCTTTGATGATCTTGTGCTTCTTGGTTTATGCCTACAGGTCCAAGTAAGGGTCAAATTGTATTCTATGATTGTTGCAGTTAGCCTGCATGGTTTCTGATAATATTACCATCGAACAACTTAAGAGAACAAGTGGTTTATTCTCTTACAATTGTCTGGTTACAGTTAGCAGGTAAGCATGCACCATCACCAAAGAGCCAAGGGATCTGGCCAAGCCCCATATCCATGTAACAGATGAGAGAAGGAACAATCTTTACTTGCCAGACTAGCATGTCTGCCAAGTGCATACAAGGATGTCAACTTCTTCAACCTGTATTTTATTCACCTGTCCAGGACCTAGCACCATCTACCATGGGCTAGGTCTGCCCCATCAACTAGACAATCTCTTGCAGGTTTGCTTTGGGCTTAACTCAACTACCGATTATCTACAAATGTGCCCAGAGCTGGAACCCTCAACCATCAAGTTGATGCCTGTACCTAACTATGACAATGATGTAATATAAATTCCCTCATCACTAAAGCAACTCTATGATGTTTTACATCAAATTAAAACTTTTCCAAGTTCGGAATAGAATCAAACACCAAAGCCCATGTGTACAGGGATTTTGGAAAGAGTCAGTCTATAGCATAGAGAATCAAACACCAAAGCCCATGTGCACAGGGATTTTGGAAAGAGTCAGTCTATAGCATAGAGTATAACTTAAGTTAAAGTCAGTGGAAAACTCAATTATTTAGAATTTTTCCCCTTTTACAGTTTTAAGAAAGTGACAAAGAACATCAAAAAATACAATATAATCCGCCATTTTCCTTAAAAAGATTCACAGAGATTTGTGTGAACCACGTGTTTAATTTCAGTTGTTACTATTTCTGTACATTTATGGTAATTAATTTACTTCAACATCTCAACATGCCACTTGACAAATTAAACAAAAGTTTCCAAGAGCATTTCTGTAATTTGGATTGTTGGACATTCCTAAGACACACACACACACACACACACACACACACACACACACACACACACTAACAAACACACTAGCGTGGTGGTTCTCTGGGTCCAACATGGTAGAAGAGAGCAGGTTCTGGAGCCAGACCATCTGGTTCAACCCTCAACGCCTCCACTCTACCCTAACCCAGCTGTGTGCCTCAGCTGAAAGTAACTAGCTTTCTCCTGTTAAGCTTTAGTTTACTTATTAGTAAACTGGAGATATTATTGCTATATACTTCATATGTTTATTCAAGCTAGTACAGTACCTGGCCTATCCTAAAAATTAAGTTTTATTACAAAATATTTTTACTTTAGGGCGTTTGCCTTTTCTGTATCCCAGTTCAGAATCCCTCATCACCATGAACACAACCTCTCTTTCTTTTTGTACACTTTGTCCAAATGGAACTTGTGCTAAGTAGGACTCCATTCTATTCCTTAGCACAGGTTCCATTTTAATTAAGCAGGAATGAACTACAATGTCTATCTCACCATACAATATTTAGGTTTCTTTGCAGTTTATTTAAAATTGTGATTTAACTAAATATCTAATTCTACTCTCTACTTTTTTCTCCTTGGATATATTTTTAAACCTCTATCTTTGGTATGTGCCAATAGGATGCATCCACTATATTTTACATATCTATTACTACAGCTGTTAGTTGAGTTGTATCCCAAAAGATATGATAAAGTCATAACTTTCAATGCTATGAATATGACCTTAATAGAAATTTCGCAGATGTGACCAAACTCAATTCAAAGACTATTATTTTTATAAGGAGATAGATGTGAAGGTGCACACCCACACAGCAAAGAGAGTAATGTGAGGATGGAGACAGTGATGGATTCTTGGTGTCACAAGGTAAGGAAGGTTCTGGATGGCTGGGAAACCACCCAGGCTAGATGATTGGCTTGGCTTTCTATCATGTCAACAAATGTCCCAAACAATCAGATTATAGAGAGAAAAAAGCCCTTTTTGGCTCAAGTTTTAGCCTGTTCTCGTTGCTTTGAGGCCTGTGGTCAAGTAGCATATCATGACCAGAGTGTAACAGAGCAAAGCAGCCCAGCTCATGGTCAAGGAGAGGAAAGAAGGGAGTTGGGGGCACCCTTGTCCTCTACAAGAGACTGTCCCCAAAGATCCGAAAATCTGCATTAGGCCATACCCCCTAAAACAATCGCCACTTCCATACAGTGTCACCAGGGACCAGTCTTCAACATCATGCCTTTGAGCACATTCAAGATCCACATGATAGCAAACGGACAGGGAAAGATCCTCTCTAGGGCCGACTCCTTGACTTTAGGCAAAGTCATGTTAGGATGCTTCTGTTCTAGGAAATTAAAGTCTCTATTTTACTGAATAATAATTTTAATTTCTTAGACTAATTCTGTCAATTTTAGAAATACCTTTTATGGGTCCGTCATTTTCTACCTAGAGGTTTGTAGCTATTATATCTCCTTGATGAATTTATCAATATTTGGCATGAACTTTGTCTCTCATAATGATTTCTCATTTAAAAACAAATTCACTGACATTTATATAGCCAGCCTAGTTTCTTTGGTTACTACATGTATGAACTACTTCTTCCACCAATTGTATCTGGACCTGAAATGAATTTTTCAAGCCAGTAAAGTGCTTGAACTACTAAAAAATCAATCCTATTCTACTCTTCTTTTCATTTCATTGACAATGCTTGTCTATTTGCACCTAAAGTGATTTTTGGTAAAAAAGGACCTAGTTCTGTGATTTTCCACATGATTTTCATGTATTTTTTCTCTCTGTAATTCCTCCAAAAACTACCTTCTTTTGTGCTATGTTGTTTCTTTCTCTATGTGCCATTTTTATTTTCACTTAATTTATCTTTATGTATTTTTTGATGTTTTCTTAGTGGTCACCATAGGGATTATATTTAACATCCCAAATTTTTCACAATATAGCACATATAAATTGTTATCAACTTAACCTTGTATACAACACCTCTGGCTCTTCACAGATCAGTCTCCTCCAAAATGTCAGAAATAGTAGCTTATTCATTGTGTGGTTATTATACAAATTTGAAATTATTATTATAAGCTTTTATCTCTTAAATAATAGAAGGAACAAAGAATTATTAATAAAAAGATAGCACTGACTAATATTCACTTTCACTACACATTTTGCATAATTACTTCTCTTAGAGCTCATCTTTGCATAAGTTCAGATTATTATAGTATGTAACTTCCTTTTTTTTAATTTTTTTTAATTATTATTATTATTATTATTATTTATTCAACTGTGCGCGTGTGCATGTGTTATGTGTGCGCGCGTGCGTGTGCTGTCTCTGTGTGTGTGTGTGTCTGTTATATGTAGAACCACGGACGAATTCGCGAACCGCCATGGACGCCTCCACCTCCTTCTGCCCGGGATTCACAGGCTCCGCCCTACCAGGACCAGAAGCGCAGGCCGCCCCCGCTTCCGCCTGGCGTCTATACGTGGGATCTGGGATCCGAACTCAGGAGCCTCCGCCTGCAAGACGGAGGCTTAACCCCTGAGCCACCTCTCCAGCCCTGTAACTTCCTTTTATCCAGTCTAAAATTTAAATTAGCATTTGGCATTTGAAATATTTTATTTTGATTAATTACTTTATTTATGAGAGAGAGAGAGAAGGAGAGAGGCACATACATGCATGCCACAGTTCACATGTGTAGGTCAGAGGACAACTTTTAAAAATCAGTTCTCTCCTTCCGTGTAGTTTTGTTGAGATAGAACTAGGTGGTCATCTTTGTGAACAGGTGCTTTACCTACGAAGCTATCTCTTTAAGCCCCCCATTTAGGACATCTTGTAGACCAGACTACTAGTGATAAACTCCTTTAGAATGTGTTTATCTGGGAAATAATTATTTTTCTCTTTTGTTTTTTAATTCATTAATTTTTGCTTCCCTCTCCATTTTCATGACATCACGTGTTTGGGGTACATACATGTGTGTGTATGTGTGTAGAGTGCACATGTGTACATGTGACTGGAGACACAAGGTTGACATCAGGAATCATCTTCCATCATTCTTCCACCTTATTTTTTTTTGACACACAGCTTACCCATAGACTAGTCTTTCTAACCAGATTACTCTGGGGATTCCTATGTTCTTCATTCTGGAGCTGGAATTATAGGGAAAATGTAACTCCTTCAACCTTTCCTATCCTTCTTTCTTCATTTTATGTGCGATCTGGAGATCTGAACTTTAGCCATTTTGTTTGTGCACAAAGTGCTTTAGCTGCTGAGTGATCTCCTCTTTAGTCCTATTTCTCTTTTTGTGTCCATCTGCTGTCTGTCTGCCTGCCTGTCTGTCTGCTGTCTGTCTGTCTCTATGTTTGAGATATCATTTCGTTCTATAGCCCAGGCTTACCTGCAACTCACAGCAATACTTACACCTTGTGAGACACAAGCTCCTTTTGCAGATTTAGAGAATAGGTTTGCTATTCATAGAATTCTTGATTCTCAGTTTTATTTTCTTTCAAGCATTTGAAGTAGATCTTTTGTTGTGTTCTACCATCCATGGGGTCTGAAACATAACTGTTAATTTTACTGTGGAAACTTTTTGCTCATAGTAAGTTGCTCCACTCTTAGTGCTTTAAGACTGTAATTGTATATGGTTTTGGCAGTTGATTATCATGGCCTCAGTGAGGACCTCTCCAGGTGCATTTTTTAAGGTGGCACTTGTTGAGCTTTTTGTGCATTATTCTCAGGACTTCCACAGATGTATATGGTTTGTGGTCTGTGTTTGTTCTAGTGCTTTCTGCTTCTGCTGAGACTCCCATAATGTGTCTGTTGCCAAGTTGCCATGATGGTGTCTCTGGGGTTCCCAGGATGTGTTCACTTTCCTCTGTGCTTATAGTTCCTAAGTTTGGACTCTTCCAACTGTCTGTCTTAAGGTCCACTGACTTGCTCTTGACTTTGATGAAATCTATGACTGAAGTCCTTTGTGAATTTATTTCAACCATCATACTTTTCAGGGTCAGAATTTTTACTTGGCCAATTTTGATAATTTCCATTATCTTTTTAGTAATTTTAAATATTTTATTTATTTGTTTGTTTGAGAGAGGATTGCACATATGTATACCATAGTGCATTGGGTGGAGGTCAAAGGGCAATTTTTTTGGAAATCAGTACTGTCCTTCTATCATACAGGATTGAATTCAGGTTGCCGAGTTTGAAACCTGGCACCTAATCTGCCAAGCTATCTCACTCAATTTCTACTATCTTGTTGATACTTTTTATTGGTGTATATTCAGTTCTCTAGGTTTTCATTTTCCTTTTGCCCATGTATTCTTTTAGTTCTCTGAACATATTTAAGAGATTGTTTCAATTTTAGTATTTAGAAGTCCAGTAATTCTAATTTGGATTTTCTCATTTATTTCCTGTCCTCTCCTATATATCTTGTGGTGTTTTTAAAACTGGATAGCTTAAATGTTACCATATCTGGAACTGGAGAGGTGGCTCAGGGGTTAAGCCTCTGCCTTGCAGGCGGAAGGTCCTGAGTTCGGATCCTAGGCCCACGTATAGACGCCAGGCAGAAGCGGGGGCGGCCTGCGTTTCTGGTCCTGGTAGGGCGGAGCCTGTGAATCCCGGGGCAGAGTAAACAAGGAGCAGTTAGAGGCAGTCCATGGTGGTTCCCGAATTCATCTGTGGTTCTACACACACACACACACACACACATACACACACATACATGCACACACGCGCACACACGCATACACGCACAATTGAAAAATAATAAAAAATGTAAATGTTACCATATGATAATTATAAAAATCATACTCTTTTCCTCTCTAGGTTTGCTGTTATTAACAGCTAAGACATGAAGAATGATTTATTTTCACCTTAAAAAATTATCTTTGTAAGTATTCCTTATTGCATTAGGGTTCTCTGGAGGAATGTGTGTGCATGTGTACATTTCTAATAAAGTTCTTCAGCACACTGGAGAGGCTGAGAATTTGGTCATTCTTAGTCCTCAAGGTTGAACAGATGCCTTAGTTGTTCCAACCTGGTGCTGCAAGGCCTGAAGGATTCCTGGGAAGACACTGGTCTTCAGACTGCGTTAGAAGGTGGAAGAGACTGGATTCTGATGTCATTGAAGGATAGAACGTGCAGCAGCACCAAGAACAGGGCATATGAGCTCACCAGCAAGATACAAATAGGAAAGATGAACTTGCCAGCTCAGTAGGAAGGCAAGCAGGCAAACAGTAAAGCCCCGCCCCGCCCCCCAATATTTCCTTTGTTGGGCTGTACCACAAGGTACAGATTACATTTGAAGTTGATCTTTCCACTTCAGTTAATCAGATCAAGAGAATCCCTTATTGGTATTTCCAACTGTTTATCTGATTCCAGATCCAGTGGAGATGACAAACAAGATGAACCAAAACAAATAAACAATGTAAAATACCTGCCTTGACTGTTTCAGATCCTCCCGGAGAAAGGACATTGTCATTTCTGAGAGAGGAATCTGCAGTTCATCCTAACCTTCATGGAGTTCTATGTGCCAGGAGTATGAGAGGCAATCTAGAGTTTTCTCAGGTCTTTCTAAGCAGATGGTCATCCTGTGTTTGTAGTTTGCATTGAAGAGTCTCCTTCATATACATGAGCCTCTCTAAAAATCTTACTTCAGCTCGAGTCTTCCTCCCCAGCTACCTCCTTTCCTGGTCTTTGTACCTGTCTGTTCATGCCTGTGCTAGTTGATTCTGTGCTACCTGGAAAGCCATTCTAACTGAAGGGGACAGGGTCATCGTCAGTCTCTGTCCTATCCTTATTTCAGGGAGCTGCCAAACAAAGAGAAATACACACTCTGGCCTGTGAGATGGCTCAGCAGTAAGATTCAGGCACACCGGGTGAAATGAGTTTGATTTCCAGAAGCCAACATGGTGAAGGAGAAAACCGACTTCTGAATGTTGTCCTTTACCTCCACCCAAGCTCCATGGCATGCATATTCTCTCTCTCTCTCTCTCTCTCTCTCTCTCTCTCTCTCTCTCTCTCTCTCTCTCTTCTCTCCATCTTCCATTAAGCACTCTATGGTTCTGGGTGTGATTCCGCTGTACACTTTAAAAAGGTTCATCCTGTCTTTTTTTTCCCAGCTTGATAGCCACACCAGTGGAATGAGTAATTCATGGCTCTCTCTGTTTCAGTGACTTTATTACAAGCATCACACGCTTAAGATTTTAAATGAAGAGCATTAGAACTGAACACTGGCAACATGAAATTCACTGACTTTCTCCTTTTTAATTTTTGTAAAACATTTCTGTTTGAGGCAAAAATAATAATGATATATTTTCTTTCTAGAATATGTGTAAAATCACAATGCATCAAAGCAGTACACAGGATAGAATGAAGAATTAGTAATGCATACATCTACCTCTTATACAATCTACACAAGTCATGCATTATGTGGTTTAAATTTTTTCTCTTAATTTTTATAATTGTATATAAATATTTAAAAATTTTTTATGTCTTGGTTCTTACAATGTATTGGAGAATTCAGACTATTCCCAATATTTGTAATACCCTCTCTGTATGTCAGTGCAAATATATTTATTGATAAGCAAAGGATATCATATAAGGTATTAAAGTGCTTGATTTGTTGCAGGGGCTGTAAACACGACTGGGCTAAATTTCTAGGAACAATATCTATACAGAGCAATAGAAGTCCTAGTGAACTGCATCTCTGGGTTTAGAATTAACTCATTTATATTAGGATTCTCCAGAGAACAGAGTCTATCCTCTACCTACCTATCTACCTATCATCTATCTGTCTCTGTATCATCTATCTATCTGTATATCTATATATCTATTTATCGATCTATCATCTGTCACCACCTACTTAATCTATAATCTATCTATCTAATGTCTAACTATCTATCTACCTATCATAGTTAGATAATTATTTATATGAAATTGGCTTATATATCTATGGAGACTACAATGTTGAAATATGAAACATGAGCCAGTAAGTGGAGACCCCAGTTGATGCAACGGTTCAGAAACAGTTTTGCATAGAATTCGCTGTTGTTCAGTGAATGATTGACCCTTTATCAATTTTATTTTTAGTTATATCGACAATGCATTTCATCACCTACTATCTACCCTTACCTCCTCACATCTCATTCCACCTGTTCTGCCCCCTCCCTAGGCAGCTTCCTTCCCTCTCCTAAATCTCCCTGCATATGTGATCTATTTGGTCTCATCTAGGATGTCTACACTGGCTAGTACCTGGATACCCACTGGGGTGCAAATGACCCATTAGTGGATAAACTATGGAGCATAGAGGTTCCCCTCTCTCTTTTTCAGCACCAGTTCAATATAGTCTTTCAGGATAGCATTGTATTTCATGGAACCTACCCTGTTCCATGGCAAAATGTTGATAGGTCAACCACTGTGGAAGTCTAGTCAGAAGCGAATATCATTTCATTAAGTTCTTAGGTACAGCAGTTGTAATATAAACAAATGCTACTGTCTGACATTACCTCTCCCCATCCTCTGACTCTTACATTCTTACCATTCCCTTTTCTATAAGGTTCCCTGAACTTTAAAAAAAAAAAAAGGACTGAGTCATCCACTGTCACTTTTATAGCACTGTGGATAGCACCAGACCAGCAGAACAAGAGACAGAAATGACAATTGGCCACTAAAGGCTATAGTGATTGGTACAACTCTCATTTCTGCATCTCTGTTCCTGGACCCATGAATCTTGACTATGGGAGAAACAGGACCGTATATTGGAGCTGCTTAAGAATATATGCAGCTCCTGCAGAACCTTGCCCAGTTCCCTGAAGCATTGTCACCTCATTCATAAACAGCTGCTTCCTCTAAGGGCCATTCCATTGTTCTAGCCACCAATTGGTTCACCAAAGCAGAGTAAGTTCAGTGAGATTTATCAGCAGGATCCCATGCCTGTACTTCCTTAGCTGCAAAGTGAGTTCCTTGTTCAGAAGCAATGCTGTATGGAATACCACAGTGATGGGAAAGTCAGGCCGTAAGGCCACCAAATGTAATTTTGGCAGAAGCATCACATGTGACAAAGGCAAATGAATATATAGTAGAAACAGGATGCTGCCCTTCACGATGAAGCAATACAAGCAATCAACTTGCAGCAGGTAACAGAGTGATTATTCTGGAGAAAGATGCTGTGCTGAGCAATCGGTGCTGGTCTGTTCCGCTGATGCTCAGTGGTGGCTATAATCAGGTCGGGATGGGAAGTGGGAGTGCCAGCTGCTGAGCACATAGTAATTTCCATCACTGTCATGAAACAGAAACTCATGATGATGAGAGCGGTGTAGCAGATCCTCTGGCCACTCTTCACTGGGCACCAACATGGGGCACAGATGCAGTTGTCATTTTTCCCAACAAAGAGCTCTGTGCACTACACCTCTTAATTGATACCAATCTTTCAGAGATGGGTCCTTCCCCACCCTCCAAGCCAACTATTGGCTAAATCACATAGCTAGATATCTAATCACAAGAATGTCCATTTCTTCTTTTTTTTCAATTTTACTTATTTATTTTGGGTGTGTGAGAGGGAGAGGCACCATGTGCCCCTGTAGAGAACCAAGGGTGACTTTGGGAATCATCCTGCATTGCTTCCACCTCCTTTTTGCTTCTCTTTGGGTTTTCCCAGGCTCCACCCACCAGGACCAGAAGTGTATTGGACCTCGGATTCAAACTCAGGAACTTCTGTTTGAGAGGCAGAGTCTTAACCTCTGAGCCATCTCTCCAGTCCTGTCCATTTCTCCTTGCAGGAAAAGTATGCAATAGGTGCGTTGATTGAATTTATGTTCACTGGAACGATTTCCCTTTACCAATGTACTTAAGATGTCTGTGAGAGTGGCTTTCTTTTTAATTGATTATGAGGGTCCAAAGGTCTGCTCAGATTTGATGTTGTATCTGCCACTTCCATTTGATAATATAATGTTATTTTACACATGAAAGTGTTGTTGTACACATCCAACTCTGCCTGGAGGGTGAGAGAAGACTTGGTTCAAAGAGGTTAGTTCAGGCCACGTGGAAATTTGCTGCTTGTTGTTAAGGTTTCAGTTTCTACAGGGGCACATCTGTTTGCCAAAAACTGTTTCCTTTTTTTTCCTTTAAGAAATTTATTTTTTCTGTAATAAATCATTAATATTTTAATGTTCTCTTCAGTAAACATTGATATAACGATAGTGGGACTACCAAAGAACTGTTAAGTAGCTATGATTTTTCTATGAACACTCTATTGCAAAGATACAGTATTTGTACATTTTAAGAAAACAGTGTATACAAAAAAATTATATAAAGGAATATCTGTCACTAGGTTTTCAAGTTGAAGTGACCGAACATCATAATAATTAAAATATTTCTAGGGCTGGAGAGGTGGCTCAGGGGTTAAGCCTCCGCCTTGCAGGTGGAAGATCCTGAGTTCGGATCCCAGATCCCACGTATAGACGCCAGATGGAAGCGGGGGCGGCCTGCGCTTCTGGTCCTGGTAGGGCGAAGCCTGTGAATCCCCGGGCAGAAGGAGGTGGAGGTGTCCATGGTGGTTCGCGAATTCGTCTGTGGTTCTACACATATACAGACACACACACAGACACACACACGCGCGCACACATACACACGTACATGCACACAGTTGAATAAATAATAATAATAATAAAAAAATTTAAAATATTTCTAAACACGATGTAAACATAAGTGGATTAATGCAAAACATCAAGATATCCAAACCTATTTCTTAAGAGGTGACAGGAGATCCATAGATGATGAAAGGGCCTTGCTCAAGCAACAAATTCAATATTAAAGAATCCATCATAGATTTGTGTGTCAACTTGATGGTCGAGGGTTCAAGCTCTGGGCACATTTGTAAAGAATTAGTGGTTGAATTAGGTCCTGAGCAAGCCTGCAGGAGACTGTCTAGTTGAGGGGGAAGGCCCAGCCCGGTGTGTGGGACTAGTCCCTGGGCATGTGGATAAGATAGAAAGCTTATTAAAGAAGTTGGCGTTCTTTGGTACATTTGGTCAGCATGCTGGTCTGGCAAATAAGGATTGTCCCTCTTTCAGTAGTCCCATGGATGATGTGGCCAGTTCCCTCAGCCCTTCCTGATGGTACAGACTCTCTTGCCATACTGGATGAAAAACTGCAACTCTGTTAGTATAAGAGAAAATAAAATGAGAGACCCTCACCCTAGAGGAAAATTCCACAAGGCAGACCGGAGCATGATTGTAGTACAGCTATTCAGCCACAGCCATTGCTCAAAACTACGTACAGCCTTGAGCTACTTGCAGATATTTCCCCACCCGTTGTGCCCTCAAGATCTTCAGTTCTGGATAAACAAGTTTGCACAAAGGGAATTCCCTTAATAATTGTCACCCAGAACAAACGGCCTGCGGTTAAGCAGGTGGACTGGAACGATCCCCAAGAGCCAACTCCACCCGATCTCTTGTCGACCAATGACTGTAAAGGTCACGGAAAATTCCCCAGCTAAGCGACCCCCACCCCAAGACCCCTTAAAAACCTCTTGCCTGAGCTGCTCGGGGCGCTTCAGTCTTTCCTGCGTGGGAGGTTGCTGGAGCTGCCCAACACGTAGTTAAATAAAGCCTCTTGCTTTTGCAGCGAGAAGGGTCTTGGTGTCTCCCTCGGCGGTCTCGATCCTGCATGAAAGACTGGGGGTCTTTCAAAAATACTTTGTTTTCTTAAGCCATTGTACTCTGAATTTATCAGCAACCATGCAGAGTAATTACTTTAACTTTCAAAGAAACTCCTATTGGCTCCAGCACTCTATGTACCACTGGGTTTGCTGAATCAGATGACCCTATTGGATGTAGCACAATCTGGGTCTACGATAATCTTCTCTTGGGCCCCACTCCAACCAGCAGTTTTTCCAGTTCCTCGGGGAATAGGACAAAGACATGGAAATAATGTGTTGCCTTCAAAATCCAAGAAGGCCCAACAGGAATTGGACCTCTTTCTTAGCTCTAAGAAAGGCCAGTTAGAACCACTTGCTTTTCACTTTGGAAGGGCTATCTCAACTGGAGCTCACCCCTGGTCCTGCAGATAATTCACTGAAAAGAAGACCTTGAATTGTGGTCGGATTTATTTCTCACTCTTTGACCTTCAATTGTATTGTCAATAACTCTGGATTGTTGAAAATTTCTTTAATCCCTAGGTAAACAATACAGAGCCATCAATGTAAAGGCCCACTGTGGTATATTTGGAAAGAAAAAGTAATAATTCCCCTAGGAGAGTCAATGTGCCCCAGAGGTAGGATACTCAACTTCCTGGTGGGTGTTTCTAATAGATAAGGAAGGGGGGGGGAGTATCTGCCAGGTCATTAGCTGCATTCTAAATACCAAGGGATATGCTAATTTGATTAAACAATGACCTTATCTGACAAAGCAGCTGCACCACCCTAAGCTTATGGCAATCCGCAGTCATTCTCCAGAGCTACTGGTCTTTGGCATCAGCCAAATGGCATTATTTAAATGTGGATATGGGGAGCTTCCATCTCTGTGTCCTAAAGTCCTCTGTCGGTGCACACCCCAGCAAATTCTCTAGGAATGCAGTCTTCCTTTTGGTTTGCCCTTTGTGGGATACACACATTCCTAGTCCCTTCCACTTGGCCTTTTTCACAATGGGAGTGCTCGCTTCATAGCTCAGGATGCTAATGTGAGGATTCTGCCAGTTTCTGCTGTGTTTTCTCCACTAATGCATTCTGGGACTGGGAAATAACCACAGGATGGATCAAGGGATTCCCAGGGACCACTGTGAAGCTCCTATTCTGACAAACCCAGTCACATTATGTCTCCTAAAATAGTGACCACATGTCTGAGTGTTTCTGTTACACACAATCATTCTGGTGAGGGCCATGGAACACATATTCTGATATTTTTCTCTTTACAAATGAGGTAACAGATCCAAGGGTGGTTAGCATTTCTAATTATGCAAATAATTCATTGTTATTTAACAAATACCCAGTTGTCTCATGGTTTCAATCAGTGATCAATTGGCTCCAACCTTTTGAGCCTGGGGCAAGGTAAACTTGAGAAAGTCAAGTCTCTCCTGAGAGAAAAGAGAAAGCAAAAGGGGCTAGGATCTTCATATCCACTTTAAAGAGATGATCAGATTCTCCTGAGAACCTCTGCTTGTATACACCTTCTAAAGGTTCTACCATCTCTTATTAGTATCATCATGGGAAAAAAGCTTTAATTGAAGGACAAAATTCTTGCACAATGTTTGTCAGTTAACTGTATCTGCTCTTCTTTCATAGCTGCCTGTTTAAATGTTCCAGTCATATCATTTGTGCTATAAAAGCAAGGTGGAAGAGGGATTGAGGATGAGTCCTGATATCAATTCTGGGTCTCCATATGCACACAAGTGCATGTACACACACACACACACACACACACACACACACACAAACACATGTGCCCACACATGCAAAAATGTACATACACACACAACAAAAATGGAAAAAGAAGAAAAAATATTTTTCTCTCCCTCATCCTCTCTCCTTTTTTCTTCCTCTTCTTCTCTCCCTGCTTCCCTTGCCCCTTGCTTGATTAAATACTTTATCAATACCCTCCTAGTCTGCTGCTTTTTTTCATTCGGTACTCCATTTTTTTTCCTTAGGTCTGGTTCTGGAACTGCAGTGATCAAGCACACTGCAGGAACTTTCTAGGTAAACCAGAAACTTTCTCACACAACCAGACAGACTGCAAGAACCTCCCTCCCTCCCTCTTTCTCTCATACTCCATCTGCTCTTCTGGTTAGAGGTGGAGATGCTCTCTATCCATGTATTATTGTGACCCAGAACCACTGAAGAATAAACACTAGCAGTTAGAACGGACCTGAGCAACAAGGCATGAATCAGAAGCTCTATCAGCGTCTGTCTCAATTCTTTTATTTTTCTCACTTAAACATTTCAATAACCTTATTATTTATTAATTTTAACTGGAAATATATGTGTATGAAAAAAATTCCTAAGTTAGGAGTCTGTATGAAGAGATTTCTTCCCCATTGCCACAGTAGGTTCTTTAATAATTATTTTTCTTTAGTCTTCATGCTTATATGCCTGTGTCTTTGTACCAGATAGGTTATGCAAATAATTTGTTATTTTAACAAATACCCAGTTGTCTCATGGTTTCAATCCATGATCAATTGGCTCCATCCTTTTGGGCCTGGGGCAAGGTAAACTTGTTGTTACTTTGTGCTTATTACTTTTTGGTCCATTTGCAGTTTATACAAAATATTTTCGTTTGCTTCATAACATTAAGTTGTTTAAGTCTAATGATGGATTACTGATATATGGTATCTTCTGAACTAACAATGGAGTTGCATCCTGATGAGCTTGTCATAAATTAAACATATTATGTTAAAAATCCATTTATTGTACCTAGCAGTTAGAGTAATAACTGTTAAAGCTCAGACTCACCCACCTTGAATGTGAGTGAAACATTCGTATTTGGAAAGACCATGTCATTCAAACCCAATTTTCTCACGAAACTTTGACTTTAGTAAACACTGATAGGATTTTGGTAGTCATAATAGGATGCAAAATCACAAGCACAGTATCCACATGAAGTTGGCAGTATGCAGCAGAATTGGAGGACTCTCCTTGGTATCGGGCAGATGATGGGGAGTGTCACAGTTTCTCTGCATGCTGCTGATCAATTCATGACCAAATGGCTTATTAGAAAAACACAGGGTTTTATTCTCTCTTACAACTGTCCAGTTACAGTTCTTAATCTGCGTTGGTAGGAGAGGCTACACCAACAGCAGGATCTGAGGGAACTCACCGCAAGCATATCCACAGGATCACTGAGACAGGAACAATTCTCACTTGCCAGACTAGTATGTCTGAGAAAGTATACAGAAGAATGCCAACTTCCCTAATCAGATCACTCCATCATATCTACCTGCCTGGGGCCTAATCCCACCCACCATGGGCTAGGCCTTTTGCATCAACTAGACAATCTTCTACACACTTGTTCAGGGCCTAACTCAATACTAATTCTTCACATGAGCTTGAAAGCCCAGCCATCACGTTGACACCTATATCTAACTAGGACAAGGATTCTCATCTTGTCACCACAGCCCACATCACCTGAAGATCTACCACATCACCGGCCTGCAAAAGACCAAAATTCCAAATACCAGACCTGATTTCTATTGAATAGTCTCCTAAATACATATTGCTTTCACAACAAAATAAGGCTGAAAAACATCCAGCTCATGCAATTGTAAGTTGGGAACTGTCTGTGTTGCTGTTACGAACAAGGTTGTAATAAGCAATCATATTCCTAGATGAGTCGTGTGTGTATGTGTGTGTGTGTGTGTGTGTGTGTGTGTGTGTGTGTGTGTGTTTATCAAAGGAGATTTTTAGTAGAGCAGACAAATATTCACTTTTTGATAAGACATAGTCTTATCATCTTTACGGGATTATAACAAATAGCACCACCACTGCTCATATGAAACTGTCTTCCTTCAACTTCTTTTTTTTTTTTAATTTTTTTTTACTATTATTACTATTTATTCAATTGTGCGTGTGTGCGTATGTATGTGCGCGCATGTGTGTGTGTGTGTGTGTAGAACCACGGACGAATCGGGAACCACCATGGACGCCTCCACCTCCTTCTGCCCCGGCGGGATTCACCGGCTCCGCCCTACCAGGACCAGAAGCGCAGGCCGCCCCCACTTCCGCCTGGGATCCGAACTCAGGACCTTCTGCCTGCAAGGCAGAGGCTTAACTCCTGAGCCACCTCTCCAGCCCTGTCTTCCTTCAACTTCTTATCA
Source organism: Typhlomys cinereus (assembly GCA_023101885.1). Taxonomy (NCBI): domain Eukaryota; kingdom Metazoa; phylum Chordata; class Mammalia; order Rodentia; family Platacanthomyidae; genus Typhlomys; species Typhlomys cinereus. The sequence goes on along the minus strand of JALPQD010000183.1, from coordinate 2,591,948 downwards.
AGTGGTATAGGTTTAAAAACTGTGCTTCAGTCACATCCCTAGTGATGGAGCGATCTGTAGGGTTATTCTTTGTGGTGGTAGTCTTTTCTCTTATTTGCATTTGGACTTTGTTCTCATGTATTCTAAGGAAACACTGACCTTTCTTTCACAGGTTTGGAAATAACACATATTTTGAACACCTGTTTCATTTCTCTTCAATGTTATGCAAACAGTGTTTCCAGGTAGAACACATCATATCCATGTAAATAACTTAACTGATAAAGTCATGGCTTAGATTCATGGGTAATCTTTTAAATTCCTCCATTGTTTTCTTTTCTTCCTTCACTATTGTTTCTGTTTTGTCTTTTAAGATTTGAAACTGATAATTTAGAATTTATTTTGTATGCCATGTAAGCTAAGGCTCAAAGTTGTTTTGCTCTAGACAGATGTAAATTGCCAACACCAATACTAATGATCTACTTTTGCTTACTGGCTTGAGATGCTGCCAGTGTAACCCCATCATGGGATTTCCATTCACTTTTTTGACTTATGCGCCAGTGCCTCACTCTTTAATCAGAGAATATTCACCGATATATTTAAATATCTAAGTGTGTCGCTGCTTTCGTTGTCCTTCAAATTCATAAATTTCCTTAGGTGTGTTTTCTTTCTTCTAAAATATAGAAAAGAATTGTCTGCTTTCAAAAAAAATAGAAAAGAAAAGCCCTATTGGTATTTTAACTTGATCTCAATTGTAAGTTAATGAGGGAATAATTGACATGTAATTACTTCCTCTTTTAATCTAAAAAAGTTGAATATGGCTTTGCACTTGTTTAAAATTTCTTAAAGCCCCTCAATAGCATTTAACAATTGTCTTCATAAACGCCTAACAGATTTCTTATTTAAAATCCAAAGTACAAATATTCTTTTTTTTTTATTCAATTGTGCGTGTATGCATGTGTGCATGTGTGGGTATGTATGTATGTGTGTGTAGAACCACAGACGAATTTGGGAACCACCATGGACGCCTCCACCTCCTCCTTGTTTACTCTGCCCCGGGATTCACAGGCTCCGCCCTACCAGGACCAGAAAAGCAGGCTGCCCCCACTTCCGCCAGGCGTCTATACGTGGGGTCTAGGATCCGAACTCAGGACCTTCCACCTGCAAGGAAGAGGCTTAACCCCTGAGCCACCTTTCCAGCCCCCAAATATTCTTTTATAAATGATTATTTTCCTCTTTCTTGATCTCTCTCTCTTCTCTCTCTCTCTCTTTTCCTCCCTCCTCCCTTACTTATCATCTGACAATAGACAGAAGGGGAGGGGTGAATGAACAAAACATAACCTGCCAAAATGCAGAAAACAAATGCTTGTCTCTAAAGAGTTCATGTATATCTCACCTGCCTCCACCACAAAATTCAGGGAACACTGTAGAAGGGGCAGCAAGATTATAAGGGCCTCAAGTGGGACAATGGTGGGCCAGACATTATCTTCTGGATATGATATACATATACAGGTTTGTGATATACAAGATTTCATGGGAGATAATTATACTTGCACAAGAATTACATGGGAACCGTCTTATCAACACTGCACTATGAAAGCAGAAAGATCTCAAGAAACTCCAAACTTCTCTGAGAGACTGATAAGTACTGGTGATTTTTTGAATCATGTGTGTAAATGTGTGTGTGCATCTAATTTTAGGTATAATTTACTTGATATAAATCTATATGTAAAGTTCATTGTACACATTTTATATATAACAAATTCTATATGTATGTGTCTAGGTATACACATGTGGAAGTGTAAGTTACCTGATAACATAACTTATATATGTTTATCAATTATGTATGACACCGATATGTAAAGGCTACTACATACATATGATATATAAAAAATTCCACACTGTATTGTCTATATATGTATATATGTGTGGGAATGTACTTTACTTCATGCATATATGTAAAGTTCACCATACTCATATTATACATAATAAAATCCACATTGACAGATATTTGTGTGTGCACCAGAGGGCATTTGAAGAGTTTGCCTATGGAGATCCAAGGATAATTTTGGGAATCATCCCTCATTGCTCTACCGTCTTATTACTTTGCTCTGTGATTTCATAGGTTCCTCCCTCCAGGGCAGGGAGAGCAGATCACTGCCATTTCCACCAGGCATTTCTTACATGGGATCTGGGGATGGAACTCAGGTCCTTTGGTTTGTGAGGCAAAGGCTTTAACCCCTGAGTTATCTCCCCAGTCTTGAAAAATATTTTTATTTTGAGCCTAAAGAGTACTCAGAATTTTGCTTCAATGTGACTCCAAGTTTATTTTGAGGAGTCTGAAGGGACAAATCATTAGGGTACTATAACCCACCATGTGCTCTGTAGGGAGCATTTATTTGAAACAAAATGCAAAGAACAATAATGCAGGAAGGAGAAACTTCAAATTAACTTTATGGCAAAGGACTTTTTGTAATTAGGAGTGCTAAAAGGTAAGTTGATCTACTCTATATCAGCATATACGGAACAACCAGGCTTCCCCAGACCCCTCCAGGTTCAAGAGAGAATCTCAGTCAATGCTTCTGCAGTGTAGATCATCATTGGCAACAGACTCTGGTCCTTCAGGCCTTGTGTGAAGGCTGCATGAGTGTCAGAGGAGTCACCCAACTGGATCAAAAGTTCACCATTGGCACCATTGACCTCTGAATGTCCATGTACAGAACTTGGGCTATCCTTTCCTGCTTTCTCTGTAGTTTTGTTTCTCAAATATTGATAGTGTACAATCAGGTGTAGGATTTTATGACTAGCAGATCTACACTGTGAATCACAATGTTTTTTATTATAGGAAGGCCCTTTGAGTTTAATGAATTTGAATACATTTTCTCTCTCTAGACTAGGCCCATACTAACCAGGAACAATGTGGGGATAAGTGCAGGGGCAAAAACTCACAGCATGATGCTGCCAGAGACTGCTATGACCCACAGGAATCTGCCTCTGGTTCTTCTTTCTACCATCATTTTAATGTAATATAAATTTTCAATCGTTTATGAGCTGATCTGCAGGTCTCTCTGTCAAGACTCAAATATGTCATTTGCCAGTTTCTTTTTCTTTTTCTTTTTTTTTTACAGACTTTTTATTTCTGCAATATTCTTCCCCCACTCCATTTCCTAATGGACTCTGACAGTTTCATTCACATCTTCTCATTATCACTTGGGCTTTTATATTTATCCAATATTTTATGTGACCTTCCATGACCTTCCATTTCAAGGTCAGAACACACTCTCTCCTTTCAAGCCATCTTTACTTTGATAAACACCCAGATAAGTCTCTGTCCCTCTGTTCTTCCTTCACTGATTATCCACCGGATACAGCCAGCTGGATGGTTGATGTCAGATTGTTCTTCCTGTGTGAGCATCATAGCTCCATTAAACCAGTGCTGGGAAGGTTGAAGTCCTAGGTCAAGACACAGGTTGGGGAAGATGGTCTACTGTTTTCACTCGTATTTGTCTCTGAATGACCTCCAACAAAATCTGTTGCTTGCTTGGTGATCTTTCAAGCTGCTTGCCTGACTTTCCACATTGTTACAATGAACTTGCCACCCTCTACCACTGTGGAAACAGCTGAAGCTACAATGTAAGAATGAACCATGGGTCCTTTCTACCAATATTTCTCACTGCCCTGAGATCTCAGGACAGGTGAACAACTTATCATGTGTTTCCAGGTTCTACTTAAGACTTTTTGAAATTACAGCTGATTAGTTGAAGCAATCTATAGTCTCAGTTACTTGGGAGACTGAGCAGGAGGATTTCTTAAATGCAGAAGTTGAAAGCTGACTTAGGCAACAAACCAAGGTCTGTGTGAAATAAATGAATGAATGAGTGATACAAAAAAACTCACATTATTTGAGATTATAGCCATTTTCCTGTTTTACCTGAAGTGCAAATTAGGCAGTCTTACAGCAGTCTTGCTGGGATGTCTCTGAAGGTCTTCAAAGGTCATTCCCCGCTGCTGGGATTATCCTGAAGGAGCACAACCCAGTGTTCCTGAGGAACTGATTCTAATCCTTCACAGAAATGAAGTCACTAACTTCCTTCAACCCTCTGTTCATGAAAGAATACGAAGTTTAATTCTCCATTGTAGATAAGCCCTACTAGGCATTCTGGCACAAGATCAACTTGGGTTGAGCCCCAAATATGAACAGATCAATGCAATGTGAATGACCAAAAGCTTCAGTCAGGTTTGCAGAAACTGGAGCTAACCAATGGGGAAAAGCCACTTTTCCTGGGCCTGACTAAGGGTATAACTATTCCAGACCCTGGCACCTGTACCTCCTGTACTCCATGTCTGAAGTCCGTGAGTTCCTATCTGACTTTTCTCTCACTCGTGGATTCTATGCCTAGAGTCCATGAAGTTCTCCAGCTCTCTTGTCCCTCACAGATTCATTTCTGTGAGTTCCATTCTTTCCTCCTCTAGTAATCTCTACCTTAATCCTCTACAAGTATTCTGGCTTCAGTCTTCGACTCTCAAAGAACCTGACATACATATAGACCCCAGAGTGACCTCACACCATTTGGTAAGCACAGTCAGGAGCTCAAATCCATATCACAAATACCTATTGCTTTGTTTTGTGTATATTGTTGTGCATATGTACAGATGGTCTGTGATTCACCATGGGGTAATGAACCCGAAAAACCATTCTAAGAAGAAAATAAAACATTTCTAAACTACTCTGCACCATAGCTTATTTTGCCAATTTTAAACAAGAACATAACATTAATATGCAAAATTATCTAGCACAAATCTACTTAATAATAAAAGTACGAAAGATCTTATGTAATTGAATGAATATTGTATTGAAAATGAAAATCAAAATAGTTGTGTTAGCTATATTTTATGCTGCTAAAAAGTTGAAAAGATTTAGTCAAACCATTAAAAGCTAAAGAACAGTGTGTGTGTGTGTGTGTGTTCTGATGATGAATTTTGAAGACCCTAAAAGTAAGAAAATTCATTTTTAAACAGAAGTCAAATTTATACTATTTCCAAATCCTTATCTTTGGATTTTCTTTATAGGCAATAGAGACAGGATAAAATTGGAATTCTAACACTATACTAATTATATACTTTTAAAGATTTACTGCTTGCTATTCAAACATCATCTGATTTGGGATGAGTGCAAGGCACATCAAAGAATCTCAATTCATATTCCTTACCTATGAGGAATTGAGAGACCTCCCTGGGAAGACCTTCTGGATCTTTCCCATGCTCCTATCTGGTGAAGCCGATGCAGTTGGGCAGGAAAGTGATAGAGATTACCACATTGGAAGAAACACAGTAACTAGAGGTCAGAAAAGGAGCTTAGGGGCAGCAGAGAGAAGAGGACCATCAAGTGTGGTGTTTTCCTGTCACAAATGAGAATTTCTTTTATGTTCTGCAATTGCACAGACACAACTGTGAGGACAGAGGACATTTTCTGATTTCTAATTATCAACAAAATGATAATTATTGTTACAAGCTGTCAGCGGGTGATTTCCACAAGCCTTGCTCTAAAGCTTCATTGTAACACACAGACGTGGTGTTGGTGGATCCTCAGGTCCATTAGCTCTGCACCACGTGGGTGATAAATTCATCTTTGATTTGTTGCTGTTCAATTGTTTTCCATAATGATCGCCAACTCTCTGCCACATTTAAATAAAAGTCCAATTACATCCCCATAGCTACAAATGTTATTACCTGTTTGTCTAGCTATAAAAGTTAACGAGTTTTCTACTGCTTTGCAAAGTTCACAAATAAAAGGCTTCAGATGATGCTGCATAATGTGAGGTCCATTCTGCTTTGTTTGCTTTTTCAGAGTACACAGAATCTCAATTATTTTGCCCTTTACTGCTTTTCATTTTAGAATACGACTTGTCTGAATTATCTTCTTTGCTTTCTAGACATAAGTATAATAAGGGCATTATACTGAGGAAGACCACATTATATCAGCTGAAGAGAACTGGAGAATATTTTTATATACTACATGTTTTTGGAGGAGACACATAAGGTTGACAATCCAATAAAAAAAAATTAGTAGTGCGCATGCTACTCATTTGCTGCTGACTTTCAAGGTCTCCTGCAACAATCAGGGCCCTGGGTTTTCAATTGCTAATTACCAACTAGCCTCTTCACTGTGTTATATCATATTTGTGAATCTAAATTAGCTTCTATTTTTTCCATGAACTGCTAGGCTATAAGAATTCAGTTATTCTAGAGAAATGAAAACTATAATAATTGTTTCTAGATTTTTTTTCATGTTTTAAAAATCATTCTAAAAGCAAATGATAAAGTTAGGATTTGTTTTACTATGCCCAGTGAAGTCCTTTATTTTACCAAAGAGAAAACTAAAGTTAGAGACCAAGGCCACATGGCCGCATGCATGTGGTGCATCATTAGGCGAGTCTCCCAGAGGGCATCCCATCTGGAAGGATGGATGAATTTGAGTGTGGTATACATGGAAGAATCAAGAAGTTTGTGAGGCAAACCCCTTTAGCACAATGCGTTTCATGTGTAATGGTTACTAAATCCCACGGTAATGTAGGTACCATGCAGGCAGATGAACAAAGACAAAGATTTTGACTAACACCCTCATGGGATTTTCTTTTCAGATGTAGATGTTGTATATCATAACTGTCAACTGGTCAGGTTACGAGATCAAGGCAATTACAGAAACTTACTCTCACTGAGGAAAGAGGGGGCTAATGGCTAAAGGGAGATTTGAAACTAACCTGGAAGTGGTGGGGTTAATAAGTGAGTAGGGCTGGGGCTTCAAGTTGCTACAGCACCATTTTACCAAGGCGAGAGTGTGGACACCCAGACTATGACCTCTGTGCTAACTTGACTACGTATGACTAGTTGAATTTATGAGGAATAAATATTCCCATGTATTTTAGGGATTTCAATCTTGTACCTCAGGGAATAAGGAGACCAAAAAGAGTTTAAGTGGATGGATAGCATTGTAGATACTCTTTCTGTAAGAAAATACTCTCATCCAAACAACTTAAAGGAGAAAAACTTTATTATTTAGCTTATGATTATGGAGAGTATATTACCCCATTAAGGTTGAAATACATGGTGACCAAAGCAGGAGGCAGGTTCATGTTACAGCAACCATGGGGGCAGAGAGAGAAAAAGAATTAGGGCTGGGCTACCCCAGTATTTTGCTTCCTCTAGCTAGTCTCCACTCTTAGTGGTCCCATTATCTTCTCAAAAAAATCATCATTCGGTGACAATGTGTGCAAATATAATTCAAATATAAATATAAGAACCTGTGGGAGACAATTCACATTCAAACTACAATCCACATTTTCAACCTCACAGCAGTGGCAACAGTGTTCAAAAGTCAAAAGTCTCTTTGGTGTCTCAAACTGGTCTCTTAATCATGACTTCCTGTAAAATCAAAACACAAGTAATGTACTTTCAATATGCAATGACACAGAGTAAAGATTTTCACCTTAAAATTAAAGAATTTGAGAGAATATATTCAGGAATAATCAAACAAAGACAAAACTTAAGTCTAGCGGGGCAAACTTTGACTCCTGCATCTCTGAGTCTAGCACATGAGCCTCCGTGTTGAAAATATCTTCATTCTAATGGATTCTACCTCTCCAGATTTGCTGCCAACAGCACACATCTCTCTCTTGCCTGGACTCTACTGGGTGCATGCATCTCTCCTTAGAAGATGTCCCATGTCTCTGACATCTCCAAAATCTTGGTATCTCAGTACCAATGCAGGCTTGAACTTTATAACTTTTATGCAGTAGCTTCTCTGAGCCTCTTTGTGGGGACTTCAAACCTGTCAAACATTGCTTGACCACAGCAGCTTTCTGAAAACAGGGAAAAAGAATACATGACCTCCTCGGTCTTGAATCTTTTATACCCCCCCCAAACCAGTACCATATAGAAGGTGTTGCCAAGTTTTGCCATACCACTGGAATGGAACCTGGCCCATTTGGACCACAGCTGGTTTAAACTCTTTACGTTGAGGTTAGGGAGACTCTCCTAAGCTATTGCTTCATGATCAGAAAACTACTTTGGCTCTTTGATCTTAGAATCTGCCTTTTAAAAAGAATTCACACTCTTAGAGCCTCTGATGAGTGAAGTCCTACCCTCCAGGCACCTTTGCATTTTTCTAGTGGAGAGCAGGCTGTGATTCTTCAATGGACTAATTTTTTCCAATAGTCTTTCTGTCAGAAACTTTAAGATTTCTCACATACCTGTCCTCAACAAACTTCACATTTATTTCTTTCTGCCAACCTGTTGCTCTTCTCCATCATAGATCTGAATGAGAGCACTAACAAATAGCCATGCCTCAGAATCAAATGCTATGTTGCATTGAAATTATCTGTGCCAAAAACATCAGTTTATTACATTTCAATTTAACTTCAGACAAGCTTTCAGAACATGGGCAAAACATAGCCAATCTCTTGCCAATGAATTGCCCCTCGTCCAGTTCTCCAGACAATCTATGTTCCCCTTTGAAACTTCATGAACCGAGCCACCACTGTTTTTCTTAGCATTACTGTGTTAGCTCCCATTACAGCATCCATCAAGAAGCAAAAATAGAGATTCAATGACATACCAAAGAAATTATTATATCAAAGTCTAATTTGACAGGCCAATTAATTTATTAGCATTACCTACAAGAGTATGGGTGGAATTTACAGGAGCAAGGGCAGGATGATACAAAAGCAATTACCCCAAAGCTTAAGTGAGACTTAGAGAAGCTGCAATCCTGAGCTCTGCATAGCATGCTTCTGTAAGAGTATCCTACAGAGCTGGGAGGTCTCTTCCCCCAGAAGTTATTTACTGTTTATCCACAATCTACAGAAGGGAAGCAAGATGGCACATCCCTTACAAGTCCCCCAGTGGAAGTTCATACCCAGTGGGTGAGTACAGATTTCTGTTCAAGACCCCCTTCTCCCTGGGAAGTTTCTCTTTTGCTGATTACTGCATGACTATTTCTCTGAAAAACAAAACTCTGCTTTGCAGATACTTTGGCTCTTTCCTGACATATTCTTCAACTTAGTTGGAAAGAACCTGACTGAAGACCCCTAGACAGTAGCAAGTTCTATGTTCATCTTCCCTATCACTGTCTGCCTCTTGGACAAGCTATACATAACTGGTAAAAAGACGCCTTTCTGCTGCTGCTCAAGCAAGTGCAATGAGTCCAAGTTCACATCTACCACAAGGACTTGGATACCTTTACTTTAGTAAAACGAGGATTTATTACTCCAGTGTTTACTGCATATACACAGACAGGTTGTAAACCATGCTTCTTTCTCCAGTTTATTTCTTCCATTAAAAGTTCAGGGTTTGCTCTTTTCCTCTGAGTGACTGGATGAAAAGATCTTTTTATGTCACTGCACCATAAACAAATTTGGTTTCAAAACTACTATCGAGCATGTAAAGTAAGTTCCTTTCTCTCTCTCTCTCTTTCTCTTCCTCTCTCCTCTTCTTCTTCTTCTTCTTCTTCTTCTTCTTCCTCTTCTTCTTCTCACATATCTCAGTTATGTGAATACACATAATAATAATTTACTATTTTAATTATTTCTAAGTATACAAGTTGGCAGTAAGAAATACATTCAAATTATTGCATAGCCGTCACCACCATCTATCTATAAAACTTTTTTGTTAAGCTGAAACCGCACTGGTTTGTAGTTAACACTCGGCTTGTTCCTAACTCTTCTGGTCTCAGCCTCCCCTCCCCCGCCACCATTGTGCTATTTTCTGTCTCTGTGATTCTGAGTTCTCTAGGTGCTTGATATAAGTAGAATCATACAGTATGTGTTCTTTTGTAACTAGTTTGTTCACTTCGCATAATATGCTCAAAACTCATCCATGTTGTAGGCTGTGTCAGAATTTGCTTCATTTTTCACACTGATTAATATTCTTTTAGATATGTATACATACCTTGCTCCTCTCTTCACCTAACAATGCATTCTTAGGTTGCTCCTATCTCATATCTATTGTGAATAACAATGCTGTGAACATGAACATCTTTTTTCTTTAACAATATCTGCCGCTCCTCAACCTAAAGCTTACAACATTCTTTTCTTATTTACATTTTCTTGTCACAAGTGGAATTATGTTTCTGATAAATCAAGATGTATGAAAATTCACTATTTAATGAAAAGCTAAATGCAAATCCTAAGAAAATTACTCCTCTATAATTTAGTCTTCTCATCTATAAAACGGAAATGTCTCTGCATTATTAGGAAGATAAAACCAAGTCTGTGAGGGGACCAGCTCCCAGCATGTCCTGCAATACCTGTGCAGGTATTGTGGCTCCTTGTTTCTGATGGTTATAGTAAGGGAAAAGGGTAGAGCAACTCACCTGGGACTTGGGAGAATGTCCGGAGATTCGTGCTTAGAGTCAGAGAGCAAGTGCATATTTAAAGACGTGTTCTGGCATTTGGTAATGGGATCTGGAAGTACATGACAAATTTCACTGACAGGCAGTGTGACATTCAGGGAGATAATACTATGAAACAGAAACCATACATGTGGCAAACATGAGCCCATGGACTCTTTACATCCTCTGACCCTGAGACTTCTGAGACCAGGTGAGATGTTCTTTTCTCCAGAAAGGAAATCCAAACTGCTATGAGCTGAGACCTCAGAATGCAGCCGCTGATCAGCTAAATAAAGCCTCTCCCTTTTTTAAAATTATCCAGTGTCAGAGTGGTGAATTCCTGAGGGGTCCCAGAACCATTACAGTAATAATACAGTTTTGGTGATTAAACTAATTAGACTATGGTGTCTTGTTAGGATAACTCCAGATACTTACTACTCAGTCTTCAATCTTTTGTTGTGATGAACAAAAGCCAAGTAAAGAAGTCTTCAAGTTAGCAAAACATATTGGATCAGAGTCAAATCTGGTCTTCAAAGCTATCCTATAATATGTCTACATAACAAAATTTTGCTTCGGGGGACCATTGTACATGATAGCACATATCATATAGCATGATGCATAATAGACTGTATCATCTAAGTGTAACTACACTTTGAAATACTCATACAATGATGAAATGGTATAAAATAAGATTTTCCATGTTTCTTTCATTAAACAACACTGTGTATCATTGTAATGTTTATACTTAACTATTGCTGCCAGAGAGCACCCAAAGTCATCAACTTAAGGGAGAAAGGGAGATTTATTCAGCTTACAGTTCCAGAGGGGAGATACAGTCTTTCAAAGCAGAGGCAGCATGGCTGGCTAGCCAAAGCTGGAGGAGGCTGAGTCACTGCAGGCATCTTGGAAGCTGAGAGCTGCAGACTGTTTGCTGCAAAGGCAGACTTCTCCTGGAGGGAGGGTGGGACTAATCCACCTCAAGGCCCACCCCTTGTGACTGCCTTCTTCCAGCAAGGCTCCACCTCTCAAGGTGCCATGACCTTGGCAAACACATGAGACTGTGGGGGACCATTTGAAACCATCACAATCATCTCTCCATTTACAGAGTTCTGTTTAGAATTTAACCAAATATCCTTTCTTTGCTAAAGACTTTAACAAACTATTTATATAATTTCCCAGCAGTTTCATATTAAACTTAATAATTTTGTGGTACAGATTCTTTCACGTGTTATATGAATGCTGTCATCTCCAATCCTCATAAGAAATTTTAAAAGTTAATAGATAATTTTTTAAAATTACTCTTTACTTATAAAGAAAAATTACTTTTTACTTATAATATTAATAAAAATAGGTTGCTTCTGATAAAACTGGCTGAAAATTTTGAAATCTATTCTTCCACTGATAATGCAACATTGCATTCTGATAACTAGTCTCACAGTGAAGTCAGTTAATTGTTCAAAATAGATTCACTATTTACCATTTGGACCACAAGAACTCTGCTCAATTTGAAGGAGAATAGTAATAAAATATGTCATATATAATACAAAGTCACAAAAAGTCCCTTGAATGCAGATGTATTCTAGTCCTGTTACTATATTCAATTCAGCTTTCTAAGTCAAGGGCAGATTTGTTGTTGTTGTGTTTCATTTACTTTACTTTTTACTTTCCAGAAGTCTGGTTTAATTTTTAAGGGATTGAGTTGTATATGAAGTAGATATTTGAGGCTGGTTTAACGGCTATAACTCGCCATGGTTACACTACTGTTGCAGTCCGCCTGCATGGTTGCTGATAAATGACCAGAACACAGCTTAAGGGAACAAGGAGTTTACTTTCTTACAATAGTCCGGTTACAGTTCATAGTCCAACTTGACAGGAGAGCACACACCAACACCAGGGCTGAAGGAAGTGGCCACCATAACGGCTGAGAGATGGACAATCCTTACTTGCCAGACCAGCATGTCTGGTCAAGTATACAGAAGGATGCCAACTCTCTCAACCAGGTCTCTGTGATTTATCCAGGCCCTAATCCCACCCACCATGGGCTGGGTCTTCCCCAGCAGCTAGACAATCTCCTTCAGGTTTGCTCTGGGCTTAACTCAACCATCAACTCTCTACAACTGTGCCCAGAGCTCAAACCCTCAACAGTCAAGTTGACACCTGTGCCTAACCACGACAACTACCTTCTCTATTTTGTATAAAGAAGCATTTTACTTAAATACTGCAGGCTCTTTAAACTTTCATCAAATAATTTCTAGTGTATCTAGTGTCATCAAACACTTTCCAACTTTGTTCATGAAAGTCTGGAACATTCTGTGGCAACAAGGAGGCTAGCTGGCTTCAGCTGTGACCTCATGGGGACAAGGCTGGGAGATATATTATCTTTTGTAGAGACCAAAAGACTAACTGTTGCATCTCAAATATGTTTTGTTCTTTTCTCTTTAGACTTTTCATGTAATAGGAAAAGCATCTGCATTTTGGTGAAAGATTCATGATCCAATTAATTTTATAAAAACTCTCAGAAACACAGTTTAGAATTGTCCTTTTTTAACACAAATAGAGTCATTCCCTTTCTATATGGTTTTTCATGCCACAGTTTCAGTTACTGGTAGCCACAGTCCAAAAATAGTTTAATGGAAAATTCTGGAAATACTCCATCCATCCATTTTAAATGGATGCTATATATATTATATTAAATATTGTTTTTAATATCCTATGTCATTATTGTTGTTAACTTCCCATTGTATGAGAAGAAAGCCATTTATTATGTGCACATCTGGACTGGCAGTATGCTTGTGTCAGGCATCCTCTGGGAATTCCTGTGGATAAACGGACCACCATAGCATGATTCTTGAAAATATCCACTAGAAGATTTTAGTTAAAACCTGAAACTATCTTGGAGAGCTATTTTTACTTCAGTTTGGTAATATACCTCTCTCTCTCTCTCCATCTCTCTCTCTCTCTCTCTCTCTCTCTCTCTCTCTCTCTGTGTGTGTGTGGTTTGTGGTGTGTGTACATGTTTGTGGGCATCATGTACAAAACAAGAGGGCTTATGAGAGTGTGTGTCTTTGTGGAGACACAAGAATGATTTTGGGAATTGTCCTGGATTGTTCTACCTCTTTATTCCTTTATTCTGGGGTTTCCCAGCCTTTGCCTTCCGGGAACAGAGGTGCAAGGCACTGCCATGTCACCCATCATTCTTTATGTGGGATCTGGGATCTGAATTCAAGTCCTTTTGTTTTTAAAACAAAGGCTTTAACCCCTTGGGTTTTTTTTTTTTTTTTAACAAACGAGTAAATTCTTTTTGAAGGTATATTTTTCTCTAAAAAGCAATTACTTCTGACATTATTTTCCTGAGTGATTTTTTTTTTAAATTAAGTATTCTAATGATCTAAGCAGTAGTTGAGCAGCAGGTGCATTTTTTATTCGGTTCTATGAGGTGACTTTCCTTGAGGATTATGAAAACCAATATTCCCAATACTTTGGAGGACAAGAGATTGACAAAGGGTGGATGGATTGGTAAATATACATGTATTTGTCTTTCTAGACATCTTTTTTCTCATACAATCACAGAGGAATCATTCTTAGTAAATCTAAGTAAACAAAGTTAGATACATGAAATTCAATATAGTTATAACAGGAATGGTAGTGACATCACAACTTTGATATGTCTCTCCTTTCAAACAAATCTCTGGGCATGGTGCTTGCCATAAGAATATTTTAAATATCTGTGTTAAATTTCATAATGAAATGCAATACTTTATGAAATTAATATGTGACAATAATTTTTAAAATTTTGTTTGAAATGTAATCCATACTACAGTCTTTTAAGTAAGTTAATTAAAGAAAATAATGAAATTTGCCCTATTTCTGAAGGGATGTTGGGGTGACGGAAAAGGGTGGAGGTAAGGTGATTATTTGCAACTGAGGGGGTATGATCTCACCACAAGGGGAGGGCATATAGGCTGCCAGATAGGAAGTAACCATTATGCAAATGGGTGATTGATCCCCTCTCTCACCCGGTCTTCTACTTTTATTCCCTCTACCTTTGAATATACTCGTAAAACAAGACTCTAATTTAACAGGTTTTTATCTCTGGCCAGGGGGTGAATTCCAATACCTATCAGGATGGAGCCAAGGGCATTGCAGAAGCAGCAAAACCAAAAAAAAAAAAAAAAAAAAAAAAAAAAAAAAAAAAACCAAACAACAACAAACCATAATTCAGAACATCAGAGACTCTATATCAACCACCTGGAACTGGGCCAGCCTAATCTCTCCCTATCCTGAAGCTCAGGGAAATTTGCAGAAGAGGGGGCAGTAAGATGGGAGGAGTCATGATATGCAAGATACTCCACACAAGTTAGGGCTGAAGCAATCATAATAGGACTTTGCATGACCTGCGCTATGTACAACACATTATTGACCCCACAAAGTCTAGCATGAACTAAAGGCACTAGGAACCTTGGAGGCTAGGGACTGACAGTCACAGTAGTGTTTTTAAGCTTAAGGGGAACACAGGAAAGAGTTCTAGGAAATGCCCCTGGGTCCTTGCACCTCATGGGAGAGGAGGACCCAGAGGTGAATTTGGCATACACATTAAAGGATGCTCCGGGGATTGGGGGGAAGGCACTGGGATGGGGAGGGAGGGGGGAAGGGGAGAGCAAGGGGGTCGAGGGGAGGTGGAGGGAGGGAGGGGACCGGTGTACCTGTTAAGTTTGTATGGGCGGAAATAATAAAAAAAAAAAAAGAGTGGATGGTGTACATTATGTACATATGTGAAATTATGAAAGAACAAATTTAATAAATAAAAATATTAAATAAAGAATATCCATGAGACAAGACCATAAGCAAAATGATTCAGAAAAAAGTGACTAAATTTTAAGACATTAAAACCATATTTTAGGAAAAAAAATTAGTGATGTAAAAAGTTCTACACATATTCTACATGCTAATCAACACCAGTGCTGAAAAAACATGTAATTAATGCAAAAGAGCCAGCTATAGGCCACTGCCAAATTTTGTGCCCCCATTAAAGAAGTCCCAACTACTATTGTTACAAAGTACTATTGTTATAATGCTATGCTCAATGAAAATATTTGTAATCAACAAAAGACCTAATGAGCCAAAAATATTAAAATCAACATTCGTATGAGTTGTATGACTAGTAACATAATTCAGACAATCTGATATTAAGAATCTGGAGAGGAGAAACAGAATCAGCAACCTATTCACTGGGAAAAGTTATTGTTGCATTGGAATAAAAAGTCAAAGAATATTTTATACTATATTGTGGATTTTGTCATAAAATGTTAAAGAAACAAACTGGGCGCAAAAGGAATTCTTTATGAAAAGATGTCTGGACTACTCTTTTAAGTTGTCACTGATCAGATGGTCAATGGCAGGTCTGTAGACACAAGATTGTGCTCACCTGCAAAAACCTGAAGTCAGTACCAAAAGGAATAGGCATTCCTTCCATGGATAGTAAGGAAAGAGGGTCATAGTAAAAACCACAAGCTAACCACACACATGTTGAGAACAAAGAACTTTCAGAGCAAAGCTCATTCGCATGTCTGTGACAAGAGAAATGGCATGCCTGGAGTGATCTTCCACACCTACACTTTCTTTTTCTATGTCTGGTTGAACAAGTGTCCTATAGTTCTAGGATATTCTACGGCTCCCACTTATCCTCAGCCACTTCTTCTCTTGTATTTAATTCAATGTCCACATAATTTTTTGAAAACTATCATTTTTATATTTCAAAAGGGTCAGTAAAATTAATTTCTTGGTTAATTCAAGATTTGAAATGCTCAATACAGAGTCTAAGCTTTCAGACAAATTCAAAGAATATTCATTTGTCCCAATGTCTGTTACGGCTGGCTCGCCTTCAATTTCATTTACAGTGTTAGGTGTGTGACTCTAAGGAATCTAGAAGAGAGCTTTACGCTGTACAACCCTTGAAATTCTTCCTATCCAAGTGTTTCATCCTTTTCCTTAGCTTTACAAAAGCATCACGCAATATGCTTTATAATTAATTTGGGTTAAAATTTTAATGCCTGTAATTTCATACATACATACGCACGTATATGTTATAATGAATAAATCTGAGAGGTTAATGTTTCCATCATCTTAAATATGCAAAAGTTTGGATCAATACATAATTACATAGAAGTATGGAACTGGTGAGGCATTGCATATACATGCAACCACATTAAGAACAATTTTGTCTCTCCATCTCTTACTGAGGAAGGTGCTAGTTTTCCATCCATAGTAAGGACAAGTAAGGACTTGCTCTTCCCTTAATCCTGTGTGGACTTGCGGTTAAGTCCACTCTTCCAGTGAGCATCATTGACTTTTTCAAGCTTTGTAACTGTCTTTGTTGCTGCTGCCTCTGTTGTGCCCTTGGCTGACACAAAGCTTAGCCCTTTCAACTTTGCCACTGTTCCCATTGCCTTTGGAGCCTGGTCTCTAGGACTGGTTGCTGTTTGCTGTCAATTGCTGATGTTGGAACCCAGTTGTTATTCACCAAAGTCAAACCCCAGTGTCTTCAACCCTCCAGAGATAGAAGCTGTAGACCTTCTCAGGATCCTTCAGCTTTGTGAGACATTCCCATCAAGAATGAAGCAACTATGGGCAGGTATTTTAAAGGACTCTACCTTTATTATGAATATATATATATCCCATTCTAGCAATTCTGTTCAAGGATGGACACCTAAAACACCTGAAAGGTTGTTAGACACAATCTCAAAGTTCTACAGCTGTCAAAGTAGAATTCAAAGATGGATAAAGGCCTTCAGCCACCCCGGGCTGGGTGAGCAGCCCAGAGCCTGTTCATCTCCCTTGCTTGGCTGAAAGCACAGGCAAAGCATGTGTCGATCCCTTCTTTACTTTGCCATGATATGTCCAGAGAATGAGCCAATTGCAGGGAAAAAATGCCTTCATTGTTGTAGTTTCTCCATATGGTCTATAAAAAGCTAAAAGAGTCAGCTGACAGTTCGTTCCTTGGAGCAGCCTCTCCACTCTTGGGAATGTATCTTAACTTTCTTCTCTTTAATTTCTTACGTTTCCTTAATTTCTCTTAAGAAAACCTCGTGGTGTTTTGCTTATTCCTGTGTGCTTGTGCTTGACAGCCAATGATGTGCCAATAACCTCAGAGTCATGTCTCAGGTTGGCTTTTGGCAAGGTGTGATCATCTTCACCTGAGTCCTTACGCCAAGCACACCTAGGCTGAGGAATGCTGATGCTTTTGTTGAGGGGAACATTTAAAAAAAAAACAAAACCTTAATAACCTATAGAGAACAGACATGAGAAGACTTTCAATGCGGCTGGCAGCCAACTATCTATCAGTGACTGCAGATGTCCTTCTCCCTCTGCCCAGTTTCTTGGAGTAACCCCCTTCCCTTAATTAAGAACATAAATGTCAGGCTTAAAATATATAGAGGCTCTGCAAGCAGATGGACAGACAAAGGGATGATTAAACACTTAACAACTTATCTTGTTCCTTCTGGCGCCCAAATGTCTGCACCGCTACTCTGAGAACATGTACTTTTACACATACACAGGATCTGCTAACCCAGTTTTACTGTCTTTGTTTATTTAGCGCCAAACTCCCTTTAAAAGCTGAATGAAAAGACATGGATCAAGATTTCTCATTCAGAGAACTCAACCTCTGATGGGAGCCTTGATATATCAGTCTCTCCTACTCTCTTCTCCCTTTTCTCTCTTTTCCAATGAAGCCTCTCATTTTATTGAACTTCTAACTTTCGGTCAGTTGTGAATCTCTGAATGCCCCAAGATCCCCAACATATGGTGTATTTGGCCAGGAATGGGTGTGCAGCACGACTTCCCCTCTTCTCTGCCCTTCTTTCCCAGTCAGCCTTGGGAGACCGCAGTCAGGTCCTGAGCTCAGCGGTAGCCTCCCAGAGCTGAGAATTCTTTTGAAGGAGACGCAATGCGAGTTCCCTGCTGTCTTCGTTTGTTTACTGAATTGCCTGTTGTCTTTCTTTGCATTTAGTTACTTGGTTCTTGGACCGGGCAAAGGAGGCTGTAGATTTCATTTGTTTAGTCAGAACTTTGCATGGTTCTTCTGATAGAACAAATGTGGTGCTCAGAGCGAAGGCAGGTGAGCGGAATGGCTCGTTCGGGGAGAGGCACTGAAAGACCCCCGTCTTTCAGTCAGGAAAGAGGCCACCGAGAGAAAGACCAAGACCCTTCTCGCTGCAATAGCATGAGGTTTTATTTAACGACGCGCCGGGCGGCTCCAGCAACCTCTCACGCAGGAGAGACTGAAGCGGCCCCGAGCAGCTCGGGCAAGGGGTTTTTAAGGGGTCTTGGGGTAGGGGGGGTTGCTTAGCTGAGGAATTTTCTATGACCTTTACAGTCATTGGTCGGCAAGAGCTCGGGTGGAGTTGGCTCTTGGTAATCGTTCCAGTCCACCTGCTTAACCGCAGGCTGTTCATTCTGGGTGACCTTCATTGATGGAATTCCCCTTTGGGCAAACTTGCTTTTCCAGAACTGAAGGGCTGGAGGTCTTAAGGGGTGGGGAAGTACCTGTAAAAAGCTCAAGGCTGTACATAGTTTTAAGCAATGACTAACAATGGATGCTTGGATGGCTATAAACAATGGATGCCTGAATGACTACAAGCAAGGGCTATACTGTGGGCCTGAACCAGCCTGCTTTGTGAATTTTAGGGCGAGGGTCTCAGGGTCCAACATTCCCCCCTTTTCTATAGGCACACTCCAATCATGGAGTGTTAGTCACAGTTCTTGCGGTAAATTTCTGGGAGGATTGGAGTCAGTTTTTCAGCAGGGGTGTTCTTTCCAGGCGATTCCAGCAGTAGGAGATGTCTCTTCAGAATTCCAAAGACCTTGAGAGACCCATCCCAGCATAGCTGCTCTAATCCTGCCTCACTTTCCCATAAACCTATTTGAGAATTCAGACTGCTCTGGGGATAAAGGGCGATGATTCGGATCTGGCTGCTTCCTGCTGAATCGGGGCGAAGAAAATAAGAGCAGTCTGACATTCTCATCTATGAAATGCTGGGTTGGTCTAGAGGTCTTTGATAGATGGCTTTATTACCTCAAGGTTGGTCTAAAAGAGACAAAACACAGGCAAATTGAGTCTCCAGAATCTATAGAAGGACCAGATCATTGTAATTGGGAAGGCACATGAGATAAATCGAACAAGCTCAGCAGTCTTGCTGTGGGTACAAGCAAGCAGGAGTTAGTAAAAGAACACATTTACAAGGTGTAAAAGCCAAGGAGATCTTTTTCCTCTGGCTACTGTAGATCATATTTTAAAACCTGTCCAAAACAATGCGAACTGATTCTTTGTACAGAGCAATCTAAATTATCCTCCTTTTTTATTCTGAAAAATAAAGCAACATAAGTCTTCTTCTTTTGGGGGACCAAAGGGATGTAGCACCATTTCTCTGATCTAAATGAAAAGCCAGCATTGATTAGCTAATGGAGCTGCTCTGGAGCTACACCTGGAGTTTTGCTGTTTTTCTTAGTTTACTTCTTAAGTTTGCCATTGCTTTTTCCCTCTGTCAAGCACTGAGTTTAACTTTAGGCAACCTTTTAGGACAAGGGAAAAACTTTATTAAACTTTTCGCCAACCTATGTCTCTGGTTTTAATTCTATAGCATAAACTGTCTTTCTTGGGTGCCTTAGGCCAGAGCTGCAGCCTCAAGACCAGGGCTCCCCTGGATCAGGTGAGGCAAGGAGTCAGCAGAATGGAGAACAAAAACAACTCTCTTGGCTTAGTGAATCTGGACCCGTTTACTGAAACTTCTGTGACAGCTTTACTTTTAGGAAGGACATTTTTTCCAAGAACCTATCCCATTGCTTGAGGATAATGGCACTTAACATAAATATTCTCTCAGTATTTCCAAATCTAGCCAGTCTATATTGCTGCACCAGATAGCCAAGAGGCTGAGCCCACATACTTGTAACAGAGACTGCATTTTTTTTTATATATACAGAGAAAGATTGAGCTCCTTTTGATTTCAGTAAGGAACATATTTTACAATTAACTATATGTGTCCCCAACATTTTATAAGTCCCAGCATGGGCTTAAGCAATATAATTATTAAAAGAATAATTTTTCCTATGATAGCATCTTTTATTTTTCTGCTTTGTGCTTCAATCCAGGAATTTTGCTTGGATTTTAGGCATAGCATCTTTAACATTCTTGCTTGCAAGTCCTAGGTAATGATCTATCTGCACTTGGGATGTCAGTCATAAATAACAGGAATACTGACGAGTGAAATCAGCTAAAATCAGTGGTGTCAGACCGTTGAGCAAGGCACCAACATAAGTAAACACCCATATTAACACTGCAAACTTCAGAGAATCAACTAAATCATCAACTAAGAAAAGGCACCTGAGTTCTTTTATGGTGCAGTTCACATGACTGAGAGCAGAATCAATTCCTCGGATCTAGCAACATTAGATTCCAAATATGCCCTGAATGGGTGGCCTTTATCTGATTTCTGGATTGCTTGGATCATGCCCTTCTAAAGCTGATAGTCAGAGAGCAGGGCCAAGGCAATGTAGGCCGTCACACTCACGATGCTGAATACTGTCAAGGAAAGCAGCAGGAACAAGCTGGCGTCAGACACCACTCCAGTTTTCTTAATCTCTCTAGTAGAGGAGGTCAACAACCACAGAGCCCAAACCCCTGTGGCCAGGGTGGAGAGGGGTGCGGCAGGGGCAGAAGGGGTCTAGGCCCGCTCGGCCTGGGGGCTCACGCCAGCCCGGGGAAAAATGTAAATTACCTAGGAAAGAATGTTTAGCACCTGTCCCTGGGCGTTATTGTGACATACCAAGAAAATCCTAGCACCTGCCCATGGGGTTACAGTGACCTTCCCCAGGGAACAGGCTTTAGGCCTGAACTAGGAAGAAACACCAAGACCTGACAATTTCTATGTTTTTTATCTCTCCTAAATAAGCCATGTCTTTTCTCCAGAAAATGTTTCCTTGAGATAATATCTTATCAGGTTGGAATCTTATCCATCAGAATGGTTGGATAAGGATGCAGCATTTAGGGTCTTTAAACTGCAGACTTTTGTTACATGCTATCTGACATTTTCTGTAACCCATGATTTTCTCTTTTAATACCTTTGGTGCGTCTAAAACCAGAGCCACGTGGATGACTTTATAACAGTGCTAAACTATTTTATTCTATTAAGCCTAAACCTTGAATATTCGGGCACTCAGGCATGTAAACAAAGGAATGCCTAAAAAGCATCACTATTAAGCATATAAAGAATCTCAGTAGTTACTTTGTGAGTGCAATGAGCCTGTCATTTTCCTGATCTTAAACATTTTAGTAAAATCAAAAGTTGACAAAAGCCTAGGAAGGAAGTTGAGCACTAGAATTTTGTGCTCCCTTGTCTATTAACATAGAAACAAAGAGGCTTCCCATTTGCACGTTAAACCCAAGGTTCTCACGAGATGCTCAACCTGGCACTTTTGGGCTTCCTTTTGCTGGATATCAGTGGCAAACTCCTTTTTCCCATCGGAGGGAAGCTAAGAGCTTCAGGCCATTTCATTGGTCTCCAGAGAACTCGCTCGACCCCTGGGCCCTGAGGTTCAGGGGGCAATCTTCCTCCAGTGGAAATTCCCATAGTTGGGACATAGGCCACATGAAAGCTTTCTGTGCTCACAACAGTCTCAAAGCGCCCAGTCTGGTCATATTCGAAGCATCTTTACCTTTCCCCTGTCGGGAGGGGTCCTGGGTTAATCTGCTTGGGGTGCCTGTTTAACCTATCCCCTAAGGCAAATGTCAAGTTCTGATTTCTTTGCTTTCTAGTTCTTTCTTTCTTTTCTTTTTTATACTAAGTCCTAGGTCACCTGTCCTATTTTTAAAATCCTAGGACAAACAGAAACAAAGGATTCTACCTCCAAGACAGAAATGAAAGCTTCCTGATGGTACCAACCTCTCCCTTACAGATGAGGATGCTATCCTCCAGATGGGGACCTATTTCCCTCAACAGATGAAAGCCCTGTTGTCCTCCACATGAGAGTTTACTTTCCTCTGACAGATGAGGACTTTGGCTGACATGGAAGCTAAATGAAATTCCTGTCTGTTTCACCTTAGTCTTGAGGGCATTGAGAGGCAAAGCTTTTCCTGAGTTACTAGCTGGTACTTTTGGTCCAGCTCTATAGTCTCTCAACTTTCTGGCATTTGTTTGTCTAGTTGGATGGTAGTATAACTTAAAGATCTTCCTGGGATCATCTCTTGTCTAAGATGTATACAGGGCATGTCTGAGAATATGCTATGACTTGACCCTCTTTTAGGTTGGTAGAACTAAGCATTCACAATTTCTAGATAGTCCCTGGACACAGGAAGGGGAAATCTCTCTCTTTTGGCTTCAATTAGTGAACCTGGACTTGAGGAAAGGACGCGTGGCTTAGCAGAGTTCTGATAATCACTATACACAGTGTTGTCAGCAAAGACATCCACTGACACTGCTCGTGGTGTGGTCCGGGGGAGGCCAGCACTCCACCCAACGCCACCAGAGCCCCACCCGATGACACTAAAAGGGGAGAGTCCATGGTCCACACATGCCTGAAGCTTCCTGTATTCCCTATGCTATTTAAACAGCATAGTCATTGTCTCAGACTTGAAACACTTTCCTTCAGGGCAAACATTTTTAGGAATTCCCTTCCATTGACTAACAAAAGCTAAAGTTACATTGATCCCCACTGTACTACGTAGACCAAGAGCTAGAGTCACATTGATCCCCACCACACGACGCAGACAGACAAAGGTTGGGAATCCCTCCAGGAGAGATCATTCAAGTACCAGTCTGGCCACACTCTTTGCAGAGTCATGGGTGATAACTTAGCCATAGTGGGTTCAGCTGTTTCGTGACTTGCGATCGGATTCTAATCCGATCCCACCCTAGACCATATGTTATCACCATGGAAACGCAGAACTGGCCCAATCGAATCCCGTGGCTTTAAGAGATCTTAGGGATCTCGCCGTGGGACTACAGACTCGAGCCAGAGGTGTTACAGGTTTCCCACCTCAGGCCGACACTCACTCACACATTCATACAGAGGTTAAAACATTCCCTCCCCCATTTTGCAGGTGCCCTTTTCCTCCCCCTCCAAGAGAGGCCTGCTCCAAAAGGTGAGCAGAGGTTGGTTTAGCACAGTCTCTTTTACCATAAAGTCCAAGATTTAGAGAAACTCCCTAGTTGGCCTTGAGTCTGTTCCAAGCTGCAGCTGAGGCGGGGCCTCAGCTTCTGCTGGCCACCTCCCTGGGGGCAGGAAGGGCCCTGGTCTCAGACTTCTCATTTATGACCCCACTGGTTAGATTCCTACTGTCCTTGAGAAGTTGGGATTTTAGAAGTAACCAATTTTCTGCTTTAAACAGACAACTGAAATACATTTGAATACATGAAGCTTAATTCTTAATTTCTAATTTCTGAGGCTCAATATCTTTTGTTTTATAACATGGAAGAAACATAACAAATAATATTTTCTTTAACCATCATCTCTTATTTTCAGTCTTCTCATAACTCTACATCCCACAAACCTTCACAACATACTTTAACATTCTTTTTAAGTAACCAACTCATAAACCTCCTGCACATACTTTAACTTTCTAAGTAACATATCTCATCCCAAAACCTTCTTTACCTCTACGTACTATAAATATATATTTCTTTCTATTTGATGGTTTCCTGCTGTTTTCACATTAGTTATCCTGTAAGAAATATCCTTTAAAAGAGGCAGTAGACCTTATCTTAAAAATCATTATATAGCAGAACATAGGAGTACACCTGGGAACAGGGAATTAGAAAGCAGATTTGTCCCCAAGAAAGGGAACTCGTACATACCAGGAGAATGAAGGAATTCCAATGAATTTTTCAGAAATCAGTTTTCCTTTCTGGCTGTTAGATATGTTGGTATTACTCATGGGAAAACAAACTTTTAAAGGAACTACAAAAGTGATGTTACCAGATCCTAGGTAAAAACACAATGCCACTTTTTGTGAAGCTTCAAGATAAAACAAGATATTTTGGTCAGTACGTACTCAGGCCTTTTTACATCATCAAAATGATTTATTCCTAAGTGTGCACGTGCATTTAAATTGAGCATGCCAAATAGTAAACAGAATCAAAAACCAAAATGTGATCATAAGCGTGCAATGAAATTTATAGTGGCCACAGCTTGTTATTTTGAAACATAAAACCCACATATTATAAGAAATCCAAGTAACCAATCAAGTTAGAACATTTGAAGTAACTCTTTATCATCACAGGCAAAATTTTCTACCTCAACACTCAGAGTTTGGGTTCTTTTCCTAATATCCTTTTAGTGGTTCAAGACAAGATAGACAAGACACAAATACTGCAGACTGCAGATCAGACAAACCACAGACTGCAGATCAGACAAAACCAGATGGGGAACGGACACTTCTGTCCTTTCCCCTACAGAGAGTCCAGGGCGTCCCCTGGGACCCTCACGGTCTCTGCGATATGACACGTCTGTCTCGCAGTTACTGACCGCCCCGAACCTCATAAGAGGAAACAAACAGACACAGTATCAAACACAAACAGACACAGACTTAAACAAAACACAAGTAAAGACAGACAGGAGCGCTCACATACCTCCGAGGCCGGTGTTGGGGCAATCTCTCGGGGGTCTCGAATCCCGGACGAGCCCCCAAAATGAAAGACCCCCGTCTTTCAGTCAGGAAAGAGGCCACCGAGAGAAAGACCAAGACCCTTCTCGCTGCAATAGCATGAGGTTTTATTTAACGACGCGCCGGGCGGCTCCAGCAACCTCTCACGCAGGAGAGACTGAAGCGGCCCCGAGCAGCTCGGGCAAGGGGTTTTTAAGGGGTCTTGGGGTAGGGGGGGTTGCTTAGCTGAGGAATTTTCTATGACCTTTACAGTCATTGGTCGGCAAGAGCTCGGGTGGAGTTGGCTCTTGGTAATCGTTCCAGTCCACCTGCTTAACCGCAGGCTGTTCATTCTGGGTGACCTTCATTGATGGAATTCCCCTTTGGGCAAACTTGCTTTTCCAGAACTGAAGGGCTGGAGGTCTTAAGGGGTGGGGAAGTACCTGTAAAAAGCTCAAGGCTGTACATAGTTTTAAGCAATGACTAACAATGGATGCTTGGATGGCTATAAACAATGGATGCCTGAATGACTACAAGCAAGGGCTATACTGTGGGCCTGAACCAGCCTGCTTTGTGAATTTTAGGGCGAGGGTCTCAGGGTCCAACAGCACCACCTGAAAAGTCAAGACTCAAGGACTGAAGCTTTCCCCAAGAACCTGTGGTGCCCCAGATCGCGACCTCCACACCTAAATTGGGGAAGAAAAACCATCCGGTTCCGGGTTTTGGTCACCTCCAGAGGTAAATCTGAAAAAGGCGTCTTTTGGTTATATCTGGGGAGGTTGAATGCAGCCCTGGAACCCAGTATAGATATGGAGGTATGCCCTTAACCCTTTTGGGGTCTGTTTCAAAGCACTTGGTGAGGCCGGGCCCTTTGGACAATCCCGGAGGCCAGATCTCTTGAAACAACCACTTGGGTTTTGGCGTATGAACTGGGTTGTTTCTGTCCCGTCTCTCCATTTGTATGTTATTGTAAGTCTCTGTGTCTTCCTGTGTCTCCAGCAGGGAGATCAAACCTTGGGGTTTTTCAGAAAAGGAGAAATCAGAAATTAAAGGTTGAAAGCCAAATGAATTTCCTTCCCCTGCGTGGAGTCGGGAATTAAAGGGTTAATAAGCGCTGCGACGGCCGGCTGGAAGCCTGGGACGTTTCTGCCGGTCTAGCGGCCAGACCTGAGCCGCAGGGCGGAAGCCCCAGCACGCTGCAGCCCCGGCACTGGCAGGTGCCAGCGGACCGTGGCTTCAGGGGGAAACACGCAGGCGCCCCGCAGGACTCCACGCCCCAGGGGCTGTGGGAGGTGCAGACTCCGCTAGCAAAGCCAGTGTCCCGTTATAATTTATGTCAGCAAGATACCATCACCAGAATCCCCTCCCCGCCTTGATAAAAACTGCTGCTCCAGGGTCCTGCAGCCCACCCGCGGTTCCAGGAACCAAGGAAAGTGCGCAACCTGGATAACGTTCCGGGGTTCCCTTCTTCCGGAAGCCGGGAGGAGAACTGCAGAGCTCTGGACAAATGGGACCCTGAAGTAAAAGGAGTCAGGATCCAAGAAGACCCTCTAGACGAGTAAGTCGTTTCTTTTGTAAACAATCAGGAGTCAGAGCGAGCTTGATCATCCCACAAGTGCTTTAAATATGCTCCAAAACAAAAAGATTAAAATAAAATATGTAACCTTTAAATAATAATTAAATTAATGAACATGTACATGCCTGGATTTAAATGCTAACAGAATGCTTGCATACTTATGCAAATACTTGAATGCTAATGAAAATGCTTGAAATGGCAAGTCAATGGCGTTTTAATTATGTTTTCAGAAACTAGAGATTTGTTTTTAAGTATTAAAATATGGTAATGAAAGCTAAATTTAAATTTGTTTATGGCACCATTCCTTTCATTGACATCTGGAAAGAATACTGAATTTTTTGATAATCTTTGAATAGATAACAACTGATAAGATATTGAGATAATATGCTAATAGATCCAAGATAAATACACACCCCAGTGAACCTAACCAATTCACTAAACTACTTAGCAAAAGCAATACTTTACATAGGACTGTACTTTCCTAAAATAAAGATTATCTATATTTCAGTTTTTTGTGTATGATTCTATCCTAATGTTAACTTTGATAGGCAAAATATTTTAAAATGTTGGCCTTGTCCCCATAGCGAGTGCACTAGATAATCAATAAGCTTTCTTAGGTCATGATTACAAACCCCAGAATATTTCCAGTTTTCTATTTTCAGTCTACATTTATAATATGATATTTTACTGATATATTTTTAATTAAAAATTTGTTTAGATTATGATGAAAAAAATTTGAAACGTTTATCTTATAAAATATTAAGATAATGTTCCATATTCTGATTAGATTATACATTTCAATTGTTTCAGTTCAGATTTCCACAAACAATGGTGCAAATTTAAGATCTATTTTAAGTTAAGATGGGCTCACACTTTGAGATTTTTGTGGCAGGTCACTGCTTCTGAGTTGATTAATCATGCAATGATGCATGCTTCTTTTATTCTCATTGTCATTTGGTAAACGGGGAACATTTTAAAATTTCTTTTATGTGATATTTGGCTTTTGAAAACAAGTTTTAAAGAAAAAAAGTTAGATGGTATGATAATCAGCAATGTATGAGAGTTCCCTTTTCTCCACATCTTCTCCAGCATTTGGTGTTATTTATATTATGGATTTTCACTATTCTGGAGGTGAGATGATATCTCAGATAGTTTTGATTTGCATTTCCCTGCATGACTGTTTAACCCCTTGCCTCTAAGGATTCTACTGCCTGAAGTCTTCTCCCCTGTGATCTTTATTAGACTTGGAGGGGGGTCGTTGACATGTCAGCCATTGTGCAGGTCAGGCAAAGTCCTATCACATTGTGGCCATATCCTGGCTGCTGCAGCCCTGACTTGTGTGAAGTATTTTTCATATTGAAACTCCTCGAACTAATACATAAGTTCAGCAGAGAGGCAGATTACAAAATATGTATGCGAAAATCACCTGGCCTTCCTATACACCAACTCTCATACATTACTGGTTGGGAATTCAGGCTTATACAATCACTCTGATGATCAGTATGACAATTCTAAAAAAGTTAAGGGTTGAAATGCCACATGACCCTCCTATACTACTGCTGGGAATAATCCCCGAAAATGCAGCAATTCACTGTTTATCATGATTTCAATATTGACTTGACTTTTATAATGTGGTCCCTTTAACTTACTAGTTACATTGACCCATGTTTTAGCTTATAAAGGTGCATAATAATTATTTGCTATTTTCACATTCCAGAGATATTACAATTGTTTGTTATTGCTCTGCTAAATTCTACATTTTCTCCATTTATCTCTAAATGACTTGACAGTCAGACAGCTATGTAGGCTAACTGATTTATATAATTAATCTCTGAAGCCAGATGGGCTTCAATATAAAAATAATAATTAAAACAAGGTTATTAAAAAATTTAAATTGTACTCCTCTTTAATAATTAGAGAGGCCTTTAGACAGTCAAGAGTCTTAAAATTGATAATAGATTATAAAGATCTAAATAAAGATTTACCAATTATTATAAAGACATTAAATAAATGTCATTCTAGACAAACACCGAATAATCTTGGATTTCAAGGTATACATTTATAGATGTGTACTGTCTACATTATTACCTAATTGACTGAACTCTTTATTTCTTTTAAAGATGAGGTCTACTGTTATTGCCTCATTTTAAAAGGCATTTTTTGGGGATAGCTAATATAAAAACAACAGGAAACCATCAAATTAAAAATATGTATATTACTTAAAAATCAAAGTATGTACAGGGGTTTATAGTTGATTACTTAAAGTATATTATGAAAGATTAATGAGATATGACTTAGAAACTTAAAACAAGTTCATGATATAATGGGTAATGTTTTATGTTATGCTTCATCTGTGTTATAGAAGAAAAGACATTGAGCCTCAAAAACCTGTTAGGAATTACTTCATGTATTTAAATATTTTTCAATTGTCTCTTGATTAAACAGAGATTTGGTTATGCCCTAAGATTCCTAAAATACTAATTTCTAAAAGGTCTAATTGCTTTTCCTATAAGATTAAAACATCTTAATATGATACTATAGAATTTAACAATTATATTTATATTATAAGTGTCATATATTTTAAAGACAAGAATTTTAATGATAAGCCTGGACAAGAACTACAAAATCTTAGATTTTAAGATGGAAAGTTCAAAAAAAAATCAAAGCTTGATAATTTGCTTAAGAAAATAACAATCTTTAGGCGTACACAATAAAGGACTCTCTGGGAATTGGGGGGGAGGCACTGGGGGAAGGGGAGGGGGAGGAGGGGGGAGGGAGGGAACTGGTAAAAAATTTTAAAATGTATAATTAAATTTTTAATAAAAAAAAAAGAAAAAAAAAAGAAAATAACAATCTTAATAGGCACATCACAACAGACAACCCAAAAATTCCCTTCCAAGAGGGGAAAAAAATACTTTAAATGTTACAGGCCGGGTACTTCCAGAAATAACTGTCCCAAAGTGCAAAAAGCCTCCACGTGGCCCATGTCCTGACTATGGTAATCTCCCTTAGAGGAAGGATTGCCCCCTGAACCATGAGGCCCAGGAGTCAAGCCCCTCCAATGGGGATGAAGGAGGAGGCTTGAAGGTCTTAGCTTCAGTCGCATGAGAAAAAGGAATTTGCCACTGATACCCAGCAAGAGAGGGCCCAAACGCCAGTTTGATATAGCATCTTATGAGAACCTTGGATTAACATGCAAATGTGAAGCCAATTTGTTCCTCTGTTAATAGACAAGGAAGCACAATTTCTCAGTGCTCAACTTTCTTCCTAGGCCTTTATCAACCTTTGATTTAACTAAGAAATGTTAAAACCAAAAAAAAAAAGGGCAGGTTTATCAAAGTGACTATTATATTTAATGACATGGTCTTTAAGTGTTCCTTCCTTTACATGCATGAATGTCCTAGGTTCTGACTTAGTAAGATATTTTAGCACTATTACAAAGTTGTCTGTGTTGTGGTTAGTCAGGGGATTCAGGAGAAAATTCAATACAAGTTCAATCTCAGGTATGGGCCTTGTCACCAACAAAGATGATGCTCAGAGGCTCACAAACTTTCCATGTCAGAAAACAATATCCCCTATGATCAGAAACTAAGATGAGACTAATTCACACTCTCAACAACTTAACATGTGTTCTTTCACATTGCTTTGGTCCCAGAAAGCCTGTATCTTTTTGCTTTTAACAACCTAGGATGGAAAAGAGAACAAACTTGGATTATTCTGCCCAAAGATTCAGAGACAGTCCACATATTTTTAGATAAGCCATAGAATGGAACCTTACAGACGTACAGCTACCAGCTGGGTACTCCCAGAAAGGTCTCCCCCAATGTGTAGATTATTTGCTGCTCTTTGCTTCTATACTAGACAAAAATAGTGACTGTTCTAGACAAGATAGCAGGTTTTCTTTACTAACTCTTGCCTGTACCCACAGTAAGACTGCTAAACTCCTTTGGCTTATCCTGTCTGCCTTCCCAATTACAATGGTTTAATCCTTATGTTTATAACGTATCTGTTTTGTCTCTTCCAGATTAATATCCATAAAGCTTCAAGCGCGAGAACCTCTGGACCATCCCAGGATCTCATAGATGAAGACCACTGACTGCTCACACTTCCTTCACCCCAGCTCAGCAGGAAGTAACCAGCCTGGTTGTCACCCTTCATCCCTTGAGCAGTCAAGTCCTCATAAAAATTAAGG
Organism: Typhlomys cinereus; assembly: GCA_023101885.1. Classification (NCBI taxonomy): domain Eukaryota; kingdom Metazoa; phylum Chordata; class Mammalia; order Rodentia; family Platacanthomyidae; genus Typhlomys; species Typhlomys cinereus. Next base: position 2,561,182 of record JALPQD010000183.1, on the reverse strand, counting down.
GGACAATTTTTAAATAGCCATGCTGGGATGGTCTCTAAAGGTCTTAAAAAGCCATCCCACACTGCTGGAAAACTCCTTTAAAACCTCAGATAAAAATACTACTTCTTGGGCTGGAGAGGTGGCTCAGGGGTTAAGCCTCCGCCTTGCAGGCGGAAGGTCCTGAGTTTGGATCCCAGATCCCACATATAGACGCCAGGCGGAAGCAGGGGCGGCCTGCGCTTCTGGTCCTGGTAGGGCGGAGCCTGTGAATCCCGGGACAGAAGGAGGTGGAGGCGTCCATGGTGGTTCGCAAATTCGTCCGTGGTTCTACACGTACACAGACAGACACACACACACACACGTGCGCGCACATACACACGCACATGCGCACAGTTGAATAAATAATAATAAAAAATTTAAAAAAAAAATACTACTTCTTGGGGGCTAGAGAGGTGCTTCAGGGATTAAGGAAGGTCCTGAGTTCGGATCCTAGACCCCACGTATAGACACCAGGCAGAAGTGGGGACAGCCTGAGTTTCCTGTCCTGGTAGGGCGGAGCCTGTGAATCCCAGGGCAGAGTAAACAAGGAGGAGGTGGAGGCGGTCCATGGTGGTTCCCAAATTCATCCGTGGTTCTACACACACACACACACACACATATATGCACACACATACATACACACACACACATACACGCACAATTGAATAAATAATAAATAAAAAAATACTACTTCTTGGCTGACTACCATGCTCTCAGCACTAACAGGCCCCTTTTAGTAATGCTTTAACCAGGCATATTAATTCTTGCCTAGGATCCATCAACATAATGATAGATCACAAATAAACAAATGCCTATGGCCTAGTCAAAGATTTGATTCCCTTATTTACAAAAAAAGGGGGAAATGTTGAGGGTAATATTTTTTTTAAAAAAGCTTTAAAAACTTATAGAGAACAGACAGGAGAAGACTTCCAATGTGGCTGCAGCCAGCTATCTATAAGTGACTACAGATGTCCTTCTCCCTCCACCCAGTTTTTTGGAGTAACCGCTCCCCCCCCCCTTAATTAAGAACATAAATGTCGGTTTTAAAATATATAGAGGCTCTGCAAGCAGATGGACAAAGGGATGATTAGAACACTTAACAACTAACTATGTTATCTCGTTCCTCCTGGCGCCCAAATGTCTGCACCTGCACGACTACTCTGAGAACATGTACTTTTACACGTACACAAGGTCTGCTAACCCAGTTTTCCCCTTTTTGTCTATTTGGTGTCAAACTCCTTTTAAAAGATGAATAAAGACATGGATCAAGAATTCTCATTCAGAGAACTTAACTTCTGATAGGAGCCCTGATGTCTCTCTCTCTCTCTCTCTCTCTCTCTCTCTCTCTCTCTCTCTCTCTCTCTCTTCTCTCTCTCTCTCTCTCTCTCTCTCTCTCTCTCTCTCTCTCTCTCTCTCTCTCTCTCTCTCTCTCTCTCTCTCTCTCTCTCTTTCCCCTCTCTTCCAATAAAGCCTCCTATTTTCTTGAACTTTCAGCTTTTGGTCAGTGGTGAATCTCTGAATACCCCAAGATCCCCAACAGCTCTCAGACAAAATCATCATCATTCTTTATGTCTAGACCTCTGGGCCCTTGTCTTACGGTTCCTCATAAAATGTATAAAGTTCTGGTTTCTAGGAATTAAATAGCTTCTTTCCGTCTATTCTGAATTCTCCTTTTCTTATCACAAGGACACTTCACATACATCAGAATTTCTCATTCCAAGCTAAAATGTTAATTTAAGGAGTTTAAATACTTGTGAGGCAGCATTTTCTGAATGTTTATTATTTAAATCTGTATTTTGTGTAGAAACTATGGGACTCATTTAAAGTATCTCACTTGGGCCACAGAAACCTCTAGCATTTTACTTAGGTAAAAATTAATACATTTGGTCATTAAGAGGAGAACTCAATTCCTGAAAAGCACTCTGTAATGAGGATTCCAAGTTTTTAATTATTTGCCTGCCCAGAAATGAGATTATGATGGAGATTTTTACTTTCTGTTCAAGAATGACACTTTTCTATTATTTCACTTCTGCTGTATTTTCTTGATTTTTCAGAAGTAACCAAGAAAGTCTTCTGAGATGATTATTCTTTCACACGATACTGAAAAAAAATCTGTTGCATTTTCAACTCATTTCATTGTTAAGATTAAATCAAAAGAGCCATGAATAGGATGCTTAGTAAGCAAGCAGCCAGGTGAATTCCCCTGGCACACCAGATGCATCTAGAAAGCGTCAAGCACATAGTGGACACAGGTGCAAGCCAAAGGGCAAAAGATAAGAGTGTGAACACAGACACAGGTTAGAAGAGACCCCAGAGGCATTGTTGATGAATTCTTTCTGGAACATTTGTGCTTCTTTCATCTTTTCATGAAAGATGGGAGGGAAGAATTATAAGATAACATGACATTTCCCCACTAAGAAATCCACTATATGTCTCCCCACTGCTGAAATTGAGTTTCACAATGAAAACTAAACAAATGAAAGGTGATTCCATAATATGTTGTGATACATTTATATTTAAGTTTTTTCAGATGCCTCAAGATGACTTTCATTGAGGTAGAAAGCAGCCTGCATTTGTTCATCTCATTTCACTATTATATTCAACTAGTGGAGGACATCCTGTCCTTTTACTCAGTACACTGACAAGAAAGAAATTGGATTTGTGAGGTATTCAATAGTCTTCTTTGTGTGACTTCTTCCACTTTCTGTATTTTGCATAACTGAGGAATTAGATTTAAACTTGTTTAGATTCACAGAAATACTTTTCATCACATTACTGTGGGAAACACATCATGTTAGAAAAGCTATTGGGGATGCTAATTACATCATGGGGTTGAGCGTAGCAGTTATGTATATCTAAACAAAAACATAAGTATGACACAGGAGAAGAAAACATGTTTGTCATTTTGATACTGACTTCCAGGATGACCGTGTTTTGCATCATGTCACATTTCTACCTACAACACCTACAAACAACATTGCTGGTTCTCTTGTCTCCTTGCCAGGATTCGTTTCACCACTGTTTTCCTCACAGTCCATCTTCATTTTAATTGATCTGATAGGTGTGCACTGATGTTCCATTGTGATTTAATCTGCATCTCCCTACCGATAATGATGTGGAACATCTTTTTATAAAAATATTGTACAACAGTATATGCGTGTATATGTTGTATACACGTGTGTAAATGTGAGTGTGCACACATACAGAAACAAGTCATTCTATGAAACATAGTCTCTCACAGAATCTGGAGCTAGGCTGGCGGCCAGTGAGTCCTCCTGGTTTTCCTGTTTTTACCTCCCGCATGGTTGGAGTTAGAGGTGTTTGTGACCATGCCTCACTCTTCTATGTGAGTTTTGAGAATTTTGCCTTCATGCTTGAGCAGTAAGTGATCTTATTCAATGAACTAACTCAGCAACTCCAATATAGAACATCTTTTGATATGCTTACTCATTAGCTGTCAATGCTCTTGCTGTTTTTCCCAAGTCAATTGACTGTTATTTTGTAATTGCTGCTTTTAAAATATTTTATTTATTAGAAAGAAAGACAGAGGACACATGCATGCCACGATGCCATGGTGCTGGTGCATGAGGCAGGTAGTTCAAAGGACAACTTTAGAAGTCAGTTCTCTTCTTGCACCATGTGGGCTTCTGTGTGTGGAACGCAGATCATCAGGTTTGTGAGTAGACACTTGACTGCTGAGCTATCTTACCAGTCCAAAACTTCTGAGTTTTAAGAGTTCTCCATATACTTTGAACACGAGTCATTTATTCATATGTAATTTGCAAATATTTTTCAAAGCTTTTCATCTGCTTCATGCAGGCTTTCATTCAAGCTTATTGGTTTGTCTTTTGTGAGTCATGCTTTTGGTACCAAGTCTTTGAAAGTTTTTTTCTAGTAATATATTCTGAAAACTTCATCCTATATGTTATTAAGAGGGTTTATAATTGTGTGTTTTATGTGTACTTCCTGGCACATTTTGAGATTTTTAGTTAGTTATTATATAAACTGTAAAGAATATTTGCCAATATTCTTAGGTTATTGTTTTTGCAGGTGTTTTTCTTTTGGTTTTGCTTTTGCTTGTCTTGCCCAATTATTCTAGAACCATCTATAAAAGATTATCTTTCCACAATTGAAATGCTTTGTTATTTTGTCAAATTTTCTTGGGCTTATTTATGTGAGTTCATTCCATGTTTTCCATTCTGTTGCTCCTGTTTTTGTGTATCATACTCTCTTGATCACCATGGTTGTATATTATTATAATACACTCATCCCTCTATATCCATGAGCCCTGTGTCCCCAGATGCACTCAGATGTTTGGACTGAAAATATTCACAGTGGCGGCAAGCTGACTCAATGTATAAAGTTTCCTGTGTATACACCTGCCAACCCAAGTTGGGATAAAGGGAGGGAACAACTTCTGAAAGTTGTTCTTTTTTTTTAAGTTACTTTTTTGTTTGTTTGTTTTAATTTTTTAAATAATTTTATTCAATTGTGTGTGTGTGTGTGTGTGTGTGTGTGTGTGTGTGTGTGTAGAACCACGGGCAAATTTGGGAACCACAATGGACCACTTCTGCCCTGCGTCTATACGTGGGATCTAGGATCTGAACTCAGGACCTTCTGCCTGCAAGGCAGAGGCTTAACCCCTGAGCCACCTCTCCAGCTCTGAAAGTTGTTCTTGATATCCACTTACACTCTTTCTCTCACATATGCACATACTCTCTCTCACATACACACACACACACTCTCTCTCTCATAAGTAAATATTTTTAAAATATTCATAAAAATTGCACTTATACCAAACATGTATAGATTTTTCTTTTTATGACCCTCTAAACAGTGTAATAATTGTTTACAGAATTTACCTTGTATTAAGTATCAAAATCATCTAGAATGATTTAAAATATGGGAGAATGCATAATGGAACTTAATAAGCAAATACGCCATTTCATATAAGGGACTCAGTATCTGTGGGAATCCAGGAAGCAATCCCCCATGGCTACCACAGAGGCAACTATATTTGATATTTTATTAGGCAATCTAACGAAAATATTTATTTGGTCTTGGTTCATGATTCCTACCTTACAGTGACTAAAGCCTCTGAACTTTTGAATGACAAGAGGGTTTCTACCCATTAAAGCCTCTTTCAGCCTGTCAGCTTCGATCATTATAACAAGCATCTGAGATAAGATCAACTTAAAGGAGAATAGACTTAAAGTGTTTCACAGTTTTGGAGGTTTTCAGGCCCACTCTCTTTATGTACATTGACAGACTGCATAGGAGGACAAAATCATCTCTGGTGAGGAATTGGGACACTCCCCACTACCCACACATTCCCACTGTACTACCGCTTCATAGTTCCAGGTCCATAGAGTGCCACTTAAGGGACAAATCCATTAAGGATATAGACCTTCAGGGAACATTCAAGATCCAAATCACAGCAAGTTTCACTTGTCACCCAACTTTATTCTAATGAGGTGAATCTTCGAAGGACTCAGTCTGAAGATATCTTCAGGATGGAGGCAGGCAGCTTGCCAAAGAATGTGAACTTCTGCTCTAGTCCCTGAACTCCAGGAAGAGGAGAGGGCTGGAGAAAGAGTTTATTTTCAGTGGCCAAGAAACATAATGTAACTTAAAAAAAGAGAAAACAACTCTTAAAGAGTGAGATTGCACATGGATTTTTGTCTTGGGTGGATGATTGACATAGATCATTCCCTGTCTACATACTATCATCCTCTCTTCCTCTTTTGGGGAGCCTGTGATAATCTATTCATTAATCTAACAGTCACAAGAACATAAGAATACCCCATTTAAAACAGGCTTAGTGTTTGTAACACAAGACACAAAACTCCTGCTGGAGTGCCATGCTCTACCACTTTTCCCTCTGGCAGGCAGAGTATCTCTGTCTCAAGACCAAAGGTAAAATGATCACAGTAGCCCAGTGAATCCCTATAGATTTGAGTTTTGTTATCCAGGCCATCTTAGAACCATTGCCAGCATTTAGATAAGGGAGGGGTAGGAACTTCCCTTATAGGCCTTCAGGCCCCTCTGCCAAGGTTTGTTTATCAGTAGAGTTGGGTGTATCTTTGTGGCTAGGTTTCAGATATACTGTTTCTACTTAATAGTGAAACTTTATTGAGCTTTACTCCTTTAATGACTAAGATTAATGAATACTCATGTGAGGATGGTCAGCTCTCACCCTAAGGTAGAATATAAGACTCCTGCCCAGGAGTGTTCTTTCCAAAAACATTCCAGTAGATAAGGTAGGATTTACCCTTTGAAGGTATGGTATTTCAAAGTGTCAGATAATTTATGCATCCTAAACTCAAAAAGCTGAAGTACTCTAATAATCATCTTTTATTTCTACAGGCCCAACATGACCAGGAGGTCAGATTTACAATTCTTCAGGGATACTGAGAACCATCAGTTACAGTGACATGACTATTGCATAGTCTGCTGTGGTTGTCAGTGCCACAGAAAGTTAGTTTTAACAAAAAGGGTCAACACTAACCAATTGTGATATGTGTTGTCTCCAACAGAGAAAAGATTTGTCATCTGTTGAACATCTTTCTTCTTAGTAGAGATTGTCCAAAGCTGGTATTTTTATGAGACTTTATCAGGAAGGATCATCATTTTTTGTACAGGTAACTTCTTGGAAAATAAATTGTTGAATGTGTCACTGTTAGATGTTAGGCATCTTCCCCTAGTGTACGTGTCCAAAGGACCCTTCATAGTTCCCAGCCTGCCTAGATAAGGCAGCTCCATTGTTCCAAGGACAGTTACATGGTCTGCAGCTTGTCTGAAGCTCCCAAGGACTTCTGCCACCCATCCCAGGGCAAGCCCCCCTTCTCATTCCAGTACATGGCCCTGCCCTAGGACCATACCCTATAAGAAACCCCAGAACTAGATTTTGCTGCAGTCTGTTTCAGAACAGCCATGCAGCTTGCTGCTTGCCTGCTTGCTTGCCAATAAATCTTTGTACATTATGTGCTGGTTTTGGTGTGACTTTGTGTCCCTGCTCAATCTGACATAGGGAGTTTTCCCAAGAGACCCCCGGCACAATATTGATGAGTTTATGTAGGGATCTATTAACTTGTTTCTTAATTTGGTGTTTCTTGAGATAACATGCATCTGTGTAGCTCAGTGAATTGGGCACTAACCACCACCTCTTTTCTGGCCAGTAATAACTCTTCTTCTGCTAGTATCTTCCAGTAGTCTATATGCATGAGGACCTCATAGGCTACAACCAAGTGTTTCTGATAGCTCTTATGAGCCAGTGAGCAGACAGACTTCCCACATGTTGATTCAGATTATGCAGTCTTTGTCTTAAGGAGGAATTGGTAGTTTTGTCCCTCAGATTCTCCACTTACACAGCATCCAGACTGATTCAATCTATGTCCTACAACCTCAAAAGTCACTTGTCTTAGGGCTGGAGAGGTGGCTCAGGGCTTAAGCCTCTGCCTTGCAGGCGAAAGGTCCTGAGTTTGGATCCTAGACCCCACATATAGACACTGGGCGGAGGCGGGGACGGCCTGCGTTTCTGGTCCTGGTAGGGCAGAGCCTGTGAATCCTGGGGGCAGAGTAAACTAAGGATCCTGGTGGAGGTGTCCATGGTGGTTCCCGAATTTCTCCGTGGTTCTACACACATACACATACACATACACACACACACACACACACACACACACACACACACACACACAATTGAATAAATAATACATAAAAAAATTTTTTAAAGCCACTTGTCTTTTTAGTGCTGTTGAGACGACTTCAAGGGTAAAGACACTTGACATCAAATGTGATGATCTGTGACTGACTTATACACACACTAACAAATAAATGATGGAAAAACAACCTTCTTTTTCAGTTTAAGAAGCTCAGTGTTACACTTTATTGTGCCAGACCATTATAAAGGCCACATCTAGATGTTGAATTAGATGTGTTTTTCCTTTCCCATGATTTCCCTTCTCTGAGGGCTATTTCCTGTCTTTAGTACAGATCTAATTTGTATTCTCTCCTGATGCCTCCCAGCCATAAGAAATGACAAGCCAGCACTTCCATCTGAGTCTCTTTAGTTTTGTTGACAATTCAGAGGCCAACACAGAGAAGAGCAAGTGCATATTGCCTTCCTGGTGTAATTTCTTCCACACAGGCAAGTTCGTTCTGGGAAGAAACTGTTTCACTTGCATGTCTTAGTGCCCACAGCAAGGACGATGCGACTGACTCAACTGCCTGTTTAAGTTAGCATCTCATGACCTAGGAAGATAGCTCAGTGGTTAAAGTCCTTGGCTTTCAAAAAGGGACCCAAGTTCAAATTCCTGATCCCATGCAAATTTTCTGGGCTTGTGTAGTAGCCCACCTGCAATTCCAGCTCTAGAAGACAGAGCCTGAGGATCCAGAGAAAGCTGGCTAGTTTAGAGATCCAGGTTCAAACAATAAGGTGGAAGAGCAAGGATAATTCTCAATATTATCCTTGGACCTCTTCAGACACACACACACTCATGTACATCTGTGTACATACATCCATATGATGTACATACACACATACACAGGTATACCCACCCACATGCAAACACACACACAACCAAATATATGTAACATACTTGCCCTTCATACATACATGGAAGAAAAAAAGATTGTGTCCCATATGCGCTACTCTTAGGAATTGCGATGAATTATTTAGTACATCAGCTATGGTCAGTATCCCTGTACTCATGAGGTGGACCCCATTCATCTAGAAGATATATTACTCCATATCCATACCAAGTAGACAAAGATAGTCACTCTGCCATTATCACCAAGAACATCTCACTTTCAGATAGCTTGGCCTTGGGTCATGTCTACCACTCATTACAAGAACCAAATAACCACCACTACAAAGAGATATACCATCTTATACTCAAGGTATTTCTATTTTTCCCGTGGAAGGATCTCACTAATCTGACATGCATTAGCCTCAGTTTCAAGTGTCAGAACCAACTGTAGAGGCTGTGTATTAACTCTTCCCCAGTTCAGTTTTGGTTCTGTCAGTTTCTGTCCACACAATTGTGTGACTTTTTTTCCCTTGGGGAAACAAGTAGATTTCATATTCACACCCAGATGGAAGATTAAAGAAATGACTTTACCTGTCTGGTAAGCCCATGAGTTTATGGGGATTATTTACAAAAGCATAGGAGAGACATTTATAGATATGTGGGTGATTCAAAGACATTACCCAAAGAATCCATCTTGGCATGGTTGATGACTGTCAAAAACTGCATTTCCAGAGCTCCCTACATGACTTGCAGGCAGCCTGACCAGAGTCTGCTTCCAGCAATTGTTGCTGTTCATATAACCTTGGAAAGATGCTTTGTAAATCTTTTAAGTTTCTAATTCAGAACACCAAAGACCCTACATTAATCACCTGGAACCAGACCAACCAAATCTCTCCCCGTCTTAAAGCTCAAGGAAACATGCGGAAGAGGGGGCAGTAAGATTGTAAGAGCCTAAAGATGGGGAGAACCAATAATATGCAAGATACTCCATACAAGTTAGGGCCCCAGTAGTCATAATCAGGCTTTGCATGACCTGCACAATGACTGACATGTCAACGACACCCCCCAAAAAATCTAGCACAGATCACAGGCACTAGGATCTTTAGAGGCAAGGGATTAACAGTCATAATAGTGTTCCCATACTAAAAGGGAGCCCAAGAAAAGGTCTCTGGGCTATGCCACTGAGTCCTTACACCTCACTAGAGTGGAAGACTCAGAGGGAAGTTTAGCCTTCACACAAAAGGATGCTCTAGGGGATGTGAGGGGGAAAGGGGAAGGCACTGGGAGAAGGGGAGGGAGGGGGGTGAAAAGAAGGGGAAGGAAGGCAGTGAAAGGAAGGGGGAAAGGAGTGGAGGGTTCAAGGGAAACTGAGGAAGGGTGGAAGGAGGGAAAGGACCCGGGTACCTATTGAGCTTGTATGACTGGGGAAAAATAGATGGATGGAAAGATAGATGATAGATAGATAGATAGATAGATAGATAGATAGATAGATAGATAGATAGATAGATAGATAGATAGATAGATCTGTAAGTTTCAGGAGATCCTTTAACTTAAATACTATGTTTTACTTCTTGGGCAATGAGCCTTTTTCTACCTGTAGGAGGGAATGTTTCAATTTAGAGGAAATTGCCACATGCACACAACCTTTAGTGCCAAGACAGAACTGTGTTCACTCCCAACATGGGGGCTGATCAGCTGCATTAATCAGATGTACATGAGGAAGCATAACAAATAAGTAAACTAAATACAGGACAGAGCTCCCTGATATGCCCAGCACAGGCTGTGAGAGCATCTTTTGCTGTTGTAGTGGCAAGAAAATGTTCCTGATCCAATGCTTATTTTTATGTATCTTTTTATGCAACTGTCTTCAAAGCTTGAAAAACTATGTGCACATCATTAACCTTCATAATATTCTAGCCTCAACCTCTTGTCAAGGTTGTCTTCTTGATTTGTAGTTAAGAGTTTTTGCCAGTGTGTACCTATCTATGGAGAATCATGAGAAAACCCTGGGCTGTATGCTATAAGAACACTAGTTATAGTGGATCATATTGTGTGAGCTTTTTCCTGAAGAGATGTAAACAAATGTGTACTTACCCCTGATAGGGAACCAACAAGAGATCAAAATAATTATTTCACCAAGGTCCAACTTAGTGAACTAATGAGTTACTTAAAGAAGTATGAATGTCTAAGAGGCATCATTGAAAAACATCTCCAACATGAATGGTAGCTCATGAAATCTACTACTCTGGATCTCTGGAGCACAATGTGCAGTTAAAGGATCAGAAATACCTCTTTTCTCAGCAGTTCTTACCACTTATATAACCTTGGGGAAGGAGTCTCTTCTGAATCTTATAAGTTTCAGTAACTTCCTAGCGCCTGTTATTTCCTGGGTCTTAATAAGACTCCTTCCAAGACAGAAAGTTTCATTGTGGAGGAATTTCTACACAGCATTATGCTGCTGCTGCTGCTGCTGCTGTTTCTTACATTCCAAGATGTTCCCTGAGCATTGGTGAGAGTGACATAGGTAGTGACATGCCTATTAATTAAGGCTACTGGACTACTATGCCACCAGCAGTCATTTGTTATCACAAGCAGTCATTTGTTATAAGTTTTATTGGTGGTTATGAGTATCTACAATACACCACCATTTACAAAAGGATGTTTATTTCAATGACCAATTATGGATGACAGCAAAAATGACTTATGGACACAGACATAAATGTCTGACAGGAAAACAAAACAATAGCAGATACTTCCTAATAAGGTCCTTTGATCTTCCAAGCCACAGAATTTTTTTCTGGATTACAAAACCAGATAGTAATCTTCTCCCGTGGAACAGATCTCAAATCTAATGGGAAAGCACTTAGTTACACCCAAAATAGTCCTGTCACTATTGTGCCGCTGAATATAGTGGTGACAATTTATGATTTGTGGAACTTCAGGAGCCTCCATAGCCAAATATTCATGGGAAGGTAGCCTAACCTTGAAACTGGACTTTTTTTTTAATCCAACAATGATTCCTTGGAGGGCTCTCTCCCATTGCTACTTGGTGTCTTTGCTTAAATTCCTTAACTTCTGTTTCTACTGCTCTTTTTTGGGTGTTTTTAGCAATTCTGTTAAGACACCCAAAGGTAAAATTATGTAACAAAACCTTTTTACAAAGGGTAAACAGATCTGAAGTATTTGGCTTGGAATTCCAATGTGATTATGGAGCTTATTGTACACTTCGAGTTTATTACAGCTATTTAAGGGCCTGAAATGTTTGCATTAGCTGACAAGTTCTGTAATGTGGTATTCAGAGGTAGGGTTGGGCATGTTGGTGTGATTGCAACAGAAACAGTCAAGGGGGGTTAGTAGAAGGTGGTATTCTATATAGTTGGGTGATAATTTGTGCTGTTGGAAGATTTGTGTGGTGGTTATGTTCTTCATAGCCGGGAACCATGGATTTGATTGAGTTTTTCAATGGTGTGGGGGTTAAAAAGAGAGAGAGGGAGAGAGAAACAAATACAATAAAATTTGTCTTTGTATTTTAGAAGATACTCTGTGATTCTGCATTTCTACTTGTGGTTTGGGAATTCTACTTCCTATGCAACTTTTTGTAAAGTGTCCTCCCATTTTAAATTTTTTGAAATAATAGTCTCGACATTAAAAAAAATTAAAACGCAAAGGGTAAGCAGACTCTCTGAAGGTCAACTGTCATTCATTCCAAGTAAATACCAATAGGTTCTGGCTTAGGAGATACTCAGAAACTTTAGGTCCAATACAGTATAAAAAGGTATCGCTTCTATTGTTTCATCAAAGAGCAAAATTGGACAGAGAATTACAATTGGCCAAAGTCCTTAAGCTGGACATCTAAATCTCCTCCCATCCAAAGTCTCAGGGAATTTCTCACAAAAGGGGAAATAAAAGACCTGAGGATAGGGAAGGGTACAGCCAGACAATATCTTTTGGACATGACAGGGCTGCTATATATATGAGCTTACTTTAATGGTGTCTGTTTCCACAAGACCTGTATAAAATTTGGACCATAGTCCAAATTACTCCATTTATTCAACGCCATTAAAGAGGCTAATTTTAGAAGTCTGTAGCCACAAGCCTGTAATTCCAGAATTCTGGAGGCTAAGGCAGTAAGTAGATCATGAGTTCGAGATCAGCTGGGGCTACATAGCAAGATCTGTTCTTAAAAGTAAAATACAGGAGATGACAGCTGGCTCAGGAGTTAAGCTTCTGCCTCACAAGTAGCAGAATCTGAGCTCAAATCCCAGATCCGTGAACCCTGGAAAACCAGAATAGAGCAATCCAGGATGATTCCCCAAGTCACCCGTGGGCCTCCACAGGCACATACACTCTGTGCCCTCTGATATCAGTCCTGTAGATATCCTAGAGTTTATTTTTAGTCCAGCCTACAGACCTGACACTGGCTTCACTGAGCTACCTTCTTTCTAACACATCGGCCATGGAATCTGTCATAGTAATTACCTTTGGGTGCCATTTTCTCCCACTCCCCAACCAAAAAAAAAGCGTACCTTTAATTATGATGAACGTTTTAAGTTAAAATCACCAATACAACCCTCAAAATGCAAGTTTATTGAATAAAGCTGGTAAGAGCAGTAAACACGAAAAATGCATCCACCTAAATAAAAAATTTACGTATTTACAAAGTTCAGTACTGTTAAGTTTTCACATGCAGGTTATGCACAGGAAAATATTGGTAGTAGCTTTAGATGTGCAGAAATGCTGGAAGCAATGAAAGACACACAAACAATAAAGTGTCGCCATAGGTCAATTAACAAACCTATGTGGTCGCCACTTCATCATACCTTCCAGTCCCAATCCCTCCTTCTGGGCACCAGCAAGTTGTCACATTCTTTGTTTGTAACGGTTCATGGTGACAACTACTGATGCCCAGCTGCAGCAGTGAGCTGAAACACCCCTTGGTAAAAATCACCCACCCCATCCGGGAGGTGTGCCGCACGCCTCCAAGAGGAGAACTGTAAAAGCCAGATTCTACTTGTTAAAAAGGTCCATGGAGGAAAGCAAGTAGTGTCTGCAACACAGTGCAGTGTCACACAGAATAGTTTAAGGCCATGGCAGTCTATAAATTAAAACGGGGGCTCAGGAAAAGGACTTGCGGTGAACTACACTTTAAGTGCTCAACACATCTGGAAATGCACTGTCTACCTAAGTGCTGCTGAACGAAAGAAACAGAATCGCATGTAGTGTGAGCAACATGTAAGCAGGTGTAACCACAGGGCTTTATCTGCTGCGGCATCTGAGTGAGAAACAACTTAAAAGTGAGCCAGTATTAACATGTCCCTTTATGTAGATGTGGGTCACTAAACTACAAAACATGTTCATTTTGAGTTTTTATACATTTCTGTATCATGGAAGCAAACAATGAACAGTGTCAGTTCCTCAGTTCCCTGTGTGGTTGATTATTAAACAACCTGCAGACGTTGCGCATGATTACAGGGGAGCGAGCAGGCGGGTCTAGAGTTGTCACAATAATCCAAGCGTCTAGTGGCACTGGATAAAAGAGTGCCAAACCTCACACTGGTAAGAAAAAAATAAGAATTTTATTGGTTTATAAGTATCTTTTGTGCTGAAAGTTGACCTTATGACTGGTATAAAGTCAGAGCTAGAGTGTCATGAGCAGCACAGCGTCGGTAACTGGATACAAAGAACACACGTGTCCAAACAAAGACATTTCAATGGGTTTTTAACTGCATCGGCCAGAATATTCCAAATTCATGAAAGCTTTTGAGAAAAATCTTCAATTCCCAACCCTTTAATAAAGTGTTCTGAAAGAGGGAGAAAAAAAAAATTCAAATGATCTGGAGAGATGCAAAACAGCGTGCTTTGACTCCTCCCACCTCCCCAAGGGCTACCTGGTGCTCAGAGTATCAGAAAACATGCTTTAAAATCCACCAGGCAGGAAGTCTGGTGTCAAGAACCCACAATACTGATCGTGTGCCCCACTCGCTCTCGGCAAAGTGCTGTGTGATTCCTAAGGTGTAATCATACACTTCGCATGCAGTGAGATGACATGAACGATCCATTACTACCCCACAGGTTTCCTAAATACTGGGCGTGGCGCTAGGATTTCATGCTGCATCAAGTTAGTGTCAGTAGCAAGCTACTACACTCTACAATGAAGTATTATAGATAGGCATTTACTAAAAACCAATAGAAAAGTATGGTCCCGAAAGACCAGAATGGAGATACGCAATTTTCTGAAGATGGCAAAAGTATGTTGATGTTCTGTTTTTTTCCCCTAAATTAAAAAAAAAAAAGACAAAGAAAGAGCTTTACACACTACAGTAAGAATGTGCGCAAAGTCTTTCGGTGTGTGCTGACTTATCATGACAACTCTAGCTGATTCATTATGAAGGACTGGGGACACACATCGTCAGCAGTGTACATGAGAAATAAACTCTGAAAAAGACAATTTCTTGGGTTTAGGAAGGACCGTATTCTGGAAAGTACTTCAGAAGAACGGACAATATTCTAGGATTGTAGCCAAGAAGGACTGGAAGACTTCGGAAGATGCTTCAGCTTCTTCTAGATTTTGAATGCTGAATAAGCCACTGAAGTGTGATATCTAAAGATGGAGAAAAAAAAATGAAATATATCATGATTAAGAAACTAGACATCAAATACAGACACTGCTTAGAATAGAGCTAACGCAAGGTAATGTGAGATCTCCTGTGCATCTGTGCTTCACTGAGCTTCAGGAGCTCAACCCAGGAGATCAGCAGATAGCCGGGCATTTAGATTCAAGTTGCATACAAGACACTGGACCAAATGAAGTATCACACAGCCTTTTATTCACTGCTTGTCACACATAGTGCCAGGAGAACAAGGATATGAGAGAAGCCTCAGCTCCAAGGGATTAGCAAGAATCAAGGTATGTCACGTAAAAAGACACCCACATCATTTGGCTTGGAGGTCATGCCAAAAAATGGCAGGCGAAAGACTGAAAAAGCAAAAATAGAACGAAGATTCACTGTAAAACTCAAGACGGGTTGTGGTATGGTATGCTGCTGCACGGGGGAAGGGCCCTCCCTCACGGTGAAGAACAGGGTTAGCCCTACCATGACAGACTCCATTCATACTCATGCCCTTCTCGTGTGTGAGGGTGCTCGAAGGTGACTCCTTCTCTAGGCTACAGAATGTTTTAGGGCATCAGTGGCCCTAATGCTGCACACGTGCCATCCTTATTCACACCTCCATTCTGACAACACAAACAAAGGGCTGTAACATTGCCAAATGTCTCCCGCGAGCTCTATTTGTCATAAAGGAAAGTGTGCCGTGTGCAGGGCAACTGATGGAACGTGAGATCACATTAAACACAGTCAGGCAGATTCAGAAATACAAAAGAGTCTAAATCCCAATGCATGTATATATGAAGTACATGAATGTAAAGGAAAGGTTCTCTTTCATATGCACAACTCAGACTTAAAAAACAACATATATGCATATGCACATGCACGCAAGCACGCATGCATACACACACATGCCATGAAAGCAAAAGAGGACTACTGGTGGGGTAGAGAGGGTAGAAGAGACAAGAGTGCTGGGAATGAATGAGAACCAAGCACAGTATATACAGATTCAAGTATCATCACTATAAACTAAAAATTAATTTGAAAGACGCAATGCCTTCTGGGAAACAAAAGTGTCCTGATCAAAACCCATGAGGCTACAGTAAGCCATAACTCTGTGTGCCACCCTTAGATGCTAACATGCTAGGACTTTGTTCCCAAGTCAGCGGAAAGTTACTGGACAATTTTAAATAGGATCCCAAAGGTCCTAAAACAAAGTAAGAAAGCAAAAGGAAAATAAGATGTTGGCACCATCTTCCTTGAAAAAGGGTAGAAGTCAGGCATAAACAATTCTCACAAGTGACTTGAGGACATGTTCTTGTGACATTCGGGGATTCCTGTGCCATATAAAGAAGCTGGAAGTAAAATATGCAAAATGCACTGGAGTATTTTCTCAAGCAATTTGGTAAATTTAAATTTTTGGAAACAAAACATGAAAGCTGAAATCAGAAAGGTCATCCTCTTGATGAGCCAAGAAGTGGAATCCATTCAGTTGGAAGCTTTACTCTTGCTCTAAGTGTACAGGCATATGACTTATAAGTCACTAAATCTGCATCTAGTTAAGAGTAGACTGTTCTCCTTAGCCTTGTCAACACTTTAGTGAACCAGGAATTCAAGAATTACAAGCAGGTGATTACTGAGCCAGAGCAAACCATGAAACCGGCCACAGGCAACGAGTGGGTTCTTGCACTCAGCTGCACACGGTTCAGAAAACTCTCTGCTGTTGCTCGCTTTGGGCTTTGCGGGTTTGGTTTTGTCTCTGAGACAGGCTCCAGCTGAGTAGCCCAGGCCGGCCTAAGCCTCACAACTACCCTGCCGTGGGCTCCCGAGAGCTGGGATCACAGACAAGGGTCTCATGCTTGGCTGACTGCTTTCCTTCAGAAAGAATCTAGTTTGAGACACTGGTAAGTTTTTCCCCTCCCTTCTAAAGTTTTCTGTTTCTACTTGAGTAAATTATAGAGTGTTGAAGAGAGCAATGACTGACAGAATAGTACCTAGTCCTAGGAGCTACAGTTGGAGCAGAGCAAAGTCCTCAGCCTTGCTTCTACAGGCGCACTACGGGCGCACTACGGGCGCACTACAGGTATAGTCTGCAGGCTGACTCTGCATGGGGACTGAAGGATGTTTAGCAACATCTGTGGGCTCTGCTCCCTAACAGTTATATAACAATCAAAAAAAAGTCTTAAGACATTGCCACATGTTTCCTGGCAGAACAAGTCTCTGCTGAAAAAGTCAATAAAGACTTATGCTTAGCACTGACAAAACTATACACGCCAACTCGCCATACACGCTGTGCAGAGCCTGACCTCAAATGAAGTGAATGTTCCCACTACAGTGAATCACTTCTCTCCACTTAATAAACACTGCATTGCATGCAGCTCATCTTTTTTGTGGAGAGAGGTCATTCACTTACCTTCATGTGCATGTGTGCGTGTGGAGGAAGACAACTTACATAAGTCTGGTCTCCCCTTATGCCAAAAACTTCAGGGATCACACTCAGGACATGAGGTTGGAGGCCAGCGTCTCTACTTGCTCTTTAATGTATGTGTATTTGTTTATTGTTGTTTGGGATGGTCTTTGTTTTTAGACAGGATCTCGCTCTGAATCCCAGGCCGGCCTTGAGCTCACAACAACCCTCCTGACTGATTCTCAAGTACAGGCATGAATTACGTGCCAAGCTCAGATGGCCTGTAAAGAAGGCTGGAATCAGCCAGACGACTTTCAACATTCTGAGCTCACTGAACAGAAGCAGAATGACTGGAATTAACTCGAAAACCACGCGCATGGTAAGAACCAAGACACATTATGTATTCAATTGAATGAAGGCTAGAGACTCGGGCAGCTTTTTAAATATACTGTTTTGTTACTATTAATACCCTTACTCTAATACACTTAGTTAAAGGCTGAAGTTGAGACAAAACACAAGTGCATAAGAGAAAGAGAGATAGAGAGAAGAGCGTTTTTAACAACTTTATATTAAATTGAACACTATCCTCCTAAAAACTCACATCCATCAAGAATATGACTATTTGGCAAGAGAGTCTCCTGAGTAACTGCATAAAATGAGACTACATAGGGGTAGGGCAGGTGCCAACCTAGTGACCCATGTTCTTTTCATAAGATGACGTGTTGGCACACAGAGAGTCATGGGAAGCAGATGGAGGCCAAAGGAATGGAGACGCCCACAGGCAGCCCAGCTAGAGAGGGGCAGGGATGGTCCTTGCCCAGTCATCAGAAAGTGTGACACCTTGGCTTTGGATTTCTAGCCTACTCTACACCAGGAAAAAAAAGTTTCTTGTGTTTTTAGTGGTCCTAAGAAATTAATAAAAATACTAAGCAGACTCGCTGTAATGAGACTTGTCCTTACCATACCTGCATAATGACTGAAATACCAACATGCCCCCATAGACTATGAGGAACTGAAAAAAGATAAGATCACACAGTGGAAACTTTAGGGACTAGAGCTGGATGAGTGAAGGGAAACGCCCCTTTCAGTAGGGAGGCCTGAGAAGGGGCAACTTGGTATGCCACAGAGGTCCTGAACCCCGCAAGAGTAGACAAGCCACAGGGAACCCTGGGATCCATAGACACAGTCAGGCAGGAGGACGGGAGGAGTGAAATGGATTGATGAGCGGAAGGGAGAGGAATGGGAGAGAGGGAGGATGGAGGGAAACTAGAATTAGTATTCAATATGTTTGTAAAATTAAAAAATAAATTAAAAAAACTAAAGAGATAAAGGGTAGTTTTGACTTACATTTCTAATACAGCAACAACATACTGGAGTAAAATAAAATGTTGGCTCAATAAATGTAACATTGGTATTATATTGCCTGGATGCCAGTTCTTATAAATTCTTATTTCAGAACATTACTTTGTTTAAAGCACAATTTATAACGATAATTAGTACAACAGCCAGAAAGGGTGGTTTATAATTCCAGGATTTATGAGACTGAGGCAAAAGACCACTACAAGTTCAAGACTTTGTCAGGAGAAAAAAAAAAAAAAAGCAATATAATAAACAAATGTCACAAATTGCTTTATCTTACAACTTCATTTCATTTACTTCTTTAAGTAACATAAACCAGAGACTAGGAATGTAGGTTGGTGGTAGGGTATTTACCTAGCATGTGTAATGCTCTAGCATACATGTATGCATGCAGACAGGCAGGCAGACTAGACAGACAGCATGGATAAATCTCACATCTTATATTTGTTGCCAAATAGTGCAGAGCCTTTTTCCTCAGGCCAATGCAACACAAATGAGGATAACATACAGTCAGAAGTTACAGACATTTCTTGTTTTAAAAAAAATCATTTCTTACCTATATTATCCTTTTCTTTGCAAGAAATTGAATAGCAGCAAATCTCTCTATCCTGAATAGCAGACAGATTCCTGTAAGAAACAAAATTGATAAAACAATGGCAGCTGTCCCACTGGTTACTTTTTACTTGATTTTACTTAGTGTTTTCATTACTGTGCTGAAAAGTACTTTCCTGCTACTCAAGTATTAGAGATTCACTTCTCTGATAGGTTAAGTTTATCCACCTAAAAACATTACAGAATCATGTACTTATGCTAACAACATAGTGAACCAAATGTAATTTAAACCAAATTAAAAAAAAAAAACTTTACTCATTCTTAGCACCTACATTTTTTCAATTAGCTGTTTCTCATCCAAGGCATTTGGAAGATCTCTCTTGTTTCCAAGTACTAGTACCTTTAAAAAAGAGAGAGATTAAGAGCAAACTTTAAACACGAAAATGTCAAAGAGGTTTATCATTGTAATATATGAACATGTCAAAATTAACTTTGTGGTGTGTATGTGTGTGTGCGTGTGTGTGTATAGCACAGGGCACTGCGTGTTCCTATAGAGGCCCCCAAGGTGACTTCGGGAATCATCCTGGATTGCTTCTACCTCCTTTTTTGCTTCTCTTTGGCATTTCCAGGGCCAGAAGTGGAGGCTGCTGCCATTTCTGCCTGGCGTTTTTTTCCATGGGATCTGAGATCTGAACTCAGGTCTTCTATTTTTGTGACAGAGTCTTAATCCCTGAGTCACCTCTAGCCCCCTGCCTTAATCTTAAGGCACATCTGAGTAATGGGGATCCATTTCATTAATTTATCCGTGTTGGCATTTACTTGGCTCCTACCATCCATGAGGTACCTTTAATTCAGCTCGTGACCTTGAATTTAAAATATACTTTTAATTCAGCCCATGGCCTTGAATTTAAAATATTCTATCTAAAATATTATAAGGCACTGTGAATGAAGCTCAGCTGACATTCTGCTATTTCTTCAAGTGTCATAACCAAAATATGAATATGATCTTCAAAATCATTATTTTTTATCTGTCAATCCTCATGCAAACATAAAAATGGGTTTTTAACATTTAAGATCCAGGAACTAGGAGTATACTTCACTAGTGTATGTTTGGCATTAAGAGTACCTGATTTCAATACCCAGCACGAAAATTAATTTGCCACAAATGAAAAGGCTGAGTATGGTGATGTGACCCATGACCCTAACCCTCAGGAGGGCAGCAAGAAGGATCTGAGTTCCACAAATTGAGCTAAACAGTCATTCTGCATCTAAAAACAAGATAAATACATAAAAATCATGAGTAATCTCTAGGTATGGAGCCTATGCTGGCCAGGAACTTACAACTCTGCCTCAGTTCCCCCAGGTACTGGGTTAAAAGCATGCACTACCACAGTTGGCTTTGCAATATCATTTATGAGTTCTTCAGAGCAGTGAGTAAATATGAACATCAGAGGAATGTAGTAGTCACACTCCCTGCACAAATGTCATCATCAGATTGTTAGACATGCTTTCAGAGTAGACAGTTGCATATGGCAGCACACACCTGAAATCCCCCATTCGCAAGGCTGAGCTTTGAAGCTTGAGCTACATAGCTAGCTTCCAGTCAGGTTGGGTACACACCCTCAAAAGAAGGTCAAAGCAAAGGCCTTTCAATTAAGAGTCTACCTTTTCCAGACACACTATCCCATCTTCTCTATGGAAAAAAAATGTAACTTAATAACATCCACACTCCAAGTTAGAATCTGTGTCTGAATTAAAGGCAAAGGGACAGCAGTGAGGCTGCTAAGGGCTTCCAGAGGAATGTTAAATCAGACCACAAAGCCTGGTTGCCTGCAGCATTCTTTCTATACCTTCTCAGTACATCGACATACTTCAGCAGTTAACTGATTTTTTTCTCAGCTACAGCATGTACACATACTCAAAAATCAACTGCTAATTCTGAATACAGATTCGTTCATGGGAGAAAGCAAGGATAGAGTCCAGTATGAAGTGGAAGAACATCGGCCAAAATAGCACACCCCAATGATGTTCCACCACGCCCACCTGCAGTGTGTGGATGTGATCCTGGGGGTCCTTAGCTTCCCTTGTTCCAGCCTCTTTTCCAAGCTTGTTATTACAGCCTCCCAATAAAGTCTGTGAGTTATCAAGTATCTTTCCAATGAATTCCTTTTTAATCGAATCAGCTTTCTTCTTTACAATTTGAATTTTTTGCAGGCAGTAGGGGCTGAAGCATGGCCTTGCACATGTCTGACATGTATCGTACTTGACCAATTCAATCCATCCTTAAACTTTCATCAGAATGACCTATTTAAATCACAACTCTGATCCTTTAAACCACTTCAATGGCTTCTCTCACAGCCCTACAAGTGCGGCCTCTAGTGTCTAGCAGCAGCATAGCATGCCACGCTAACCAGTCCTCCAAACTCCGTTCTAGAGAGACCAGGGCCAGCATCCTACCACAAAAGGCCAGTGCACAGAAGTCCTCCTACCAACCTTTGGGGTCTTACATGCCCTTCAGATCTCTCTGTTCACACATCATTTCCTCACAAAACCTCCTTCCTTCATTCCCAACTACACAGTCTCTCTTTTGCTTACAACTCTGTGTTTGTGTGCATGTCTTGAGTGTCTCTGTGAATCAGAGGACACTGCAAATCTAGAGACCCAAGGGAATCATCCTGGAATGCACTATCTCCTATTTGCAATTGCTCGGGAGTTTCTCAGGCTCCACCTTCCAGGGCCAGAAGTGCAGCCAGAGACATTTCCATCTGGCAGGTTTGGTGGGTGGGGTTCAGGATTCAAATTCAAAACTTTCTGCTTGGAGGCTTAACCCCTGGGTCATCTCTTCAGTCCTTGCTTGCAACTCTTAAACCCTTTGCTCCTATCTTCACGGTGATTATCACAGCTGTACTGTTCACGTATGTTCAATTTACCTTTCACAGTGGCAAGCAATCTTACTTACTTACTTTTGTTCATCACTATGTTCCCAGAACTGAGTACTGGTCAAGTGCACAGTAGTTTAGTAGATGCCTGGTTCAGGCACTCAGAGATAGTACAAAGCCCAGGATATGGCAGACCCTCAAGGAATTTACCTTTAAAGAATCTACCTTTAAAAATACAGTCCTGAAGATTTATATTCCTTAAATCAACACAAGACTTTCTCTTGTGTGTGGACATCTGTGTATGTGTTTGCATGTGGGTGTGTACATGTATGTGTGTCATGTATGTGTGTGTATATGTGTGTACAAGAAGACACTTAAGTATGTGTGTAGATGCCCAAGGGTGACATCAGGGATCATCCTGGATTGTTCTACCTCCTTACTGTTTGCTCTGAGTTTCCCAGGCTCCACCTTCCACCAGCAGGAATTGTGGTATTGCAAGGCACTGCCATATTTACTTTTACGGCATCTGGGATCTGAACTCAGATTCTTTTGCTCTGAAACAAGGGCTTTAACTACTGAACCATCTCTCCAGTATTTTTTTTTTTTTTTTTTTTGAGACGCAAGGTTGAACTCTCTAGCACAGGCTCTCCTTGAACCTGCAGCAATTTTCCCATTTCACCCTCTCAAATGCTTAATTATAGATATAAGCAATCACATCCAGCTACACAAGGTAATACTTATTACAAATATAATTCAGATAATTCATTCAATGGGGAAAACACGAGAAGTAGGAAAAGAACAAGAAGACAATTTCTCAGTTTCACAGAGCTGAAGACAAAGTGCTAATAACCTTTTAAAAAGAAGACATTTCAATATTTTCAAATATAATAACCTGACTTCCAGATCCACAGGTTCTGTCACGTTCATGGATTCAATCAATTGTACATCAAAAATAAGTGAAAAGCTTGGCATGGGCTGGAGAGAGAGAGGCACAAGGGTTAAGACTCTGCCTCACAAGCAGAAGGAACGGAGTTGGAATCCCAGATCCCACGTGGCAGCCTGCACTTCCAGCTCTGGAAAACAGAGCCTGAAAAAAGGCAGAGTGAAAAGAGGTACAGCAATCCAAGATGATTCCCAAATTCACATTTGGGCCTCCACAAGCACACACAGTACTGTCTGATACACACACACACACACACACACACACACAAATAAAAATTAAAAGCCAGGCATAGTTGCACAAAAAGTATAATTCCAGCACTGGGAGGTTGAGGCAGGGGGTCCTGAGTTTGAGGCTAGCCTGGCCTAAGCAGCAAGTTCAAAGAGCTTGGGCTGTCCAGGGGCACTCTAGCGCACTCTAGCGCACTACGCACATAGACCTTTCCTGTCACTAGTCCTCCAACAGTACAAACAGCTAATTACAAAATAGTTCTGTTGTATAGGTAATTAAGTGATCTAGACATGACAAAATATGGGATAAAGTGTACATTATATGCAAATGTTATGCAGTTTTCCATAAAGAACCTAAGAAGCAAATGTAGTGCACAATGTACTCCAGCACTTGGAAGTCTGAGGCTGCAGAAGGCCGACCATGGGCTACACAGTGCAACTATGTCTCAAAAACACAAAGACTTGAGGACCTTCACATCTTTGTACCTGTGAGTGTTTTCAAAGCCACCTTATGGATATACTGAGATGTGTACATATTAAATATGCAATATAAATATGCATATGCAATATAAATATGTTGCTATCATATCATTTCAAATATAAAACACCAAGTGCTCCAAACTTACTGGAATTCCTTGTAACTGTGGTTTATCTAGAAGATTATGCAGTTCATTTCGAGAGGCTTCTATCTTGTCACGATCTGCAGCATCTATCATGTAGCTTGAACAGAAAATAAAGTGATCTCAACATGAAGTCTCATAAACTTTGTTAAAGTTTGCTTAAGATTTACATTAGTAAACTGTTAATCGAAAGACATCAGGTCCAGGTAAAAGTTCAGAGGTATGGACACTTTTAACCAAGTTGCTCATACAGCCTCTGCTGAAGACACTTGTACCCCACAGCACTCAGCTGAACAAAGAACAAAATACACACAGCTCTTATTTTATGATATTTTTAAATCTCATGCCAATGGAATGACACTGTGGTGCTAGCTTAGAACAGTATTCATTTTCTGGGATAAAGACTGCACCTACTTCTGGACGTATGAGCAACAACGTTATTCTTTGAAGCCTAAATACTTAAAAACGAAGCAGAAACTTACACAATAGCGTTGACCCCTCTGCAATACCGTTCCCACATGCTCCGGAACCGGGGTTGTCCTCCTATGTCCCAGATCTTTATTAAAACAAGCAATCGAAGAAGTAATAATAAAAGAGTAGAGAAGGATCACAAGATACATTCAATTTCACTGAGTCACAAAGTGTTCCCAAAAACTTGAGTTCAAACTCTTAATCTGTTGAGTTCTTGGGGACAGTTAAAAACCAATACTAAATGTCTATAAACCAATGCATTTCTAATGCTGAACATACGTAACTTTTTACAATCTTTAAAAAAAAAAAAAAAAAAAACTGGACTCCTGAGATGACTCAGCAGGTCAAAGTACTTGATGTCAAGTCTGGTGACCTCATGGAATAAAAGGAGAGAACTGGGTCCTGTATGTTATCCTCTGGTCTCCACACATGCACACATATGATGACTGACAGACAGACAGACAGATGAGATTAAACTCTACAAAACTATGTATCATCCAGATTTGAATGCCGACATTAATTAATATTCAGTCTTTTTTACAATTACCCCATATTTCAAGAACCAGCATTCCTACCTAGTTCTGTATCAATTTCCTACTCTACTGGCACTATGCTAGATGCTGGGCTACATCAAACTCTTTTAAGTTAAGGCATTTTTAAAAGAAGCTTCCAATTTAGACACAGACAGTGGAAAGATGCATTGTTCACATATGCACATAATGAGGCTCTTCATCCCTAAGAGAAAGAGAGACAGCAATAACCACAGAAAAAGCTAAGATATTTGCCTAACGATTTACACCTGTTAAATTCATTCTTGAAAGACAACTATGTTAAAGAACCAATTAAACATGTTCTACTTTATAGTTTCAATTTAGGCTCAAAAAATAAAAATTGGGTCTCATAGTATTTCAAACCACAAATGGCAAAATCTAAACATCCTGAAGATGGGATTGTTTCCTGGTGCTCTCTAAATGCCAAATACTATTTCTGCTAACCCACATGCTAAGTTTTTTTTTAATGACACCTAACAACATTTCAACTCTTAAATCTATTTGACCTACTAAACAAATCAAAGCAACTGCCATATAGTCTTTGAGAACATTCCCACTCATTGGTCAGAACTGAAAATACACAGGTAAAACCAGAAAAACTAACAGAAAATACTCTGACTATATATGCTAGCAATTTAAATCAAGCATAATATGCTTAGAAGCTGACGTACCTTTATTGTGACGTTACCTTTAGTTACTTTCCTCATGTTGAAGCCCACCGTGGGGATCATGTCCTCACTGAACTGACCTGACTAAACAACAACAACAAAAAAATTGTCAGTTAGATCAATCAATGAATTCGCATATAAGACCTATATCAATACTGTATGTGTACCCATTTGAATTAGCAGTGTTTCAGCAGTAGAAAGAACCGAAGACAGTCATAATTCTATAGCTTTCAAATTATAGACAAGCATTATCTGTTCACAGAAAACCTTTCATTTGAAAAATAATGTTTTGGGTCAGATATGGTGACTCAAACCTGTAATCCCAGACCAAGGCAGGGTTACCTAGTGCTATACAGCAAGACTCAAACATACATAGATGGACGGATAGATAGATGATAGATATATAGAGAGACAGACAGACTAGACAGACATGATAGATATTTGGACATGCCATTTCATTTCTTTGCATATTTTCTTAAGTTAGAAAAAAATGAACTCTGGAGTTGGGGTATGGAGTGCTCAACTAGAATACACAAATGCTTTGGCCGCCAGTACTGCACAGGAATGGTAACACATGCCTGTAATCCCAACACCTGAGATCCTAGGACAAGCAAGAAAATCAAAAGTTCAGGGTTACTGTTGGCTATATATAGGCAAATGCAAAGTCAGCTTGGGTATAATGAAACCCTGTCTCAAAAAACAAAGTGCAGGGAGGAGAAACTAATTGTATTACATATGACATTTTATAATTTCTCCCATCAATACATACATTTGTCATACACAAAGAAAAAAAAAGTCACTTTTCTACTTTCCACAGTTAAATCATTTTGACAATAAATTTTAAATCACAGCTTTTCTGAGTTCATATTTAATAAGGCTTGTGAAACACCATACAATAGAGAACTTCCTCCTATGGATTAATTTGCCCTCTTTGGGGCTTTCAACTTCAACTTGGATTCCAGTATCTTTGTTGTTTGCAATGGCATTTTATCATTCTTTTTACACTCAAGATGCCCACTTATCTGGGAACTCCGCACACACACTTTCCATGGGTAACCAATAGCCCCGTTTCACTGCTTTAAAAACCACCCCTTTTCACAATTAGCAGAACAACCTGCTAACACACAGAAAGCTCTGCAGCTGGGCTACTGAATTTTTTCCTTACTGTGTATTTTTTAATAAACATTTGGCTTGTGTTACATTTATAAGTATTATTACTGCATATAGAAGATCGATTATTTAGAATGCTTTCAAATTATCTTAATTTATCTTTCGTATTCCAAATAAACTTTAGAAATTAAAAATCTTGTGAACTCTCCAGCCAGAATTACATTAGCTATGTTGAGCTGAGAAAAGCTGCCCTTCGTCAGTCTGGATATTTAGCTGCCACCAGCCTCCACCAGCACCTGTGCTGTCCACTCAGCCTCTCATCTCTGGAGGCTTTTAGCACATCCATACATCATTTCATTGTTCCTGAGTCTCACACACTACGAGCCATGTTCTTTGACTGCTACTGGGAAGTACGTCCTACTGAACCCAGGGAATACTTACTTCGTGTACGCAGACTCTAAACACTTTACCAACTGTGAGTATTTCTCAGTTGAATCTACTTAGGTAAGCAGCCTGGCAGAAACACACACCTCAACAAAGCGCTGGTCAAACAAGTAGGATGACTTCCAAGGGACCAGTCAGGACAACAGGGCTGTTTTTATTTGCAAAGCCTTAACACTGGCTGATTGTTTGCTGTGACCTTATGCCAGTCACACATGCATTCCATAATTTTAAACCCTGGGCACAGAATTTCAGTTTTACAAATTAACCTCTGCAAAACTCAAAAGGTTCTCTTCCTGTCAGTAAAAAGAAGTAGAAGCAATTCAGGATAATTCCTGTTATAGTTAAGCACAGGTGTCAACTTGACTGTTGAGGGTTTGAGCTCTGGGCACAGTTGTAGAGAGTTGATGGTTGAGTTAAGCCCAGAGCAAACCTGAAGGAGACTGTCTAGCTGATGGGGAAGACCTAGCCTATGGTGGGTGGGATTGGGCCCTGGATAAATCACAGAGAGCTGGTTGAGAGAGTCGGCATCCTTCTGTGTACTTGGCCAGACATGCTGATCTGGCAAGTTAAGGGTTGTCCATCTCTCAGTCGTTATGCAGTGATGATGTGGCCAGTTCCCTTGGCCCTGGTGTTGGTGCATGCTCTCCTGTCAAGCTGGACTAAGAACTGTAACCAGGAATCATAAGAGAATAAACCCCTTGTTCCCTTAAACTGCTTGATAGTCATTTATTAGCAACCATGCAGGCTGACTACAACAATTCCCAAAGTCACCTCTGAACTTCTACAAGTACATATAGAGTCCTCTCTCTCTCTCTCTCTCTCTCTCTCTCTCTCTCTCTCACACACACACACACACACACACACACACACACACACACACACACCAGATGCACATGATAAAAAAAAAAGATAAGTATGGGCTGAAGAGATGGCTCAGGGGTTAAGACTCTGTGCAAGCAGAAGGTCCTATGTAAAAACGCCAGGCAGAAATGGCTACAGTCCATACTTCTGGCCCTAGTGGACAGAGCCTGGCAACTCCCAGAGCGGAACAAGGAGGAGGCAGAAGTAATCCAGGATGATTCTTAAAGTCATCCTTGGTCCTCCACCGGAACACAGTGCCCTCTGCTACACAGACACACATACACGATAGATAGATAGATAGATTAGATAGATTAGATAGATAGATAGATAAGATAGATAAGATAGATTAGATAGATAGATAAGATAGATTAGATTAGATTAGATTAGATAGGTAGATAGATAGATACACACACACACACACATACATACATACATATAAGATAGTATGCATCTCAGTGGTAGAGTGCTTGTCTAGCATGTACAAAGGCCTAGATTTAATCCACAGCACCACATGAAAATGTATTTAAAAACACTGCATTGCTGGCCAGACTCTGAAAGAGGCAAACTCTAGCACTTATTCGCATTTCTATTTCAACCACTAACAAAATCACGTGTACTTAAGTGTTACAGGTATACATTAACTGACAAGTATTCACTAGTTTTGTGCGTGTGTGTGTGTGTGTGTGTGTGTGTGTGTGTGTGTGTTTGAAACCAGATCTCATGTATCCCGGTTGACCTCAAACCTACTACACAGCCAAAGACTACCTTGAACTCTTGATCATCCTCCTTCAGTTCCCCAATTCTGGGATTACAGGCATGCACCACTATGCCTAGTTTAGTAACATTGTATTTTAAATACTCAAAAACTTCCTGGCCCCCTAAACTGCAATGCACATTTTCAGCTACATGCTTCACACATCTGCATCAACATCAGTCTCTACAGCTGCAGAAAACACTCCTGACCCTACATTCTCTTTCCGTGGTTCTTTCCACTGCCCCTCCACACACTACAAAGCCACTCCATGAGCTCAGTCAATACCTTCAGCCCTGCGTGCAGTAAAATAAAACTCAGCTCTGAAAATAAAGACTGAGTCACTGCACACTGACCAGGTGCCACTGGCATCATTTATCCTGTAGTTGTCTATCATCCCACTTACTACCAGCAGAGTGGGGAGTGTGGCAGGAAATGAGAAGCTCAGGAAGAAGCTTTGCAGTTATACATGACTTCTCCGTCAAGAATATGTCTCTACTTCAGCCAGCTGTGTAGAATGCACCTGTCATCTAAGCATTCAGACAAGGAGGCAAGCAGATGGCCAGTCAGCCAAGACTATACAATATGACCTTGTCTTCAAAAAACTAAATAAAAAGAAGGGGGCAAGGAAGAAAGGACTATTATTATTAGCTAGTCTACCTGTCGTTGGCTTACATTATTAGTTAAAATGACAATGAGAATGTTCACAAAACATTACTCAACTTGCTGACCTCACTTTACAGAAAAGGAAATCTAAGAACTGCAAAGAACAGTGGCAAACCAGACTTAAACCCAAATCTCCACTTGGAGCCCTATCATTTGCATCAGGCCACCACCTCCAGCTGGAAGGCAGAGAATGCGGTCCATCCCAGAGGAAAGGCACCATGGGAGGAGACAGACTGTAGCAGGACAGATCAAGAGCCGCCCACTAAACCCCACAACCCCACCCCCACCTTCACCACCAGCCACTCCCCAAGCCGCCCACCTCCTCCAGCTAGGTCAGCAGCTGGACGTCCCACCACCTCCCAGAATAGTGCCACCAGTTGGGAACTGAGCATGTCAACACCTGGGCCTAGGGACCCCCTTTACATTCAAACCACAGCAGCAGCAAAATCACGTGTACACAGATCTGCTGGTTTTATACTTTGAATGGCTAAAAGTGATCACCAATGCAGAGCAACTGCAATTTCATCTACACAGCCTAAGCAAGGAAGTACAATCAAGTTTACCCACAGGAAAGCAGACCAGAAGAGGAGCAAAACTGCCAGTAAGCTACCCTGCATATCCTAACACATCTACAGTTGAGTTCCAGCAAAAATAAACAAAATAAACAGGACTTCAAGCTTTCTGTCTCTGAATGAACCAAAAACTGTACCAGGAAGGGTGACTCCAGCAAGTAATCCCAGTACTTGGAAAGCTTAAGTGGAAGGATCAAAATTTGAACTCACTGGGCTAACAGTGAGTTCCAGGCTAGCTTGGGCTACACAGCAAATCTGCCATGTATATATGTGTATATATGTGAATATGTGACCCTATTCTGCCTTACAGTATGAAATCAATTACAGACGTCTGAGTCTGGCCCAGTGCTACATCTAAGGAGCATAGATAATAACTTTGTGGTCTGCAAGTAGAGACAGAAGATTAGACAAACAGCATGAATAAGTGCAATTTTGAAGAAGCAGTGTGAACCCAAAGCAGGGATAACGGCTTTCCTGGAAGCAAGGCAAGGCTTCTCACAACCAGACCTGGGCAGAGCAAGACAACGCCATTTGCAGGGAGCAAAGCAGCCAAAGCGAGTGCAGCAGGCAGAGTGGGCGCCCCGTCCCTTGGCATCTCATCTCCCTCCTGTTAAGGTGGGCTTCCTCTATTACTGAACTAGGCTAGACCTCTGGCTCTCTGTGGTCCATTCCAACCCAGTCCGTGGAGTCCACTTCTCACCAGGAGGGAAGGGGCTGACCACACACAGGAGAGTACCAGCTGGAGACTGCAAATCTCCAGCTGCCGACAGAGGTAACTCATTGTACTTCTAGATTTATGTGCCAGTCTCAGTAAGACTTCATAGTGTTGATTTCTATGTGAGAGACGTAAGGAAAACC
The DNA here is from genome assembly GCA_023101885.1 of Typhlomys cinereus. Taxonomy (NCBI): domain Eukaryota; kingdom Metazoa; phylum Chordata; class Mammalia; order Rodentia; family Platacanthomyidae; genus Typhlomys; species Typhlomys cinereus. The sequence goes on along the minus strand of JALPQD010000183.1, from coordinate 2,530,089 downwards.
CACATTTCCAGCTCCCTGTTCAAAATCACTTAACACCATCATTTTAAAGTAAACTTGTAAAACTGAGAAGTCCAAAATTTACTAGCCCAAAACCCAACCATGGTAGCACATACCTGCAATCGTAGCAATGAAGAAGTCAAGGCACAAAGACTAAGAATTTAGTACCTCACCAGACAGGGAGGGCATAAAGTCTGGCAGGTAGAAGGTAACCATTCTGCAAATGAGAGACTGACCCCTCCCCCACCGCAGTGTCCTCCTCTTATTCAATCTACCTTTTGAATCTACTCTTACAATAAGACTCTATCTTAACAGCCTTTTATCTCTGGCCAGGGAGTGACATCCAATACCCATCAGGATGGAGCCAAGGGCGGTGCAGGAGCAGCAAAACTGAAAAAAAAAAAAAAAATCAACAAACCATAATTTAGAAAATCAGAAACTCTACATCAACCACCTGGAACCAGGCCAGCCTAATCGCTCCTCATCCTAAAGCTCAGAGAAATTTGTGGAAGAGAGGGCAGTAAGATTAAGCGCCTAAAGATGGGGAGGAGCAACAATATCCAAGATACTCCATACAAGTTAAGGCCGCAGTAATCAAAATAGGACTTTGCATGACCTGCGCAATGACCAACATATCATTGACCCCCCAAAGTCTAGTATGGATCACAGGCACTAGAATCCTTAGAGGCAAGGGATTAACAGCCACAATAGTGTTCCAATACTAAAGGGGAACACACAAAAGAGCTCTAGGCAAATCAACAAACCACAATCCAGAACTTCAGAGACTCTATATCAACCACCTAGAACTAGGCCAGCTTAATCTCTCCCCATCCTGAAGCTCAGGGACATTTGCGGAAGAGGGGGCGGTAAGAGTGTAAGAGCACAAGGATGGGAGGAGCAATGATTTGCAAGATACTCCACACAAGTTAGGGCTGAAGCAATCATAACTGGACTTTACATGTCCTGCGCATTGTCCAACACACTATTGACCTCACAAAGTCCAGCATCTGCTAACGGCACCAAGATCCTTGGAGGCAAGGGATTGGCAGCCACAGCAGTGTTCTTATACCTAAAGGGAACACGGGAAAGGGTTCAGGGAAAGGCCACTAGGTCCTTGTACGTCATCGGAGAGGAGGGCCCAGAGGAAAATCAGGCATGCACAAGAAAGGACTCTCTGGGAATTGGGGCGGGAGGCACTGGGGGATGGGGAGGGAGGAGGGTGGGGAGGGGGAGCAGGGAGTACAGGGGGAGGAGGAGGGAGGGAGGGAACTGATGTACCTATTAAGTTTGTATGAGCTGAAATAATAATAAAAATATATTAATAAAATAAAAAGTTAAAAAATTAAAAAAATTAAAAAAAAGAGCTCTAGGCAATGCTACTGAGTCCTTACACCTCATCAGAGAGGAGGACCCAGAGGGAAGTTTGAGAGACACACTAAAGGATGCTCCAGGAATGGGGGGATGGGAGGGCGTGCACTGGGAGAAGGGGAGGAAGGGGGGAAAGGAAAGAGAAAGGGAGGGAGGGGGGTGTTCAGGGAGGGGAGGAGGGAGGAAGGGGAATGGGCTACTTATCAACTTTGTATGAGAGGGGGAAAAAAAGAATTTAATACCCACCTGAGCTGCACAGTGAAACCTTGTTACAACAGAAAGATGACTAGCACAGCACTGAGAACACTGAGCTCAGGGGCAAAGTGACAGACACAGCAAGAGACCTGAGTTCAAACTGCAGCACCACAACACAGCACTGTCAAGGACGCCTCACTTCATTTGGCAGCACTGATGAGCAAATAAGGGTTGTGAGCATGGAGAAGGAAGCTTCCTCTGGAGCAAGACACCACAAGCGTCCAAGGCTCACTTCGGACAGACTATTCTCCCAGACCATCGTGTGGGTAAATTTCATGTGAGGAGCCACCATACATCTGCTTACTGCTCATCCCCTTTTTGTTTTGCTTTTGCTACAAAGATGGAACGCAGAGCACATGCTCTACCTCAGTCTTTATACTTAGCATTTTGAGACAGGTCTCTCCAAGCTGCCCATCCCTTGCGCTCATCCTCCAACCAGACAGACCTTCAACTTGCAATCCTCCTGTCTAAGCCTTTGGGTAGCCTGGACTAAGACTGCACCACCAGGCCTTGTTTATGTCTCAGTCTGGTCAGAAGGGGTGTTCTTGCCTGAGATCAGTCTCCAGCAATGTGAGCCAGACAGGAGTTGATCAGGAGGCTGAAAGACCTTTTCCATCACTCCATCTCCACTATCAGTTAAATTATAACTCATTAGAATTTTGCTAAATGGGGCCCCTCACAGCACTCCATGTATGGAGTCCGTGAGTTCATTTTTAGCTGCCTGCATGCCTGGAGTCCATGAGTTCTCTGGGGCACCCTAGCCCCTCATGGCACTTCATGTCTGGAGTCCATTAATTCCATCCTTTCTCTCCTCTAATAAACTCTATCTTAATCCTCAAAAAAAAAAAAAAAGGATCTGAAGAGAAGACTCAGGGGTAAAGACTGCCTCACAAGCAGAAGTTCCTGAGTTTGGATCCCAAGTCCCACATAAAAACACCAGGCAGAAATGCCGTGGCCTGGGGCTGGAGAGGTAGCTCAGGGGTTAAGCCTCTGCCTTGCAGGTGGAAGGTCCATAGATGCCAGGCAGAAGTGGGGGCGCCAGGCAGAAGTGGGGGCAGGCCTGCATTTCTGGTCCTGGTAGGGCTGAGCCTGTGAATCCCAGGGCAGAGTAAACAAGGAAGAAGTGGAGGCAGTCCATGATGGTTCCCGAATTCGCCTGAGGTTCTACACACACACACACACACACACACACACACACACACACACACACGCACAATTGAATAAAAAAAATAAATGAAAATAAATAAAAAAAAGAAATGCCATGGCCTGCACTTCTGGCCTGGTGGGCAGAGCCTGGGAAATCCCAGAGTAAAGCAAGGAGGAGATAGAAGCAATCCAGCTTGATTCCTAAAGTCACCTTTGGTTCTCCACAGGGACACATGTGCCCTCTGATACGCACGTGCTCTCTCTCTCTCTCTCTCTCTCTCTCTCAAGAATGAGTGAATGAATAGTTTGGGAAAAAAAAATTTTGCTAAATAGGCTGGAGAGATGGCTCAGGGGGTAAGGCTCTGTCTCAAAAGCAGATCCTGAGTTCAGATCCCAAGTCCCACATAAAAAATACCAGGCAGAAATGGCTGCAGCCTTCACTTCTGGCCCTGGTGGGTACAGCCTGGGAAACCCCAGAGCAAAGCAAAACGAAGGTAGCAGCAATCCAGGATGATTCCCGAAGTTATCTGTTTCTCCACAAGGACACACAGTACCTTCTGATACACACATGAACAAGCATGCCACGCCCACATGCGCACGCGCGCACACACACACATACACACACAGTGCTAAATACATTTTTTTAAATTTGCTAAAAACTAAGAAAAACTAAAAGGCTTACTTGTTACATAAAAGCTCAGAAAATAACCAAGTGAGATCTAAACCCGAGCTCAACATAAAAAGTCAGTAACTACATCTAAGACTTCTATATACACTCATGTGTTTAGTCTTCAGGGGTCTATGAAGTTTGTTTACTGGGGGGGGGTGCGTGCGCCATGGCGCACATGGGAGGACGAGCCTGGTGCTGGTCCTCATCCTCTACTTTGTTCAAGGCAGGGCTCCCATCTACCCAGCCACTGTCCTCAGAGAGCTTCAAGGAGCCTCCACCTCCACCGTCCCCTCGCTGAGGGAGCTGGGAATGCAGGCGTGGAGCCTCGCGCCTGTGCAGCAACCACTTCACCCACCAGCATCTTCCAGCCCTGTGAGGTTCTTTAACAACCATTTCACTTTACCATGGAAGAAAAACATGAAGCAGCGATATCTGCATAAATTATACATGTCCAAGTAAGTATTTAAATCCAAATCTACTGGCTCCAGAACCTCTGCTTTGAATACTGAAATATGCTCATGAGTTCAGAAACACAGTGATCTGCTTCACTTTACATTTCTTATACTACAGGCTCATTGGGAAATATATTTGAGCACCTCCTTTGTGCTTTGAGAACCTCCTTGTGCTGAGCACTGTTCCAGGCAACTGGAGTCTACCAATGGGGGTGGGGTGGAAACACTCTCAGAGGATTGCATTGTAGTAGCGTAATAGCTAATCCTCAGCAGAGAGTGTGATGTTTTACCTCATCAACTGACTTAAGTGTGGACGCTTCCTGAGCTGTTTATCACGTGCAGATCAGCCACCCCAAAGCTCCATGTCACTCTCCTAGGCGTCAGAACCACAACCTGAGCAGTCATACCCAGCTGCAAGGTGACACACTGTAAGGATTGTGAAGGCCAGGATCTACAAATGGACTATAACAGTACTACTGAGAGCAGATGGAAAGTCCTAAGCAGGGCCTGGTTAAAGATCCCAGAAACCCCCTTGGGAGCTGGATTATATCCCTGCCCCTTCAGTCTTCTCACTATTGCCAATCAATTAGTAACAGGTTCGGCTGCACACTGCTGCCATGGCCATGTTCTGCTTAAGAGAATGGAGACCTGGACACTGGCTAAACCCCTGGACTCCACAAGCCAAGGAGCCCTCCCCTCAGGCAATTCTCAGAAGCATTTTGTCACTTTTAATGTACCTTGTCTGAGCACCATTCAAAGACTATTGTACATATTGACTTTAACAACTCTGCAAGACACATCTTACTTTTTTTCATATTTTACACAGGTACCGAGGGGTTATACAGACTTGCCAATATCAATACAAGCAGAAGTCAGAATCTAACCTAAGTAGTCGAGCTCTCAGTTCTTCCCATCATAACAACTCATGTAGCCATTTAAATATATTGCCAAAAAACCTGATCGTATACATTCACATACTGACAAATTCAGTCTCAAAATTTTACTCATAATACTACTACTTTTGTAAATGCTAAATTAATCATTACTACTAAGTAAACTGGTTAAAAACCACCATCTTTAGCATCATTTTGCCAATAATAACCCATGTTTCACAATAAATGATTTCCTTTCTAATCTAGTTTAGAAGAAATAGTCGAGTTCCAAGAGAACTATTATTTCTTAGATATCTAAAACATACAATTATTTTGCCAGCATGAATTTTAACATTTATTTGGGGGATGTTCTGTTTCACATTGCTGAGGGCTGAACCAGGGTCTTGTACAGTTGCTAGCAACTGTCAAGCAGAGTCTCTGTCAATCAGATACATTTTCAGCCCCTTAAGATGATTTTTAAGCTAAAGCTCTAGCAATTTTTAAACATAAAAAGGTGCCTTATAAAATAAGAATGTCATTCTAATATATGAAATTTGACAAACTACAAAATTTGACCCAATATCTAATTTAAGAAACAATATAACCTCAAAAAGAAGCACTACCGAAGGTTTTTTTTAATTGAATAAACGTTTATTAAGCACCTATTTTGTGCCAGGCACAGGATTCAGCACCCTCGCTGGATGCTGTTCCCATGTTACAAGCATCGAAGCGCTACCAAATGTAAGACTTGTGGTTCTGACTAGAGAGGGGCGCTGCCTCCAAATACTTCAGTGGAGAGTTTAGCTTTGTCACAGGTTAGAAAAAAAAAATGCTTCAATTTTCTTTCTTATTTTCAATGCTGAGCAAATAGGTTAATATTTTTTCCCTTAGTTTTCTCAAACATGAACTTAAAGGACACAAATCAACCGAATAATTTTAAATGATATTCAAATCACGATTTTCTAAAAAAACTTATTGAGTGCACAGGCACCCACACGCACATGCGACACAGCACATGAGTAGGGATCAGAAGACAACTAGCCGAGTGGGGCTTCCTCCCTTCCACTGTGTGGCTCCAGAAATGAACGCAGGCTGGCAGGCCTGGGGCAGCACCCACCTGCTGAGCCATAGAGTTACACTGAAAAACCCGTATGCTGTATCGTCAAAAGAAAAGATCTACTGGCTCAGGAATGAATGACTGTGAGGAAGAGGCAAGGAGCAGAAGCGGCATCCCAGCGCGACAGGGCAGAAGGGATTCCTTCCGCCAGCAAGGGTACAGCACGGAGCATGAAAGCTAAAGCCGGGGCTGCGCTGGGACTATGCTTCGTGCTGGGTCCAGTAAACTAGAACCAAGTTTTCCAACTCAGCGCTGGCAGTGACTGAAACACAAATGGAGAAATGGCAATAACGGTATCACTTAAAATGCTACTGACTGACTTCAACAAAACTGACTGCTTGCCGCAACACAAAGGACAGTACTTGGAAGATGCCTGAGTGCATTCGTGACGTCCTTACTGAAGATCATGGCAGAACAGACACTTCTTTCTTTTTTTTTTCTCCTTTAGAACACACATTTTCTAGAAAGCAATTTGATCACTTAATAATGGGAAATATGTTCAAATCTTCTGACCCAGTGACGCCAGCTCCAGAATTCGTATCAGGAAACTCGGAAGGATTGAAGTACAAAGGCAAACCCTGGAAACCACTGCCACGGCTCGCATCACAATTAAAAGAAAACCTACAGATCTATAAATCATTTTATGCAAGCTACATGAAAACTTCTTAAAAGGCATCTGACATGGCACAAAATAAAAAGCTGCCATGCTGCCAGGGGCTAATGGGGAAGGTGAGAACAGCGGCCCTTCTGCGGGGCTCTCAGGTTTCAATAGCTGAGATTGGATGACTGATCAGGAGCGTTTCTAAGACTTCTAAAATGCCCATGTACACAACTTTTCTGTAGGTACAGTCCATTCTGCTCCCTCGTCCAGTGCCGTCTGCTTAGTGACCTATAAGAAACGAGGAACTCATCTTAACTTGTAAAACGGTCTCTAAGAGACTGATTGACAATAGATTTTTCAAAGAACATCAGCTTTTCAAGATTCATGGGAAAGCAGAGAGAGAATAACTGGAGCTCAGGAATTATAAAGAACTATAAACTATATAAACTATAAAGAACTGCTCAATGGCAGGAGGCCTGGCATCCTCAGTCCTGACTCTAAGGTTCGCTCACAAAAGTTAGTCTCCTTGGTAAAGTTTTGGGTTTCTTAAACAGCTGAACTTAAGCAACGGTGTATTTTCTTTAAAAACAGGTTTTGCCATTCTAACCCCAAAACTATTTTAAATACCATGTTATAAAAAACTCAAAAGTAAAGCCAGACACAGAGGTGTACACCTATAATCCCAAGCCTAGAGGAGCTGAGACAGGAGGATTGTCACATTTGAGACCAGTCTGAGGTATGCAAAGAGTTCAAGGCCAGTCTGAATACATCCATCTACATTAACAAACAAAATTCAAGATCAGCTGTTTTTCATATATCAAAGCTAGCTCAATGCCTCAGCACAAGCATATCAGCCAGCTGTCTAAGTGTGTTAGGCACTGTTCCTACATTCTAGGTTATGGCTCTTTTTCCTACTTCATGTCCACATGTAATATTTACACATATGCTCTCAATATACTAGATTGGAATGTGACCTGTTGGGAGGTTGCTGGCCTAGTAGTGAAAGCCCTGGGCTTGATCCTCAGAACCCCCAAAAGCAGAATGAAAATGCCACACAAATTCAAAACACTCCCACATTTACATGAAAAAAAAAAAAAAAGTAGCCCTAAGGGATTAGGATGACCCCATGCTCAGCTCAGCCAGGTGCAAAGAGGAGGGTGGAACATGAGAGAGTGTTTGGCCTGGGGTCCTAATTCTATCTCTGCTGCACCTGCTACCCTTGCAATCACCCTGGGCCCATGTGGATCTCCTAGCCACATCCATAAAATGAAAGTAAAGTTAAGGCGATTTAAAGTTTCTGCAAACTTTTTTAAAATGACTAAGGAGGGCTGGAGAGATGGCTCAGGAGTTAAGACTCAGTCTCCCAAGCAGAAGGTCTGAGTTAGGAACCCAGGTCCCACATAAACACGCCAGACAGCAAAGACAACAGCGGCCTGCATTTCCAGCCGTGGTGGGCAGGGCCTGGAAAATCCCAGAGTGAAACGTTACGGAGGCAGAAAGTAATCCATGATGATTCTCGAAGTATCTTTAGACCTCCACAGGGACACATAAGCCCTCCAATACACACACACACACACACACACACAGACACACACACACACACACTATTTAAATATTTAAAAAAGATAAATTAAATAAATGATTGAGGAAAGAAAAAAAGGGGGGTGGGGGGACAGGTAGGCATGGTGCCACAGCCCAGAAGCTAAGGTGGAAGAACACCAGCTCAAGGCTAACCCAAGCTACATGGCCAGACTCAAATAAACAACCAACCAACCAACCAACCAACCAACCAATCAACAACTCTAGATTCAGGCGTCTTCAACCTTCCCAAACATCTCATTTTCTTTTTTTTTTTAAACAGGGTCACATTTTAATTCCTGAATTTTACACTTCAGCATTACTATCACCACATGTATACAAATGGTGTAAGACAAGTACAGTGGTATTTTAAATACAAAATAAACATCTTTTATGGAAAAACTATACTTCATATCTATACAGACATTTTCTTAATTTTCAATGAGAACAAACTTTTCTTAATTTTTTTTAATTTTTATTATTTAAAAAGTTTCATGTTTATTTAGCTTTTTGACTCTGTGCTTGTGTCTTCAACACTTTCATGACAATTTTCTGCTCCTCAATAAGGAAAGCGCGCTTGATCCTGTCACGAACACACATGGACCCCCCCATAGGCCCTGCTGACATGTTTTTTTTGTTTTAGACAATCTCATAAGGACTTTAGATCTCACAGCACAAACCCCTCAAAGACGGCCTGGACACACTCCACATGCAGACTTGGGTGCTTTCCTGACCTTCTTAGTATAAAGGTAAACAATCCTATTACCAGGGTCCAGGACAGCCTAGTTTTGTTAGAGGCTGTGTTGTAGGAAAGCCTATGACAGTATGTCAAGCGCTGGACCATTCTGAATGTCTCTAGGCACCGTCCCCGGAAGAGGAAAAAGGAGAGAACAAACATTTCTATATTAACCTTTTCGTTACCCACAATTTGCAAAAGTGTAGACAAACTTCTGTATATGTGTGTGTGTGTGTGTGTATATAATAAAAATATATAAAATTTACACTCTAGGGCTGAGAAGATGGCTCAGCAGTTAAAGCACTTCCCCTCAAGCAAAATGACCACTATTTTGGATCACAGATACCATATAAAAAAATGGCTGTAATCCTATAATTCAAGACTCTGAAGGTAGAGCTGGGACTCCCCAGATCAAGCTGACTTGCCAAATTAGAACTACCTTCAAGCTCTGGATTTAGAGACCTAGTCTCAAAAAACAGTAGGGCGGAAGAGCAATCAAGAATGATTCCTGGGATCACCCTGGAGACTCTATTTGTGCATGTGCCTTCGAACAAACACACACGCACGCACCCCAAATACGCATCACATAAAAATACATGCATCATATTTTGTCACATTTGATTGTGTATTTCTTAATAACACTATAACCTATCTGAAGCATCCCAGTAAAAGATTACTCAACAGATACATATAGGACACATGATTTATTGGGCAATAACTAGCCAAATGCTCAGTAATGGGCATTATTTCAATCCCTAATGCTTAAAAAAAATTAAACTTTTTTTTACAATGTCCAAAACAAAGAACACTTTGTACAGCAAGTATCTCTTAATAAAACAAAATATAAGGGGTACTATTTCAGGTTTAAAAACCTAAGAAAAACTGAATAATCTCTGCTTCTGCAACAGCCCACAGACCAACCAAGCACTGTATGTAGGAAACTCAGCTTCACAACTTTTGTTAAGTGACATTTGTTAAATCGCCCTCAGATATTTATGTAGATGTAGTGACATTCAAGTTTGATGTAGAAAAAGGTGACAGAGAGTCAATCTTGGCTGCTCACACCTACAATCCCAGCCTTGGGAGGCTGAAGCATGGAGGACCACAGGCCAACCCGGGCCAGCCTGGACTACAAGAGTGAACCACAATAAGGCCAGAGTCTCAGGAGCTTACCCACTTTATTCAGCATTTTAAGGTTACTGCCTTATAGTCCAGACTTTCTTTTTCTAAATTTTTTTTGAGATAAATTTTTGTCCATCCTGTCTAGCCATGTACTTGTAATGTTTTGACAGGCTGGACTCACATGCCCAGTACATTACCAATCTATTTCACTGACAAATCACAAGTATACATATTCATATTTTGAACAAACGTGCTGTTCTGATATATTTATGTGACTTGGAATGACTAAAGGTTAAACTTATCTTTGCTTATTTTTTGTGGTAACTTTTTTCTTCCTAATAGAAGTCACTCACCATAATAATTCAAAGGTGATAATTTAATACTGACAAAAAAAACCAACCACTGGTCACTGTGAATTCAACAGCACTGCAGAGGTTTGGCTGTTAAGAGAAATTATCTAATGTAAGGAGACATGAGGAGCTTCCTTCCCGCACGGTGGCAGCACACATCAGCCAAGTCAAAGGAAATGAACCCGGCTGACTCCCTTCTCAGTATTTCCACGGCTGCTGCATTCAACAGCCCTCAGAGCAACAGTGTAGGAAGCATATTACCTGCATTTGACAGAGCAGAAAGCAGGGACTCAGAGAGGAAGTAAGACTAAGTGGTAGATCCAGATTTCAATCCAGACCTTGTGGGTATTAAAGTGCAAATGTGCTCTCTTAAGCCCTACTATCTATTAAAGGTACAAGCAGAGCAATTAACTGTTTCTCAAACTTTACTTTTAAGGCTTCTGCATTAACTACTCTGCAACAAATACAACTGCTCATACTATACCTATGTACACTACAGTTCAATTGTGTAAAAGAAAGAATTTGCAAGGCAACTGTTTCTTATCTCTGGTAAATAACAGAAAACTGACATCCCTCCGGTTAAAGTCTCACCTTTTCTTTATCATAAAAGTTCCAACATGAATACGTCATCTCTGATTTGTTTTGCCTTTTCTCTTTAGGGGCATTAGATACAGGATGCAGTCCCCTACCTACACTGGCATTCGGGGGGAGGGGGGGGTAAGACCATCGAAATATCATGAGAGAAACCAGACACCAAATACACTAATTTTCTGTGTGCTTGGATGCAACCTTCATCAAAAAGATTTGAGTTTCTGCTCATCTTTTCTTCCTCTCCTGCTCACTCCTGTTGCTCTATTACTACAAGACTGAGTCACTGGCCACCTCGTTTCTCCCAGGGCAGCCTGCTTGAATCACTGTCCTGACCAAACCAGTCTGACAGCTAGTCTCCAGCTAAAGGATTTCGACAACCTTCTGCAAGGTGGAAGGGACTGCTGTCACCTCTCTTTGGAACGACAGGAAAAGCTCATTCCTGTGAAACGCATGACCCCGAAACTGAGTCCCACCAACGTCTACTGAGTCCCACCAACTTCTGAGTTCTGAATAAAAGATTGACAAGAAATCATTCGCTCCTGTTCCTTTCCCAACCAATCAAAGAGAGAGGAGAGAAAAAAAAAAAAAAAAAACAAAACTCAACAAGCAGCCTCCGGTAAACAGTGTGTAAATTCTCAGGGAAATGTCCCTCCCAGACACCGGTTTCCCTGCGCTTAGAACACGTTATGCTCCTGCCGAGAGTCGTTTCCTTCTTTTTGGGGGCTTCGGGGGAGCAGACCCTTGCAAAATAGTTAACTTTAGGCTGACGGCAGATGCGCATTATCGGCTCGCCTAGCACAATCAACTCTTGGGTAGCAGAGAGACACCGATCGCCCCCAGTAACTAGTATTAGGGACTACTAGAGACAGAAACTGTCCCTCCCCAACTTCCACCAGCGAGCCTGGCGGTCGGCCTGATCTCCGACCCCTACAGAAGCAGTGAGACCCCCTTACTGACTGAGGGTGGGGGTCGGGGTGACCGCAGGGCTTTCACCGCCAGCTCCTCGCCCCCAGGGGCAACTGCAGAGAGGCGCTCCATCCGCAAGCCCCTCCGCTCCAAAGGGACCCTTCGGGAAGCCACCCGCCGACGCCCACCCTGGGGCCGGACCCCAATGCAAGGCGCGGCCGCCGGGCCAGCGCGGGAGCCCCCGGGCCGCCGCCGCCCGCCGCCCGCCGCCCGCCGCCCGCCGCCCGCGCTCACCGCGATGACATTGACGAAGGTGGTCTTGCCCGAGTACTGCAGCCCCACCAGCGTCAGCTCCATCTCCTCCTTCCAGAAGAGCGAGCGGAACCAGTCCAGCAGGCGGGAGATGAGCGCCAGCATGGCGGCGGCCGGGAGCCGGGCGGACGCGGACGCGGGCGGCGGCGGACACTCCCCACTCGAGCGGGCCTCGGCCCCCGAACCCCTCAACGGCTCCTCGAGGCCCCGGCGACGCGGGCGGACACGGGCGGGCGGCGACGGCCGGAGCCAGGAAGCCGAGCCGGTCATATGACTCGCCCTCCCCCCCGCACCCCGCCCCGCGCGGCCGCCGCAGGACCCACGGCAAGAGCGGCGCCGCCCGCCCCGGCAGAGCGCCGCCGCCTGCAGCGCCGCCTGCCGGCGCCTCCTGGAGGCACAGCCACACACCCACCATGTAGTATGATTGACGTGACGTGGTAAACGAAATACACGTGGCATATGGTATGATATATGGTACGACGACTTGATTGACATGACTTTGCGACCATGACATGGTGAGGCATATTATATTGTATTATACAGTATTTATGATATTGTATATCGTATATGACATGGCTATGATATGGTGCAATATATATGTGATATGATTTGAAGTATATATGTATGATATACTATGTGATGTATAATATGGCATTGTATGATGATGTGATAGGTGATATTGTATGGTAAGGTTGCAGGGTGACTCTCTAGGAGTCTGTATGGATGCCGGTTCTTGTGTTTGGAATCGAAGATTGAAACCAGAACATGCACAGAGGATGAAGGTAGAGTTTATTAGAGGAGAGAAAGCATGGAACTTATGGACTCCAGACATGAAGTGCCATGAAAGGCAAAGGGCACCCTGGAGAACTCATGGACTCCAGACATGGAATCCATGAGAGGCATGGAGCTGGAGAAGAACTCATGGACTTCAAATGGGCTTTTTTTCACTGGTTAGCTCCAGTTTCTGCAAACTTGATTGGAGCTTTTGGTCCTCTACATCTCATTGGTCTGTTCATATTGGGGCCCAAAAACCATTTGATCTTGTGTCCAACCTCATGGTAGGGCTTATCTACAGAGGATTGGGGGAAGTTGACCACCTTCTCTCTGTAGAGGATAGAAGTCAGTTCCTCCTTATCTGAAGGAGGTGTTCCTGCAGGGTAATCCCAGCAGTGGGGGATGGCTTTCCAAGACCTTCAGAGACCATCCCAGAATAGCTGTTCTAGACCTGCCTATTATGATGTGATATATGATATTGTATGGTACATGATGTTATTTGATATATTGTAGATATAATATATATGATATAGTATGGCATAAAGTCATTATGTGGTGTGGTATATGATGTGCTATGATGCACGATATGATGATACATGACATGCTGATATTACATAAAGAGCATATCATGATATAGTATAATTAATATGACATGCTAATATTGCATTTCTCCCATCATTCATTGGAAGGTTATGTACCATTTAGTCACTCACTTGGTTCACTCAGTCAGGCACTGCAGTGCTGGCCTACCATCCCAACTCTTGAGAGACAGAGGCAGAAAGATCAGAATTCAAGGTCATCCTCAGCTACTTAGTGAGCTCCATCCAGCTAGGGGTCCATCTCAGACAAATAGCAACAAAAATACATTAATTATCATTCACTTACTCAATCTGTTTTTCTATAGTTGTTCATTGACAATGTACATTGCAGGAAAACATCAAGGCTCAATACAAAATAAAAACCTGAATTAGTTGTGGTGGTTCATGCCTGTAACTCCAGCACTGAGGTTACACTGAGAAGGCTGGGGCAGGAGAACTGAGAACTTGACAGACCTGAAGACTTCAAAGCCAGGCTAAGCCACATGGAGAAATCCTGTCTCAGGGACACAGGTGCTGGGGACATATCTGAGTTGGTACAGTGCTTGCCTGCCTGTGCAAAGTTCTGGCCTAAATCCCCAAGACCACATTGGCGCAAGTCTGTAATCTCAGCACTTGGGAAGTAACAATAAGGGTCAAAAGCTCAAGGTTCCCCTAAACCAACACATCAATTTGAGCATAACCTAGAATAATTGAGACACTGTCAATAAAAGAACTCTCCAAGGCTCGTAAAGTTAAAGAAAGTCCCATGGGGGTGGCAAGTTAGCTGAGGAGGCAAGGTGCCTGCTCAAAAACCTGGTGACCTGAGTTTGATCCCCAGAAACCCACACATGGTGGATGGAGAGAACTGACTTTAAAAGCTGTCCTCTGACCTCCACCTTTATGATCTCTAACCATTCTCTCTCTCTCTCTTTGTCTCTCTCTCTCTCTCTCTCTCTCTCAATAAAGTATAAAAGGACTGGAGAGATGACTCAGGGGTTAAGCCTCTATCTTGCAAGCAGAGGGTCCTGAGTTCGGATCCCAGATCCTATGGGCAAAACACTAAGCAGAAATGGTGGTGCCCTCTATTTCTGGCTTTGGGAGGAGGAGCTGGCAAAATGGAGATAGAAACAAATCCAGGATAATTCCTGAAGTTACCTCTGGGCCTCCACAGGCACACACAGTGCCCTTTCTCACACACACACACACACACACACACACACACACACACACACACACACACACACAGGGTATTTAAAAAGCAAAAGAAAATCCCTGCGCTGGGAGTCAGAATCAGTGACAGAGCCCCTGCCTTAGCACATGAGCCCCTGAGGATGCCCAGAATGGCAACATAGTAACCACAAAACCCCTGCATCTCAGGAGCCTCACAGCCCTGAGACACCAAGTATGATTAAGGAATTGGCAAGATGGCTCAGCAGACAACAGTGCCTACGCCCAAGCCTAGCAACCTGAGTTCAATCCCCAAAACCCCACATGGTGCAAAGAACCGACTTATCTTAAAGTATAATAAATGGATAAGAGATAAAATGTCACGTGACACTGAACACTAAAGAAAAGTGAACAGGAACAGAGAGGCACGGGCTGCTCTCTCCGGAACCAGATGGCTGTAGGTGGGAAGCCGCGAAGGAACTAAGAAAGAGAAGCAGGCAGACACGGGACAGAAGCATGTTCCAGGGAAAGGGAGCAGGTAAAGACCCTGGAGAGGAAGACGGCTGGGATGCCACCCACATCCAGCGAGGGTGAGGCTGGCACAGCTCCTCAAGGCCTGGTAGGCGGAGCCTGGGAAAGCCCAGAGCAAAGCAAGGAGGAGGTAGAAGCTTGGTCCTCCACAGGGACACAATGCCTCTGATACACACACACACACACACACACACACACACACACACACACACACTAAAGTTTTAAAGAATAAATGAAAGAATTCCATAGAGTGACTCAATTTACTTATACTTTTTTTTCTTGTTCACTGGGGCAGACCTGTGGGGAACTCCCTATAGGGGAGCATCATGAGTTGAATTACATCCTTCTGTCGTCCCCCCAAAGAACTGCAGAGCTCTGTCTCCCGGTACTTCCAAAGGCGTGAGTCCCTGAAAAGAGTCAGAACTACCCAGGAGACTGATGGACTGATAAGACTTTCAGTGGCTGTGGAGAGGATTAGATTGTTAAAAGTTCAGAACCTAACTACAATTTATCTCTGATGATCTTCATACCCCCCTTTAATAGCCACTCCTAGCTCCTCTTCTGTGTCTATTCTAAGGTTCTGTGACTATCAAGTGAAACCTTTTGGGATATAGTGAGCTGAGCAGACCACTAGCTGCCAGCAACCAAATAACTAAGAATATCCTCAGACAACATATATATATAATATATATATAATAGAAGAATAACAACTATAATCCTACCTCTCCGACCAAGACCAAACTATTCTGTGCTTTTTTGTTGGTGTTGTTGTTGTTGTTGTTGTTGTTGTTTTTTTTTTTTTTTATGTGTGATTGCAGGTGTGTGCCAATGTGCCTGGCTCCAGCCCGGTGCACGATTCCTTGTGGGTCCCGTTCCTACCTTTCTGATTCTCACGTAAGTGGTTTCGTGTTCCTCTTTTGAGACTAGAGTCTTGTTCAGTAGCCCAAGCTGTCCTTGAATTCACTCTTTAACCCAGGCTGACCTGTGAGCCTCCTGCTGCAGCCTCTGGCGTGCTGAGGATGGTCAGTTTTTCTTACAGAAGGATTGACTAGGACAGGTTTTAGAAAATGCAGCGTGCGCCTGCTGAACAGAGGGTCTCCTGCCTGGGTCTGCACCCCTTTCTCTGTCCTCCCTTTTCTGAGACCCATCTGCCGTCTCCAGGGACAGCTATGGTTTGCCTGACTGACAAGGCCAGAGGCAGAAGTGTTGTGGCCGGTTGTGTGTGGTCCCTGTGAAGGACACGAGGCTCAGGATTAGGTCAGTAGGAACCAATGTCGTGTGTGTGTGTGTGTGTGTGTGTGTGTGTGTGTGTGTGTGTGTGTGTGAATGGAGGTCCAAGGGTAACTTCAGAATTACTATGGCTTGCTCTACCTCCTCATTGCTTTACTCTGGTATTTCCCATGTTCCACCTCCAGGGCTTATAAGGGATCTGAACTGAGGACTTTCTTCTTACAAGGCAGAGGTTTAACCCCTGAGCCATCTCTCCTTTCCTTGTTTGTTTGTTTTGAGACAGGGTCTTAGGTAACCAAGGCAGACCTCCAGCTGTATGTAACCGCAGATGACCTTGAACCCCTGACCTCCAGATACTTCAACTGCAACTCCTCTGCAATGCACACCTTAGGGTTTCCCTGCACAGCTCTTTCTAGCTTTTTCTGTTGCCCTTGTCCCCCAGTGTTTTAAAAGCTTCAACTCCATAGCTTGTGTGTGTGTGTGTGTGTGTGTGTGTGTGTGTGTGTGTGTGTGTGTGTTTGTGAATGGAGATCCAAGGGTAACTTCAGGAATTACTATGGCTTGCTCTACCTCCTCCTTCCTTTGTACAGCCAGGGTTTCCCGAGTCACCTGCTGCAGGCCACAGCACTGGACTGCTGCTGACCGAAGGGAATTCAGGGTCACATGCTCTCAAGCACCCAAACCCCCTCCTTAGGTAACAGATAAAGGTTAGAAGTCCTGGGGTCAAAGGATCGCCCCAAATGTTTGCTAAGTGACTTTGGGTAAAACAGCAGAGGTCTGTGGCAGTGGATGAGGTAGAATCCCTGAAGACCTTATCAGTACCCCCTGCAAGGAAGCAGGTGCTGGGTGCAGGGTTTAGTGCTAGGGTGCTTGTCCAGTGTGGGAGAGGCTGTGGTTCCATCCTCAACACAGCAAAAAGCAACCCCCAAATAAAGCAGGGTTGATCTGTCCGACAACAGAAACAGCGAGGCAGGAGGATCACAGTAAGGGTTGTGACTGGGGGCTTCGTAAGGACAGGGACCTCCGACTCATCTCCATAAAGCCGTTGGAATGGCTGGGGAGGGCTCAGTTGGTAAAGCGCTCACCACACAGCATGAGATCTGAATACCAGCACCCTGGTGACAAGGCCCTCCAGCACCCAGTACTGGAGAGGTGGGAGCCGCTGGCCAGTCAACCCAGCCCAATTGGAGAGCTCCGAGGTCAACGAGAGAACCCGCCTCCAAAAAATATGGGGAGAGCAACTGAGGAAGACACCCAACCCAACATCGACATTTGACCTGTACATGTAGGTACACGTGTGAACTGAACACACACATGCACACATGAGTGATGATAGATAGATAGATAGATAGATAGATAGATAGATAGATAGATAGATAGATAGACATAGATAGAGACAGACAGACAAATGACAGATGATAGGTTGATAGATGCATAGATGATAGGTGATAGATAATACTTAGATGATTGATGATAGATAAATGGTAGATTGATAGATAATAGGTAGATAATAGAGATGATGCATGGATAGATAGACAATAGATAGAAGAAAGATAGATTCATTAATAGATGGTAGCTATTGGATAGCATAGAAAGACTGATAGATGATAGATAAATAGATATAGATAATAGATATAGATAGATGATAGATAATAGACAGACAGATAGATACATAGATAGATAGAGAAAGAGATAGATAGACAGATTTTTTAGATAGATGATGGAAGATATCGTAGACAATAGATAGAGAAGAAATGAAATAAATGAGTCTGTCCAGTAGGGATCCCAACCTCTTACCCCTCAGGCCTGTGCTTTGTCAGCTTTGAATTTATCTCAGGGGATTATGGTTGGCCTGGATGATAAAACGGATGTAGCACACTAGCACACCCCAGGGAGCCTACTGGCCGCTGTGGCACAAGACATCGGTTCCTACTGACCTAATCCTGAGCCTCTTGTCCTTCACAGGAACCACACACAACCCAGGCCACAACACTTCTGCCTCTGGCCTAGTCAGTCAGGCAAACCATAGCTGTCCCTGGAGACGGCAGATGGGTCTCAGGAGAGGGAGGACAGAGAAAGGGGTGCAGACCCAGGCAGGAGACCCTCTGTTCAGCAGGCGCACGCTGCATTTTCTAAAACCTGTCTTAGTCAACTCTTCTGTAAGAAAAACTGACCGTCCCCAGCACGCCAGAGGCTGCAGCAGGAGGCTCACAGGTCAGCCTGGGTTAAAGAGTGAATTCAAGGACAGCTTGGGCTACTGAGCAAGACTCTAGTCTCAAAAGAGGAACACAAAACCACTTACGTGAGAATCAGAAAGGTAGGAACGGGACCCACAAGGAATCGTGCACCGGGCTGGAGCCCGGCACGTTGGCATACACCTGCAATCATAGCACCCAGGAGATGAGGCAGGAAGGTGTTCAGGCCCCCTGGGGCTGGATAGAGAGACCCTGTCTCAGAAGCAGCAAAATAAAAGCAAGAGGCAGGCTCTCGTCTTGACTTAGAAAACGATGTGGCTTACACAGACACACACACACACACACACACACACACACACACACACACACACACACGCCGCACATACATATGCACATGCGCACAGCTGAATAAATAATAAAAAAAAAAAGTTTAAAAAAAAAAAAAGAAAGAAAACGATGTGGCTGTGTGACTCTGGAGAAGCCACTTTCTCTGAGCGTCACTTACCTCTTAAGGATGAGATGAGAACACTTGTTTCTAAAATTCTGACTATCGGGGGCTGGGGAGAGGGTTAAGTGGGTAGAGTGCCGTTGTGCAAGCATGAGGACCTGAGTTCAGATCCCTGGCACCCAGCCTTTCGACACGATGCCATCTGTCTATTATCATGGTAATAAACAGGCTAGTTTCACCCACTCATCCCAAGATCACACTTTAGACTTTGCTCACTCAAGTGTGTTTGTCAAATTGTTTCGCCTGCTTATACCTAAACAGCAATTATAGTAGTAGCCTCTTAGGGTTGTGGGAAAGCTAGACACATTTATTTTGGTTAGTTTTTACATTGCGTGTGAGAGAGAATGTTAAGTGCAGACACACATATGCCACAGCACACATGTAGAAGCCAAACTCACTCTGCAAATAAAATGGGCTCGGGATTGAACGCAGGTCCTTAGGATTGGCGGCAAGCATCTTCACCCACTGATGTCTCACTAGTCCGTCATTGCTTTTGTTTTGTGGTAGTGACAGTACTGGAACTCAGAGCCTCCAGCCTGGTCCACACATGCTCTGACACTGAGCCATGGCCCCCAGCCCAACAAACTGAGCACGGTGGTCTGCCTGGAAAAAGTGCTCATTAAGGGCTGGAGCGATGGCTCGGGGTTTAAAATTCTGTCTTGTAAACAGAAGGAACTGAGTTCTGATCCCAGACCCCACATAAAAAGGAAATGCAGAAATGGCAGCAGCCAGCACTTCTGGCCCTGGTGAGCAGAGTCTGGGAAATCCCAGAATGAAACAAGAAGGAGGTAGAAGCAAGCCAGCATGATTCCCAAAGTCACCCTTATTGCTCCACAGGGACACGCAGTGCCTTCTCACACACACACACACACACACACACACACACACACACACACACACAATGATTTAAAAAAAAAAAAAAAGCACTCATTGAATGGCTTCTCACAGCTAAGATTCCACCACCCCATGGTGAACTTCCCTTTTCTGTGTTCTCGTGACAGGCCTGTTACCCAGAATACCACCACCATAATCCCCTCCTTCTCAGAAAAAGCCGGTGCCCACAGTCTGAAGGAAGTCACTCTGGGCCTTCTCTATGACATTTCAGGAAGAGGGGGTGCACTTCCCATAGCACACGTGAACAGGCCAGTTCTCTGGAGCTCAGCACTGTGGGGGGCTCCAGGATTCTCTAACTCTGTGTGGGAAGGGCTGCCCCTTGACTGTGAGGGCTGCACGGCACCCCTGGCTGTGATCTCTCGTGCTAGTGTTTTGTGCTCTAGTCCTGCTACAAAGACCTGCGTGGTGCCAGGTACCATTTTGTTGCAATTGAGGCAGGATTAGAGCAGCCATGCTGGCTGTCTCTCAAGGTTCTTGGAATTCCTGAAGGTCATCTCCCACTGCTGGAATCACCCCGAGGGAACACTCCTGCTGAGGAACTGACTCCAGTCCTCCCAGAGATAAGAGGGCCATCTTTCCCATGAAGTGATTATGGAGATGAGCTCTCCATATCAAACAACTTTGATCTCTAGCCCACTGGGCCCAAGAGCAACTGGTTTGGGCCCCAATGGGAATTAACCAATGGGAAAAAGCCAGTTTCCCAGGCTTGTCTAGGTGTATAAATATACCTAGCCCTGGCAACCATCTTGGGCAATCTAGCCCCTCATGGCCCTCTAGTGCCATGAGTCTGTTTCTTGTTCCTTGCTCCTCATGAATTCCATGCCTAGGCACCATGAGTTCTCATGGGCTCCCTAGCCCTTCATGGCACTCTAATGCCATGAGCTCTGTTTCATTTCTGCTTCTCATGGAGGCATCCTAGCCCCTCTTGGCACTCCACGTCTGGAGTCCATGAGTGCCAACCTTTCTCTTCTCTAATAAACTCTACCTTAATTCTCTACACGTGTCCTGGTTTCAATCTTCGACTCCGGAACACAAGAACCCTACGACATTGGGACGGGGGAGACCGTTTTCCCTGCAACGCAATGACTCTTTGTTTTCCTTGCCGTGGGGCAATACTCAGACTCTGGTAGAAGACGACAAAGAGGTATTTATTTGGCTTAGTCCGCTAAGGTAGGATCACACAGCAGAAGGCATGGCCGGAGGGAAAACTGAGCTATCATGAAGGCAGAGAGCACCAAAGCAAATTGAGAGGGAGCAGGACCGGAAGACCAAGGTTCAAAG
The DNA here is from genome assembly GCA_023101885.1 of Typhlomys cinereus. Lineage (NCBI taxonomy): Eukaryota > Metazoa > Chordata > Mammalia > Rodentia > Platacanthomyidae > Typhlomys > Typhlomys cinereus. The sequence continues at coordinate 2,508,858 of JALPQD010000183.1, read as the reverse complement.
TCGGCTCCTCTGTGACCTGCTTCCCTCCAGCAAAGCGCCACCTCTCAAAGGTGCCACAACCTTCCCAGGCATTAGTACAGCGAAGGAGGCAACAGCAAGTCCATGGGAAGAATTCACATCCACACCACAACCAGTGCTGGGGGACAGGTGTGCGATGACTCCTGCCTTGCTTCCTGGTGGCGAATTTTATTGGCATTTTGTTTTGTTTTGATTGGCTTGGGTTTTAGGGTTCTCTCTATCTCTTTTTCTCCCTTTTGTTCCCTCCCTCGCTTTCTTCCCTCCCTGCCTTCCTCCCTGCCTTCCTCCCTTCCTTCTTTCCTTGCAATTTTGGTTTTATAAATTAGAGTCTCATGTAGCAGACTCAAAATTTGAGTCTGCCCTCAAATTCCCTATGTATCTGGGGTGACCTTGGTCTTCTGAGCTTCCACGTCCCAAGAGCTGGGGTACAGAAGCACACCATTAGGGGCCCAGCTTGCCTTTATTAAGACCAAAGCAATTCTGGACAGAAGGATGAAGAGAGGGGGGAGGGAAGGGAAGATGAGACCTACATGGGCTTCTCTGCAACATAGGAGCGGATGTCCCAGTCTGTGCCCGTTGTGCTTACCGCTCCCTGGTGGCCGAAAGGCGCACTGCAGGGGCCTCTGGGGAGTGGCGGCCTGCCGGTCCCCCACTGACTTGCGTTGTGTAAGGGGTTGGCAAGTCCCTTTGCTGGGAGGCTCAAAGATGACAGCTTTCAAGATCTGTGGGTCCCTCTGAAACCCCCTCAGCAGTCACAAGGCATGGGTAGGTGGTCTGCTTTGCCTGCACACAGTTAGGGAAAGAGATTCAGGCTGTCCAAAGAAAAGGTCGTTCATAGCATCCTGGCTGGCCTTCATGGTGTTCAAAATATGCCATGCAACAAAACACTGGAATAGATGCTCTAGTTTTAGAAAAAGAAAGCATCGCTATTTCAACGGAGCTTGCAGAGGAGGAGAAAGGAGTTCAGGAAAATAGACTTAAATGTGGGATTTTTTTTTTTTTTTTTTGTGGGGGGAGAGAAGGAGACAGGATCTAGCTTCTATAGGCCTAGGTTGGCCTCACATTTATGCTGGCCCCATGCCACTGAGTTGAACATGATAGCTTTCACCTTGTTTTTCTTTCTCTTTTAGGTGCTGGGAACTGGACCCCAGGCAGATGCTTCATGCCCATCTGGGAACTGCACTGCCAGCCAACTTTCCCATTTCTTTCACATGCTTTATGGATGAAACATCCAAAACCTTCCCAAAGCAGGTGCTACTGATGTCAGCTCTCGCACATTTCTCTCACGCATTAAACACATAAGTACATATTCACGTGTGTGTGACTGCATAAGTATGTGTATATGCACATTTTTAAAATTAGTTAATTTATTTTGTTTTAGATTGTTGAGACAGTATTTCAAATACCCAAGGTTAGACTCAAACTTGCTAAGAGAACATGACCTTGAATTCCAGACCCACCTGCCTGTACCTCCCAAGTGTTCCTTACAGTTGTGTGCCATCAAGTCTGATTTTTGTTGTTATTGTTGTTGTTGTTGTTTGTTTGCTTGCTTGTGTGTATTTTGATACATTGCCTTTCTGAGTAGCCCAGGCTGGCCTGGAACTCACTATGTAGACAAGGCTGGCTGGAACTTCTGGCAATCTGGGGTTGCAGGTATCCACCACCAGATTGGCCTTAGTGTTTTTCTTTTTTAAAAATTTCATTGTCAAAAAAAAATAATAAAAATTTCATTGTCAGGGCTGGAGAGATGGGTCAGGGTTTAAGACTCTGCTTCACAAGCAGAAAGAACTGAGTTCAGATCCCAAGTCCTACTTAAAATCGCCAGGCAGAAAAGGCAGCAGCCTGCACTTCCAGCTCTGAGAGGTGGAGTCTAGGACACCCCAGAGTGAAGCCAAAAGGAGGCAGAAACAATCTGGGCTGATTCCTAAAGTCACCCTTGGTCCTCCACAGGGACACAGAGTACCCTCTGAGACACACACTCACATTTACACAAACACAGGTACGCACACATGGAAAGACAGATTTTAAAAAATTCATTGTCTTATTTTAGAGATAGGGTCCTGTGTAAACCAGGCTGACCTTGAATTCAATGCGCAACGAGGGGTCCTTGGACTTTTCTGATCTTCCGACCTCCATCAGGATACAGGTGTGTACCCTGACACCTCCAGCGGGGTGCTGGAGAGGGAGCCCAGGGCTCTCTATCAGCTGAGTCATCCCACCAGCCCTATGAGGGTCTTTTCTTTTTCTTTTTTAGAGACAGGGCCTTACAATACATACAGACCACACTGACCTCACATTCAGGATCCTGCTGGCTCAGCGCTACGCTCTGTCGTCACCTAGCTACATGTTTGTTTATGCGAAAGAGAGGGAACAGGCATACGTGTGTGAACAGGCAATGACTTTCACAAGCTGGCTCTCTCCTTCCATCATGTAAGCTCTGGGGGTCTAACAAAGGTGACCAGATGTGTGCACAGGTGCTTTTACCCCATCATGGTTCGCAAGGTGTCCCCCACAGTCTAGTGTTTGGGAAGGTCAGGGCACCTTTGAGAGGTGGAGCCTTGCTGGAGTAGGCTGTTGCAGGGCTGGGCCTTGAGGTGGATTAGTCCCATCCTACCTCCAGGAGGAGTGTGCCTTTGCAGCAAGCAGTCTGGCAGCTCTCTCAGCCTCTCAGATGGGGGTGACTCAGTCTGATTCCAGCCAGCCATGCTGCCTCCGCCATGAAAGACTATCTCCCCTCTGGAACCGTAAGCTAAATAAATCTCCCTTTCTCCCTTAAGTTGATGGACCTTGGGTGTTCTCTCACAGCAATAGTTAAGAGTAACTATTACAACCCTCCCCCCAGTCATCTTGCCGCTGCTCTACTGCTGGGTTTGTCTAAAGTGACATGAAATACTGCCTTCAAACTCACCATTTTGCATGGATTATTTTCGTAAATTTATTTCAGAATTTCCTGAGTTTCATTCCCTCTACTGAGCAGATCTTTCTAAACCTTGGATTTACCCTGTAACCATCAATAGGAACATTAATTTATGTATGGTAAATACCTGGCCTGAACATAGATTTTTCAAGAAATGCAGTTGTTAAAATCCTATTTTTGGAGGGAAGGGTTATCGCTCAGCAGCAAAGCACTGCCTAGGGATGCCCAAGGCCTTGAGCTTAGCCGTCAGCACTAAAGACAAAGCCAAGCAAGGCAATGACTGGCTCTCACAGTGTGCGTACAGCTGGTGCCGTGAGAAGAGGCATTGCTTTGTTTTTAGGCAGGATTGGTGGCACAGGCTTGTAGTCAGCTTTTGGGGAGTCCAGGTCAAGATCAGCACCAGTTCAGAGCCTTTCTGGGCTACACATCAAGTTCAAGAACAGCATGTGCAACTTATCTGGACTCCATCTCAAAATGTAAAAGATCTGGGGGTTTCTCGTGGTGGAAGAGCATCTAGCATGCATGAGGCTTTGGTCATTGCGGATTCAAAGAGAAAAACAATAGGCAGCTGATGGGATTCATGCTCCTCCATGCCCCGTATTCAGGGCAGAGCTGCTGCTTAATGGTCGCTGCCCCCCTAATAGTTGACACTTGCAAGAGCACATGCTGACCCTTAGTGCTAGCCGGGCTCAGGTCAAAGACTGATCCCCGCTATACTTCCTGGGCAGGGCAAAGGTCTTCAAATCACCTCCAGGCCTTGCCCCCTCTGCCCACCTACCAAACCTGAGGGTATAAAATCTGCCGATTCCCCTCCCCCAGGCCTCGTTTCTCTCCCTCTTCCTCCCATTGGCCCTGGGTTCTGAAACTCCATTTAAACTTCCATCTAGTCCATGATGCTGTGCGTTTTTTGGGAAATACCTTACACCAGCTAGAAAGGAATGTTTAAAGAATTGTTTAACAGATTCCGAGAAGCAAACAGAAACCCCAAGAGTCAATCTGAGAACAGGAGCTCACGCCCAGGGCCTTTGCTCCACCCACAGACCCTTCCCATCATTCCTTGGCTGAACTTGAGGCTAGAGCAGAACCTAGAACTCAGGCCTCACACACACCAGGCTGACACTCTTTCCTTATGCCTGAAACAGGGTCTCTGTGTGGCCCAGGCTGGCTTCACATTCATTCTGTAACCCAGGTAACTGTCTTGAACTTGAAACTTTCTTCCCTCAGCTAAAATCACGGCACCAGACCAGGCCACATTATTTCTGGGATAAAGCTGGATGATTCTACGAGAAAAGGGACCTGACATTTCCTGTGCATTTCTTCTTGCTTCCACTGATGCTTGGACACACGCACAGAATTCTTTGAGATTGTCATTTCATTCAACAAACATTGATTGAAAGTTTACTATGTGCTTGGGCATTTGAGGTAAAGCAAGGTAGAGGTAGCTAGTTGGCATTTCTGACATTCAGAATGGTCCAGAAAAAAATCACAGATAGGAATTACCTTCTTTCTGTGCAATCCTTGATAATTTAATAAGAGTAACAATCCCTTATGTGCATTTAACCTCAAGACCATTGGGCTAGTCAGCAAGCTGATGTCTTTATAGTAAAATCAAACATCTTTATGTTAAAGCTAGCTCACAGTCCCACATATGATGAGCAGGGAGTCTGCTGTCCATCTCTTAGCAGAAACTTTCTGCCTAAGTCTGGGCAGATCTTAAGGACAATCTGGAATCCAGAAAGGCTGGCTAGGTTTCTAACAGAAAGCGTTCATGCTCCCCAGGCCAGCTTTCCATCGTCCCTAACACTTGATGTCATGCCAGAAACAAGGGACTCCCTACAGGTGTGATCCCAAATATTTAATCATAATCGGTGGCCACCCCAGGCTGAGACACACAGCTCCAAATTCAAGCAACAGAGACGTCAGCGCTCTCTACTGGTAACATAGTGTCAGTATCTTGCTCACAGTAGAGCATGAGGAACGCTAGCCTTGGAGGGAAATTTTTTTTTAAAAAAAAAGGAAATTTATTCAAATGTAGACCATTATGTCACCAGATAACAGAGGGAGAACCGGAGACAGTGGAGAGAAGGGCTAAGATAGACAGCAGACATCAGTAGACCCAAAAAAGGAAGAAAGGAACTCAGGGACCCTGAGAATCAATGTTGATCTGCGATTTGATGGAATTTAGAGTCGCTTTGGAGACAGATCACTGGGTGTGTCTATTAGGGCTTTTACAGAGCGTTTTAGCGGAGCAGGAAAGTTACTCCCCTCCAAGTAGGCTGCGCCACTCCATGAGCTGGGAATCCAGCTGAAGAAGGAGCATGGGGGTGTGCCCAGACCTCTCTGCTTCCTGTGGCGTGGTGCGACCACAAGCTTCAGGCTCCAACGGCCACACCTTTCTGCCGTGATGGACTGTGTTTTCTAATTTAAAAAAAATAATAATAATTAAAATTTACCTTGAAATTACTCAAAACTAAATTGAAAATGAACCCTTCTTCCCAAAATCATCTGTATGTTATTTTGTCCCCAAAAAGAGAAAAAAATAATACATGGGCTTTAATGTTGATTGATTGGTTTTCTTTGGCTTCTTAAGATAGGGTCTCAGGCTGGAGAGATGGCTGCCCCCATTTCCACTCAGCATTTTTAACATGGCTTGTACGGTACAGGCTCAAACCTTGCGCCATCCCCCTGGCCGGGCAGCTTGTGTCGTTTCATAAGTATAAAATACTCTTATTAAAGATCATTCTGCTGTGGAAAGAGTCGCTCTATGGGTTTGAAGAAAAGCTGGGCTACAGAAAGAGACCCTGCTTGTTTGTTTTTTTTAATTTAACTCTTTAAAAAACTTAATTTATTTATTTGTGTGTGTGTGTGTCTCTGTGGAGGACCGAGGGTGACTTCAGGAATCATCCTGGATTGCTTCTACCTCCTTCTTGCTTCTCTCTGGGATTTCCAGGTTCCACTCATCAGGTAAGAAATGCAGGCCACCACTATTTCGGTCTGGCTTTTTTACATGGGACCTGGAATCTGAACTCAGGACCTTCTGCTTTCGAGGCAGAGTCTTCTTTTTTTTTTTTTTTTAATCTTCTTTTTTAATTTTTTTCCACTCATACAAACTTGATAGGTACCCCATTCCCCTCTTCCCTCCACCCCTCTGTGGATCCCCTTGTTCCCTCCCCCCTTTTCCTTTTCCTTTCCCCTCTCCCTCCCTTTCTCCCAGTGCCCCTTCCCCTCCCCCCCATTCCTGGATGTGTCTATTCATGTGATAGTTAATCTTTGTGTCAACTTGACTACACCTGGTATTAACTAAGATCGGCTGTCACACCACCTGAAGAGATTACACAAGACCACCCCCAGATCCCATTGGAACCTCCAAAGATCCCACTGGAGCCTCCCAGAACTACAGAACAGAAGACTGAAGAGAAGAGAGACTCTCCAGTCTTGCAGCTGTTAACCTCTCGGATGGGAGTGACGTAGCCTGTCTCCAGCTTTGGCCAGCCCACCATGCCACTTCCACCATGAAAGACTGTATCCCCCCTCTGGAACTCTAAGGTGACTAAATTTCCTTTTCTCCCATATTTGACTTTGGGCCCTCTCTCACAGCTGTAGTTAAAAGTAACTGTTACACCACATATTCACTGTCACGGTTTATCTGCATGTGGCCGATAAATCGTGACCAAATGCCTAAAAAGGGAACAAGCGGTTTTATTCTGGCTTATGACTGTCTGGTTACATTTTTTAGTCCAGCTTAGCAGGAGAACTCCAGGGGCTGAGGGAACTGGCCATATCCTATCCACAAGAGTACTGAGAGAGGAGCGAGCCTCGCTAGTTACTAGACAGCTCATCTGTCCAAATAGGCCAGAGAATGCCAATTCACCGAGCCAGCTGAGGAAATAAAGTGGTGAGCTCCTGCCCATGGAACTCACTGGTCTGGCCAGCTCAGCTCAGCAGCAGATCGTCTCAGCACTCTCAGTCTGGTGCTGAGGAAAATGCTAGATGTGACTAAGTCAGCTTTTGCCATTGATTAAACAATCTCCTGCAGACTTTCTCAGGGCCTACCTCACCTCACATTTACAAACGTGCCCAGAGCTGGAGCCTTCAAGTTGACATTTGTTAACTAACCACCACACACACACACACACACACACACAATGTATTCACAGCAGTCGGCATTATATGTTAGTGTATAAATGGCAAGGTATCATGAGTGCAATATGTAAATCAACTGAAAAATGAATAAACACTCAAAACAAGTAAAGAAATTTGTAACAAAGATCAGCATAGTCTCAAATGCAAGAGAGATGGTCACATCAAGCCATAACATTTCTCATTGGTTGAGTTGCCACCTGTCAGAGAGGGAGATATTAGGAATAGATGGGAAGGATATTCAGGTTTCGGTGAGGCTGCACGCGTATGAATTCAGAAATAATCCTCTATTTGTCCATGCAGCGTAAGCCAACATCCTTGAGAAGCAAGTGTTCCAACAACACATAATCAGAAGTCCGTATCCTTGGACTGGAGAGATGACTCGGGGGTTAAGGATCTGTCTCAAAAGCAGAAGAACCTGCCAGGTGGAAATGGCAGTGGCCTGCCCTTCTGGCTCTGGAAGGTGGAGCCTGGGAAAGCCCAGAGCAACCTGGGAAAGCCCAGAGCAAAGCTAAAAGAAGGTAAAAGAAGCAATCTAAGATGATTCCCAAAGTCACCCTAGGTCTCCACAAGTACACACAATGCCCTCTGATACACATGCACACAGAGATACACACACAAACACAAAGACCACACACACACACACACACACACACACACACACACACACACACACACACGGCCAAGTCTTGTCCTGGACCTGAATATCCACATGCCACTTGGGGAAACCGTAGCTCTTGGAGTTTTCAGAATTCACAAACAGCAGAGTTGTTTTGTTGCTAGTAAGCTGTGGGGTGGGTGAGTGGGAGGAGTCTGCACTTCAACGCTTCGGGTGTCAGGTGACTCATTCTTACACAGCTGTCTGTGTTGGGCAGATGGCAAGAATGTGGCTCTTAACCATGGGCTGAGTCAGTCCGCACAGCATGTTTCCACACTTCTCGTGTGCCTCTTCCTACACATGATGTCCAGGCCTCTGAGTTCCTCTCTCTGCACCAGGCAAAGCCGCCTGAGAGAGGCATCTACAGTGTCCTTCCACAGGCATGCTGGGACAGACCACCCAGACTGGAACATGAAGGAAGAGTCACACGCGTTCATCTTCCAGAGGCTAAGCCCGTCCTGCCACTAGCCTTTCACTTTGATTAATTTTTTCTACTGCACGCACATGAGTTTGTGGGGGGTGCATATGTCTGCACATGGATGGATGCACGTCGGTAGATGTACGTACACTGTGTATGTCGGTGAATTCCCATTCTTACAAGAATGCGGCCGTGTGGAAAGAACCGTCAAGACTGTTGAATCACATAGACCAGACAGATTAAATATAGACCTTAGAGTTTATGAGCTACAGTAGAGATAATCAAAAGCAGTGGAAACTTTGGAGACTAGAGCTGGACAGGTGAAGGGGAGTGCCCCCCTCAGTGGGGTGGCCTGAGGAGGGGCCACCTGATCTGCCACAGGGGCCCGAACCCCCACTAGAGCAGAAAATCCAGAGGGGACCCTGGGACCTATAGAAACAAACAGGCAGGAGGGTTAGGGGAAGAGTGGCATGGATTGATGAAAGGAGGGGAGGGAAAAGAAGGAAGAAGGGAAGGAAAGGAGGGGAGAAGGGATAAGTGCTCATTATGCTTGTAAAACTAAGAAAAAAATGTTTTTAAAGAATTTATTAGCTAGAAGGGCAAAGATAACTCATTTTTCACCAACCTTTTTTTTCCCGGTGATTGTACAAAATATTGAATTTCTTTTTTGTGTGCTATTCTTCTTTATGACATTTTAATATATGGTTATCATATTCAGCCTCCCATCACCCTTCCTAGTGCCCTGGCACCAAGCTTCTGCTCTGTGGCACACAGCCCACTCTGAGAAGTAGCTGCCCAAGTGAGAATACCTTTCCCACCATCTTCACGTCCATGCAGGGTCATGTGACCAGAGCTGGCCAATGGCATGTGAGAAGAAGCACTAGATCACAGCTCTTCTCTCCTTTCTCTTGGTGCAGTCGGCTTCAAGGCTCTAAGGCAAGGCAGAGCCAAGAGATGACAAGGTTGTGCCCCCAAATCACCCACCAAGGAATGTCATCACCACACGAACAAGAAATGCAGCCTTGGATATTCAAGGTTTCCATATCTACAAGAGTCAACCCACTATGGATCAGAAACACTGGAAAAACACTACATGGTCACAAACATGTACACATTACTTTTCCGTCATTATTCTATACCTGTCACAGGGAAACGATGATTGATAACAAGATGACGTTAGACTAGAAGGGACCTTGAGATGACCCGAAGTGCACGGGAGGCTGGGTGCTGGTTACAAACAAGCCCTCCCTCAGTGTATGTAAGACTCAGGCACCCTCAGATTGTGGTCCTCCAAGCATCTGATTGATCCTATATGAGTCACTGTACAGGGACAGCTACACTTATCTGGATTAGTCAGGGTTCTCAAGAGGAACAGAGCTGATGGAATGGTATAAGCTACGAAAGGGGATCTGTTAGCACAGCATACACAGTAAGGCTTGGGCGACTGAGGCAGGAGAGACTGAGGTCGAGGTAGCTCATCATTCCATCAGCCCCATGCCCATCTAGTGCCAAAGATCTGGAAGATTCCTGGAGCGCCACAGCAGAGCCCAAAAAAGCAACAGGCTAGATTCACTCAGCAGCAAGAAGCAAAGACAGATAGCAGGCACTTCCACCTTTGTCTTGGACAGCTGAATGTCCAGAATGCACCCTGAAGATGCTGCCACCCTGGGGAGGGTCTTCCCTCTCCACGAATCCTTCATGGAAATGCCCTCACAGACCCCTCCCCTGGCATGTCTCTCAGTTGATCTCAAATCTAATCAACATGACAGCCAAGATTACTCACCAAATCCTTACTGCATTAAGCCACTGAAATGCGGAGTTCTATCATTACATTAGCTAGCATGTTCCTGATTAACAAGGAAGGAAAACCTCATCTCTCCACATCCTTCACATATTTGAATTCTCTTTCAAAATCCTTGTTGGGGGATTAGGTAGTGTCATGGTTTGAAATGTGTCCCCCACATTCTCATGTGTTTAGCAAGGTCATGGCACCTTGAGAGGTGGAGCCTTGCTGGGGTGGGCCTTGAGGTGGATTACTCCCACCCTACCTCCAGGAGAAGCCTGCCTTTGCTGCAAGAAGTCTGCAGCTCTCAGCTTCCAAGATGTCTGCGGTGACTTAGCCTCTTCTAGTTTTGGCCAGCCAGCCATGCCACCTCTGCTTTGAGAGACTGTCCCTTCCCTCTGGAACCGTAAGCTGAATAAATCTCCCTTTCTCCCTTAAGTTTCTTGACTTTGGGTATTCTCTCATAGCAATAGTTAAGAGTAACCATTACAGGTAGAAATGACCAGAGGTAGACGATATGACCAATACGGGCACATAGGTGTCAGGAAAACCACGGCTTGAATTCTGCTTGTAACAGAAAACTATATGAATCTCAAGTGAATGGGTGACTTCCCCAACCCTCGTTTTGCATGGAAAGTGTTTCCACCACATAGTGTCCGTGAGAAATGCGAAGGCACTCATCTAAGCCAGACTCGTGAATTCAGGAGACGGAGGCCTTTGGGTCTGAGGAGATGGCCCAGTGATAAGAGTGCTTGCTACGCAAGTCTAGGGACCTAAGTTCAAATCCCCAGCACTCACCTAAAAAGCTAGGCATGATTGTATAAGCCTGTTTACCTCTGTGTTTGAAGAGAGGGGGGACACAGTGGCGTTTTGTTAGCTGCTGACCAATCGGCCTAGCTGAAAAGACAAATTTTCGGCTCTCTGAGAGACCCTGCCTTAAAGGATGAAGGCAAGGAGCAATAGAGGACACCTCGAACTCTCTTCTTTGCCCCCACCCCACTCGTGACACTACTGGTCCTGGCAGCCTTCTCCATCCGGTTTGCTTTTTCATGTGCGTTTCATGTACCTGTCACCATTTCAAGTACAGGCATGTGCTACTTAATCACAGGAAAGCATTCTGAGAATGTATCATGACGTGATTCCATGCTGGACAGACATGACAGAGCATGCTGTCAGGACTCAGAGGGCCCAGGTCACCCCTGGACACAGCCTCTGGATTCAGAGACCAGTAAAGGGGACATGGCAGCTGCTGGAGAACAGGACTCTATGGTTCATGTGTTTTATTTGTTTCTCCCATTTTTGTTTTTGAGACAGGGTCTCAGGTACCTCAGGGCTGTCCTTGAGGATGACCTTGAACTTCTAAGCCCTCCTCTGTTACCCCTCAAGTGCTGGGATCCCACTCCTTGCCATGTGATGGGTGTGGAGAGATAAGGTTTACCTTCTTTGTTAATTGGCATATCTGGTTCTGGTGGTGCTGAGATCTAACCCAAAGCTTCTCGCTCACAAGCCCATGACTTGCCAACCCAGCATAGCACCCCAGCTCTGCTGCCAACTCAGTTGTTTTGACACAAGTCCTCATCCTGTATCCCTGGCCCACCTGGTATTTGCTGAGTAGTTCTAACTGGCTTTGAACTTGTGGCAATCCTCCTGCCTCACCCTCTGAGGTGCTAGGGTTATAGCCATTCACAACCCAGCTTCTAGACCCTCCAGTGTGACGGAACAAAGCTGCTCCAGGAATCCTCTGGCCTTCGGCAACAGACTGGGACTACTGAGATATTCAGCCACGGGACCGAGCAGCTACTGGCAGCCACTGTTGGACTACCTAGAACTTACCTCATAAGCCCGTCCAGTAAATTCCCTTTTTATATATTCCTTCTGGACTTTCTTTAAATTTTTAAATTGTATTTACCAGGAAAAGAGAGAGAGAAAGAGAGAGTGCATGCCATGGAGCATGGGTAGAGATCATAGGACAACTTTCAGAAGTCAGTTCTCCCTTCCCACCATGTGGCTTCTGGAAATTGCACCTAGATCACCAGGTTACCCAGCAGGTCCCTGCACCTTCCTTGCGAAGCTCTCTCACAGGTCCATGCTACACTTGCAAACGACTGGCAGCCCAGGTTCATGCATGCCAACAACACGGAAAACAAACGAGCAACACAGGTAACACATCGTGACAGCCCATGCCACAGCCGGGGCTGCACTGCACCATCCCAGTGTCCCAAGCTGAGTGACAGCATCTAGCTTCAGGCAGGTACATCCTCACTCGTTGAGTCATTGGATGTGAGCAGCAGGAAGCTTAAGGTAGGGCTGGCCTCTTTTCCTCAGCTAACACAGCCATCAAAATGGGCTGGCGACAGGCGGCTGCTGTCTCCACCCACCCCCTCCCCACATCATTCCCAACACCCAAGGGATAATTCCTCCTCCTCCATCTGCTCCTCCTTCTCTCCTCCCCTCCTCCTGCTCTTCTTCATCCTCTTCTTCCTCTTCCTCCCCTCTTCTTCATCCTCCTCCTGTTCCTCTTTTTTCTATCTTCCTCTTCTCCTACCTTCTTCTCCATAGTTTTTATTTATTGTGTTTGTTTCTGAGACACTGGTTTTGCTGTATAGCCAGGCTAACTAGAATCCCCAGTCCTGTCTGTCACCCACATACTGGGATTGTAGATGCTGTGTGCCACTATACCCAGCCTCGAATATTCCAATCTTTAATGCCCAGCTTCTAAGGAGGAGGGGGGGAAACTTCTTTTAAAAAAGTAAGAAGAGGGGCTGGAGAGGTGGCTCAGGGGTTAAGCCTCTGCCTTGCAGGCCGAAGGTCCTGAGTTCGTGATCCTAGACCCCACGTATAGACGCCCGGCGGAAGCGGGGGCAGCCTGTGTTTCTGGTCCTGGTAAGGCGGAGCCGGTGAATCCCGGGGCAGAGTAAACAAGGAGGAGGTGGAGGCGTCCATGGTGGTTCCCGAATTCGTCCGTGGTTCTACGCACACACATACATATGCACACACATACATACACACACGCGCACACACATACACGCACAATTGAATAAATAATTTTTTAAAAAGTAAGAAGAAAAATTTGGTACATTGGATCAGGGTCTACATTAATTATTATTACTCTTATTGATATAATGAAATATCTGGTAAGAAGCAACTCAAGGGGAGAATTTCTTTAAATTTAAAATTTATTCTGACTTGCAGCTCGAGGGAGTCATATTCCAGAAGGCTTGGCAGCAAGAGTGGGAGACCAGGTAGACAGGCTGCATCTGCAACCTGGAAGCAGACAGTGAGTGGGGACCAGCGACCCACTGTCTCCAGCAAGCTCCGCCCCCTTGTATCCACAACCTTCCCAAACAGCGCCACCTGCTGGAGATCAAGTGTTTTAACACATGAGCCCGTTCTCAAAACACAACAGACAGGGTCTGATAGCCTGATTTTAACTTAGTCCTTTCCTTAAAGGCTGTTTCCAAATACGGTCACCCTGTGAGGTACTGGGCGTGAGAACTTGAATATGAACTTGGGTGGGGGGTGGCATGGAATTGAGCACAATGCAATCCATAAAACCAAGGTACACAAGAGCTTCAAAGGGCATGGCATAACACACTAAAATCAGTAACCGCTATGGGGGGAGGCCGTGCTCCTTGTGACATTCCAGGCACTGTGCTTGTGCCATAAGGACTTTATAATCTCTGTCTATAGACAGCATCTGTTCAGTAGACAGTCTCTGAGAAGTCAAGATCTTGCCCAAGGGCACTCAATGGAGAGTGGGTAAAGCTAGAATTCAAACCAAGACTTCTGACTCCACGCAGCTTACCACTTATAGAGTTGTTCATCTTTTGCAGCCTCTGAACCCGGAGATTTGAAAGGCTGACCACCTGCACCGGCAGAGCGTAATTAGTTTAATGACTTGGCATTTCGTGGGGTTCTCTCCCAGTCACCTGCAGCCCTCTCCAAGGAGAAGGAAGCCATCCGGGGAAATTACAGAAGCCCAGATGTTGCCAGCATTCAGTACAGAGACGCATGAACCCCACCCGCACCCCAGCCTCAGCACCTCCCTGAAACTTAAAATCAGAAACTTACTTCAGTCTGTTTTATTAGCTTGGACTAGACCCAGGGTAAAGTTAACCAATCAAAGAATCTGAGAAAACTGCAACCAATTATCCTGAAAAAAAAAATATGTTAAAGCCTGAACAGATTTATTCAATTCTGCATAGTGGGTGGCTTCCCGGGAGAGACGCCAAGAGGCGTCATCTGCTTGGCTCTGCCTTTGATTATTCATTGACTGGGATCTCTTTCTCACCAGAAGCTGATACGGTCGCCGGTTTCAGAAAGAAGAAGTCGGGGAGGGGGCGATCCAAACACTACATGGACTGATTCATTCCAAACAGAATGTTTTCAAGCATGGTCCCTGTTTTTTTCTTTTGATTTCACAGCAGGAGATTAATGAAAACTTTATCGATAGGTGTGTGCGTGGGGGGATGTTCTACTCCCGACTCCTGGGGTGCATAGCCAAATGCATATGTCTTCAGCGCGGGCTAGAAGTCAAGGCCTGCAGTGGGGAGGGGGCGCTTCCCAATGGTCACACGCAGCTGGCACCAAACCTCTCAGGTAGGTGCTGTCCAGATGTGGAAACCCACTGGAAGAATCGCGTTGACTGAGAGAGACGCTGTAGCGATCTGTGCGGTGGCTTAAATTAAAGCGAAAAGTGAGTTTCTGAGCCACAACAGCCACACTTCAAGCGTCCATCCGCCAGCCACATTCGATTAAAATGGCTCCTGCTTCCGTCATGCAGACAGACACAGGACATTTCTGTCATCTGTGAAATGTCAGAGGCTTTGCCATTTGCCGAGGCAAACATCCTGGTTCTTCCTGCCGCACCCACACATTCCTGAACTTCCCCAGTGAGAGACTGTAAGCTATTTGAGAAGCGATTGTGAGGTCCATTTCTCTTCTGTTCCCTTGATAGCTTAGACAGCTGCCCCTCTCTAGAGATGGGGCCCATGTCACCCATGAACCGCCACATGTTGAAATCATGCAAGATGAGGATGCACTTCATCCATCCAGCCTCATGAACGTCCCAGTGGAGCAAGGCAGGACCCCTGAGAATCTGGCCTGTTACCCCTCAGGAGCAAGGCGCTATGGTGGGCTGAGGCTACCCAGCATCACCAGACAGGATCTTACCGCATATGAATAGCCTGAGAAAAGTTTTCACACCATCATAAAGTTTTAAATAAAAAGATCCTAAATGGAGCCATTGTGAGCTGGGGACCATCTGTAGTCTTGGTGAACTACAACTTATTTCCTAGTCTGGGGGAGGGTGTTAGGAAAAGCTTAGAAGTGACCAGCAGGGGGCGGACACAGCCCGTGACTCATGAACATGTACCTGCTGAGGTATTCCATAAAACAGATTTGTTTTATTACAAGCCCACGGGTAACATTTCCTCTCCCTCCCTCTCTGTCTCTCTCTCTCTCCTCTATCTTTCTGTCTTGATCCCTCCCTTCATCCCCATATCCTTTGAGACCTTTCTTCTCATTACTTAGAAATTCTGTAAAACAGGTTTTTTTAAGAAAAAGAAAAACAGAGCCACTTTCCAGTGTCTGCTTTTGCAGCTTGAAATATATCTAGACATGGATGGGGTGCTTGTCTAGTGTGCAGGAGGCCCTGAGATCCCCAGGGACACATTAAAACCAGGCAGGGTAGTGCACTTCTCTCACTTCAGCACACAGGAGGGGGAGGCAGGAAGATCAGAGGTTCAGTTGGAGGCCACATGAGCTGGGTTGCATGAGCCCCTGTCTCGGAACACGCACACACACACACACACACACACACACACACACACACACACCCCTGGGAAGCAGGATTTCCCAGAGGTATGATGGGGAATGTTGAAGTAGGATGCACCAGTGCACACCAGGCAGATGTGACATATGATGTAATACTGCGCAGGAGACCCAGGCAGGACAATCCCACGTCCCAGCTCCCTGCTCACAGGAGCACATTTATTACTGCCCAGCACCTGCTTCATGATTGGATGACAAGCACGTCATGCCGTCTTCTTGTGACCGTTGCTGCTTGTTTGGTTTTGACAGTGTGTTAGTAGCCCATGCTGGTCCAGACCTCACTATGTGTCCCAGACTGGCCTCAGACTCATACTCCTGCCGCAACCCCTTGAACCTGGAAAACAGGCATCAGACACCACACTTAGCCGTATCTTTTTATTAAAACTTTATTTATTTTGCATGCGTGCATGCGTCTGTGTGTGCAGAAGGCATGATATGTCTCTGTGGAGGACCAACAGTGACTTTGGGAATGATCCTGGATTGCTTCTACCTGCCTTTTGCTTTGCTCTGAGATTTCCCAGGCTCCACCCACCAGGACTAGAAGGGTAGGCCGCCACCATTTCCTCCAGGTTTTTTTTTACTTAGGACTTGGTAAAAGGCGAAAGATTTATACGATCTGAAGAGAAACCAGAGTATTTTACTTAGGACTTGGGATCTGAACTCAGGACCTTCTGTTTGTGAGGCAGAGGATAAACTTCTCAGCCATCTCTCCAGCCCTGTATGATGTTTTAAGTAGTATTCACTGCCTGACGTGGTAGCACAAAATCCAAAGTCTTCTTCAATGAGCAAAATTCTCAAGTAGCAAGTGGCAAAGACACACAAGTAGAATCCCATCCTGCCTCTGACAATATTAATAGCTCCTCCTGCAGACACCAAAATCTTTGGAGCCACTTCCAGCAAACTACCCCTCCGTTGCCAAGGAGTCTTTGAAGAGACAATAATGTATTTCGGTGCACAAATTCCAACACACACACAGTCACTCTCATTTCCTTAAAACTATAGTTCTTCTTTTTATTTATCTTGAGCAGGGGACATGGAGTGGTCAGAGGACAAATTTTGGGAACTGGTTCTCTCTTACAACCATGTGTGGGTTCTGGGGGCGGAATGGTCTTTACCTGCTGAGTGCGGTCTCTAAGCATGGCTCTTAAGCAGGAGTGATGTCTATAACCCCAGCACACAGGACGCTGAGGAAGGAGGACAGCGGGCTCCAGGCCAGCTTGAGATACACAGTAAGACTTCGTCTCAAAGGAAGAGGAGGAGGAGGACGAGGAGGAAGAAGAGGAGGGGGAGGAGGAGGAGGAGAAGGAGAGGCGGAAGAGAAGAGGAAGAGGAAAAAGAGGAGGAGAGAAGGAGGAGGAGGAGGAGAAAGAGAAGAAGGAGAGAAGGAGGAGAAGTAGGAAGAGGAGGAGAAGGAGAAGAAGAGGAGGAAGAAGAGGAGGAGGAGGAGGAGGAGGAGGAGGAGAAGTAGAGGAGGAGGAGGAAGAAAAGTCTATAACCCCTTACCCCACCACACAGGGTCACTTGGCTTTCGCGATGTGAACCTGATACTAGGTGAATTTTCCCTTGGCGCGATATTCTGATCAGAATTCTTTTAATGTGAGAGAGAGAGAGAGAGAGAGCATGCATGCATGCACATGCCATAGTGCATGTGTAGAGGTCAGAGGATAGAGGAGTCCTTCTGTCTTTCATCATGCAGGTGTTCAGGAAGTGAATTCGAGTCTCCAGGTTTACATACAGAGCTCTCTCACTGGCTCATTATCAGAACATTTTTCATGAAAGAAGTGCTATTTAATTTAATTTAAGCTGATTCTTGAGTGAAAGCTTCAGAAATGTAAATATATGACCTTAATTTTCCCTAATTCTGAGGTTTGAATCCCAGTGCTGTCACCAATCAGAAGTGGGAAACTTGGGTTCGTTATTTAAGCTCTCTGACTCAGTTTCCTCATCTATGAAATGGGCATAAATAGTAGTCCATACCAGGTGACTTGTGAAGACCCAGCAAGAATAGAGGGGACGTGCTCAGCAGGGGTGATCTGTCATCTACAGTAGGGGTGACATATCAGGTGCTATGAGACTTTAGCTCACCTTTGTACATGGAGCCCCAGAAACACTTGCTGGACTCTCATGGAATGCACTGACTAAGGCCTGCGGGAAGAAGGAAGGCTCACTGCCATGAATGACAATCACAGAGGGGATCCCAGCCACTGAAGTCGGTGTGGAAGTAGGGCCGAGGGACTGGGTGGTCTTGGGTGAAAGAAGCAGAAACCACAGTTGGGCATGGCGACTGGCCACTGCCATCTCAGCACTGGGATGTAGAGGCAGGAGGACCAAGAGTTCAAGACTAGCCTCAGCTACAGAGTGAGTTTCAGGCCGACCTGGGCTACCGGAACCCCTGTTACAAGCAAACAGACACACAGAGGGCTGGGGGTGTGGGCTGAGTTGTCCAAGCTTGCTGGCATGCATGGGAGCCCCCGGGTCATTTTGGAGAGCCAGGCGTGGTGGAGCATTGGACCTGGAATCCCAGTCTTCGGGAGCTGGAGGGCGGCCTGGGCCACGTGACACCCACGGGCACAGAAAGAGGAGGGGCACCAGACCACCCTGGTACCCGAAGGGAGGATCCTGAGATCTCAGCGCAAGCGCAGCACTAATCTCGGTGCCTGGAAGCAGCTGAGCTCCCAAGAGAACGCCGTCAACCCCAGCAATGGGGACAGCGGACCCCAGGAGCTCAGAGCTTGAAGGAGGGCTTGGCTGGGTCTGAGATGCCCATGGCATCAAAGCCTGTGGCCCTGGCACTGATTTCTCCCCCACCGACATGCAGGAGCTGGACATCGAGAGAAGAGCAACCAGGCTCCTTGCTGCCAGGCTCCTTGCTGCCGCCCTCATTTCCCCCCATCGCGGCTCCCCTCTCTTTGCATTCTGAGCTTCCTCCTTTCTGGAAAATGCTTCCCCACCCACCTCTGCCCTGCCCATTCTCCGCTCATTTCTACCGCTGTCCAGGTCCCAGTTCAAATATCACTTCCTCAGAGAGACTGTCCCAGAACCGTTAGCTCTCCGGGCTCGCTGGCCCTGACCCTCTGCAGGCGGGGTCTCAGCCCCACCCTGTGCTGGGAACACCTGTCACCTGTCGCTGTGGTTGATGGTGATGTCATTTGTTGAGGGCGGGTAGCAGCTCCCGCCCACCCATGACTCTGTGTCCTCTGCTAGGGCCATGGGGGGGGCTGGTACAGGAAGAGCCTTGAGGGGGTGGATGGGAAGGGAGGAAGAAGGTCAAATCTGAGAAAAGGAGAGGAGAGATGTGCCCGAAAAGATAATCAGATTAGATGCTGGAGGCATGGCTTAGTGGCAGCTTGCTTGCCTGACGTGAGTCATGGGTTCCAGTCCTACCACTAAAAATATAAATAAATTAAGTAAATAAATAAGCAGGAGAGAGAGAGAGAGAATATGTTCCATGGCACACAGGTAAAGATCAGAAGTCATTTCCTTCCTTCCTCCACACAGGATTCTGGGGATTGAACTCAGATCTCATGCATACTAAATGCGAACACTCTACCAAAAGCTATACCCATGACCTGGACTGTGCTCCCTGGGATTACAAACCCCAATACATCCTTCTACCTCTGCGCTGCTTCTTTCAGTAATGTAGCAATACCGTGTTGAAGGGAGGAGGAGCCACCCCTGGAAAGAACCCTCTGGAATCTGCCTGGAGTCCGATCTCAGCAACTGGGGGGTGAGGGGTTCTGTTCATGACAAACAACTCGTCTCAAGGGACAAGACCAGTCTTTTTTTTTTTTTTTTTTTTTAAACAAGCCAACCTGAAGAGACCAGTCCAGACTTGACATTTTAAGAAGTATTTTATTTGGGCTGAAGCTATGGCTCAGGTATTAAAACCTTTGCCTCACAAGCCAAAGACCCCTTGAGTTTGGATCCTGAATCCCAGGTAAAAATGCCTGCTTCCAGCTGAAGGCGGAGCCTAAGGAATCCCAGAGCAAAGCAGTGTTCCAGGGTGATTTTGATGCCATCTTTGTGCCTCCACAGGTACACACAAATGCCTTCTGGTGTACACACACACACGCACACGCACACACACACACACACACACTCGAGGAGGGGGCTGAGGAGGTATGTAGTTCAGTGGTAGAGATCTTGCCTAGCATCAGGTTCTCACTCGGATACCTAGTACCACCAAAAGAACAATAGCAAACAAAACCAAATCTGCCCAACTGTTTGGGCAATTCAGCTGACTGAGACCTTGGCTTGCTTGGGCAAAGCACTGCACTGGGCTCAATCCTCAGCTCTGCAAAATCCCAGACAGGTCGATCCACGCCCGCAACCCCAGCATCCGGAGGCAGAGGCGAGACGACCAGAAGCTCATCTGTCGCTTTGCAGTGAGTTTGAGTTCAGTGAGAGCTCCATGAGACTCTATCTCAAGAAAACAATAACGTGTAGGATGGCGGTAGGTACAGCGAGTTATCCATGCATGAACGAACACTCCTTTTACAGAGTGAAATAATACGTGTCCCCTAAGAGTTCGCTCCATGAAATCACTCCTATCGATATCATTTGGAAAATTACAGGTCTGTGCAAACGACAGCCATTCCACAATTTGTCAGACATGATTTGTTTTTGTGTCGCCACGTCCAGAATTACAGTCTCTTCCAGAAGAAAGAGACATTCTAAATCAACAAAACTCCAATTTTACCAGGTAACGGGAGCCTGCGGACCCGTGCTGGTATCAGAACAAGAACTAAACACTGGGTTTTCAATGGGACCTAGAAGTATAATCATAAGGTATTATTTCAATGCTTTTGCTTTTCTTGACATCATGCAAGAAGACTGGAAACGTCCAGATCCATCAGCAGACTTGCAGCATCTTACTTTCTATCCAGTGCTGTCTTGCTAGTGAAGTCAAAGACCTTCACAAGAAAACACCTGGGAGGCAGAGGCAGACAGCTCACTGATCTACAACCTAAGATTTGGGGGGGGGCAGTTTAGGGGTGTAGATTGGTTCATGGTTGTCAGGGTTTGCATGTGAGTTGTCCCACATGGGCTCATGGGTTTAAATCCTCTAGAGTTAATGTTTGGGAAGGTTACAGCACCTTTAGGAGGTGGAGCCTTAGCTGGAGGAAGGCACGTGCATCCAGGGGGAGAGCCCTGGGTTGGAAGGCCCCGCCCTGCTTCCTCTAGTCAACTCTTGGAGTTGTTGCTCGCTCTCTCTACCTCTGTGACCTGAGTGAGCCTCCTGCAGCTTCTGACACCACCATGCCTTTCCCGCCATAATGGATCGTATCTCCCCTCTGGAACCGTAAGCCAAACAATTCTCCTTCCTCCCCTTACATTGCCTGAGTCTGAGTTGTCTCACAGCAACAGAGCTTGAACCCGCAACAAGAATGGCTGTCTATGATGCATGAAGCCTTGGACTCGATTCTGCAGTGTGCTGAATAAGCCAGACAGGGTGCAGACTTGGAATCCTAACGTTTGGAAGGGGATCATGCTGGATCAAGGTCATTTCTGGCTTTGTGTACCCAGGCCAGTCTGGGTACAGGAGACACTGTCTCAAAAAAGAAAAAAGAAAACCTTTCCTTTTTATGTCATGGTTTGTTTCTTTTTAAACTATTTATTTGTTTGATAGAGAGAGAGAGAGAACACATGCATGCCATGGTGCATGGGGGGAGGAGTCAGAGGACAACTAGAAGAAGCCATTTCTCTCCTTCCACTATATGGGCTTCTGGGATGGAACTCAGATAACCAGGTATACAAACAGCTGTCTTATTGGTTGAGCTATCTCACCAGCCCATATTTCATTTTTCATTTTTTAAACTTTATTTACTTTGTGTGTGTGTGTGTGTGTGTGTGTGTGTGTGTGTGTGTGTGTGTGTATCAGAGGGCACTGTATGTCCCCTCTGGAGGACCAAGAGTGACTTTGGGAATCATCCTAGATTGTTTCTACCTCCTTTTTGCTTTGCTCTAGGATTTCCCAGGCTCCACCCACCAGGGCCGGAAGTGCAGATCGCTCTGTTTCCACCTGGCGTTTTCATGTGGATCCTGAGATCTGAACTCGGGACCTTCTGCTTGCAAGGCAGAGTCTTAACCCCTGAGCCATCTCTCCAGCCCCATTTTTTTTTTATTCTTTCGAGTTTTACAAATGCAGTGACTTTGTATTTTCATATTTTAATCCCCAACCCCATCCCTTCCTTGTTCTTCCCTCCCAGTCTTTCTCCTGCCTGCCTGTCTTTTCACATGAGTGACCCACTGGGTTTCATGTGCTTTGCTCTGAGGGCCCGTGCCTGAGCACTTGCTGGAGGTAAATCATACATTGGGGGTAGACCCCTGAGGACCTGGCTTCCCTGCACATCCTCCTCAGCAGCTTCCCTGCACATCCTCCTCCGGAACAAGGAAACTGGTTGTGTATAAATGACACCAATTGTGCTTTGGCGTGATCAACCATGTGTTTCCTGGTTTCCACCCTTCATTCCATTCCACAGCACCCCTGTCCCACCCATCACCTCTGACCTCCACCCAAGATAGAGACTCCCAGGCCTGACTCAGCACAGACTTCTCTGGGATTTTTTTTCAAAGTCTTTGGAAACACATCTCTTTCTGGCTACAACTGTGTAGGTCACTGGCAGGCATCCTTCATTTCATAGAAAGAGAGAAACATCATAAGTACTAGGTGGGCAAGTTGTGCGGCACCAGGGCAAGGCAGGAAGCCCTGCGTTCGATTCCCGGCCTTGAAATTAGGAGGGAAAGAAGCAGAGCGTGGTGGCATGTGTCTGTCATCCATTTGCTGGAGAAGGCTCTGCCTCAGGCAGGAAGAAGGAAGACTAGGGGAGGGGAGGGGAGGAGAGGGGAGGAGAGGGGAGGGGAGGGGAGAGGAGCCAGGAAGGACAAGGAGAATCTCCAATGAACCTATTCTGTCCCCGCCAAAGGCTGAACATCTACAGACTCTTGGAAGAGTCCAAACAAATAATTTGCTTGTTTATTTTACTGGTTTCATCGTCACTTGAATACCTGCCACTTGGGCTGGAAAGATGGCTCAGAGGTTAAGACTCTGCTTCAAAAGTAGAAGGACCTGAGTTCAGATCCCAGATCCCATGTAAAAGTGCCAGCAGTCTCTACCCTGAAAGGTGGGGTTCAGGAAATCTGAGAGCAAAGCAAAAAGGAGGTAAAGCAATCTAGGATAATTCCCGAAGTTATCCTTAGTCCTCCAGAGGGGCACACAAGTGCCCTCTGATACACACACACACACACACACACACACACACACACACACACACACACAAAGAACTATATTTTGAGATGAATAAATCCTCTTGCATTGTGTGACCCTGGCCCACAAGCAGATGTCACCTATTTGGTTGCCACAGAGGTACTTACCGCATGTGCCCTTGTGCCAGCCACAGCCACTTCTAGAAACAGGACAGCAATCAAGACTCATTTTCTTCCTTCTCACATAATTGAGTTTCCTGTGGCCACACAGAAGGGACTGGCGTGCAGCCACTAAGTCTCACCCATCATTTCTACTGCACAGCCTGGACCGGTTACGACTGCCATGATGGACACGACCCCACGGCCCCCTCCACCATGTGATAAGGGAACTGTGGCTTTTTCAGTGTGGAGCCCTCGACCCTGGAGCTTGAGGCTTGTGCACACCTCAGCCCTGGTGCGCCACAGGTGGTGGTCACGTTCATTACACTGATTTTATAGCTGGGGAAATCACACGGAAATCAAGGAATTTGTATAAAATCTCGATGATGATGAACAGTGGTGATGAAGGCAGCCATGAGCATGTTACTGTGACAGACAGAATTTCGTAACATTCACTGTGTGTATGTGTAGATGGCTCTATGTTCATGCGTACAGACGGATGTCCGAATGTGTATATGATGAGTGTATGAATATCTACATGTTCGCATGTGAGATATGAATAGATGTTAGCATGCTCAAATGTGTGCTTGGATGTTAACGTGTTTGTGTGTGTATGTGTATGGGGTCTGCATGTTCAAGTGTCTGTATGATATGTGTATGGAGGTCAGTGTGATTGTGTGTGATATAAGTGTACATGGATATTAGTATGTTCATGTGTGTATATGAATGTCTTCATGTTCGTGTGTGTGTTCATGTTAGCATGGTTGTGTGTGTATATGATGTGTGTATAGATGTCAGCATGTTCATGTAAATATGTGTATATGATGTCAGTGTCAACATGTTCATGTGTGAGTGTGTGTGTGCGATGTGTGTATGGATGTCAGTGTGTTTGTGTTTTTGTTGTATGTGTGTATGTCAACATGTTTATGTGTATGTGTGATATCTGTGTGTGTGTGTGTATGTGTGTGTGTGTGTGTGTGTGTGTGTGTGTGTGTGTGTGTGTGTGTGCAGGTCAGGGGACAACATCAGATGTCAGTCCTTGTCCTCTGCCCTGTTTTGAAGCAGGGTCTTTCTGTGTTGGCCCAGCGCACTGGTCACAAGCTGGTCACAAGCTGCTGGGGAGTCCCTTGCCTTTGAGACTCATCTCACCAGAGGCACGCTGGGATTGCTATAGCCAGCTTTGCATAGATTCTGGGGATCCAAACCCCAAAGCTGGTGCTTTATTCCCTGAGCCTCCAGGATTTCTTTTTACAGGTGAAGAAAGTGAAGCCCAAGAAGATTCAGTAATTTTCCATTGCTTGGAGGGAGCAGGGGCCGGATTTGAATCCGGCTCAGCTCTAGAGACAAACACCCACACATGGCAGCTCTAACAGACTTGTTATCCCAATCAAAGCTTCAGAAAACCCTGTTCTTATGCAACACAGCCAGGAGCTTAGTCTGGTTTTGAACCTCTGGTGTCTGGATTTGAGCTGGGGGGGTAGGGCCGCTGGGGGAGGGAATAGGGTGGGGAGGTGGGAGTTATAGAATTGGGAGGTGCCCTGCACAAAGATTCCTGGCCTGGGTGCTTCATTGCCTTCTTCCTCCTGCTAATTGCTGCACACGGTTCTCCTAGCAGCTCTGAAGACAGGCCACACTTAGCAGCGAGGGAAGGAAGCATATGTCAGAGGGGGAGCCAGGAGATGTCCTTCCTTCGGGAAGGAGGGTGAGATTTTTTTGCAGGCAGGCAGGACTGCTTGTAAAATGAACTTCTCTTCATTCTTGAGTCCACCTGCTAGCAGGCCAGATGGACCCCGCTAGCCTTTTCTTTCACAGACTTCAAATAACATACAGCTACCACCACCCTCCGGACTTCACCAGTGTCCGTCTGCCCACTGACACCACTTCTCTCCTTCCCTGGGGGATGGGGGTGGAGCGCATGCCAAAGGCTTTCGTGGCCATGGAGACTCACACAGACTTGGCCATCGACAGCCGGGGAAGACACAGGTCCACAGTGAGTCTCTCGACACTTGCTGGATTCTCACTGGGCACCAGCACTCCCTTAGGTTTTGTGAACATGAGTGGTCTCTAGCCAGCAAAGACGTGGCCATCCGTTTTCCTTGGGAGAACTCCTTCGAAGGACTTGGGCACTGGAAGGTGTGGGCTACAGGCTGTCAGGGAAGACTTTACAGCCTTCGCAGAGAATGATGTCTTTTGGCTCATAGTTTCGGGGGTTCAGCTCAAGAGCAGCACTATTCCTGTTATCTTGGGTCCGAGGCAAAGAGGAGCCACACAGGGAGGGCTTGGGTAGGACTCAGCAGCTTGCCTCAGGAAGCTGAAAGACTGGCCGAGTGGGGATGCCCCCCACTTTGAGGACATGCTCCCCATGACCTACTTCCCCAAACCCACAAACAGTCTACCTCCACATAGACCAACCCATGGCTATAGTTTATGTTTTTGTAACCCAGTCCCTCCTAGACCTGGGTCATCACCAGGCGAGCCTTTGGGGCCATCTCTATGGAATCCCTCGAAACAGAAGGACCACTAACAGATGGAGGTAGAGGTAAGGGAGCCTGTGGGCCTTGTCAGAACTGGGCTTCTGAGGGCACCAAACTGTTCCAAGTCAACCGCAACACAGCTGGGCCCTCATCTTAAAGACCTGTTCTGTGGCAGAGGTAACAAGGTGGGTCTTGGATTCAGGTCTCTGGCCTGCCTGATCAGAGTTTTCAGTTGCCAGACCCAGAACTTGGGGTTTACATTTGATGGGCGAGGAGCCCAGTTCCTTTCTGTCTAAGCCCTTCACCAACTTTCCCACTTTCTCTGTTATCAGAGAACATGGAAGGAACGCAAGAGGCGGGTCCGGCTAGACTGCCTGCCCCAAATCCAGTTCTCCTATACCTCGTGTGATTGTGGGAAAGTAAACTGACATCTCTGGGGCTCCCATTCTCATTTGTCCAGTGGTTAAAAAAAAAACCTACCTCAGGCTGACCAGATGGTTCAGCCCTTTGTCGCTAAGTCTTACGTTCCAAGTTAGATTCTTAGAAGTCATGTGGTGGAAGGAGGGAACTGACCACTAACCTCCCCACAGGTGCTGTGGCAGACACACACACATGCACACACACATACACACACACACACGCACGCACACACACACGCATGAGCAAATCAACATAAATTTTTTAAAAAACTACCTCCCATCCTTATTATCAAAATTGACAAAGATACTACATGGATGTGTTTGACCTAAAACTGATATTCCATGACTGGAAACTCTAATCATTGGAACCCCCTTTTTGGGGGACACATGTTTTTGGTGACTCTCTCTCCTACCCATGATCTTAGCCCTCTTAGGCAGAAGTAGCGGCTGCCTCTCCACTTTCCCGAGAACATCCATGTTTTCTGCATCTTGGAGCAAAAGCTCTTCCTTGGCTACCAAGGAGGAGGGTGCAACCCAGGCCTGGCCAATCACAGGACTCTATCCTCCATCCAAGAATAAGCCCAGGGCAGGCGGCTTAGAATACAAATGGTCAGTGTCTGTCTGCGTGTATAGCAAGGACCCTCCAAGATAAAGAACGTGGCTTGGTGACAGCCAATGTCTGTCTGCATCCATTGCTAACCGCGACCCTGTGATGCAAAACCTTAGAAATCTTTGCCGAGTATGACAGAAAGAAAAAGAAAACATAAACTGTGCAGAGGATAGGTAGAGAAGACTGTTCTTTTGCTTTGCTCGGGGCTTTCTCTTGGGTAAGCACCCCAGAGCCTTGTGTTAGCACAGACACTGCTTCCTAGTAGAGAGTGGCTAGCGCCCTACTTATCCATGTGACTTTCCCACCACAAGCCGGGAGCATCTTTTGCCTGGGGCTGATAAACAAATGCTGGGAGTGAGAGGATCTGTCTTTCCTTTAGCTGCGGCTGCTGCCCACCATATGCCCAGCAAAGCCAAACACAGCAAAAATCACTGCAGAAGCCAAACCCAGAGCCAGAGGAACAATGAGATGGGGAGTGTGGAGCAGCGAGGCGCTGCAGAGTCGGCCCCTGGGCCACACACCGTCCTTTCTGCTGTCTGTGAATGACCTCACCAGGCCTTGCAGAGTTGCCCCACCCCCAGAGTCTCTAAGTCTCTGCTTTGCCTAAGTCAATTTCAGAGATGCTTTGACCCGAGTTAAAAAAAAAAAAAAAAAAAAAAGAAGGAAAGAAAATTCCGACATTATTCGGGGTCACAGACAAACTCTGACTCAGCTGTCCAGAGCTCCAAGGTCCAGAACGATCTCAAAAATTGACCCAGGGGCTAGGGATATAGCTTGTGGGTAATTTGCTTTTCTAATGAGCACAAAGATACGGCTGGGGTCCAGCTTCCCATGATCCAGCATGGTCCAGGCCAATGGCTTAGTAACAACACCCCACGGGGCTGGTGGGAGGGCTGGGGGGCGGGGGGGGGGGGTGAGGCGCCTGCTTGCACGCATGGAGACCTGAGTTCCATCCCTGGGAGTCCACGTGGTGGGAGGCAAGAACTGGCTTTGGAAAGTTGTCTTCTGACCTCCACCCACATGCCTTGGCATGCATGCACACGACTCCTCTTTCCTCTTCCTCCTCTCTCAACAAAGAAAAATATCAAGTGCACACACATTTTTAAAAGTACGGCAACATATTGTAACCCCAAACCTGGCTTGACATCATCCCAAGCCGAAGTCTGAAGTCTGATATCTACTTCCCACTTCCGGAGTCACCTTGACCGCATCTTTGACACCTGGACATCTGGCCTCCATTTCAGCACATCCCCCACAGCCAGCTGATGAAGCCTCAAGGCGCTTCACTTCCGTTTTTCAGAATGACGGGTTCCTCACTCATCTGGGTCCTGGTCATATTCACTGGGGAGCCTCAAATCTTTGGGGGCCTTACCCCTTGCTAAACGTAGATTCATGGATCACACAACCACCAGCTCAAGCCTCCTCGGTTTCTTCTGACTGCCCCCCCATGGGAGCTTGTGTCCAGTTGGGGTGATGCCCAAAATAGGGTACAGTTTAAGAAGGGGTATTAGATGGCTCAGGAGTTAAGCTTCTGGCCTCGAAAGCAGAAGGACCTGAGTTCAGAGTCTAGATTCCATGTTAAAAAAAGCCAGGTGGAAAAAGTGGAGGCTGGGAAACCCCAGAGCAGAACAATAGGAAAGTAAAGAAATCCAGGATGAATCCCTGAACCTTAGCAGGCACACACAGTGCCCTCTGATACACAAACAAGTACACACACACACACACACACACACACACTACTTTGAAGATAAACCCAGATCAGCACCAAGCCCGGGATGTGCACCCAGCTCTCACCAGACACTGAGGCCGGGGCTATGAGAAGACACGGCTGTGGTGGCCACTCGCCATCCAGCCCTGGCAGTGCTCGCATGAAGCCAGGGGAGAGAGGTTCGGTGCAGATGAGCCTCGAAGACATTCACCAGTGCAATCAAGGCATGAGGCCGCCTCCTCCTTGGCATTGAAGCCTCCAAGAGACATTTTTTTTTAGAGGGGGAGGTTTGCAGTTTGTCTTCGTGTTGCCAATAAATTCATCACCAAACAGCTATAAGGAACAAATAGGTTCTATTCTTGCTTACTATTTTCTATTACAGCTCCTATTCTACTTTGGCAAGAGGTCTATGGCAACACTAGAAGCCGAGAGAACTGGCCACACCATAACCACAGGGATTGCTGTGAGAGGGGCAAACCTCACTTACCAGGCTGCAAGTCTGACAAAGTCTAACAAAGTGCACCAGCTTACCGAGCCAGAGCTCTCCGATCTTCTCCATCTGCCTGGGGAGTGGTCCACCCACTGTGAACAGGGCCAGCAGAGAATCTCCTGCAGGCTTGCTCAGGGTTTACCTTAATTACGAATTCCTTACATGTGTGCCCACAGCTCAGCCTTCAACGCAAGTGGACACATGCTAGGCAAGCCCTCAGCCCTGAGCCACACTCCCACACCCCTGGCCCCCATAAAGCCCATGGCCCTTTTCAGTTTTGTTCCCTTGACATCTGCACACCCCCCACCTCAACAATCTAGTGCATGCTTCGATATTTGGGGGGGATGTTAGATGACTAAAAATTTTAGCAGAGTAAGTTTAATGCCCCTTGCAATAGCTTTCAGCCACAGAGCCCTGTCCCCACTTCTTGAGACCTGTAATCATTCTTCCTGCGTCCTCCAATATGCAAATAGGCTGACCCTGGATTTTTCTCCAGTGGTCCTCTGAGCCCAGGGCAGGGAAAAGCTGGTGCTACTTGCATAATTTCTCCTCTCCATTCTCTCTCTCTCTCTCTCTCTCTCTCTCTCTCTCTCTCTCTCTCTCATATATGGGGAAGAGCCCAGGCCTCTGCACATTCCAGACAAGCACTCCATCCCCACTTTGCATAAACTTGCTGCTGACACGAACAAGTCACCTGAATTACTGTTGCCACCTCCCAGAACACACCAACGTGGTGGATAGCTGATGGTCTCAAAACATGGGCCAATGGGCCTGACAACCTGAATTCAACCCCCAGCCCACACTGCAAAGCTGGTTGCACCTGCTCAAGAGGGGAGGAAGAGTCCGGAGAACTCACCGGAAGCTCAGATGCAGAACTGAATAAAAGACACTGTATTTCAGATGCCAAGGTGGGGGCCAGTATGAGGGATTGGGGTGCAAAATCACTTGCTGTGAAAAACTGATGATCTGAGTTTGACCCCCGGAACCCACGTGTGGCCGTTAGTTTCAGATGTTGTCATAGTTAGATACTGGCCATTGAAGGCTTTGAACTCTGAAAACAGTTGTGAAGAATTACTAGTTGAATTAAACCCCACGGCAAGACTGCAGGAGATTCTAATTGATGGGGAAGACCCAGCCCATGGTGGATTGGGACCCCCACGTGCATGCTGTGGCATGCTGAGCTCCACAGGCAGAGTGTGGCATGCACACGCCCACACATGCACATCACACACACATAGTGATGATAACTAAAAATAATAAATAAATGAATTTTAAAAAAGATAAAGTGGAGGAGAAAGCTAACTTCTAGAAAGTGTCCTCTGATCTCAATGTGTGGTGAGTACATGCATACACTCACACATAAAACATGTAAGTCTTTAGAAACATGAGAGTCAGGGCAGCCAGATGGCTCCACGGGTGAAAGTGAGTGGGTACCCAGGGTCTGTGGAAAGGTGGGAGGAGTCAATTCCAAACATTGTCCTCCCCTTGCACGCACACTACGGCCTGTTCTCTCCTCCCAAGTATACACAGTTATACACACACGTTCTCAAAATGCACCTTCAGCGGCGACAGCTTCCTCGCCCCCTGCGTGCCTCAGTTTCCCCGAAGGTTTCATCCCGAAGGCGATCCCCAACCTTCCTGTCCCTGCCTCACCCCCAGCGTCTAGAGGGTCCAGGGACCATTTGGGCGATGCGCTGCTCCGCTCGGCCGGCAGAGGGCGGTGGAGACCACCTCGGTCGGCGCGCGCGCTGGTGCCCCACCCTGTCCCGGTACCCTGACGGCGTCCCCGCGGGCGGCAGCGAGCCCCGAAAGCGCCTTGCTCGCCAGCCGTGCTAGAGGGGTGTCACACTGTCCTTATCTGGGTGCGGGAGCAACCTGCAGTGAATCAGGCAAAAACAAAAAAAACACCTTTTTTTCCCACCCGCCCTGGACCTGGGTGCGAAACACCCCGAGACCCGCAGTGATTCGAAGCGCCGTAAGCCGGGGCGCGGGGGCCAAGAGGACAGGACGCAGCCCCGCCAGGTCCCGGGGCGCACCCGCCTGCAGCTCTCGCTCGGCCGGCCCCGCGACGTCACCTCCTTCCAGAACAATCCCACTTCCTGCGGCCGGCTGTGTGGGGGCGGGGGTTTTTGTTCCTAGGGTGACACCGCTCCTTTGCAGGCGGCGTCGCGCCACGCTGTTGTCATGGAGACCGCAGTCACCCCGACAGCGACCGGGCAACCGGGGCGAGGCTGACCCGTCCTCAGGAAGTGACGGCCCCGGCCCCCTGGAGAAATCATTGCCCTGTAAGGTGCTGGGCCAGGGGACCCAAGCCAGGAGTGCCGCGTGACCCCTGGGCTGGGGTGAGGGAGGAGAGGCTGGGGAGGGGGGGCGATGGATCAACTTCTATACTGTACTTGATGGTCGGAGTCAGAGCATTCTTACTGGAGGGGTCTTAACCAGAGGAGTCGCGATCCAAACACTTCAAATCTCTCCTCTTTCTCTTCATCCCCCTCTGCTCTTCTTTTTACACTTTTCCTCCCTCCTCCTTTTCCTCCCTCCTCCCTCTCCTCCTCCCCCCCAACTTTCCACCGAGCTACTTCTTGACTCCTTCAAGGTTGGCTGGCCTCGTTGCTTTTTATTCAGGCCGGTTAACATTTATTTCCCAATGTACTAGGAAAGTGGAGCTTGGGATAACCCAGGGAGAAGCAGGCGAGGAGGGAGCACCCTTCAATTCTCTCTGATAGGTGGCTTGCGGTCTTCATCGTGAGCTAGAGTGGGGTGTGGTACCCTCACTTACACGTCCAGTGCAGGGGAGAACTGCTAGAAAGTAAAATCAGAGCTGAATGCTTTTTGATTTTTATTTATTAGTGTGCGTGCACGCACGTGTGATATGTGGGAGCATTCATGTGCGGGGGTGCACATGTGGACTCAGTTCTGTCCTGCCACCTCTGCATAGGTTCCTGGGTCTCACTCGCCCAGTGGAACTGCCTCAGCAGCCCCTGAGTTAGTTCTCTTTAGCCCCCATTAGGCAGTTCCCAGAAGATCCATTAACATGGTAAACATGGCTTTATCTGGGAAACTGGAGCCCAGGGGCGGTGCTAAAATCACGCATTTTAATCTCTAAGGATGGAGTCATAATTTGAGATGAGAATAAAATGATTCTTAAGAACTAAAATTTTCTTTTAAAAGAAATCTGTGAGTTGGGAAGATGGCTCTGGGGTTAAACTGTCTGCTTCACAAACAAAAGGATCTGAGTTCGGATCCCCAGATCCCACATGACCCCATGTAAAAAAAAAAAAAAAATGGGTCGAAATGGTGGTGGCCTGCACTTTAGGTCCGGCAGAGTCAAGAAACCCCAGCGCAAAGCAATAAGGAGGTAGAGCAGTGCAGGACGATTCCCAGTGTCACTCTTGGGCCTCCACAGGCACACATATTCAAGTACCCTCTTGTACACACACACACACACACACACACACACACACATACACACACACACATCTATATCACACTTATGGTGCAGAGGATCAAGGCGCTTGTCATGAAAATGTGATGACGGGAGTTCAAGTCCCAGGCTCTCCCTTCCAGGACCAGAAGTGCAGGCAGTCAGCACTTCCACCTGGCACTTTTACACGGACCCGACTCAGGTCCTTTTGCTTGTGAGGCAAAGGCTCAACCCCTGCACCATCTCTCCAGCACTGGACCTTTTTTTTTTTTTTTTTTTTTTTTAATTTTAACCACGTCCTTTTTCCTGACTGACTACTATTCCCTATTTAATTCATGAAAGCTTTTTGAGAATCTGATTTTCTCCATGCTTAGGCCCAAGGGAGAGCGAGTTGGAAAGCCCGGGTGAGCCCCCACACGCATACCAAATAAGGCAGGCAGTACATGCCGAATGCTTCGTACACGCTACGCCCTGTCCGGGGGCAGCCAGAAAGCCATGTGTGTGTGTGTGTGTGTGTGTGACCTAGAGCCTTCCTGTTCCCAAGGCCAGAAGGCTCTAGAAAACTGATTATTAAGGAGTCAGAGGTCGGTTGTTTTCTAAGTTCCCAACTTTCAACAAGAGTAGTTTTAGGTCTTACCCCACTTCTGCCCAGGAGGGCCCACCCTCCCCCACCCAGGAGGATCTGACTAGCGCTGGCACCCCCCTCTGAAATAATCTTCATGTCTGGTTACAACACGTCTGAGATAGAAGGTGCTTATCTCCAAACCCCACACGCAGGCTGCAGCTTACTTCCTCTGCCTGTCAGCAGGCCTGGGGCGGGCTCCTCGGAGGCCAGGAGGTGGAGGAAGGGTGAAGCCAGGGTCAGACCAGGCTGAGGCCAAGCTGTCCTGAGACAGCACCCTAGACTGACCAGGCCTCAGCCGAGGCAGCGGGCACGCAGGTTACACAGATGGGTAAAGTCTGCAAGCAGATTGGCCTGCCCGGGAGCAACAGGTGGGCGAGGAAGAATCCTACCTGCCTGTTTCCCCTGTCAGTGGTCAAGGGCAAGCAGGGGGGGGGGACCACGACTGGGGATTCTGCAGAGGACAACAGTGAGTCTTTAAAGATGTCCAGTGCTGGTTGGTGCCCAGGGTGTGGTCAGTGTAGAGACACGCCTTACATGTAGGAAGCCCTGGGTGTTGGCTGAGAGGGAGAGGAAGAGGGAAAGGAGGAGAAGGAGGAGGAGGAGGAGGAGGAACAGGAGGAGGAGGAACAGGAGGAGGTGGAGAAGGAGGAGGGGGAGGAGGAGGGAGAGGAGGAAAGAAAAAGCAAGTCAGGAAAGCTTCACTGCTGGGCATGGCTCATACCTGTAATCCTAGCCCCTTGGGAGGTGGAGGAGGGAGGAAAGAAAGTTCAAGACCAGGCCTGCCTAGATAGAGAGTTTGAGGCCAGCAAGAGATACATGAGACCCCCCCCCCAAGAAAAAAAGGAAGAAGGGAGGGAAAGAGGGAAGGGACGGAAGGAGGGAGGGAAGAGGAAGGAAGGAAAGAGGAAGGGAGGGAGGGAGGGAGGGAGGAAGGACCTAGCCAACCAACCAACTAAACAGGACCTTGTGGTGTGGCAAAGTTGGTAAGCGCTCACTTGGCATGCTTGAAGCCCTAGGTTCAAATCAGGTTATCCATCCTTGGCTACATAGAAAGTTGGAAGCCAGCCTGGGATACTTGCAACTCTGTCTCATAAGCGTACCCAAAACAGAAAGAGAAAGAGAGAATGGAAAAGGAACTTTTAAAAGAGTGGATGACTAGCAGGCAGAGACAGGATTCACTGAGGACCTAACAGGTTGTGGATATGTTAATGTATTTGTTATTGTTGTTTCTTTTTTGCAGAACTGGGATTTGAACCCAGGGCCTCCCGACTGCCAGGCAGACCCTCTGTCACCAAGCTGTACCACAGCTAAGCATTTTACTGTTATTTGCTTCATCTACTTTTCTGCTCATTTTCAAAGGCAGAGACAGAGAGGTTGCTGACCACTTCCCTGACCTTAGGAAGGTCACTTCGATTCTCTCATCTGTAATGTGGAGTCCTTTCCTACAGCTGTGATCCCAGAACAGAAAGACCCCCTCCCCTCTAACTCCTGTTCCCTCTCCTTCCCCTCTAACTCCCTATCCCTCCCCATCACCCCCCAAAAAAGACTCCTTTGCAGACACACACTTCTGCTCCGGACACAATTGGTTCTAAATGAGTTGCCTTAGACCACACAGCGAGCGAAGAGTCTGTTTCAACCCAGAAATCCAGCGAGCACCTTCCATCCCACCAGCGTGAGTCACCAAGTGGTGACAAAGCAGAACCGTGGCCCATATTCCCAGTGCCCTGTCTCTCCCCCAGGCACACAGGGAGGGACGCCTATTGTTTGTCTGCCTAGCAACCATTCCCTTTTTACTTCGGGACTCACATCTATCTCTTTCTCAGGGTGTGAGATTCAGCTAGACCTGCCCGCCAGCCCCGGGCTGGAGGGGGAGGGAGGAGGGATAAGTGACTCACGCCAAGTCTAGCGTTAATCCCAATAGTTTTATAGAGAAGGCACATTTCTTTTCTAGTGAGGTTATGGAGCTGATAGAATGTAAGCCTGGAGTGACTAGGAGGATTCCTTGCCATTTTACAGGGGTCCCTGGAAGCTGAGCTGAGAGATAAAGTCCAAACAGATTCCTAAGAATCCTCTAATGGTCTGGATGCAGCTATGCCTGAAGCCATCTGCTGGATTTTCCCCCTTCTCACCGATAGGGACGAGGAATCTGTCTGGACTTGGGCGAGTGTTATCTGACTCCCAGGCTGCCGGGCCTCAGATGAGGTTGACTCACCAGGGGACAGGCTGAAGAGGAAAAAGACAAAATAAGCACAAATCCTGAATACTTTCTCTTTCTCGTTCCTTTCCACCGTGAGTATGAGGGACCACGGAAGGACGCTCACCACTGACAGATGAGGGTGCAGACACGCCCGAGACCAGTCCCTCCCCTGTGATACCACTTTTGTGTGGACCCAGGTTCTGTGTAGTCCAGGTTACTTTCAAACTATCACGTAGTCCAGAATGACTTTGAGCTTTCAAGTCTCCTGCTTTTATTCGTTGCTGGGGCTCGAACTCAAGTCTTTGTGCACAGGAGGCAAGCACTCTACAACAGAACCACAACCTTCCCCCTCACACCCCCAGCACCCACGTATATCTCTGAGACAGTTCTCACCCTGGAGTTCCGACCCTACCTCAGCCTCAGGCAGTGCTGAGATCACAGGTATCTTTACTGGGGCCACGCCCAGAATTTACCATTCACAACTGGCCCCGGTACTACCTGTGTCAATATATCTCGATTTCCTTCTATCAGTATCATGCCTGTTCACGTGAAATCTGAACAAATCCCATGACAATAAATGATGCTTTAATTCAGATAAGTCCTTGGATAAGTGCCAGACTTGGCAAAACCAAAGTAAAGGACCTAGACATTTTTACTTATGGTTTGGGATTTGTTTGTGGCTGGATGTCTCTAGAAGTAGTTGTCATTGGATAAATATTTGTTCTACCTTCCTTGGGCTCATTTCCCCAGGCTGTGAATTTTTTTTTACATTGATGAAGATAAGCAGCATCTCCCTTCATAACTTAGATATTCAGGATTCTGACAGAGAAAGAGAGAGAAATCAAGTCGTCCCCCCCCTTACTGCCCAAGGATGCACACCTTCCCACACTTCTTTACTGAAGATCTGCAGCGCGGTGACTCTGATCTTGGCCTGGGAGTTGGCTTCAATTCTGGGAGAATCCCATCTGTGGGGGAGACGCTTCCTGAGTCATCCCGAAGAATGTCTCCCACCGAACCTCACAGTGAGGAAGCCAGACTTCCAGCCACCCCCCGCCAGCTGGTGACTGGCTGCCCCCCCCCCAGCCGCGATGAGAGGCTGAGACGGCTGCTCCACGCAGACGGTCACCCCACGATGACCTCACCTGCCCAACCGCTGACTCACTCCCCAAGCCTCTCCCTACCAGCCAAATCTTGCTCATTTGGAATACCTGAGGGACATGCCAGACTCCTGTGTTTGGGGAAAACACATGGTTGTGCTATTTTTAAAGGCATGACGTGCCTTTCACGTGGAGGCGGTAATCCAGGCAACCTTGATGAGAGGTCTCGGGTTAAGGGTTCGAGAAATCTTTTCTCAAGGAGAGTTTTAGAATGGTTGCTAGGTGGGAGTGGGGGAGGTCGGGGTGGGGGGAAGTGGAGCCCAGGGGAATGCTTGCTGGGGTGCATGACCCTCCCTGGGTTCTGTCTCCTGTACAGGAAAAATGCAAGTTGCTAATGTGGCTAAATGACTTCTTTGTTGAAATCTTTAGAGAGAGAGAGAGAGAGAGTTTGTGTGTAGCACTGTATGTGCCCATGGAGTTGGGGGAGGGAGGGCAATCAGGAACCATTCTGGATTGCTCTTTCTTCTTTACTTTGTTCTGGAGTTTCCCAGAGCTCCACCTTCCAAGGGCCAGAAGTACAGGCTGACGCCATTTCCCGGGGGATTTTTACCTGTATCTAGGATCTGAACTCAGGTCCTTCTGCTTGTGAGGCAGTCTTAACCCCTGAACCATCTCTCCAGCCCTGTTTGTTTGCTTTTTTGAGATAGGATATTGCTACATAGCCCAGAGTGGCTTGGAACTCAATATGCAGCCTGGACTGGTGTGCTACGTACAATTGTATCTACTTCACAGTTGAAGACTAAACATTTAGGCATATTTGTGAATAACTGGTAGTTAAGGCAAGCTTGTGGGAGGTTATTTAATTGATATGGGAAGACCCAGCCTACAGCGGGTGAGACCACTCTCTGGACAGGTGGATAAGATGGAGACAGATGATTCAAAGCACCCAGCCAAGCTGACAAGAGAGGAAGTACGTCCCTCTCAGCTTTCTGTGCACATGGTGTGCCCAGCTCCTTCGCTCCCGATGGGATGTCAGTATGGCCTTGAAGTCATGGTTTCTCCCAACTCTGCCTCCACAGCGCTGGGCTGACAGAGCTCAGGACCTCTCTGGCCTCTCATCTTTCATGAGCTCTTGTTCTCCTTAGTCCTTAGAATGTCGTCTCTGCAAAGTTTCTTGGAGTCCACATGGAAACTGGGTCTAGGATGGTGGACTACTTATCAGCGTGGAAAAGAAGCTAGATTCTGGGTAGGAAAATACTCAGCAGATTCTGCAGCATTCTACAAGAACATACTATGGTCTTACAATCCGCTCAGCTTTTGCCTACAGAGGAGAGAGAATGAACATGGCTGTAGCTTCCTCTCCTTCATCCTTCTCTTTGCGTGGAAGTGGCTCCAAACAGCAGCATTTTCATGGGGTGCCTGCCCGTAGGGCACTCTGTCTCTACCAAGCAGAGAGCAGGTGGGTGAACAGCTGCTAAGGACCGAGACCTTGTTCTGTTCCTTCCTGAACAGTCCCTAGCTGTGGGACACGGACAAGTGACATCATGTCTTTGTGCCTCCGTTTCTTCATCTGATAAGCCAGGAACGAAAGTGACTTTACAAACTTGTTGTGGGTAGCAGATGTGGAAATCCCCATGGAGGATTCGGCTCTGTGTGTGTGTGTGTGTGTGTGTGTGTGTGTGTGTGTGTGTGTGTACGTGTGTGTGTAGGAATGCATAAGAGCGCACTTGAGTGTGTGTTAAAGCCTTTGCTTTAATCCCTGAGCCATCTCTGCAGCCCCTACCCAGCATTTTTATCTGAGATCCGGGATCTAACTTCAGATTCTTTTTCTTGCCAGGCAAAGGCTTTGTTTGACCCCTGAGCCACCTTCCTCGCTCTTGAGACTGACCAACGCAAGTTCACTGCTAGATGCAGTCTGGCAGCAGGTCAGCTCTGGAGATCCCCGGTTTCCACCTCCTGAGGCTAGAGTTGCGAGTCTCCCTACTAATGGGCCACTTTCCCTGTGATCTGGGTGCCCGGGGCCCCAGCCCTCTGTTTGCATAACAAGCCATCTTCACAACCCTCACTGGCCCAAGCATTTTGTTTCAAGGATTTGAATCACAACAAAGTATTTGGCAAAGATGGTCATTCTGATTTCCTTCCTTTCTGTTTCTTGAAGCTTAAGGTGCGCACAAATTACCCGAGAATCACAAGGTAGAAGATTCAGAGTCAACAGGACAGAGACTGATCCCCCACCCTCCTATCCCCCACACCCCCTTTGGAGCTGAGAACGAAACCTTATGCATCCTAGCACAGGCTGTACAAAGCTACTCCTCAGCCTCACCTCTTGCACGTCTGATTGGTTGGCCCAGGCAATGCCGCCCCAGCAGACCCTGACACTCACCATGGCAGCGGGCACGCTGGGATGCGCCCACAATGCACAACACCCACCAGATCGTGAAGTCCGCAGAAGAACTCTGCGGTGCCATTGATCTCATTAACCGCTTCTTACATGGACTCCGGGTGAAGAAGGATATTTTGGAGTCAAGTAACATACATGGGGAGATGAAACCCAGGGGCTCCTGAATCCTAGACCGCCACTCAGCTGTGTCCCTATCTGTTTTTGCTTTTAATGTTTTAAACGACATTTGTGTGAGAGAGCACATGCATGTCGTGGCACAGGGGCGGAAGTCAGAGGACAATTTTCAGAGGTCAGTCGCCACGCACCAGGGACATGCCAAGTCCAAGTCACCCGGATGAAACTCGGTGGGTCACACGGGTTAAATCAAGAGGGAGACTGATAGAAAAGAAGGGTCCAGGGAGGACAGGAACCTGTGGCCTCTGAAGTTGTATGGTTCACGTGATTATTGTGTGCCACCTGGTGCCACCCCAGTGCAAGTCCCCTGAGCTTAGAGACCTTGCCCGCCCCTGGCTAGGACCAACTTGGCAGGTCAGCAGGCAGGCACCGGGCAGGCCTCCAGTTGAGTATCTTTCTGGCCACTCCTGATAGCCATGCAGATTGTAAGTCATCCATGCAAACAAGCTTAGGGACACCGGAGATCTCTCCGCCCTGCCAGCCAGCGGGACACCACTCCAGGCTCGGGACGGATGGCAATGGCCGTGGTCACTGCCCATCCACCCCTTTATCAGCCACCGGGCATGCATCCCGGAGCACGGTGGCAATTGTCACCGAAGGCTCGCGGGGTGGGGGGAGGGGCGGCTGCCAGCTCTTTCATCTCCGTCCGAGACCGCCTACCTGGCCAGAACCCACTGCTGGCTTGGCCCGCACATGGCTCCTCTCCCCTTTCAGCAGAGACTGCTGATGAACAACAGGCATGTCTGATTCGAAGCCCTGCAAAGCAAGCCCAGATTGGAACTCGTGGGAAGGGAGGGCGAGGCTCAGAGAACCCGCAAGTCCACCCAGGGCGCGCAAAGCACTGGAACGGGAGTGTTTGTGTGTGGGTGGGGGGGTGTCATTTCTTCGTAGCCCAGACTCTGCAATCAATAAAACCCAGGTAGCGGCTGCTCTCCAAGCTTTCTCCCTCCCCTCTCCTCCCTCGTGGGGTGCAGGCCTGTCCTGGCAGGGTTCAGGGAGACCTGGTTTTGTGGGAGTGAGTAAGGGTAGATGAGGGAAGTCCTTCTAGGTCTCAGTTCCCTCTTCTGTGGAAGGGAGGAGAAGAAACAGAAGTTGAGGTCAAAGGGGTCTTTGAGTTTGGATCTAACTGGTAGAATAACTTTCTCTTGGACTTCAAGATAAAAGAAAATGTGATGCATGTCACATTTAGAATCACTTTCCCCTTCCTTCCTTCCTTCCTTCCTTCCTTCCTTCCTTCCTTCCTTCCTTCCTTCCTTCCTTCCTTCCTTCCTTCCCCTCTTCCTCTCTCTTTCTTTCTTTCTCCGAGATAGGGCCTAGTCCAGCTATGTAGCCCAGGTTGGCCTAAAACTTGCCATCCTCCTGGGATGTCAGGCACAGGCTATCTTTGGGCACTTCTGACTCCTTCCTTACCCACAATCCATCCCATTGTTCTCCTCTCCCCATTGGACAGATATTTCCCCAGCTTCAGCCCAAGAAGCCCACCTTCTACCTTATGAATGCACCGTGTTCTCTCTGGCCCATTCTGACAACACCATTCTTCCAGAGTTTTCTAGGCCCATCCTTACAAGCGTGGGTGAGAGATCACATGCGTGGTACATTACCATGTGCCCCACGTAAGTTACTTCCCCTCCTAGTCAGCCTCCTCTTCGAAAGATTAGACTATGGAAGGTCCTTAGTTCGTAGAGCATCATGCAGGTTAAAAGGGGTGATTCCTGCTGAGCTGCTTACGGTGCCTAAAGCCCCAGGGAAAGGTTCCTGCCACCAGGACCATTTCTGGCACCTTTGATCACCCATGTCTCTGGAGTCACTTCAGGAGTTACCCTCTTTCAGGAAGCCTTCCCAAATTTCCTCTTGCAGGTGGCAAAGGTAGTCATGCCTGTCCCCAGGCTCCTGAGTTACCCTGGGCTTCTTCCCTCACAGCCCTTCTAGCCGGTGTGATAACTGCTCCATTGTTTTTCTAGGCTGTGGGGACCAGACCACCCCTGCCCCAAACACAGGTGTGCTTCACCTGGAGGAGAGGCATGTAGGTAGCTGTTATCTAGTTGAATGCTGAGCTTTGAAAATTGGTGAGTTGGGGGTGGGGGGAAGGAAGGGTATGTTTTTAGTTTTAATTCGAGCAGGCGTGTGCCTGTGTGTGTGTGTGTGTGTGTGTGTGTGTGTGTGTGTGATCTTAAAATCAAGGTCTGAGCATGTTTCACACACACCCCATTTTTAACAGCTTCTTTAAAAAGCTTGACTTTTTTCTTTGTGCATATGTGTACCAGAGGGCACTTAGATATGTGTGCCTTAGGAGGCCTAAGGGGGACTTCTGGGATCCTCTTGCTTTGCCTTCTTCTTGTTCTGCTCTGGGTTTCCTAGACTCTGCCTGCCAGAACAGGAAGTGCAAGCCACCGCCAAAAACTGTCAGAAATTTTTACATGGGATCCGAACTCAGATCCTTTTGCTTGCAAGGCAAAGGCTTTAACCACTGAGCCATCTCCCCAGCCCACAATTTTTTTTTCCTTTCAAAGAGTGACTAGGTGTAGCTCAGTTGGTAGACTGCTTGCACAAAGTCTGAGCCCTACTACTGCTTGAACCAGACGTAGCGGGCCTGCCTGTGACCGGCGCATGCAGGAGGCAGAAGCGGGAAGATCAAGGTCCTTGTCAGCATGCTGTGAGTTTCAGGCCACACTGGGTTATGTGAGTCCTCCCAAAACCGACTGGTTTTACATTTAAAAAATAAAATGTGAGGCTGGAGAGATGGCTCAGGGGTTA
This sequence comes from Typhlomys cinereus, assembly GCA_023101885.1. Taxonomy (NCBI): domain Eukaryota; kingdom Metazoa; phylum Chordata; class Mammalia; order Rodentia; family Platacanthomyidae; genus Typhlomys; species Typhlomys cinereus. Next base: position 2,467,354 of record JALPQD010000183.1, on the reverse strand, counting down.
AGACTCTGCCTCGAAAGCAGAACATCCTGAGTTCAGATCTCACATCCCACGTAAAAGTGCCAGGAAGGAAAGGGGGACGGCCTGCATTTGCAGTCCTACTGGGTGGAGCCTAGGAAATCCCAGAGTGAAGCAAAAAGGAGGTAGAAGTAATCCAGGATGATTCCCAAAGTCACCCTTGGTTCTCCACAGAGACACAAAGTGCCCTCTGGTACACATACATAAAACCCCCACACATACATATACACACACACACACAAAAATAAATAAAGTTTAAAAAATAAATAAATAGCCTTTTCCGCCTGCCTGCCCGGGACTCGCGCAGTCCAGCAAGGACACACTGCACCCCTGGAGGTGACATCCAATACCCATCAGAATGGAGACAAGGGCGGTGCAGGAACAGCAAAACTGGAAGAAGAAAAAAAAAAAAAAAAGAAAAGAAAAAAGAATAACCATAATTCAGAACATCAGAGACCCCACATTAGTCACCAGGAACCAGGCCAGCCTAATCTCTCCGCATCCCAAAGCTCAGGGAAATTTGTGGAAGAGGGAGCGGTAAGATTGTAAGAGCCTAAAGATGGGGAGGACCAATGAATGATATACAAGATACTCCACACACATTAGGGCTGAAGTAACCGTAATAGGACTTTGCATGACCTGCGCAATAACCAACATGTCATTGACCCCCCAAAGTATAGCATGGATCACAGGCTCTAAGATCTTTAGAGGCAAGGGATTAACAGCCACAATAGTGTTCCTATACGAAAGGGGAACACAAGAAAGAGCTCTAGCCAATGCTACCCAGTCCTTACCCTCATCAGAGAGGAGAACCCAGTGGGAAGTTTGACATGCACACTAAAGGATGCGCCTGGAATGGGGGGGGGGCGGCACTGGGAGAAAGGGAGGGAGGGGGGAGAAAGGAAAGGGAAAAGGGAGGAGGGAGCAAGGGGATCCCGGGAGGAATGGAGGGAGGGAGGGGAATGGGGTACCTATCAAGTTTGCATGAGTGGAAAAGAATAAATTTAAAAAAAATCACTTGGTGCTGGATAAATAAATAAATAAATAAATAAATTGTGGATTTCTGGCTTGTGTCAGAAGACCAGAGACTCTGCCAGTTCTAATCAGTCTGCCCGCCACCCCTGTCTGCCCCCTCCCCATACCTGCGGGCAGGCATGGTGGCTCTGGGAACCTCTGAGCCTCACCTGGCTCCATTACGGTCCTCAGAAGCTGGTAACTACTCAGAAGCTACCAGGTGAGCCACGACGCCTGTGAGAGCACCAGGGGCTTCCGTTAGCAAACTCAATCAGTCGGGCACCTGAGGAACAGCCCCAATCACGGAGCAGGTTCCGTGTTGCACGCTTACTGTCTGTGGGTGTTCAGGAAAGGACAATCATAAGCGCGCACATGCCGGCCTCAAACCCTGGGCCCTTCACATACTGGACAAGCACTTTCCCACTGAGCTGTGTCTTGGCCTTTGGGGAAACTGAGTCACCGTGTAGCTCAGCCGGCCTTCCTCCTCGCTTGCTGAGGTGACAGGCATGCGCCGCCATGCCCAACACTTTCTTTCTGCATGTGTGTGTGCAAAGAATGTCTTTGGAAAGGAAGAATAGACTTGGGACATCATTTCCAAGCCAAACAAAATGGGAACTTACAACAACAACAAAAAAAAACCAACCTGCAAGTAAACAATGAGAGAAAAAACAGGGTAGAGCTCAGCCCAGGTAGCCTGGGCTGACCTAAAATTCACTATGTAACTCCGGATCCTTCTGACTTCTAGCTCTCTCTCTCTGCCTCCCCTGCCCTTTCGTTTCCCCTCCCCCTTCCCTCCTTCCCAGCCCACCACCGCAGCAGGCATCTTACCTGCCACCGCACAATACTGCTTTGGAAGCAGAATGTTTTCAAGAGCCCTCTGTGGGGCTTGGCTTGCAGCGACCCCGGACCAGCCCTATGCCAAGAGCAAGATCTTGTAGACCAGAGGCACAAAGACTCCCAGCTGGGAGATCCCGAATCCTGAAGGTGAGCACCCCACACCCCCATCCTCCCCGCCTGTGCCTGTGTACTCCGGGGAACAATTAGCTGGAAGGTGTCCTGCTGGCTTCCAGCAGGCAGACCTGCCACAAAAGGACCCGGCCTGTACTCGGCCTTCTGAGCGGCCCAGATAGGTCAGTGGAGAAAGCGGTTTAGTCTTTTTATGCTTTTAGTTTTTCAAGCGAGGGATGACAAGAGTTCACGTTTCACAAAAGCCGTCCCTTCCGTGCATATGTTCAAAGGATGTCTTTGGAAAGGGAAAATAGTCTTGGAATATCATTTCCAAGCCAAAGAAAATGGTAACTTTTTTTCTTGAACCTGCAAGTAAACAATGAGAGAAGAAGCAGGATAGAGAAAGTAAGTAGTTGTTCACATTGGCAGGGTGAGCAAAGCCACGTCTCTCTTTTTGTTTGTTCCACACGAGGTTCTGTGTAGCCCAGGCTGGCCTCCGAAGTGCTTGGTAGCTGAGGATACCTGTGAATTCCTGAACCTATTGGCTCCCTGACTCCTGTACAAGAGAGACCCTCTTCCTGCCGGGAGGAACCCGAGGGAGAGCTGGAAGTGGAGGGAGCCCGGGACTATGCTTTTTCTTTCTTTCTTTTTTTAACTCTGGCAGCTCTGAGCAGCACACACATGTATGGGTTACTCTTCTCTGTTGTTGCTGAGACTCAAAGTAAAGCAACTTACGGGGAAAAGGAGATTACTCAGCTAATGGTTCCAGAGGGGAGATACAGTCCATTATGGCGGAAAAGGCACTGGTGATTGGCTGCGGCAGAAGCCAGAGGCGGCCTAAGTCACTGCAGACATCATGGAGGTGGAGAGCCGCTGCAAGCTCAGGAGCAGCCTCACTCACTCCAGCAGGGCAAGGCCAACCCACCTCAAGGCCCACCCCCTGGGATGTGCCTTCCTCCACCAAGGCTCCTAAAAGTGCTATGACCTTCCCAAACAACTAAAGTTTTAAGCACACGAGCCCATGGGGGACAACTCACATTTCCAACCATGACACACACACTCCAGGGAGGGAAGGGAGGTGGGACAGGAGATTCCCAGGCCGAGTCTCAGAGGGTAGATGCCCTGGCTCTAATCCCAGCCTGGGCCCCAACCTCCCTTCTACCTGGGTTTCCAAATGAGTATTCCTGGCCCTGGAGGGGAAGTGTTCAGATACTTTTGGCTGCTGCTAGTGACTCATGGCCTCACCTAGTCCTGCCAGTTTGGAGGCGATGGTGGTGGGGGAATCTCTGTGCCCACTGGCCTGGCAGCTGCTGGTACTGTTGGAAGCAAGGGAGACCACGCAGACCCGAGACATTGCTCATCCGCACTCTCAGTCACTTGTAACTACCGGTGTTGCTCGCATAGTTCTGTTGCTTGGGCAACTTTCATCTGTCTGGTAGTTTGTGGTTCTTTGGCCTTTTCATGGTTTCTTTGTCAACACCCACGGAATGGATCAGCTTGGCCTCAAAGATCTGTCTCCATGTCTCAGACCTCCTCCACTACCTTTCAGCCCTGAGAGGTACAGGAGCCCTGTCGTGGGACCCCCATACACTGCATCCCCAGCATTTGACATGCAGGCTGGCACACAGCAGACATTCAGTAGCTAAAAAAATGGATTAGCGGACCTTCCCATGTCTCTGTGGTGACCTACCAGCTGTGTGATCTACCAGCTGTGTGATCTACCAGCTGTGTGACCCGGATCCAGTTCCTTAAACCCTCTGTGCTGCTTCCTCCCTCATCCATATGGGGGGGGGGCGTGGAGGTGTTCCAAGTCAAGACTAGATGCTTCGGCCTCCTCAGTGAGGCAAGGAGACAGCAAGTCAGCCAATGTGGCGTGGTTACCCTGAAGGTGATTGGGGTGGGGGTGGGTTGTGGGTGGGGGACATAGGCCGTCATGCGATGACATGAATAGGCCAAAGAACCATGAACTACCTTTCCAAAAGTCTGCAGCTGTGGTTGCCGGGTCATTCAAAAAATGCCATACAGATAGATAAAGAGCTGGGGGTGTGGTCAAGAGCTCGTGCTTTAAGTGTAGAATGCCCGGATGTGTGTGTGCACGCATGCATGAGCATGCATGTGCCTGTGTGTGTATGCATGAGCATGCATGTGCCTTGTGTGTGTGTGTGTGTTTACATGTTCACCTGTGTGAGTGCAGCCATACACTCCAAGGTATGCATGTGGAGGTCAGAGGACAACCTCAGGGCTTGGTTCTCATGTTCCTCCTTGTCTAAGACAAGATTTCTTGTTCACTGTTGCATACTATGTCTGGTTAGCCACCCTTCAGGCTTCTTGTCTTAGTGTGGGGTTACAGGCATGTGCTACTGTATCCAGCATCCCATGAGCTCTGGGGATCCACCTTCAGATTCCCTGCTTGTACAAGTGCTCAATCCACTCGACCATCTTCTGAGCCAGTGCCGTGAGGCTTAGATGAATACATGCACCCACACAGCCGTGGGATGGCAGACACAGCCACGGCAGAGTTAACTAGCCCCCTTACCCAATCAGGGGACTCCACCTGGCACACAGGTCTGGGCAGGGGGAGAAGTCAGCCCTGAGCACAGAACCAGGCTCCCCCCCCCCCCCCCCCCCGCGCACAACTGTAAGAACCAGGCTATGACCTCCTCAGTCTCCACCCTGGTGGGAGGAGAAGTGAAACGCGACCCACCAGGGCAAGAGAGAAGAGAAGGAAGTAGCCGAGGTGAAGAGAGGCTGGGGTGGGGGTGGGGGGCATTTTGGGCAAGGTCAAGTCTAGGGCGTCGCAAGGGTGGAGGGTGTCCCTGGTGGCCAAGAGGGCTGGCAGGCCAGGGAGAGCAAGGCTGATCCCGAGAATGAGGAAGGAAGAGTTTTTATCAGCATTAACTAGAATACAGAGAGAAGTTTGCATGTGGCCAAATACCTACACTGTGACCGCCTGTCTCTAAGGAGGTTGTGTGTGGCCCAGAACCCTTTGTTTTGTTTTCACAACTCTCCTGGGAGAAAACACATGCTTATTCTTAGACCCCCTTCCCTTTGGTACCTACCCAAACCTTTCAGCAGCTGTCACACCAATGCCAGCCTACGTACAAGCATCTAAGGCCTGACTGTACACCCATTTTATAGATGAGAAAACCGGAGGCCGGGTCCCGGTGTCTGCTATTATTAGCAGCTGTGAGCCCCAAGTGACTTCAAAGGCCAGCCCTCAGTTTCTCTGTCCGTAAAGTTCAGGGGCCTAAAGACTGTATCTCCCTTCCAAAGAGGAGGGTGTGGAACTCCCAGACAAAAGTCGCCCGGATCAGATGGAACACGTTAGTCGATGACCCATCATCATCATCAGACTCATGTAGGGAGCTGGGCGGGTGGCTGGGTGGGTGGTTAGGTGGTAGAGCATGTGACCCTGGGTTTTATCCCCAGCACCAAAAAAAGCAAAGCAAAGCAAAGCAAAACAAAACAACGAAAGAACCAAACTTGAAGTTCCCCCTGGAAGTACTTGATGGTGACCCAGGAATACTGATCCCCTGCACCAGGCAAGCAGAAGTGCTCCCTCCCACGCAGGGCCTCCTCCCTTCCTGGGCCGAGCTGCAGGGCAAAGGCTTGCTTTCTGCAGAATCCCAGGGCACACAACATTACCTGGGGTTAGGTGACACACCTTCATGCCCAGCCTCCTCCACTCCATCCAGTTCTTGCTCGGTGAGTGCGGCCTATGTGATTTTCTTAATTCCAAACACCTTTTCCATAGTGAATCTGGGCTCCTTGTGTTTTGGGAGCGTGTTTACTGATCAGAGTGCTCATGGATGACACAGTATGTTGCCTAAAATTTGATATATCCAGGTTTTTGCTTTGGTTGTTTTTGTAAAGGGAGAGGAAGATTAAAAGGGAAGCAAGATTGTCCGAGAATTCATTGCCTCAAGAAGCCGGGTTTTGAGTATGGGCTGTATTACATAGTTCTTGCTTGCCTTGAGCATATTTGAAAACAACTATAGTAACTTTAAAAAGTAATTATTGGGCTTGGGAGATGGCTCAGGAGTGAAGCCTTTACCTGAAAAGCAGAAGAACCTGAGCTCAGTATTGCCAGATCCCAGGTAAAAATGCCAGGCAGATATGGCAGCAGCCTGCACTTCCGGCCCTGGAAAGTAGAAGCTGAGAAATCCCAGAGTAAGCAATAAGGAGGTAAAACAATCCAGGGTGATTCTTGATGTCACCCTTGGGCCTCCACAGGCACACCCACACATTCAAGTGCCCTCTTGTATATACACACATGCGAAATAATAAATAAAAATAAATAAAAGATAATTATTTTTTGAAGCCTTAATGGATTCCACTATGCCAGGCTGGCCTTGAACTCACTATGTAGCCAGTGATGACCAACTTCTGATCTCCCAAGTGTTAGGTTTATAGATATGCACTAGCTATCATGTCTGGTTTCCATGATGTGGGGAATGGAACCCAGAGCCTTATATATGCTAGACATGCCTCCTACCAACTGAGTTACATCCTCAGTCTTAATATTACAACAATAAGTTATTACATTTGATAATTTAAATTGATATGTTAAGAGTCTGGAAGAGAGATTGGTTCCAGCACTCTTTTCAGAACCAAAGTCCAAGGAAGTTCAGAACCTTGGTAGAAAATGACAAAGATTTGCTTATTCCTACGCGCATCTTGTACTTCCAGTTGTCTCCAGATGACTTCTGTACCGCCTAAGACAACGACGTGATCGCTGTGGGAAGAGTTCCAGTGTGTTGTTTAGGGGGGACACCGAGGAAAACCTCCATCTGGCTAGTGCAGCCTTTTTCTGTGTGCGGAGGAGCTAGGGATCAGACCCAAGAGCTTGCACACAGGACACGCGTGACTTACCACTGAGCTACACTCCGGTCCTGAATTTGAAAACAAATCTTTTTGCTTACTTTGTTTTGTTTTGTTCTTTTTTGAGACAAGACCTTCTGCAGCTCAGGGACTTTGAACTAATGATTCTCCTGCCTCCACCTCCTGAGTGTGTGTGGGGGAGATGACTGTGAGCCACGCTGGGGGCGGTTAATGTGATACAGGGGATGGAGCCTATGGCTTCCTGCGCTTTAGGCCAGCACGCTGCCCACCAAGTCCTACTGTCAACCCCCAAACCAAGATGAAACTGCAGGTGCTGAGCTGTACATAGGGATGGCCACCTGTAGTTCACCATGGGAGGGACAGGAGATCCCACCCCCTCAAAATTACTGGGGCCACAGGTTAGGGCTGCTGAAGCCCTGGTGCACTACACACACACACACACACACACACACACACACACCCCATCAAGAGACTTGGGGAATCTCTTCCAAATGTTCCCAGTGAAGACTCCCTTGGCTGCCCATGTTCTAGAACATCCTGGAAGCTGGCGGAAGCCAAGATCTCTGACTTCCCCGTGACGGCCAGGTGGCCAGGAGTGACTGTCTGTACAGTCCCTTCCGGCCCAGAGCACACTGCTCTTGCTCCAGCTAGATACCCAGAGGGTCAGACCTAACTTTCCAGACCGCCCACTGGCAGAGCACTTCACTGTGTCTGCCAGCCAGCTCCGCATCTGCGCTCTCTCCAGCAGGAAGAAACTCTCCGCAGCCTTTGTTATAGCGAGGCTAGTCACTTGTTGATGTAATGGTTATTTATTGAGCACCAACTGTATGCTTTGGGGCTACAGAACATGGAAGATAGATTAACCAAGCCAGGCTTGGTGGCACATGCGGGTCATCCCAGCCCCTCAGAGTGGAGGCAGGAGGACCAGAAGTTCAAGGTCATCTATCCCCAGCCACAAAGTGAATTTGAGGTCAACCTGGGCTACGTTAGAGTCTGTCTCAGAAAACATACAAACAAAAAGTACTTGTCTAGAACATAGAGCATGTAACAAACATTGTTTCCATGTCCCAAGAGAAATTCCAGGGGAAATAAGAAATACTGTAATAATGAACTATTTTTTAGATCTCTTTTTATTCATTGACACTTTCATACAGAAATACAATGAATCTATGTGTTTTCATTCCTTACTACCCATTCCCATCAACCCTCCCACTTCATACTTTCTCCTTTCCAGCTCTTGAACTTTCATGTCTTTTTCCACGTGGGAACCCCTGAGTTCATCTGGGATGTGTGTACTGGCAAGTGTTTGTGTGCTGACTGGAGCACGGATGACATATCAGCGGGGAAATGGCTGAGTAAAGAAGCCTCCCTCTCCTGTCTTGCATTTACCTTCAACAGTCTCTCAGCGTGGAGTAGTTTCTTGCGGCGTCCCTCATCCATAGTGAAATGTTGATAGGCCAACTATTGTGCAGGTCTTGTGGACTGATAGACATCAGTACAGTGAGTTGTTGGGTGCAGCAGCCGGTGCTGACTAGAGACTACTATCTGGCAGTACCTAACCTCACCATCAGGCTTTTATATTCATACTGCCACTTCCTCTGCAAAGTTCCCTGAGCCTCGGTGTGTGTGTGTGTGTGTGTGTGTGTGTGTGTGTGATTTTGCTGTCCTGTTTAAAGCTGAGAATGCTACAGTCACTTATTCTCTGCATATTGCCCATCTGTGGTTGCAAAAGATGTTTCTTGATCAAGGGATGAGAGAGCCTCTGTAATCCATGGGCACAAAGAAAAGGGTTTAAAAGATATTTACTATCAAATACTTGGAGAACTTTTTGTACAACAAGATCTCATTGCAGCCCAGGCTAGCCTCCAGGTCGGTATGAAGCAAAAGGATGACTCTGACCTCCCGTCTTCCTCCTGGGATTACAGGTGTCTACTACCATGCCTGGTATATAGGGTGCTGGAGGACCCCTAAGGCTTCTTGTATGCCGGACAGGCACTCTATCAATGGAAGTATCTCCCACTATTCCTTCCAAATGCCTGTATGCCTAAAGCATAGGCAAAGTTGTCATTGAGGCTTTGATTATGTTAGCAGTTCATTATTTGGCTGGGAATTCAGTTGATAGAGTGCTTGCTCCAGAGGCAAGAATCCCTTGGTTCCACCCCCTGCACTGCCTGAACCAGTTGTGGTGGCACACAGCTGCAATTCTGTCATCAAGGAGACAGGATCAGGAGCCCAAAGTCATCCGTGACTATATATTGAGTTGAAGGCAAACCTCACACTCCTGTTTCCAAAATAAAAATAAAGATGGAGTGTGACTGGGCTCACTAAGGCAAGCTGGGAGGTTTGTTTGCTTGAGAGAATATCATCTTAAATGGAGCCTGGGCATTGCAGTACCCTCTGGGCAGGAAGGCAATGAGGTCACTCATGCATGGAGACCACACATGCCAGGTTCATTCAAGAAGGGAGCCAGGCATGAACCTTGGAGCTCAAGAGGTATGAGGGAAAAGAGAGGAGATAAGGGAAATGCAGCGGGACATTTAAAAAAATAGCTCGAAGGATATGTTAAAGATGTCAGTACAGGGCCGAAGAAATGACTCAGGGGTCAAAACTGTGCCTTGCAAGTAGAAGGACCTGAGTTCAGATCCGATAAAACACCAGGCAGAAATGGCAGTGGCCTGCACTGGAAGGCAGAGCCTGGGGAATCTAAGAGCAAAATAAATAGGTAGAAACAATCCAGAATGATTTCCGAAGTCACCCCTGGGTCTCCATAGGCGCGCACACACACACACACACACACACACACACACACACACACACACACAAAGATGGCAGTGCCCCTAAGGGTGTGTGTGTGTGTGTGTGTGTGGTGGGGAGGCTATGTGTGGTGTGCATGTGCACATGTTTGTAGTGTGTGTGCTGTATGTGTGGTGTGGTGCATGTATGTGTGGGTATGTATGCATGTAAGTGCACATGTGTACAGGTGCATTTGCATGCATGTGCATGATCTTTCATAACGAAGATGAAACTGAGTCAGGCCTTTGTTTATCAGAGCAGCATTATCTGAGTGCCTGAGTCTAAGCTATACTATGTGAATGCTGCAGCTTTATAAAAGGGGAGATGGAGGCCCAGAGAAGGCTGGAAATTGCTGGAAGTCCCTGAGTAAGCGACAGCCAGACCAAGACTAGAAATTAGGCTCCCCCCTCCGCTCAGCGTTGGGAGCAGCAGATGGATGTCAGGAGAGGCGGGGCAGAGAAATGGCTATCCAGGGCTGGTTATCCGTAGTTTGGCGCCAAGAGGGTTAGAAGAGGGTCTGAGAAGGAACGTCATTGAAGGCAGGCTCTCCCCTAAGCGGGCCCTAAACCAGAAGAATCCTTTGAGATCTTTATACCCAGTGCTCGCCCGGGCTTTTCCCCTTTTTCTGAGACTAGGTCATGCGATGCAGCCCCGGGTTAACCTCAAAGCCGCGTTCCTCCTGGTGCAGGCCGGCTGCGTGCTGGGATTGCAGGGACCTGTCACCTTGGCAGCCAGCCAGCTCCCAGCTCCAGGGTGTGCGTGCGTGCGTGTGTGTGCGCGCGTGTGTGTGTGGAGCGGTGAGAGAGAAGACCCAGGTGTGCTTCCCAGGGCCCCCCATCCCGCCCACCCAGGGCCCCACTCCAGTTCTGTGTCAGCGCCGGGCTAGGGGGTTTTCCTGCCTCTGAGTCCGCATCATAGAGCTTCGTGGGTGACACTACCCCGCGTCCCAGCAGCGTTTGGCCCCAGCTGGAAAATCCCTCGGAGCCCGAGCAGCCTGTGACCGTAGAGGCAGGAAACGGTGGCATGCAGGGCGTGGGGTTTATTCTGGGTATGTGGTTGCGAGGGGCAGGGCTGCCGGGGGCGGGGCTGCCGGGGGCGGGGCTGCTAGGAGGGCGGGATGAGAGGGCCGCGATCCACGATCCGCGGAGGAGGAAGCTGGCCCGGGACCGCTCAGTTCCGTTTGCTTCCAGCTCCCTGGATCATCTCCCAAGCTGGATCTAGTCTGGGGCTAAAGTTACGTCTCAGGATGCAGGCTCCCCCAGTCACCCCAATCTGAGGGGTTTGCAAGTGGCAGCAACAAGATGGCAGTGTAAGGGAGATGCCATCATTGAGCCTTCCTAGACCTCTAGTTGGCTTTCGGGGGTGTGGGAGATCATACCCCCGGCCTTGGGCATGCTTGGCTCGTGCCTTATTAGTGAGCTTTCCCTTCAGCCTTTTTTTTTTTTTTTAATCTATTTACTTATTTTCGAGACAGGATCTCATGGAGTTGGCCTCAAACTTACTGTGACCTCCTTCTGGCTCCCCTACCTTCACCTCCTAAATGCTGGGGTTGTGGTGCAAACACCACCACTCCTGCCTAGTCTTTGCAGTTTTGACCCAGGGCTTTGCAGTATCATCCAGATTGACCTTGAATTTATGGGGGTGAAGGGGCTTGTCTGGGCTTTTCCAGAGCTAAGAGGCCAGATATGGGCCAATACATGCTACAAGATGCCAGTTTTCATTGACATATCTAGTAGCATGCCAGGCATGTCGCAAAGTCCTTGGTAACAGCAGCTTTATTTTCTGTCTCCAGTGGCTATTCAATCCATTGTGCAGATAGGGAAACCAAGGCTCGAAGAACAGAGACAAAAGCGAAGTGGATGATGGTCCGAGCAACGAGGGAAAACAAATGGGACTAGAAGCCAGAGGGGAGGGGACCTGTGAGTGTGAAGCAAAGGCTCTGGGGTGGGAGAGAACTTGGTGGGTTTGCAGGAGACCCAAGGACACCAGAGGCCTGAGAAAAGAAGGGAGGAGGACGGCAGGCGGCAGAGAGGAGGGGGCACAGGGGACCCCTTGGAAACTATCCCTCTTGGCCTCCATGACCATGGGAGTTCTGCCCCCTTGTTCCCGGGCCTGCGAATGACCCAAGGATGCTCCCTGCCTGCTGCGGACAGGACCGGCGGGGCCACCCCTGCTCCGCATTGTACCAACCTGTCCAGGCCTGTGGGATTCACTGCTGAGCAAAAGGAACCAACCCAGGAGATTGAGCAACAGGAACCAACCCAGGAGATCAGACCATCAGCCTTCAAGGAAAAACAGCTTCTCACACAGAAGCCTCTCCCCATCGGCTTCTCTCCACCCCGCCTCCACCCGCCCTAACAGCAAGGTCAGCCTGACCTAGGTTCGAATCCTCCCCCACTGTTACTCCTAAGCAGTGGGTCAGGGAGCAAGTCCGTTAATCATCCCTTGGAGCCTCACTTCCTCCCCTGTGAAATGGGATCAGCAGATCTGCCCTTAGGGACTCCGGTACTTGTAGAACACAGAGCAAAAGCATCTATCAGCAGGAGCTGCCGCGCTTGCACACTTTAACACACCGTCCGCACAGAAATGGTTCAGCTGATATGGTTAGAGGATTGCAGGGCCTGAGACTGCATAGCAGGCTGGGCCCCATTTGGAAGAGCCCACACTTGTGTGTGGGGAGGGGATTACATGTGTACATGTGCATGTGTAATTGTACTGCATGTGGATGTGTGCATGTGCAGGTACATATGTATGTGTATTCAGGTTTGTATGTGTGTATATATGTGTGTGTTGTCTGTGTGTGAGTGTGTGTGTATGTTTTATGGTGTGTGCTTTCACATTTGGGGGCCAGGAGACAATCTCGGGTGTTGTTCTTCAGGTACTGTCCACAGGACCCCCTCCCCCCCCCTTTTTTTTAAGTACTCTCACTGGCCCATTGCTTGTTGGCTAGACAGGCTGGCCATTGAGTCTCAGGACCCTCCTCTTCCTCTGTTTCTGTGGGTTATGGGTATATGAACAAACACTGTCCTTAGCCTGGGTTTTTTGTTCTGTTCTGCCTTGTTTTGTTTTTAAAATCTTGTTGCTTTTGAGTTGTGGCCTCACTCTGTATGTAGCCCAGGCTATTCTGGAGCTTAGCAGAGCCCAGGCTGACCACAGAGCTGTGGTTATCCTCCTGAGTGCGAGGATTGCAGGGTCGAGGCCTGAGCCATCACACTCGAAGCCCCCACCTTTGCCAGGGCTGCCAATGCTTTAATCTGTTTGCGCCGACCCAGCTGCAGAGGCGGCAAAAGAGCCTCAAAGAGGTTGGTCAGATGCCCAGACACACAGGACTGCTGGGCTGCAGCACTGAGCCAGGAACCCAAGCGGGCTTTTACAGCAGGGCATAGAGGCACATGCCTTTGAACCCAGCACTTAGGAGGCGAAGGCAGAAAGATCAGGAGTTCAAGGCTAGCCTTGGGTCAGCCTCTGCTAACACAATGAGGGCAGCCCAAAATATATGAGACTGTCTGCAAAAAGGTAACTTTTTGTTTTTTAAGTTGTTGTTGTTGGTGGTGGTGGTGGTGGTGGTAGTGGTGTGTGTATGTGTGTGTGTGTGTGTGTGTGTATGTGTGTGTGTGTGCTTGTGGAGACCCAAGGGTGACATCAGGAATCATCCCGGATTGCTCTACCTTCTTATTGCTTTGCTCTGGCTTTTCCCAGGCCCTGCCTTCCAGAGCCAGGATGACAGGCCGCCACTATATCTATTTAGCGTTTTCACTTGGGATCTAGGGATCTGAACTCAGGTCCCTTTGCTGGGAGGCAAAGGCTTTAATCACTGAGCCATCTCCCCAGCGCAAGGTGGCCTTTTCATTCACTTCAATTGACGTGGTTTTTTATGTTTGTGGTGTTTGCTTTGTGTCCTGCACACCATGACCCAGATCAACAAACGGGGCAACCGTCAAGGGACTAAGAGATGCAGGAACGTGTGTATCAAACCCAGATGGCCACACTGTCCAGCCATCTCCCACCCCATCCCACAGGTACCCTGAGTCTGTCAGGACTTCTCCCCAGGGGCCCAGCACCAGCCCTGTCTGCGAGCTGGTGATGAAATCTCTCAGCTCTCAGGATGTAGGAAACGGGGTCGCATCTCGTCTTCCAGTAAGCAGGTCAAGCCTTGAAGGAAGAAGCTGGAGGGGGCGGTTCACGGTGATGGTTATCAACGAGCAAAAGCCTCTCTCTTCCTCCCTGCCATGTGGCTCACCAGGTCTCCCTCCCGGAAAGCCTGCCCTTGCAGAGGGTCCCATTTCCTGCGCACTGCCCACTAGCCAGGCCTCCAGAGGAGACCCCCATATAAATGGCCAAGTCCCTGTGACCTCCTGATGACTGATGGTGCCTGTCAGTCACCATGCAAGAAAGAGCTGTGTAGGGTGTCTCAGCGGAAGGCGCAAAGCCTTCAGGGGGCTTGGTTTGTGAGCTCGCATCCTTCCACTACAGATCATTAGTAGTAGTATTTGTGGTGCTGGGAATCGAGAGTAAAGCCGGGTCTCTATAAATATGAGAAAGACGATTAGTCAATATAGGACTAATTTATTGAATGATTTTTTTTCTTTTTCCTCAAATCCTTTGTGGCTTCCTCCCTCTTCCTTTCCCTTTTTCTTCTCATTTATCTCTCCTCCTCCTATATGCAACCTTCCCTTTGCCTCCCTTCCTTAGATTCCCTTCTTTCCTCCCCATTCCCTTCTCTTCCTCCCCTGCACTCCTCTTCCTCTCCCTTCCTCCATCACTTTCCTCCCTCCACCTCTTTTCTTCCTCCTACCCTCCCTTCCTTCCTCTTCTTTCGTTCTTTCTTTCCTTCCTTTCTTCCTCCATCTCCTTCCCCTCTTTCCTTTACCTCTCTCCCCCTCCTCCCTCCCTCCTTCCTCTCTTCCTTTCTTCCCTTCTTTTGCAGTGCTAGTGCTAGCCCAGGACCTTGTTCATACTAAGCAAAAACTCTTCTGCTGAGGCACATTCTCTACTTTTTAAATCAAGGAAAAAAAAAATATTTGCAGGGTCTTTTTGTTTTGATTGACTGGCCACTGCAGACATCTTACATTGTTAAAAATGGGATATTTTGTGCTTTTACAGAAGTTAATGAGTTTGTTCCAAAACAATAGTTAAGGTATTTTTCGATTGATTCTAGAAGAGGGAGTGTGCCACACTGGTAATTCCAGCACTCAGGAGGCTGGGACAGGAGAATCGTTGTTACAAATTCAAGCCTAAGCTGGGCTGGGTGGTGTTCCAGGACAGGCTGTGCTACAGTGAGAGACTGTGTGTCAAGCAAAATGATGATAATAATAATAATAATAATGTGTTCTCCCTCCAGTTCCTTTCCACTCATTTTAATTTTACTGTGAGGTGCATGGTTTGAAGCCTTCATTAGCTATTTAGACCTTCGTACGAATACTTTTGTAAGCGAATCTGCGGCCAGGGAAGAGGCTAATGCAGAACGCAGGACTTTTAGAGACGTGAACGCAATGCTCCTGTTGCGGGCATTCCTTTTTTTTTTTTTTTTTTTTAACATTTTTTATTATTATTTCCGCTCATACAAACTTAGTACTGTTGCGGGCACTTCATCTGGCAACACTCACAGCTCTACTCCAGCGAGGCAAATGCTTCTGTTTCCATTTTACAGACCAGGCAGGCTTAGACGGGCACTCAAAAGGCGTGTGGGGCTGGCTCAGCATCCGAAGGCTTCTGGAGAGCTGGCTGCTGAGCCCCCCCCCCACCCCAGCTCTTTCTCACACACCTCGGGATGCTGTGTCAGCCGTGGGAAGGGCAGGGCACCCCTGTGATCCTTGACGCTTGTGCCGATTTGCTTGCTCCACTGGCCTCTGGCCTTGTCCCTTCTCCCTGGGGCTTATCTGACGATAGCATCAGCTTCCTGGGCGTGTGAGTCAGGACAGCTGTCCTGGGGCCTCCGCTGCAGCCACAGGCTAGGAAGACCTTCTGGAATGATCTTCAGAATACACCAGTTTCACAAGGGCCAGAGCTACTCGTGCTTGGATCTCGACCGGATCCTTGGATAGTTTTGCAGGGCTATTTGCTCAACACCAACAGCGACCCCATTGAGTGCTGGGATGTCGGGGTTCAGCGGGTACTCAGGAGCACCTTCCTTCCTGGTTTGCTTCATCTGAAATCAGTGTGCAGGATCCCTGCCCGGAGCTTCTGCTTTGATCTGGATGCTGTGGGGCTGGCTTTCTGTTGGCTTGCTTTAAGCTCTGCTACATGCCCGGCACCCAGATGAAGAGAGCGCTTAGTTGTCAGTGGCTCTATCTGCATCCCAGCATTTGGGCGGTGGAGGCAGGGGGATAGACGTTAGAGTCGTCCTCTGCTACACAGGTTTGAGTTTTAGGGTTGCCTGGGCCACGTGAGATGCTGTCTCGGAAAGCACCCAGGCTGAGGATGGAGTTCAGTGGGTAGAGTGCTTGCCATGGTTTCTATCCCCAGCATTGCATGGGGGTGGGGGAAGGAGGGGTGGCATACGCTTGTCACCCAGCACTCTGCTCTGGAGGTCGAGGCGGCAGGATCAGAAGTTCAAGGTCATTTTCAGCTCCATAAGGAGCTCAAGGCCAGCCTGGGCTGCAGGAGACCTTGTCTCAGGAAATAGAGAAATGCGAAGTCCCACGTGGGGCTGACTGTTACCTGGACCTAACGGCCATGGAACCTTGACAGTCTCAGCCTCAGTTTCCCTGGAAACTACAAGGACAGACATTCGCGCTACCCTAGAGGGCCCTGAGGATCCAGTATAGATGCTTAGCATGGTGTCAGGGACCAGTGTTCTTAAAGTTCTACTGTGCCTAACAGGGAAGATGTGTGTGCGCACGCATGCCTGTGGAAGTCCAAAGGTGACGTCGGGAATCATCCTGGATGGCTCTCCTTCCTCATTGCTTTGCTCAGGGGCTTTCCAGGCTCCATCTTGGAATCGTGGGCCACAATCATTTCTGACTCAGGTCCCTTTGCTTCCAGACAAAAGCTTTTTAACCCCTGAGGCATCTCCCCAGTTCAGGATATATATATTTAAGGTCTATTTTTCCTTCCAAAGGTCTCCCCAGGACTCCCTGGAAGACTTTGAAGGCTTGCTTCCCTGAAAGATAAAGGTTGGAAAACAAATTCCTGCTGAATCTCTCTTTGGCAGTGCAGAAACACCGTGAGCCTGCAGGGAGCTCCCCATCCCTGCCTGCACCTGCCTGATGCCGATGCCACTGGGGCTCGGGCGCTGCCTGGCACCTGGTCCTCAACATCCCTTTGAAGCCGGGACGTGCTTTGTCCTGTCTTGCAGTTGGCCTGGTCTCAAAGGCAGACAGGCGGCCTGTCCCCATACCAGGACAAAGCGGGTGCTGCTGAGATCTTTATGTCCACAGTGGGGGACAAGGAGGCCTCCAGCAAAGGCAGCGCTCAGATGAAGGGCCTGCTCCTCGGACTCCACCATCTCCACGGAGGCCACGCCCACATCCCTGAGTCTACTCCACACTCAGGGCAAGTTTGATTTTTCTCAGTCATTGTGGCCTAAGTGGGCTATAAGAATCTATTTTTATTTTAATGTACTGATGTGCGTGCGTGCGTGCATGTGTGTGTGTGTGCATGCACATGCCTCAACATGCATGTGGAAGTCAGAGGACAATTATACAAAGTCAGTCCTCTCCTTTCCCCTTTACTCCGGTCTGTGGATTAGACCTGTTTATGAAAGCCTGTACCTGCCATCAGTCTCGTCAGCCCCAGGGTCTATTTTTGCCTTGGAAACTTGGTTCTTGTATGTGGGCGGGGAGGGGGCTGAGCTATACAGCCAAACTCTCTCTTTTTTGAATTATTTATTTTATATATCCGTGTGTGTGTGTGTGTGTGTGTGTGTGTGTGTGTGTGTGTTTGTGTCAGAAGGCACTGTGTGTCCCTGTGGAGGACCAAGGGTGACTCAGGAATCACCCTGGATTGCTTCTACCTCCTTCTTGCTTCGCTCTGAGATTTCTCAGGCTCCACCCACCCGGGATGGAAGTACAGGCCACTGCCATTTCCACCTGGCATGTTTATGTGGGACCTGGGATCTGAACTCAGGACCTTCTGCTTGTGAGACAGAGTCATTACTCCAAACCATCTCTCCAGCCCCCAAACTCTTTTTCAAAATTAGTAGGGAGAGGTTTGGGAAATGGGTCAGTGGATAAGAGCGCTGGCTGTATAAGCCCTGAGGATCCAAATTCTAATCCCAACAGCCAGGGAAAAAGCTGGGTGTGGCAGAGTGATCCTGTCAGCTCAGTAGACTCTGCCTTGACAGTGGAGGCAGAGCTCACCGGCCAGACAGCCTGTTCACGATGTGTGCGTCTGGTTCAGGGAGACACTGTCCTTAGGCAGCAAGGTGGAATAAGATGAGAAAGATACCCGATGTGTTTTCTGGCCTTCGCATGCATGCGTGTCCATGCATGCACCACACACAGACACTACATACACACTGCACACAAAGAAACCAAACTCATGAAGGAAAAGTGCTGAGGCTTTAGAAAGAGAGCCTCTCACACCTCCCTGTGGATTATAGGAGCTGGGGGAGAGCAAATTTTCATTCATTCATTCTTTCCTTCCTTCCTTCAACCTTTGGTTCTGAAATTGCTCTACTACAGAGCTAAGCTCTAAGCTCTGTGTTTTGTTTTGGCTTAATGTATGTGTGTGTTTGTGTGTAGCTGTCAATCAGAGGGTACTGTATATCCCCCTGTGGAGGACCAAGGGTGACTTCAGGATTCATCCTTCTTGCTTCACCCTGGGATTTCCCAGCCTCGGCCTACCAGGCCACTGCTATTTGCATCTGGTGTTTTTACCAGGGACCTAGAATCTGAACTCAGGACCTTCTGCTTTCGAGACAGAGTCTTAACCTCTGAGCCATCTCTCCAGCCCTGTTTTTGTTTGTTTGGTTTTGGTTTTTGTTTCTTAATTTAGAGGCAAAGTCTTCATTCTCGGTATGGCGAACTTTCTATCCTGGTTCAGAGTCCCAAGCTGTGATGACTGTCGTGAGCCCCACAGTGGGGAGATGACAATTTGATGGATTGATTGATTGATGATTGATTTTTGAGGCAGGATCTCCTTGTACAGCCTTGGCTAGCCTTGAATTCACTGCATAGACCAGGCTGGCCTTCAACCGTCAACAACCCTCCTGCTTGGCTTCCTGAGTGCTGGGATTATGCAACGTGTTCCAGAAGGGCAATTCAGCATCGAGATTAGATAGGCCTCCGGCTCTGATGCGGAAGGGATCAAACGCTGCTAAGGAAAGAGGGCCGGGAGCACAAAGAAACCTCTAATTCGCCAAAGCAATTACTGCCTTGATTTGCGAACAAACAGGCATCCATGTTTTTTATTTGCAAAATTTGATTGTGTGTGTGTGTGTGTGTGTGTGTGATCTGGGATCTGAACTCAGGACTTTCTGCTTGTGAGGCAGAGGCGTCACCTCTGAGCCATCTCTCAGGCCTTTGATTTCTTTCTTTGAGACAGAGTCTCTTGCTTCCCAGCCGACCTGGCGCCCTCTGTGTAGTCGGTTGCTGGGATTCTCTTTGCATCACCATCAAATCCAGGACTTCACATATGCTGGGCAAGGGTTCTACCGACTCAACATCTTTCTTTTTGTATTTCAAAGTCCTTCCTGAATTTAAAACACATCTCACTCCACCTCCCTGGAGAATAATCCTTGGCGTAGAGGTCACTGGTTGGGTACCCCGGGGACATTACTTCTTCCTCTGGACTCAGCCCTCTCTTCTCCTGATGCTCCAGGGGGGACGGAGGCAGTAAACCACCATCTGTAAACACATAGAAGGGGGCCTGACACTCAATGAGTAAGGCGGCCGGCTTATTTTTTCTTTCAACAACCAACTCTTTTTTTAAAAAAATGAAAACTTCATCTATTGGAGGGGGAGCAATCATGTTCCCCCTCTTTTGAAAGCCGGTTGTCTTCTTCCGCCATGTGTGCTCTGGGGAGGAAACTCAGGTTGTCAGATTTGCATGCAAGCGCCTCTGCCAGACGGAGCCCTCTCCCCAACCCTCAGCTACCAAATCCTGAGGCCCTAAACTAGGGCTGTGTGTCTGAGGAAGACTGGATAGCTAGAGATCAAAGATGCTCATTTCCCTTCTTCAGCTTGAAGGCAAATACATGCTTGCTGATAGACTCAGGAAGGAAGATCAACCGTTTCTTCTGGGTCGACAGCTTGGGCTACTACCCAGAGCTCCTTTTATGTTGCCTGCCATGTTTGTTTCTTTGAGCCTCTCTCTCCCCGATCCTAAGGCTGAGGCCAGTGAGGGGAAGGTGGACTTCTGACTCGAGGGTCTTCAGACTCAAACGAATGACGCCGAGTGTCCTGGAGTTTCAGCAGTTTGTGTACAACATTTAATTCAATTAATGAATTTATTTATGAGAAAGAGAGAGAGAGAGAGAGGCTATGTTGAACAGGCACAGGTCAGATGACAATTTTCAGGCCAGGTTTGCAAGCAAGTACATTACCCAATGCCTGTCTCACCTGCTCCTCTGTGTCCCAGGAAGAATGTCTCTCTCGACTCCACGTGGCCCCTATGAGGGCAGGGTCGCCTTCTCCACAATACCACCCAGGTTAAAGCCAAGTGTAGGGATCTGGCCAACTTCACTAACACAGTGGATGAACCCTCAACACTGGAGAGAAATCCTCTCCATATGCTCTGTCCAGTGGAGGGGTAGAGTGGGGACAGAGGACAGGGTGAGGTGTGATTCTCTTCCTCTGGATCCAGGCCCCAAATCCCTAGGACACAGTCTCATTAGACTCATTGTATGCTGACCCTTTTGTGGTGGGGTCCCTCTCCCGGGGGGGGGGTGTATCTGTGTGTATCCAGCTTCTCGTGTTCCTAGTCGAAGATGAAAACCAGAACGCACGCAGAGGATCAGGGCAGAGTTTATTAGAGGAGAGAAAGAAGGGAACTCACGCCATGAGGGGCAAGGGTGCCCTGGAGAACTTATGGACTCCACGCATGGAATCCATTAGGGACAAGGTGCTGGAAAAGAATTCACAGACTGCAAACATGGAGTGCCATGAGGGGCAGGTGCCAAAGATGGCTGCCAGGGTCAGCTATATTTATGCACTTAGGCGTGGGGGGTGGAGGGGGGAGAAGGATGACTTTTCTTCATTGGTTAGCTCATATTGAGGCCCAACCCAGTTGATCTTGTGTCTGTCTACCTCACCCAAGGACTTATCTGTAAACTCATCTCCATACCCTTTCATAAACAAAGGATTGGAAGAAGTTAGCCCCCTTATCTCCATGGAGGATTGGAATCAGTTCCTCCTTAGCAACAGGGGATGTTCTTCCAGGGTAATCCCAGCAGTGGGGCATGGCTTTCCAAGACCTTCAGAGACCTTCCCAGCATGGCTGCTCTAAAACTGCCTAACTCCATCCAATAAGAGTGGAGAAGCCCATCGTGGTTCTGGCAAGAGAAGTTGTTCTTTCCCCGTCTTCTCGCCTTTGTATTGCATGCTAACTCCAACCAGCCCCAGGATTACAGATACCCCAGAGAAGGGGAGAGGTGGGAGCCCAGAAGCCCAGAGACACACAGTGACGTACCGGAGGCCACACAGCACAAACTGTAGACACCAGTCTCCACCGTTCCAGGCAAACCGCTCAGTCACTTCCTACCTCCCTGCAGCAGATCTCTCTGCATTCCAGCATATTGTTGCCTCTATAGTCCCCCCGCCCACCCCAGGCGCAGTGATTCACTCTTGGTCATTCAAGAGAAAGGAATTTCTGACTTCATCCCAACCAGGTTTATTCCCGATCCCATCTCAGGACACTCTCCCCTGCGCCTGGCCCGCCCCGTGGCTTCTAAGCTGATGTTTTCTCTGCTTGTCGTATTGGGTGGGCTGCCGAGGGTCACCGCCAAGGTGCCTTGAGCTCCAGGGATATCTGGTCTCAAGCTCTGGCAGTTAGGAGTGGAAGAACATGTCGTGGGCAGGGTTGGTTCCTCCCGAGACTGCCAGGGACAGCCTGTCCCCATGCGTCACTCTTCGCTTCTGGCGAATGTTGGTCATGTGGGCTGCTCCGGCCTGGTAGAGCATCGCCCATCTCTGCCTTAATCTCCCAATTCCCTCACCCCTCCCCTCCTTTTTTTTTTTTTTTTTTTTTTTAATAAAAACAGCAGTTAGAAAGGTGGGGTGTGGTCGATCACAGTTGCAATCCTAGCAGCTCTCTGGAGACTGAGGCGGGAGGATCATGGGAAGCTAAGGCCAGCCTGGGCTGCTTATTGAGATCTGTCTCAGCAAACAACAGCCGGCTTGGGATTCGTCTCAGTTGACAGAGTGTGGTTCCACCCACAGTCCATATAAAACAGGGGCAGTGAGGTTGGCGGTGGGAGTAGGGGGTCACAGCTGTGTAAGCCCCGCACTTCAAGGGAAGACAAGAGGATTCAGAAGTTCAAGGTAAAAATCTGTCTCAAAAAAACCAAAACAACCACTAACCCACCAGTCAGAATTACAGCCCACCCCAAGGACCCCTTGTTGACCTGATTACTTCTGTCAGCTGAGTCAGTGTGGCGGTGAATGCCTGGAATCCCAGCATTCAAGGGGCATGAGGCTAGGGAGATGGCTCCGTGGTTAAGGCATCTGCTTGCAAACCTGGCGACCTGGGTTCAATTCCTGGAAGTCCACATGGTGGAAGGAGAGAACAGCTTCTAAAAGTTGTCCTCTGACCTCCACCTGTGTGCCGCGGCTTGTGTGTGTTTCTCTCTCAGAAATAAATGAAAAAAAATTTTTTTAATTGTGGGTTTGAGACTAGCTTAGACTGTTGATATGGAGACCCTGCCACAAAAAGCCAAGGTCTTGGGGATATAGCTCACGGGTGGAATGCTTGCTTAGCATTAGCTAAGCTTGCTTGCTTAGAAGACCCGTCACCAAATAAGATGACATTCTGAGTACTGGGGCTCAATGACTTTAACATATTCCATGGAGGGAAGAGTACCCACTGAACTGTTCTCACCTGTCTTGTTAAGATGGCCCTTGCTTTTACCCATCCTGCTTCAGGCAAACCTTTGCTGTACCGCGCTGGGCCCTTTTGCTTGCTCCCCTATGCACCTGGTCTGGGGTTGCTGCTGCCTGTGTGGCCATGATGTGTTGTAGGGATCCTCCCAAGGCCTCAGGGGGCCTGGCGACAGACCCTGGACCATGCACCTAGCCATGTGGAGTGGTCTCCAGGAGCCCTGGGAAGCTGCGGGTGTGTCAGGAGGTAGGGCGAGGGGAATTGACTGGACCCGGAAGTGGGCAGAGCTGGAGGTACAGTAGGTCAACAGAAGGTGGTTAACAAAATCCAAGGGGTGGGCTGGAAAGATGGCTCAGGGGTTAAGACTCTGCCTGAGTTCAGATGCCAGGTGCCCCCCCCCAAAAAAAAACTGCCAGGCAACATTGGCAGCAGCCTGCACTTCTGGTCCTGGTGGGGGGAGCCTGGGAAATTTCAGAGCAAAGAATAAAGGAGGCCGAAGAAATCCAGGATGATTCCCGAAGTCACCCCTGGGCCTCCACAGGGACACACAGTGCACCGTCCCCCCAAATGAGGGGATAAATAAAGTTAAAATCCAAGAGGCCAGAAGATACTCCACCTGTGTGGAGTCTGAGCTCCAGGTGACTGGTCTGCTGGGCCGAGGACAGGTGACCAGATAGATGACCAGGTGGACTCCCCCAGCAAGGGACCATCGGGCTGTGGTGACAATACACACTTCCCCTTGTCATTTATGTTCTGTGGAAGTGGGAAAGGGAGGGAGTGGGAAGGAGGGAGGGGACTGGTGTACCTATTAAGTAGATCCACATGGACCTGGGAGGGAGGGATCTTCCTGTGGTCAACTAAAGCAACACAGCCTATCCCTTAAGGGAATTCTTCTTCCCCAGCCTTGTCAGGGTCCCCCTGAGACACCCTCCCCCCATCCTCACCCCTACATACACACTGCAGAATCCCAAAGGGAGACACAGGCCTTCTGAAAGCCAGCCCAGAACCCGGCTGGGAGCGGAGCCTTGGAAACCGGTAAAAGACTGAGTCACCGCTAACAGGCCAGGCCTGGGGCTCAGGGTGGCTTGAAACAAATATGCCAGCACAGTGAGCGCCGCTGCCTGCCAGGGCTGCCCATGAGAAGCCACGGACCACAGAGCCCAGGCCACTGCTTCGGGACGCGCCCCTCCCTTGCACCATGCAGTCCAGCTCTAACTAGATGGCTCTCCATGCGCTGTCCTGCCACCCTCTGCTCACAGAGAAGCCCCAGCTCCCCACAGTCCTAACATGCTGAATGTTAGTAGAACAGAGTTTCTTCCATAAAGGAATCTCCAGCCACCCACATCCAGATTTAACACAGAGAATCTCCAGGAAGCAAGATGGTATTTTTTTTTTTTTTTTCTGAAATATCAGGAACTGCTTTCCAGTTTGGGGGTGGGGTGTAGGAGGAAGCTAGGGCGTCCTCCTTCATGCTTTTCAGCCTGCCCCATGCACCAGTCAGCCCTGTGCATGTGTCTAGTGAGGATTTGTCTGGGGCTAGCTTCCCTCCCAGGGCCTTTGCCCATGTTGGCATCCGGGGTTCTTTCCGCAAGGACATTTGAGTCATGCCGTGGCTGAGATCCCGTCTGTGCCATCTGCTTGCTGTGTGACCTTGGGTGAGTCACTCCAGCGCTCTGTCAACTTCTAGAAGTGTAAAATGGCGCTGCCACAAAATGCCTGGCTTCCGGCACGCGGGGCGCGGCAGAGCGTGGTGTGTATAAAGGACACAGCTTCTCTCTGTATCTGCCCCATTCTGCTGCCATCCCGGTGCCCCTCGGGAAAGAGCCCCTGAGAAAGAATGTTGGGTCAGCCTTTTACACTTCAGCCTAAGGGCCTGTGATTTCAGTGAGCAAAAGAATGTCTGAGCAACAGTCAGCAGATCCCACATACAGATTCCTTCACCCACACAAGAGTCTTCACATCCGTAACAACCACCTACGGTGCAAGAAAGAGAAAGGAAGGAGGAAAGGGAAAACAGGGAGAAGGAAGGAAGGAAGGAAGGAAGGAAGGAAGGGAGTGAAAAGAAGAGGGGGGAGGGG
The DNA here is from genome assembly GCA_023101885.1 of Typhlomys cinereus. NCBI lineage: Eukaryota > Metazoa > Chordata > Mammalia > Rodentia > Platacanthomyidae > Typhlomys > Typhlomys cinereus. The sequence goes on along the minus strand of JALPQD010000183.1, from coordinate 2,442,686 downwards.
GAAGGAAGGAGGAAGGGCTAGTTATGGCTTCAGTATGTGCTGAAGGAAGTGAAGGAGGGCGGTGGTCGTGAGGTTTGTAACCTAATGCATTGCGGTCTAAGAGGAAGGATATGATGGAATCATAATGAATGGCTTAGTAAACGTGAAGGGAGGTAGGAAGGGGGGTCTTGAGACGAAGGAGGGAGGTATTCGTAAAGAAGGACTTCATGACCGCTATCTACCAAGCTCACTGCCGAACGAACTCCCGCCAAGAACGACCGCAAAGACAAAATCAAGCCGACCCATCACACGACTACATCCCGCCCCCGTAAGACAATCCAAAGGAAGGCCTGCACGCAGTAATTCCTAACTTCACTCCCCGTCTTCCTTCCCTTCCTTCAGGGACGTCCCTCCGTCCTGAGCACGAGCCGACCGCCAACAACGCACACCACGACTTACCGCCCTCACTTCCTTCCCGCAGGCCCGCCCCCCTCAGCTCCCGTAACCCCAGTCCTTGCTGGCCTCAGTATTCTTTCCCTTCCTTCCTTGCCGTTATTCACGTTCTTTCTCACTCCTCCTACGTTCTTTCATTCTTACATGCTTTCTCCTTCCTTCGTCCTTTCTCTATCCCTCTCCCTCCCGCCCTCCAACAGCCCCCCCTCCGCCCTCCCGCAATCCCCCGCCGGATCCTTCCCGTCCCGCCGTCCTGGCAGCATATCCTTCCCTCCTTCCTTCCTTACATTACTCTCCTTCCTCCACGGACTTCCCTCCTCACCCCTCCCACGCATATCCCGTACCAGCACGTCGACCGAGGCCGGACCTAAATTGCAACGCACCCTACGCCTTCCCGGCCGGCCTCCTGACCATCCCCGCTCCTCCCCTCAGCCCCCTACCCAAGGACGCCCCCAAGACAACTCACGGCACAGCACTACCTGAAGCCTGCCCTCCCAGCATGCCCTCCCGCCTGCCTTCCTTCCCTCCCCTCCCTCCACCATCCCGCCATCGCCCGCCCTCCATCCCTCCCTCAACCCCGTCGCCGCCCCCCTCCCGCAGCCCTCCCCCATCCATCCCGCCGTCTTTTTCCCTCTCGTTTGCCGCTTTCCCGTTACCCTGATCTTTGAGGAATCAGCAAGTCATTTTCTGGCTGTTTCCACGTAGGGCCGATAGTGCTTCCACCGTTCCCCTCTTCAGAGCCTGTGGGCCCATCTTCAGGCAGGGCCATCTTTCCTGCATATGGTAAGCCCTTCCCGACCCCTTCCCTATCCTGGGTTGGTCCACCTCCTTCTTCACAGTGGCCAGGGCAGGTTGTCTGCCCGCAGGAGGCCGCCCTTTGAGCTGTCGCCCAGACACTGAAGACTGACCCCTCTTGTCCTTGTCTTTTCTGACGTGTACTATAGAAACTGCACTTGCTTGTTATTCAAAAAAAGAAAATGGAGAGAAACATAAACCTGTGTGTGTGTGTGTGTGTGTGTGTGGTGTGAGAGAGAGAGAAAGGGAGGGAGAGTTCCCATTTGATCTTAGCCAGGCTGGTGTGGGAGGTTCTTTTGTTTTCCAAGCCTGCCTCAACTAGCCTGTTTTCTGCATCGGTCTCCTGAGGGCTGGGGCGGGTAGACCAGGTGCTCAGGCCTCCAGCCCCCTGAGTCTTTCTGGGATTTTACTCCATGCATGGAGCTACGCACACCTGCAAAGTGGCATTTGCATGAAATTACTCACCACAGCTTGGCTGAAAATGGCAAGGGATGGGAAATAACCCTTAGCCAGGTGTGGCAGCACACACCTGCAAGGCGGGCATTCAAAGGGTAGAGGCAGGAGGATTTCGAGTTCGGCTAGAGGCCAGCCTGGGTTGCCCAGAGAGATCCTAGGTCAGTGATTGCTTGCTCCTCATCACAACACTTGGGATACAGGTGTGTTTCAGACAGACAGACACACACACACACACACACACACACACACACACACACACACACAGGCACACACACACATGCACAGCGCCTAACAGGAAACCAGTGACATAAATGATCGCACACCTGTAGTGGGTTGCTAGGCAATGATAGAAGAGAACTGAGCATCTTTCTAGGTATGCCCAGCATGGGTCTGCACCTGGGCAGAGCAGGTGATAGCGCATTGCTTTATTTAGATTAGAATGCAGGAGCATAGTCAACACAGTTCCCACCTACCTATTTGTGGGAAGATCTGGTAGGCACGGAAGACGGTATAGTAGATGCAAGAGCAGCTTTGTTTATTTGTTTGTCTTTTTACTTACGTTTTTAAATTTTCAAACCATTCCATTCCACCCTTCTCTTCATTTCAAAAGTTTGCCTTCCAGTACTGTTAACTTTTAAATATTGTAGTAGGCCCCCCTTCTACTTTTAAAAAATGTTTTTCTCTTTAGGTAGTGGGTTGGATAATTTGGTGGCAGAGCACTGGTGACAAGCATGAGGTATTGGGCTTGAGCTCCCCCTTCTACGAAAGCATCAACTGAAATATTTATGAATGAAAATATGTAATGTCCAGATTTGCTTCAAAGTAACATTTACTTGAGAGACAGACAAAGGTCGGTGTATGCATGCCTGCCATGGTGCACGGATAGAAGTCAGAAGACAACTTTGAGAACACCATTCTCTCCTTGTACCCTCTGGGCTCCTGGGGATTGAACTCAGGTCTCCAGGATTGTCAGCAGGTGCCTTACTGGCTGAGCTATAGTGCCCACCCCCATAAAGTGATATAGAAGGAGAAGCAGATAGATAGGATGCACATGTCACAGGTGAAATCTGAGCACCTCTGCTTTGGTAAATACAGGGGTCAGTATGCTACTTTTTCCTTTAGTGTTGGGTCTTGAACTCAGACCTTGAACGGCTGGGTGAGCTCTACAATTGTGATAGACCTGCTGTCTTCTTTTTTAAACAATGGTTTAATTTTATTTATTTATTATTTATTCAATTGTGCATATGTGAGTGTGTGTAGAACCACGGGCGAATTTGGGAACTACCATGGACACCTCCATCTCCTCCTTGTTTACTCTGCCCCGGGATTCACAGGTTCCGCCCTATCAGGACCAGAAACGCAGACCGCCCCCGATTCCGCCTGTTTCGGCCCGGCATCTATACGTGGGGTCTGGGATCCGAACTCAGGACCTTCTGCCTGCAAGGCAGAAGCTTAACCCCTGAGCCACCTCTCCAGCCCCAGACCTGCTGTCTTCTGTTTATCATCTATCTATGGATGGATCAGTCAATCTGGAGACTAGGTCTCATGCAGACCAAACTAGCCTGGACCTTACTATGTAATGCAGGATGGTCTTGAATTTCGGATGCTCCTGCCTCTGCATTCAGAGTGCTGGGATTACAGGTGTGTCACGCTCTGCTTTATGGGAGCCTGGGGATCCAATCTGGGACCTCGTGCATGCGAGGCAAGTATTCCATCTTGATAGGACTGAGGGCTCCACTTCCAGCGCCCAGGAGGGATTTCCTTCTGTGGCTATGTGAGTGTGTGCATCAAAGGGACTTTGGTGTGTGTTCCTCTGGAGGCCCAAGGGTGACATCGGGAATGATCCTGGATTGCTCTATCTCCTCATTGCTTTGCTCTGGGGTTTCTCAGACTCTGCCTTCCAGGGCTGGAATTGCAGGCCACAGTCATTCCATCGAGTGACTTTTACTTGGGCTCTGGGGATCCGAACCCAGGTTCCTTGGCTTGTGAGGCAAAGGCTTAACCCTTAAGCCATCTTCCTAGCTCCAGGAGGGATGTCTTAATGGATGCAGAATATTTACTTAAAAGTGACAAAAGCCCAACTTGGTGGCTCTCACCTGTAACTCCAATACTCAGAACCTGGGTAAGGAGGATGGTGAATTCAAGGCAGCCTGGGCTAATCACACTGAGACCTTATTTAAAAAAAAAAAAAAGTTTCTCCACATCTCTGTCCCCCAATCCTGGCAACCATTAATCTGCATCCTGTCTCTATGGATTTATCCAGTCTCCCTTCTTCCCTCCCTCCTTCCCTCCCTCCTCCTCCGTCCGTCCTCCCCGCCTACCTCCCTCCTCTCCCTCTCTCTCCCTCCCTCCTACTCCTCCTCCCCTCCTCTCCTCCTCCCTCCTCCCCTCCTCTCCCTCCTCCCTCCTCCTCCCTCCTTCCTTCTTCCTTTCTTTCTTTCTCTTGTGTATTTGCCTGCCTGTCTGTCCAAGGACACCGTGTGTCCCTGTGGAGGACCAAAGATGACTTCAGGAATCATCCTGGATTGCTTCTACTTCCTTTTTGCTTTGCTCTGGGATTTCCCAGGTTCTGCCCACCAGGGCAGGAAGTTTTTTGTGGGACCTGAGTTCCGAACTCAGGACCTCCTGCTTCTCGAGGCAATATCTTAATCCCTGAGCCATCTTTCCAGCCCCCTATTTATTTCTTACATATGTGTGACCTCTTGGGCCTGGCTTGTCTAAGTGTTGATGATGGCTCTGCTTCTTCTTCTTCGGCTCTAGGCTTGGACCACTGCTATAACTTCTTGACTTTGTGAATTTTAAGAGGAGAGAGGAGAGAGAGAGAGAAGAGAGAGAGAGAGAGAGAGAGAGAAGGTTGCACATAGGCGCCCTTATCTGCTGAGTATCTCCTCTTTCTAGCCCACTTCATTTCTTTTCATGACTGAATACTACTCCGCATCACCATTTATTTCTGCATTCATCTATTTCTGCACACTCAACGTGAGTTTCTTTGGGGGCCTATAGCTGGGGTGGAATTGTGACATACTATGGCAATTCTCTACGTTCTGAGGATCTGCGAAAAGGTCCCCATTAGCTGTGCCCTGCGTTCTCAGTCTCGGCCCCCCAAGTCTCTGTGTCCTCAGCAACACTTGGTATTTTCTGGGTTTTCAAAAATGATTGCTATTGTCACAGCCGCCCGCGGGCGTGAAGGAGTTCATCATTGTGGTTTTCATTTGCATTTCCCCCATGACTAACAAACTCGGGCATCTTTCCAGGCTCCTCTATCATCGGGGTGTCGCTTTTAGAGAAGCGCCTCTTCTCATGGGGGTCTTTTAGTGGGTTTTAACTTGAGTTGCTTCTACTTTGGTCATTTCTGTCAACTTTTCTGCTTATTTTTTAAATTCTGCACAGTAGAAAAGAATGTGAGGTATGGTATTTAAAACTTTAAGTCAGTTTTCTTTCTTTCCTCTCTTTTTAAAAATTTTATTGTATTTTGTGTGTGTGTGAGTAGTAGTAGCAGCAGTGGTAACAGTAGTAGTTGTTGTGGTAGTGGAGGGCACTTGAGTGTGCGCCTATGGAGGCCCAAGAGTGACTTCAGGAAACACCCTGGGTTGCTCTACCTCCTTATTGCTTTGCTCTGGAGTTTCCCAGACTCCACTTTCCAGGGCCAGAAGTGCAGGCTGCCACCATTTCTGCCTGATGTTTTTATGTGAGATCTGGGATCTGAACTCAGGTCTCTTTGTTTGCAAGACAAAGGCTTTAATCCTTGAGCTATCTCTCCAGTCCCCTCCCTCTTTCCTTTTCTCATCTCTTCTCTTTTTCTTTCCTTTCTTCCTTCTTTCTTTCTCCTGGAAAGAAGCCCCCAGCTCTCCTCTCTCCATACTCTTGGTCTCCTCTCCCAGATTCATGTGGCCCAGGATAGCCACAAACTTGTTGCGTAGCCAAGGACGACTCGACAGTAAGGTCTGTGTTGAGATTCCAGGCCTGGTCACCACCCCAGCCTCTGTGGAGCTGTCCATCAAACCCAGAGCCCATGCTGCCGGGTGGGCCCTCTGCCGACCGCACCACCTCCCAGCCTCTTTCTTTGATTTTGTTCTGTGCCAGGACAGTGGCCTCCATGTCCTCTGGACCCTCCTCATCCTCTGTCATGACGGGAGGTCAGAAATCTTTGGCTTTTTCTTTCCTTTCCCTTTTTCTTTCCAGATTTGTGAGAGATGGGGGTCCCACACTGCGGCCCTGGCTGGCCTCAAACTTCTGGCCACCCTCCAGCCTGACCCCTACCGCCGCCCCACGCACACCCTGAGGTTATAAGCTTGGATCACTGCATAAGGCTTTTTTTATAATTTTTTCCTTTAGTATTGAGTATTTATCCCTCCCTCCCTCCTTCCCATCCTCTCTCCCCTCCCTTCATCGGTCTACCCCACTCCTTCCCACCCTCCTGCCGGTCCACTTCTGTGGGGCCAGGGTTTTCTCTGGCTTGTCTACTCTTGGGATTTGGGGCTCTGTGGCATATCAAGTGGCCCCGTCCTTGGGCCACCTCACTGATAGGAGGTTTTTAAAAAAACAAATAAACAAACAGAAAACAAATAAGCCATGTTTCTATCTTTTTGCTCCCTCTGGACAGTGTGGGGGGCCATGTACAGGAGACTAGGGCCAGGCCATCTGGCAGATGCTGGGTGTTCTGACTTCTTGGTCCCAGCCCAACACTGACCCTGTTACCCTCATGACTGACCTCCCTGACTTTACTTTGGCTCCCAGAAAGGGAGGCCCCATATCCAATAGAAGACACCATCTGGGCCCAGAGCCAGTGACGTCACAAGATAGGATGGCCCCGCGGGGGCACTGGCGAGTTGCTGGCTTCTGTGGCCAAGGGGATTGGCTCTCCTCGGCTCATGTTCTGCTGCGGTAGGCAGCCAAGCAGATGGGCCGGGGATAAACAGGGTGGTGCTGGGTGGGGTTGTGGGGACAGCCTGAGTGGTCCAAGTTCTTTTGGAACCTGAGGTCAGGAAGAGGAAGAGGGGTGGGGGATCATGTTCTGGAACCTTCTGGACACTGTGGGGATCTTCCCAGGCAGGAGAATCCTTAAGAAATCCTTGCAACCTCATCGGAGAGGAAGACCCAGAGGAGAGTCTGGCATGCACATTAAAGGATGCTCCAGGGATGGGATGGGGAGGCACTGGGGGATGGGGAGAAAGGGAGGAGGGGAGGAGGACATAGGGCGGTGGGGAGGTTGGAGGGAGGGAGGGGACCTGTGTACCTGTTAAAGTTGTATGAGTAGAAATAAAAAAAAATCCTTGTAAGATGAGGAGAAGAAGGCTGCTCCCCGAGAATAGGCCTGAGAAGCCCCCAGCGCTCCTCTCTCCACACTCTTGGTCCCCTCTGAGCAGGCTGGGTCTCAAGGTGGCCAAGGTCCCTGGTAACACATGGCTTCCGTATGACATCACACAGGAACCAGCTTTTATTTGAACCCCGCTCAGGAATTGGGGGGTTGTCCAGAGGCCTAAAGGAGAATACGAGGCGGCACACCAACCTGTAACCTGGCTGATCCCCGATGGCATCTTGGTCGCTTTTCACCAGCCAGCCCCTGACCCACTGCCAAGGACCGACATGGGCCAGGTGTGCTGCATGCATGGCTGAACTCAGCAGAGGGAAGGCTTGGGGCTCCAGGCGGGACCAGCTCCTCTTCCTTCCAGCAGGGCAGTGAGCTCACGACTCGGTCTCTCCACACAGCACTGCCCTCCCCCGCTACAGGCGTGCCGGGTGCCTCTGCCTTTGAGAAATGCTCCCCCCACCCAGCTCAGAGACAAAATTCCTGGTGTGCGTGCGTGCGTGCGTGCGTGCGTGCGTGCGTGTGTGTGTATCAGAGGGCACTGTATGTCCCTGTGGAGAATCATCCTGGATTGCTTCTATCTTCTTTTTTGCTTCACTCTGGGATTTCCCAGGCTCTGCCTACTAGGGCAGGAAGTACAGGCTGCCTGGTGGTTTTCTCTCTTTTTTTTTTTTTTTTTAATGGGAACCTGCGATCTGAACTCAGGACCTACTGCTTTCGAGGCAGAGTCTTAACCCCTGAGCCATCTCTCCAGCCCCAGATTCCTGTTTGTAGCATAGTTCGCTGTAAGGGGAGGCTCCCTGTTGCGGTCCAGTCCCCTTTTATTTGAGACAGGGTCTCATGTAGCTCGGTCAGACCTCGAACTTGTTAGGTGGTCAAGGCTGACTTGAACTCTCGTCCTCTTGCACCTCCCAGGGACTGGGCTCCTAACACATATCGCCAGGTTTATTCAGTGCTGGGGACCAAGCCCAGGACCTGGTGTGCCAGGCAAGCGCTCTGCCAGCTGAACCACTTCCCTAGTTACAGGTTGGCTGTTTGGTTTGAGCCTGGAACTGACCATATAGCTGATACTGACCCCCAACTCCTGACCCTTCTGCCTACTGAGATTACAGGTGTGTGCCACCCACCACGCCCTGCTTGGCTTGGGTGTGCTTAGAACATGGGCTCCCTCTTTGGTGGTCCTTGTGTGGTGGTCAGGAAAGCAGATGAGGTCTCTCTGAGCTTGGTGGTCTGGTCTTTCCTGTGGGCATCAGTGTCTCGTGGGTCAAACCCCGAACTGTGACGGCTCAGGAAGGAAGCAGATCCAAGCCTGAGACAGGCTGTGCTTTGTTCCTTACACCATGCGTCACCTCAAGTGACGCATTTTCCCCCTCTGAACACCTCATTTCTCATCTCTGAAAGGGGCACGTTGGGAAAACAACAGCAACAACGGTAGGCCTGCAAGATGGCTGGGTGGGGAAAGCCAATCTGACGACCCCAGTTCGATCCCTGAACCCTGTAGGTCTCAGTTTCTCTTCAGGTTGCTGACACAAACAACTTATTTCAGCTCATGATTCTTGGTTCTGCTTCATCAGCGAAAGAGGTAACACCAACATCAGGAGCCCACAGTATGGGCCACACAATAGCAATGGGGAATGCAGAGGATGTGTCATGCTTTTTGCTTGCCAGCGTGCTTGGGTACACCTGCGTGCCAAAAGTCTGAACCAACTATCTCCATCTTAGCCACATGCCCAGGGAATGAGTGGTCTTCCCCCCCCCCCCCATGGACTAGGCCTTTTTGTATTGGTTAATCTCCCACAGGTTTGCTCAGGGCTTGCATTAAATAATTCTCCATAGGTGGACTCAAAGGCTCAGCCCTAGCATTGTTGACACTGTGTTGGCCTAGTGAACCACATCTGAAATCCTAGCAGCTGGAAGCTGAGGCAGGGGATCATGACCTTGTCTTTAAAAAATTGTTTTAAGTCTTAAAAGAGGGTGTGGTGGTGTATTAGCATCTCTCTTCACAGTTCTGGAAGAAGTAGAATTGAAGTCAGGCCCAGAATTTTTCTGGGTGGTTGGGCGGGGGCGCTGGCTCTGGAGGATCAGAATGTCAGGGTCATCCTTGGCTACATAGGAAGGTGGAGACCAGCCTAGGCTACATGAAACTCTCTTTTATTTTTTTTTTTAAGCGAGAGATTGAAGGAATCATGTCACAGAGGGCCTGGCATGAGGAAAATACTAAGTAAGGTGATAATTGTGATCATTACTGCTTCTTTTTCTCTTTTCTGGTTGATTTAGCCAGAAGGGCAAGGCGGTTTTGTACATGGATTTCACAGGGAACTGCTTGGTTTGCCTTCCAGCTCACGCGGGGCTGTGTGACTCTGAGCAAATGCTTAACCTCTCTATTGTCTCCTGCTCACTCACTGTACCAAGGAGATGGAGAATGTCCCTGTCTTGCAACTGCTGTGGTCACCGTGTCCTCGTGTGAGGAAGGGCTTTGAAGAGTGTGTAACCCCAGCCTCACAGACCCACCATCCTGTGGCTTAGCCAATCTGAAGCTGGGTGGCCGTGAGCCAGCGACTTTCCCTTCCTGAGCCTGCGACTATTTCCCCCTGGAGTGTGAATTATCCTCCTCCCTCCATGTTCCGCTGCAGGACCAGGCATGAGGCGTGGGAAGCCGCTCCTGGTTAATGGGGCTCGGTCCCAAAGCTCAGGATGAAACCAGCACCTCACCCAGCCTGGGCTCCCTCCCCACCCTCCTGCAGCTTGAGCCCCCCCTCCAGCTGCACCCCACCCCACCGTCAGGCCCTATTTCAGGGGACCAGAGATCCCGAGGCCCTGCCAAGCTTCCCTGGGGATCGGGTTTCTGCTGACGCGGTGCCAGGCACGTCTGCTTCCAGGAACGGGCAGCCGCATTTAGCCGCGGGCCGCACATGAAAGGCTGGAGTCGGAAACGTGACGTGGTGTCAGTGGCAGGTCAGCACTGGGTGAGACCATCCCGGCAGAGCACGCCCTGTCTGAGGGCACAGGGGCGGGGCAGTGGGGGCTCCACTCCCAGCCTCCTGCTACCTACACACACACACACACACACACACACACACACACACACACACACACGCCTTTAAACACAGGTCCTCTTTGTCCCCGGTGGCCTGAGCACCCTTGGATCCTGATGACATTAAACTTGGCACAGAGAAAGACCCACGGCAGGTCCAGTGTTGGCTCAGTGGATAAGGGTCTGCTCCCAATCCCCAGGGGCTGAGTTCCATACACTGAAGCCCACATGGTAGAAGGCGAGAACTGACTTCAAAACTTCCGTGACATGAGTGCACCCCCCATTTCCAGTTCCTTGCATGCATATGAAGAGAGGGGGGGGAGGGAGACAGCTGTGTCTTTGGGGGTCTGGCTATGCTGACTCTAAGCGAGGCCGGCTGGGTTGAGTGAAGGGTGAAGCCCTCTGTCTATTCTTAGTTCAGGGTGCTCCAACCACTTCCGGCTGTCCCCACAGATCCTCTTTGAGTCACAGCTTGGTAGGGGGGAGGAGGAGACAGGCAAAAGGTACTTGATGTCCACCCCTCCCACATACACACCCCACTTAGATTCAGTCACCAAGATAAACTTGGCTTGTTTGGGATCGCACCAAAATAAAGAAGTCTGCTGGGAAGGTCTGGTAACTTGTGGAAGCATTTGGGGGCTCAGCGAGCAGGAGGCTGAGGATCGGAGGAGCTGCCCAAAGCAGGACCTGCAGACACGCCAGCCTCGGATGTGACTCGTGAGGGTGGCTCAAAACAGGCCCAGAGAGACCGCAATCAAACAGATTATAGGGAGGGGGGCTCTTGGGCACAGGCCCCTTCCATGGCACCCTGAGGCACCCGCACCTGGCATAGGCCAAGGGAATATGCATTTCATTCCCAGCCCAAAGGAGACAGAGGTGACTTCTCAACCTAATGGTCAGGTGGTAGATGCCTGTCTGCTGAGCATTCCTGGTGGGAGAGGGACTCCAGACACCTAGGTTCTGGGACAGTTCAGTAGATGCTTGGGGTTTTGGAGCCTGTCTGGGTCAAGGAGCTGTCTGTCCATTGGGAAATCTCAGGAGGGAGGAGGTGGAGCTTGTGTCAGGAAGAACTGAAAAAAAAAGCTCACCCCCCCCCTCAAATAAGAGTACTAACAGTATTCACACGCACGTACACACACACACACACAGAGGAAGCCCAGGACGTGCAGAAAAATTCTGGGATGTTGCCTTCACAAATACTAGTGCAGGAGATGGGACGCCCATTAGAACTTGCTAGATTTGAAATAGCCTTCGTGGACAAAGAGGTGCAGCTCTAGCTTCTATTATTAGCAAGAACCCACTTAAGTCTTTTATGTGCGGGGCCCCGCAGTTGGCTCCCAAGACCAAGACGCTTCAGTCCACTAGCACATACCTTGGGATTTTCTGGTAAGTTCCAAAGTTTTTCCCTAAGGCAGGGGTCATGTGGTTGCTTGACTCTGAAAAGAGGCAGAGAAGGATTGCAAACATCTGTCAAGAGTTTACTTAAAAACAAAGACATTGTAAGGGCTGTGGATGCAGCTCAGCTGGTTAAAGTGTTTGCCTGGGAGACAGGACCCTGGGGTTGACCCCAGCAGTGCGAAAGCCGGGCGTGGTGGGAACACGCCTGTCAACGTGCTATCAGGCCTGGTCCTCTGGAAGAGACAGACAGGGTTCTTTTGGTCTTGGCTACATGGCAAATTTGGTGCCAGCCTGGGTTACCTGAAACCTTCTCTCAAGGAAATAAAAGAAAATCAAAGCCAATCATTAAAACAATCCAGTATTCACCTACTACATCCGTGGACTCAGCTTATTCTGTGTGTACCCTAGTCACTCAAAAAGCTGAATGAGAATCTATCCAACAAACTTGCCAGTCAAGAGATGGAAGAGATACCTTGCGTAACTGAGTTAAATTTTAAAAAGCCACTCAGGAGACAGTTTCTCTTCCACAGGAAAAGGGTCATTTTTATTAAGTATTTTTAAACAACTACTTAACATTTACTTTGATAAAAATATTTACAACTTCACACCTTCAGGAAGGTTCCAAAATATAAACACTGTACCTCTTCCTCTCCCTAGAGAAAATGAATTATTCTTCCAAAAAAAAACACAAAAAAACAAAAACCAGGAATACATTCATTTTTTTCCCTCACTTTGTAGATCAAGTCGTTATACAAATAAACATCTGAAACAGTTTCCTTTGTAATATATTTATATAATATATATTTATAACAGCTTTACAAATAAAGGCAACGACTTTATACCAAAATAAAAACAGGAAAAGAAGTTAAAACACGATCAAGCATAGTGCATTTTGAAAAGCTGGTGCACAGGGCAGGCTGGGCAGGTCAAGGACTCTGAAATCAAAAAGGAAATTTCCTCTGGGGAGACAGAATCCTTTTTAGTGAGACACTCCATGTGCTACTGAGCAAGAAGAAATTAGCCTGCAGGAGCGATCGGGGTGCCAAAGCTTGATTGGAGACTTTAGGATTGAATTGAAAACCGAGTCTAGCCAGGCAGAAGTAAAGGCGGCTTAGCTTTGGGCACTTTGGGCTCACTCGGGGCATCTACGTCTCTGAGATCCTCTTTTGGTTCCTTGGACATCACTGTCCCAAAGACACAGGTACCAGAGGCTTTGGGGACTATCCATAAGGGTTCCCCGGGCAGCTCAGCTTATTTTCAGTTCCTCAGTTAAGAACATTACCACGCAAGGCCTGAGTTAGGGAACAGCATAGCATGGTCTGTATGCATCCCAGAGGGAAGACCTGCAGCAATCTTTCCCAAACCACTACCTCCCGTGACACGCCAGTGTCCGCTACCTCACCGAGCAGAAAGCTCAGCCTGACCACTCTGGCCTCCTAGCCCGGGGTGAGTCACCTCCACAATAAAGGGAGCAGGGTGGGGTCGCAACAGCTGGGCAATGCACTCTGCAAAGCCCTCTTGAAAGTACCTTCTTCTCAAAGCCGGAGACCCAGTTCCCAAACTCAAGTGAGTCAGACTTTGATGAAAACCCAACTGCTTTGTAGCAAAGCAGGGTGTGTATATGGGGGGGGGGTCCTTCTCTGGGTAGAGAAAAGCCCAGAAGTCTTAGACACCCCCACACACACATACCTCATAACATGGCATCCTTTACATCTTTTATAGGCCAGAAAGAATGCCAGCATCCTTCACCAACACAGGCACGGGTGCACGCATGTGCAAACACACACACACACACAATCCTCTCCATGCAGCATCTTGCTATGCACCAGGGAACAATCTTTACTGCACACCAACACACAGGCACGTACACACGCATACACCATGTCGAATCTTCACGCCTCAGATCATCTTGTTCTGAACCACCATTGGTGCACACCAACACATTCGTGTGCACACGCGCACACACACACACACACACACACACACACCATCCTCTCTCCACACCTCAGATCCTCTTGCTATACGCTGCTGCACCCACAGAAACACTTGCGTGTGTGTTCGGAAGCAGAAGGAAAGCGAAGCGGTGGGGTTCCCCTATGAAGCTCTAGTCTTTGGTTTCTAAGTTTAAAGGTGGGATCTGCTTCAGAGCCTGCAGCAAGGCCGAAGAATCGAGGGCGGGGTGCGTTAGGGGAGAAGGGAGTCTCTGAGGTAAGAGCAGGGGTGTCGGGATCTTATCTGGGTTCATGAGACTGGAGAGGGCTGCGGCCGAGGCATTCAAGCCGGGGTACAACACTGGCACCGAGGTGGGGTACCAGCACTTCTCCAGCATGGGCAGGTAGGCAGTGGCCGAAGGGGGGATGAGATAGAAAGGCAGACAGAAGGGAGGCTGGTGCGGGTGTGGGCCCAGGAATGGAGACCCCATCAGGTCACTGCCTGGGAAGTGGCCTTCGTCATCGGAGAGTTGCACGCGACTCTTTTTGGTGGGAGGCTCTTCAGATTCTTGTTTAATGGTGCTGACCCGGTCTGCCAAGGTGAACCTGCGTCCGTGATCGCTTTTGAAGAACGGCTGCTCACTGCGCAAGTCACCCTTCTCCAACTCCCCCCCGTAGCCGCTGTCCGTGTCCGTGTCGCTCCCGCTCTGCTCCCCGCTGGAGGGGGCGAAAGTCCTCTGGATGACTGGCACGCAGTTTTTCCCGGGGCCTTCGGAGCCTTTAGCCAGGGAACTGGGTTTCTCCTTGAAGTCCGAGGCTTTGGGAGCAGAGTCTGACGGTTTCCTGGGGGTGCCACCCTGCAGCAGCTCAGAGACCACTCGGTGGAGGTGGGTAACAAGCTGGGAGGACTTCAGATCTCGTGTGTTCTCATGCTTGGCCAGGTACTGCAGCACCTCCCGCATACACGTCTGGAAACCTGAGCAGAACATCTCTTGACTGGCTTCCATGTCTCTCCCTGAGAGCTCACCTGGTAAAACATACCCAGACAGAAAGATGGTTCAGAAGGCTGCAAGGTGCATGGGAAGGGGGGGGGCTTCCTTTTGTATTTATAAAACTTGTCAATTCGCATGCAAACTCTGAAAGTAACATGCTCAGAGAGGAATTACACTGGAAGGCATAAAGACTGAAAGAAACATATTCCTAAACTTCCAGAGTTCAGTTTTATTGGTCTTGAACACAGGAGCTCACACGTGCCAAATGCATGCTCAAGTACTGAGCAACAGCCTCACAGGATTAAAAGTCCACCTAGAACTTTTAATGACTCTATAATAGAAATGGACCAACATAGTAGAGATGGACTACTACTACTCTTGTCAAACTTGTATGTTGTTTCATTATCAGGACACAGTAACATCCTGATGTGTTTACAAGCCAACAGTCAATCTGTGTATTAACATCAGCTTCCCCAATACAACCAAACCAGGCAGTTTTACTGTATCACGTAGCAGGTTAATTCTTTTGAGCTCCCTCACGCTTCTTTGGAGATAGCATTTTACTAGACAGTCCTTTGTGATCTTGAACTTACAGTGATCTTCCTGCCTCTGCCTCCCAAGTGCTGGGATTACAGGCATGCATGATCACGTGTGGCTGTAATTTCCTTGAGATAAAAGTCGCTATTACAGGCACACGCTTGCAATCTCAGCGCACGGGAGGCTCAAGCTAGAGGATTCGGGTGAGTTCCAGGCAAGCCAGGGCCCTGCAAAGTGAGACTTGGTCTGCCAGAAACAACACCCCACGAAAAGGCACGACAAACCCAAACCCAACGAAACAAAGCAGCTGCAGTCCTAACATAAGCTGTAATTAGGATCTTTATTTCTAAGCCTTTTCCGTGTGTTGTACTCATGATTCCCTTGGAAGCTAATTCTGAGCAACTTCCTATTTTTAGAGAGGAAACCGTCAGACGCACTGGCTGGGTTTTAGTGATTCTCAACATACTGATCTCCGAAGGGACCTCAGAAGAAGGTAAGGAGTTGTGTAGAAGAATTTCCCCTGGTCTGGATGTATGCTTTGCAAAGGGCGAGACCAAAAGGTTAGAGGGCAACTCTGATTCTCTGGAAGTCGGAACAACTGCATGATGAAACTGGGGTGGTTTCGTTAGATTGCGCAATTTGCCACGATCCCCAGTGGCTATTCACGAGACCACAATGAAATGCAGGAAAAAAACCTCCCCGTCTTTCTGCCAGGACTACACCCTACACAGACCCAGCAGGAACCCAGGAAACAGGCAAATGCTGGGGCATACCCCACATCTACTTTCCCACGAGCCAGGCCTCAGAAGACCAACTTTAAAACACCCACCGTGCAAATTATAGGTGCCTTGGCATTTTAAAGGGGGGGTGAGGGACTCTCCCAGAATCCAGACACCCTGCAGCCAGAATGCCATAAGACACATCTTGGCACCTGATTTATTCACGACGGCCGGCACCCGGCAGCATTCTGAAAGTATGACCTTTCCAGACAGATTAAAACAGTGTCTCCCCCAGCATGGGCCAAGTGACAAGCACAGGAACTGTAGGTGGACCCAGCTTCCAGGCCATGCTAATGAGACCCCCAGCACTCACCAGTTTGTAAACCACTCTGTAGAGCAATGATCTTCTGCTGCTGCTGCTCGATTAGGTTTGTGAGTGCCTTCACATGCTTCAGGGTAAGTTCCAGAACCACTGCTTTTTCCAAGTGACCCAAAGTCTGGAAGAAAAAGAGCTTTCGTCAGTCAGTGCCGAGGTTAGACGGCCCACCTCTGGGGATACGCGCAATAAAAAATATCTAAAAAAAAAAAAAGGAAGCATAGCTGTTTGTTTTCTTTTTTTTTTTTCTGATTGACTAACCTTAAGGTTTGCAGATGTTTTAACACACACATGACCAAGGACTTAAACACATGCCATCTATCTTTAGAGGCCTTCTGGAAGCTGTAATAGCCCCTGACAGATGTGCTTCTCCAGCAAAGGCTGCTGACCTTAACTCTGGGGAATCCAGAGATAACATTTCCCTGCTGTAGTGTCAGCTTGGGGGGCGGACGGACAGACGGATACTGTGTCTGGCAACCAGGAAGCTTTTTCTATCTGCCCTCCCTTTCCCTGCTAAAATTTTTCAGAACATCCACCTCATGCAAACTATTGTGTCCGCTCCCCCCCCCCACAAAAAGTATGTTTCCCCAATCAAAAGCTGCCACTCTAGAATAAGCTTTGGGCAACCGTGGAGAAAGGACACAATGAAGGGGAGAGAATCACACTCCCAAAATAGGTCCCTCGGAAGGAAGGGAAAGAGAAGGAAGGGAAGGAGGGAAGGAAGGAAGGGTGTAAATCTTTCCGCTGCAAGATGGTCAGGGAAAATTGCAACTCTGAAAATTATCCAAAGGGAAAGAAATCTCGTGAAGGGAAGCTCAGCTATGATGCAAACTAGTCTGAAGAAGCCAAGAGGGTCTCATTTCATTTGCATGAAACTGTCAGAAAATCCTAGTACTCGGTCGGGTCACCCCGCAGCCCAGAGCCAGTCGGAAGCTCAGATCCGGCCGTCTGGCCTGTAGTTCCTCGCGGCGCCTGCAGGCGGCGAGTGACCCCCGTCCGCCCTCTGGGCAGAGCCGCCGAGTTGGAGCGCCGCCAGCTTCTCACTTACTGTAAGTTTGAGATGTTCGGGCAGGAGATCCTTCAGCTGGGCGATGCACTCGTTAATCCGGTCACGTCTCTTTTTCTCGATGAGCCGGTGCGGCAATTTGTAGGTCTCCTGCAAGGCACAGAGGGAGGCGATGGGTGCCCGGGGAAGGGAATGCAGAGCCTCGCTCCCCGCCTGGCGGCAGAACAGTCCCGCAAGGGCGTAGAGAGACGCACCCAGGAACGCGGTCTCCGCTCCTTTTCCAGCGCACTTTACAGCAGCGCTGAGCCCTCCGCATATTGCACCCCCCCCATACACCCCTGCCCGCCTTTCCAAAGAAAGCAAAACTTTTCTTGGGAAGGCAGCACGCGCAAGGGGGCCAGAGCGCAGGGTCCCTGGGGGTACACTCACCTTGCTGTCCTCGCTTCGCTTTATCCCCCGCCTGGATTTACACACTTGGTACATGTGGGCAAAATCCATCCTGCAGGGAAAGGGGCCAGAAAGGGCCGTGACTTTGCGTGCGCACAAGCTGCGGATGCCCTATCAGGCAAGAAACCCCTCCCGATGCGCCTGAGATGCTCCAAGTTGAGAGCGGAGCGGAAACAGGGTTAGGAGTGGAGAGGCTTGAAGAGACCCCCTAGGTTCACTTACCCTGACAGGTCCCCGTGCTCCAGTCCCGGCGCTTTGGACAGGAAGGCGGGAGGCGGTGGCTGTGCGCTAGGGATCCGCTCCATGGCGCGGCGAGCCGGGGCCACTGCGCGCTCCGGTGTGCACTTAGCGGAGTGTCTGAGATGAGGACCGTCCCGGCGTTGTGTATGTGTGGGGGAATCCGAGGGTCTCTCGAGCGACGTTCCTTCGACGCTGAGCTCTCTGAAATGCGCTGGATCACTGGGAGCTGCGGCTTTGAGGCGTCGCAGCAGTTGGGGGCGTGCAAGGACCGGCGGTCTGTGGCTCCCGCTCCGCGCACAGACTGGCGGAGTGTGCTCCCTGCGCTGTCTGCGCCGTGCGAGCCAAGTGAATGAGAAGTGGGGCGGGCGGGGAGGCGGGAGGGACCAGAGGGGGGTGGCTAGGGCGGGGGGGACGAGCCGAGGAGTAATGGAGAGGCTGCGGGCTGGGTTAAATGGGAGCGAGTGGGTGGGTAGGAGCTACGTGTTCTACCCTGTGACTCTAGGCACGTCTGGCCGCTGCTGGGGAGGGAAGGAGCGACCTGCCCGCCCTCCCCCAGCTTCATCACATGAGTCTCACGTGTTGGACAACGCTCTGGCGGCTGCGAGGGTGCCCCCCCTTCCAGCCTGGAGCCCCAGGTGTCTGCGGCTGCGGCCTCCTTTCCCCGAAAGAGGGGGTGGCAGCGCCGCCTGGGTTCTGCCCAGTCCCAGCTGGGTGGGGGGCGCGGAAGCTGGAAGGAACCGGGGAGCGGGGTGTGTGGGGGGGGGTGAAGGGGAGAGTTGGTAACGTGGGCGAACCTGCCCCAGGGAAATGAAGTAAGTTCCCGTCTCCTGGGAGGGAACGGGGGAGGACGGATCCGCCCGCGTCTGACTCAAGCCGGGAGAGGAATATCCCCTCGATCGCTCCAGCCCAACCCTCTTCCTCCTCCCCCGCCTGGCCCGATCCGAGGAACCGGCGCGCAGCGGAGGGAGTCGCCGGCCCCCCTCGCCTTCCCCAGAGGCTGGGGTTTCTTTCCGTCCCGACTTCCCTGCCCCCACCGCTCAGCCCCAGCGTCCAGGAATTGCCCGCCTTGGGGAGGGACCGAGGGGCGGGGCGGATGTCACCCCATGGGAAGCGGGCAGGCGGCCAAGCGCCGGGGCAACCGAGGCCGCCGCCGAGCACGCCGCGCGCACCTGACCGCGGAGGGCGTGAGCCGCGAGGGCCCCCCTCTCTCTCCCCGAGCTCAGCTCCCAGGCGCAGCCTGTGTGTGGCCGGACCCCCCCCCCACTCATTGGTGCACCCATCTCTCTCCCCCCACCCCCGCTGCTGCCCTGGATATCCCGCTACTCCCACCCACCCATCCTGGCTAGTGAAGCACAGAAAGATACCGGGCGCTGTGCCCGGCCTTCCCTCCCTCTTGTGTCCCCTCCGGAGCAGAGGCGTCCGGGTCGCCTCCCCTCCGGCTGCAGCGTTACACAACCGCGGCGGCGGCGCCTGCCCTGCAGCAGCGCGGGGCGTGACGCTTCACGTGGCCGGGGCGCGAGCTGCAGCGGGGCGCGCTGCGAACCCCTCGGCGCGGGCCCAGCGGCCGGGACCCGAGCCAGGGCCGGGTGCCCGCTTGCGTCGGCTCTCCCTGCGGCCAGGAACTTGGGTGGCGCTGTGTGCGGTCTGGTCCAAGGGCAGGAGAGAAGAGAAAGATGAGAAAGAAAGAAAAATCTCTCCGCCTATCACAGTGAAATCTTAGCAGTCGACAGGCATTCGCTGAGCCCCTAAACCTTGTGTGGGGCGCTGTGCGCGTGGCTGGAGACAACAGCGGGGATGCAAATAGGAGTTTACCCTTGAATTCGCAGGAACCTCAGGAGAGACTAAGGAGGACAAGACAGCTTGGGGGGGGGTTCGGGGTTACTGGCAGGGATTAAGAAGGTGACAAGTTGGTTTTGTTACTGTTTTGCTTTGAATTTAATAGTAACCTAGAGGCTTGGGTAAAGAGAAGTTAACTGATGGACCCGCGTGCGAGAAGGGAACTTCAGTGCCTTGCAATCTCGCTTAGGCCGCCGGAGGCCCCCAGCTGACTTCCCCAGGAATAGTCAGTCGGGTCTCGGTGACCTTCTGACAGCCGGGCGCGGGGGAAGCAGCTGAGACGTGGATCCCGCCGCGCCGCGTGCAGCGCGGACACACAGCCCGGAGCCAGTGGAAATTGATGACTAAAACACGTCCTGGCTGGGGATTTCACTGACCTCTCGCTCCCCGGCCCTGCAAGCTTGGGGAGTTGAGAGATGACTGTCAGCCTTTCCCACCGCCTTGGGGTCAGTCACCCCGCCGTGGCGGGTTTAAACCTGGCCGGAGGCGGAGGGGGGTGTAATGAAGAAATGGGGTCACTGTAGGGACTCGGGAGGATTTGCATTGGGTGGAAACAGGAGAGGGGGTCAAGCTTCATCAGCAGGGTCCTTGACAAGCAGGAAAGCTGAAATTCACATGTTGACCAAACAGGGAGTGTATTTCCTGCGGATCGCCAGGGAGAGCTCCTACTTCCTGTTTATGCTTCACGAGCGTCAAAGCCATTAGCAAGTGTGAGAATACTGGCTTTTCTAGCTGCTCTCTGGGTGACCTTACCGCTGGGCTTTGAGATCCCTCCCTTCTCGCCTCGCTGCCTCCCTCCCTCCCGGGAAGTGATGTGCTCACTGGTTAGCTGCAGTGTGTGTGTGTGTGTGTGTGTGTGTGTGTGTGTGTGTGTGTGTGTGTAGGAATGCCTACACTTTCCCCCACTGGGAGATGGGCACTGAAGAGGGGGGGAGCGCCTGGAGGCAACCCACGGAATGTGCTTGCAACCTGCTCAGTTGTGCGACTCTAGTGTGATCATAATTACGTCAAAACCCCAGTTCCATCAAGAAACACTCTGGGAGAGCGGAAGGAAGGAGCTCATATCCTCTCGCATCCAGGACTGAACCCAAATATTCCTGTCTGCTTGGTCCTGGCCCATGGCAGTATCATTCTTAATTTTTTCCCCTAGTATATCAGTGTTTTGCCCTTACTTGCTGTGTAGTCGCAAATAACAAAATATATCTATTTCCCACTTGAATATTCTTTTTTAATTTATAGTCTACCTGTGTAGCCCAAGTAGGTCCACGCCTGGAAACTTGTCTGCTTCCACCCGAAGTGCAGGGATTGCAGACTCAACGCTACTATGTCTGTCCTCTTTTTTATTTATTCTAAATGTTTGCTCAGGTTTCATTTCCTGTCCTTATTCTACTGTTAAAGTGTCTGAATTACTTCATCTTCTAAAAATCTGTTGAGCTTCTTTCTGTAGTTACTTCTATTTGACAAAGATTTGCTTAAATAAAATGATTTTCCCTGTTACATGCCTTCCGTTCTGAAGAATGTTATTGTATCTTCCTTCTTTCCTTCCTTTTTTCTCTTTTCCTCCCTCATCTCTCTTTCCACCTTTCTCTTTGTCTCCTTTCTCTCTTTTTTTCTTTTTTTCTTGTCTCATGTAGCCCAGGCTGGCCTTGTACTTACTTTGTAGCTGAAGATGACTTTGAAGTTCCTATCCTCTGCCTATCAAGTGCTGGGACTACAGACATGCACCTGCATGTGCCCTCCATGCTGGGGCCAGGCTTTCATTTCTTATAGATGCTTATTTAGTGTCTACTGTGTGCTGGTCTTAGAACACATACTAAGAGCTTTGGGTACGTTAAATCACCTTATAGGACTGTCATTAGACTTAGTTCCATTCACTTAATACAGGCTCTGAACCAGGTCCTGTGGATGCACAACCTATAGCTTTGGGGAACTGAGGCTTGGGGTGTTAAGTAAACTGCCCCAGGTTCTGTAGTTGGAATTAGATCAGGGGCCAGAGCCCGGGTTTGCTTATACTCTTAATCATTGTTCTTAAGGCTGCTCTGTGGGGTTGGACAGGCCCCTCACTGTGCAGTGCCAAGGGGATCCATGCACATTACTGTCTGTGTGAGAGACCCTCTGAACTCTGGCGACCAGCCCGAACAGCTGCACTGGACAAACTGGCTGTTTTGGGGTCTCTCCCCTCTATTTTATTTCTTATAATTGTGGAAAGGTGATAATGTTGTATAGGGGAAGGGTGACATTTTTCTTCTTAAAAATGTTTTATTTCTGTTAGAGAGAGAGAGAGAGATGCACACATACGTATGTATGTCATGACACATGGTTCATGCATGGTCCAAAGACAACTTTCACAAGTCAGTCCTCTTCTTCTACCATGTGGGCTTCTGAAAAACAGACCCAGGTCACCAGGTGTGGGATAAGGGAGAACCAACTCAGGTCACCAGTTTGGAATTAAAGGAATCCAACTTTGTTCCCCAGGTTTGGAAGCAGGTGTCTTAACCTGCTGAGCTACCACCACAAACCCAGGATCTTTCTTTTCTTTTCTAGGGAGACTTGGCATCTTGGTGGCCTGACACTGTGTGTTGGGACGAATCAATGCTGTAAACTGTCCACAGTGATTTCCAACCCCCTCCTGGGCAGCACCTTACAGCACCTCTGTAGGCCACCTTCAATGTCCGCACCTCGCTTGCTCAGATGCCACTTTGTGCTTGTGTATAGAGAATTTATTTAATCACAGCTGACAGTAAAAATGCATTCCAGACTGGGGATGTGGTTCGTCCGGCACAGTGGCACAGTGTTTTCCTAGAGTAGGTTTGATCCCCAGCACTGCAAAGCCAGGCGTGAGGGGGCATGTTTGTCGTTCATCCCAGTATTGGAGAGGTGAAGACAGAAGAATCAGAAGGTCAAGGCAGTTGGAGAGTCTGGTCACATGACACTCTGTGTCAAATGAAATAGTAGAAAGCGTTGTTCCTGTCTGCACGCACGTGTCTCAAGTACAGGCAGCCAGTATTAAGTTGATCCATAGCAATAGGCCAGGGGAACCCTCTTACCTATCACCTGTAACCTTGAATATTTTTTTTTTGAGACAAGTCTCACTATGTAGCTAGCTCAACGATGGTTTGGAACTCACTGTTACAATAACCCAGATTGGTCTTCCACAAAATCCTCTTGCCTTTTCCTCCTCAGTGTTGAGATCACATGTATACCACCACGCTCAGCTTGTTTAGTTTTTTTTTTAATGCACAGGAAGAAACGAATCCAATACATTTACAGATAAAAGACCACACACAAACACACACACACACACACACCTATACTCCCTTGATATAGTCTGGCATTTTCTAGTCTATGTACTCAATTTTATTAAAGGGAAAATGTTTTGGTCTTGACTTACTACACTGATTTTTTACAACTTACCCATAGATTCCAACTTGGTGTTGGAAAATTATTTTGTTCTGTCCTCACCAGAAAGAGGTGGATGGTATCTACACACCTAAAGATCTTCCAGACTGCTTAAAAGCCCCTTAGGTAAGGAGCCTGGGATGGGCCCATCCAACGCGTGCCTGGCGTGCACAAGCCCTGTGTCACCTCCTGCACCTCATCACACTAGACCAGAGTGCTGCAAGCGTGTCATCTCAGCACTTGGGAGATGGAAACAGGAGGACCAAAACTTCAAAGTCCTCTTTGGCTATATGTAGTGAGTTTGCTTGCTTGGAGTCAGTAATAGAGATGTCTCCATCTTGGATAATAGCTACTAACTCTTATTCATTGTTCAACTTCTTCCTCTGCTCTTCAGTTGTTTTCTGGATGGGTAAACGTGGTAAAATACACAAATCTTAAGTTTGGTTGACACACTTGAGTAAATGCATACATCTGTACTGTCATTAACTAGTTTTTATTGCCTGTGTAGGTGTGTGTGTGTGTGTGTGTGTGTGTGCATGTGTGTGCGCCTTTGAAGACCCAAGGGTGGTTTTAGGAATTATCTTGGATTGTCCTACATCTTATTGCTTTACTCTGGAGTTCCCCAGACTCTGCCTCCCAGGTCTCTAAGTGTAGGCAGGCTAAAGCCATTCCTCCCCCCCCCCCCACATTTTTCTGTGGGATCTGGGATCTAAACTCAAGTCCTTTTGTTTGGGAGGCAAAGGTTTGACCACTGAACATCTTTCCAGCTCCAGCTGTGATAGTTTTGATCTTAATTGTTCTTCAAAGGCCATATACTGAAAGCTTGATTCTTAGTCCTCGCACTAAGAATCTTAAAGGGTGGAAGTTAGGTCATTGGGCCCTTGAAGCAGATATCAAGACCTTCCTGTCTCTTGCGATGGACTGCCTTAAGGTAAGCAACTTCGCTTCAATGGGTTCCCCCCAAGTGGTGTTCTGTCTTGATTCTGACTCAAAAAGCAACACCCCTGAAATCATCAAACTAAATAAATCTTTTTTTTTTCCTTTGTAAGACTTTTATCTCAGGCATTTTGTCACAGTGAAGGAGAACTAACATACTGCCCCAAAGTATAGAATCCTTTTGAATCACTTAGAAAGTTCCTTCACATTCCTTTCAGTTTCTCCATCCCCACAATCACTTTCTGATTTTTATGGCCTTAATTTTGCTTGTTATTGGAATTTATTTTTTTTTAATTTTTGTTGGAACTAATATACATGATTTTTTAAGTAAAATTTACATTACTTCACATACATGTTTTGAGATTCTTCTACTTGGCATATTATCAGAAGTTTCTTTTTAATTACTTCATGGATTTTAGTATATACATTTAGCACAACTTTCTATCCAACCTCTAACTGCAGATGGACTTTTGATTTGCTTCCATTCAGGACTGTTTTGAAAGATGCTACTTTATATCTTTTTGTGAACAGAGGTGCCCACTTCTCTTGGAGAAACACAAGTAGTGTAATTCTGGGGACATAGGTTAGCTGTGTGTTTAGCTTTATTACATTCTTCCAACAGGTCTCTGAAAAAGGATTATCCTTTTACAGTAGCACCAGAAATTTAAATCTCTAGCTGCTCCTCATTCTCATCAACATTTAGCTTATACAGTTTTTTATGTCTTATTTCAGTCATTCTAATGGTGGCGAGATGATTTCCTTCCTGCCTTCCTTCCTCCCTTCCTTCCTCCCTCCCTCCCTCCCTCTCTGTCTCCCTGTCTCCTTCCCTGTCTCCCTCCCTCCCTTCGTGTGTGTTGTGTGTGTGTGTGTGTGTGTGTGTGTGTGTGTGTGTGTGCGCGCGCGCGCAGATAAAGGTTCCGTGTGTGCCTGTAGAGGCCAAGGTTGACATCGGGAATCATCCCGGATTGCTCTACCTGCTTATTACTTTGCTCTGGGGTTTCCCAGACTCCTCCTTCCAGGGCAGGGAGTGCAGACTGCTGCCATATCTGCCTCATGTTTTTTTAATGAGTGATCTGGGGTCTGAACTCAGATCCTTTGACTTGTGAGGCAGAGGCTTAACCCCTGAGTTGTCTCTCCAGTTCATAAAACAATATTGTATTGTGGTTTTAATTTTCATTTCCCTGGCAATTAATGAAGTTAAAAATAATTTTTAGTACTTATTGGTCAATGATGTGTCTTTAAAAATTTTTTTTTGAAGGGTGGGTATGCATGCATTTCTGTGCATGTATACAAGAGGGCACTTGAGCGTATGTGCCTGCAGAAGCCCAAGAGTGTCTTTAGGAATTCTGGATTGTTCTATTTCCTTATCGATTTGCTCTGGGATTTCCCAGCTTCTCCTTTTTAACCAGAATTGCAGGCAGTTGGCATTTTTGTCTGGGATTTTCACATGGGATTTGAGATCTGAACTCAGATCCTTTTGCTTTTGAGGCAAAGACTTTACATTAAGCCATCAGTCCAGACTTGTTTTTTATTAAATTTTTTTATTATTATTTATTCAATTGTGCATGCATACGTGCGTGTGTGTGTGTGTGTGTGTGTGTGTGTGTGTGTGTGTAGAACCACGGACAAATTCGGGAACCACCATGGACCGCCTCCACCTCCTCCTTGTTTACTCTGCCCCGGGATTCACAGGCTCCGCCCTACCAGGATCAGAAACGCAGGCCGCCCCAGTTTCCCCCGGTGTCTGCACGTGCGGTCTAGGATCCAAACTCAGGACCTTCCGCCTGCAAGGCAGAGGCTCAACCCCTGAGCCACCTCTCCAGCCCCTCTTTTTTATTTTTTAAAAAAACATTTATTTGCATGTACACACATTCATGCCAGAACATACATGTGGAGGAAAGATGTCAACTCTTAGGATTTGGTTTTCTCCCCATGTAGTCCTGCTTTGGGGATTGAACTCAGAATATCAGGCTTGGTGGCAAGAAATCTCTACAGTGTGGCTCCACTGCTTTTAGTTTATTAGTCTCATTAGTTACTGAGGCAGGAGAGTGAAAGTCTCCCTATGGGATTGGTGGGGTGGTTTGTCTATTTTTTTCATGTTTTGCTTTATGCTTTTTGGAGCTACTCCTATTCGTATATACATTAATGATCTATAAGATTTCTTGATGGTCTTTTTTCTTTCATTATTAATACTTTTCACAGTCATCTCAAATATTATACATAGCCTGATCTATTTGGTATTAATACAACTATATCTTCTTTTTTACGATGTATGTACAATTTTTTGTGTTTAAATGTTTTAATACTTGAATTTTGTCTTTTGTAGATAACACATTGTTTCGATTTGACTAGATATATTCTTTTAGTGTTACGTACATGAATATAGTGAATTTATGAAGTTTTCATCCCTGAATCCCCAATCCCACCTCCCCTCCCCCCTTCTCCGTATAACCCTTCTTCTCTCCTCTCAGGCTCCTTCCTATTGTCAGGTCTTTTCCCGTGTGTGCTCACTGGGTTTCATCTGGTTTGCCTTCGATGGCATGTGCCTGAGCACTTGCTGCAGTGTGATTCAGAGGTCAGTCGCCATGGAGGACCGCGTCGTCCTCCGCACTCTCAGCACTGGGTCTCGTCAGCTCTCAGGCGCGGAGCTTCTCCAGATCTTTCCTCTTCCAGATGTAATGTTGATAGGACAGTTTCCTGTGCAGTCTTACAAAAACTAAACTTGACTTTTATATTGAGTTTTCAATTGCAGTGTTCAGTGTATTTATCTTTGATATAATGCTGCTGCTTCTGCTTTTTTTCGTGGAACTGGAGATTGAGCCTGGGCCGTGCGCACGTACTAAGCAAACATTCCACCTCTGAGCTATATCTCCGATTCTCTTCGTGACTTTTATTTTGAGACAGGGTCTTCTAAGTTGCCTATGCTGGGCTTGAACTCACTCTGTAGCCCACACAGGCCTTTATATTTCCTTAGTGTCCAAGTGGCTGGGGTATAGGCCTGTACCACTAGGCCTATCTTCTTTTTGACATAGAGGGGGCTCACTATGTAGCCCCCTAGGTTGATGGGTTTTAAATCACTATGTGACTTACCAGCCTCCTGCATGCTGGAAGTACAGGTATCAATGGGCCACCATGCCCAGCTGTATGTGCTTAAATTTGGGTTGATCACATTGACAGTGTTTGTTTACTTATTTATTTTTGTGGGTATATGCACATTTTGTATGTGAGTGTGTGTGTGTGTGTGTGTGTGTGTGTGTGTGTCTGTGTGTCTGTTTGTGCCTGTGGAGGCCCAATGGTGACTCTGGGAATTACCTGGATTGCTTCTACCTCCTATTTGCTTGGCTCTGGGGTTTCCCAGGCTGTGCCTTCCAGGATAAGAAGTAAAGGCCACTGCAATTTTGCCTGGTGTTTTTACGTGGGATTGGGGCTTGGGATCCAAACTCAGGTCTTTCTGCTTGGGAGGCAGAAGCTATCTCTCCAGCTCACAATGAACTTTTAAAAAAGTTTAGAACCCCCCCCCTCTCTCTTTCTTTCTTTCTTTCTTTCCTTAAACTACACCCCTAACCCAGCTTCTATTCTTTCCTGCTTTAATGGTAAGATTTATTTCTTTGATTTATTTGTATTGCATGCTAATTATTTGCATTTAAGAGATGTAGAATAAAAATAATTATTACCTTGTCCAAAACTCCTATGAGATACTAGTCTATCTGACTAGGGGGAGGAGGGGAGGGTAGGAGGGCGGGACTTTGTTTGCAGCTTCGGTTCATGATTTGGCTCATACTGCCCTCACATTTAAAATACTTTTTATAAAAATGTTGAATTGGGGCTGGAGAGATGGCTCAGGAATTAGGACTCTGCCTCACAAGCAGGAAGTCCCCCCAGGTCCCATGTAAAAATGCCAGGCAGAAATGGCAGCCTGTATTTAAAGTCCTGGTGGGCCAAGTCTGGGAAATTCCAGAGTGAAGCACAAAGGAGGTAGAAGTAATCCAGGATGATTCCCAAAGTCACCCTTGATCCTCCACAGGGACACTAGTGCCTTCTGATAAACACACACACACACACATACATAATGAATAAATAAATATTTCAAAAAACATCACAAAAATGTTGAATTGACAGTGATTTTACATGTTTATGGAACATAAAGTAATAATTCAACACAAATATACACTATGCGATAATTGAAATGTGATTAAAATTTCTCCCTTAACCTTTATTATTGTTTTGCTGGGAATCTTGGCACTCTTTAGTTCATTATAAAATATTAAATAAATTGTGAACTACAGTCACCCTACAATGCTGTGTAACAGTAGAACTTATTTCTCCTGTGTAGTGGTACGTTTCTGTCCATTATCTAGCCTCCCTCAGAATCTTATCCTTTCTGACCACTGTTAAATGCTGTACTTCTTGAAGTTCACATCTGTAGAACCATCCGCGTTAATCTTCCTGCTCCTGGTTTATTTCACTTGCCATACATTTCTCCATCCATGTTGCCACAGATGACAAGATTACCGTTTTATGGCCGAGACACAAGACCATTCACAACAACCAAGATAGGAAGTCAGCTAAGTGTCCATCTCAGATCAACAGATAGAGAAAATGTGGCAAATACGGGTATCCCCACGGGAGTATTTGTCAGCCACAAAAAAGAATGAAAATGCAGTTGTTTGCTCTGTAACTGCTTTGAGAGTGGGACTGGTATTGAGCTTCAGCAAAGCTTGGGCTGTCTGAGTATAGGGGAGCTTTCTGAGATCTGCTGTATCTCATAGCTGAGCTGGCAGGTTTCACAATTGTGGGTGACTGTGCCCTGTTTACAGCCCCACTGATAACATTAAAACAAAACAAACAAACAAAAACCCTTCCCTTTGCCCTCTCTTGCTTTCTGCTCCTTTGAAGAGATCTCTCATCTATTCCTGTCTCCGGATTTAGCCGAGGTCTAGATTCCTGTGAAGGTCCAAATGCTTGTAGGAGTTATTCTAACCCCTTTCCTGTCTCTAACCTTGGGAACCGTTTCTTGCATCTTGGAAGGACTCTGGGTGGGGCAGGCAGGTGGGGTCAGGATGTCCTGGCTGGTTCTCCTCAGCCCTTAGGTAGCCATTATGAGTTGCTTCAGTTTCCAGTAATTGGGCCTCATCTGAGATAGTCACTAAGCCCTCCTCCTCCCTCTGCCAGCCCACCCAAGGAGAAAATGACCTTGGGTCTCTCCTTTCCTGTGAAGGACTTGTCACTTTCTGAGTTTAGCTGGTGGAGCATGCTTCATTCTTGGGTGCGTCTCACCAGTTCAGCTTATCATTCGTACTCAGATGAGTTTACAGCGTAAAGGAAACAGAGGGAAGATTGTTTCTTAACAGAATTCCTTAGGAAAAAAATGTCAAGCGACCACTCAGAGATGTAGAATAGCAAGGCTTACTTCACCCCCAGGGAGAATCCCTTTATTTTACTTGTCTTTTTTTTTTTTTAAGTGTTTATTCATTCATTAAGAGAGAGAGAGTGTGTGTGTGGTGTGTTCCAATGGAGGACCAAGGGTGACTTTGGGAATCATTCTGGATTACCTCTACCTCCTTTTTGCTTCACACTGGATTTCCCAGGCCCCGCCCACCAGGGCCAGAAGCGCAGGCTGCCGCTGTTTCCACCTGGTGTTTTTACGTGGGACCTGGGGTCCGAACTCAGGACCTTCTGCTTATGAGGCAGAGTCTTAACCCTTGAACTATCTCTCCAGCCCCCTGTTTTATCCATCTTTTATGCAAATGAAAATCTTCTGGTCTTGAGAATTCTTACCCAAGCAGCCCCCCTCACAAGTGGCCCACTGTTTCACTTGGGCAGCCAAGATCATAGAAACAGAAAGCAGGACAAAGAAACATTTTGCACTACCAAGAAAACATTTCGCACAAAAGTGACGATTTCCAATGAACTGAGTAAAACTGACATTCTGGACCAGAAGCAGCCAGATCATGACTTAAAGGGGCTTGAGAGGCAGAGAAAAGGTGGGACTGTGGAACTGGCTGCTTGGGAGGTATTTTTAGTTCATGGCAAAATAGGCAGCTGGCTTTGAGGGGGTTCATGGCTATATTGCCCCTACCTCTGCCAGAGAGGAGGGGAAAGGATATCAGGCAGAGTCAGGTACCCTTAGGGATAGCCAGGAGTTAGGCTATCTTAGTAAACTATGGTCACACTGTCAACCTCAGCCAAAACTCAAGTGATCATTAATTTAACATCCAGACTCCACCTTGTCTTTTTCTCTTCTAATAGCCATCTTATTAACCAGAAGTAAAACTTAGCTCTGTTATATAGCTTCTGGTCCCATACAATTTTTTTTAGACTAATCAATGAATCCATAGATGAGAGAGTAATGTCTAAAATGTTGGTGACATCTGATTAAGGAGACTTGAAGTGATGGCATTCATTTATTTAATTACAGACTTTTACTGTGGGTTGGGGAGATGGCTCAGCTGTTAAAGCAGTTGATGCTCAAGCAAAAGGACCAGTGTTAAGATCTGCAGGTCCCACTTTAAAATGCTGGGCAGATGTGGCAGCTCACCTATAATTCCAGCACCAGGAGGCTGAGCTTTGGATCTACAGGCAAGCTGGCTAGCCAGACTAGCTCTGCCTGTAAGTGCTGGGTTTAATCACAGACCTGGCCTCAAAAGATAAGGTAGAAGAGCGATGAAGACCATTTCCAGTATCATCCTCAGGCCTCCATGTGTGATCACACACACACACACACACACACACACACACACACTTACATGCACACACGCATTCACATGCAAACAAGCATACCCATACCCAATACACAAATATACATGAAAATTGGGGGGGGGGTCATTTATTAAGCATGTTCTAGCTACCAAACATGCCATGGGAATGAAAATTTCATGATCATACTTACACCTAACAATGTTATCCCTTCAAAGCATATACAGTTGGATGTTGCATGCTGTTCCCCTTGGGCAACTGCTAATGAGTAAAGATTATTTTGTATGGTTATTCTTTGCATATACAGGGCACAGTTTAGCTGAGAAGCATATCCTTCTCTTAAATACTTAACTTCAGTTTTATCACCAGAATGAGTTTTCACAAACAATAGTTTTTTTCTCTTTGATTCCTTTTTAAAGTGTATTTTATTCTTTTATAGATTCCTATGTGACTGTGATTAATTTACATTATTCCACCCTCAATTATCTAATCCTATTCTCCCCTCCTTTTCCAAATGCACATCACCTTCTTCCTTACCAGTCTCCCTCCTACTTTGATGGTTTTTGGCATGTGTGGCACACTGAGTTTCATTTGGGTTGCCTGTAGTGACATGTGCCTGACCATATATCAGTGGGTATAACATCGAGGAAAGCATCCTCCCCCACTCCTGCTCTATCAGCATCGACCCTCAAAAGTGTCTCAGAGAGACATCGAGCTTCTCGGGATTTTTCCCCTTCTGTGGTTGATAGGCCACATCTTTTTTTAAAACATTTTCATTTCTTTATTTTTGCGTTCATGTTGTGTGTGTGTGTGTGTGTGTGTGTGTGTGTGTGTGTGTGTGTGTGTGCGCGCGCATGCAGCTGAGGACACTGTGTGTCCCTGCGGATTGTTTCCGCCTTCTTTGCTTTGCTCTGGGACATCCAGAGCTGGAAGTGCAGGCTGCTGCCATTTCTGCCTGATGTTTTTACATGCTATCTGGGATCTGAATTCAGATCCTTTTGCTTGGGAGGCAGAGTCTCGACCCCTGAGTCATCTCTCCAGCTCGACAGGCCAAATCTTGTTCAGGCCTTGTGTATATGATTCTACAGTGAGTGCACAAACACAACAGCCCTGTCGTGTCCAGAAGATACAGTTTGGCAGCACCCATCCCTCCAACACTAGCTCTTTCTTAAAGTTGCTACAAGGATCAGAGCCCAGTGGCTGACCTACAATAATGAATAACTCAAGGGCTGGAGAGATGACTCAGGGGTTAAGACTCTGCCTCCTAAGCAGGACCTGAGTTCAGATCCCTGATCCCACCCAAAAATATCAAAACAGAAATGGTGGTGGCCTGTACTTTTGGTTCTGCAAGGTGGAGTCTGGGAAACCCCAGAGTGGAGTAAAAAGGAGGTAGAACAATCCAGGATGATTTCTGAAGTCACCCTTGGGCCTTCACAGGCACATGCAGTACTCTCCGATACAGAGAAACATACACACACACTAAAATTTTTTAAAAATTTAAAAATGATTCAGTTAAAGTTTGTTGCTACTATTTGTTTTTATTAGATTAGTAATTGCTTAGTATCTGGGTACACATAGTCATACAGATGTAATTTGGATGCTAGTTATGGTGACCAGAATTTTCTCTGCAAAAATGTACTGAAAATATGAACTCTGGTTAAGGCTGTTTGCAACTTTTCTATGATTCTTTGGGACAAACAGGAAGGAAATCATTTAGAAGTCTTGAACTTTTTGAACCAGAAAAAGATAAAATTGATATTTCCCAGCATGGTGAAATTGTCCAGAATACCTTGCCAGCTAAGTTGTATTTTTTTATTTAACAAGGAAAATTAAATTTTTAGTTTTCAGTTATATAGAAGAACAAATAGCTGCTCTGAGGAGTATGAAATTAATGTTTATAAGACTTGTGATTAGACTAGGAACAAAATGATTAGGTCCATTTGAAAAGTATAACCCTTGGGACCAGAGTGATAACTCAGCTGGTTAGACGCCTGCTCACAAACCTGATGACCTGAATTCAGTTCCAAGAAGCCCATGAGGTGGAAGGTGAGAACTAGCTATGTGCCATGGCATGTATTCTCAATCTCTCTCTCTCTAATAAATAAATAAAAAATATTATCCTTAGAACATAAGAACAATCATGAGAAATTTTAAAATTAGCCTGTATAAATTCAGTTAAGGACGCAAGTAGTTCTGTGGAGGTGTTCCTAGAGTAGTGGCTTTGTCTACACCGTGCTCAAACATTTGAATATTCAAATCCTTGATCAGACTCAGGAACAGGACTGTATGCCTGTTCAGGACTCAGGATGTAGAGAAAAAAAGGACCAGGGTAAGGAGTTCAAGGTTATTCTCAGATAGCGAATTCAAGGCCAGCCTGGTCTATATGAGACACTACTAAACGAAAAAGAAAAAAAGCAGAGAGCTATTTGACAGATAAGGCTAGTTAATTAAGACGTCTGAGCTGGCAGCCAGCTGTGCACGTGGACTTTGCCTGGATGTATCTCTCAATAGTTTTGGCAATAATAGAGATTTGCGATAAGACCAGCAAAGAAAACTGGATGAGTTATGTTTAATTAAGCACCATATCACATGACCTAATAAACCAGGAAACCCTGGCCAGTGCACACTTTAAAAAAGCCTTACAGGACCACTCATTTTCATTAGAAGATGCAGTTAAATTTTATTATCGTTTCCTTGTGCTGGAGATCAAATCCAGGCCCTTAGCGTGTACTAGGCAAGGGCCCGACATTTATCCCTAGACTCTGAAGTTAAGCTTGTCTGTTTTCAAACTTAAAAAGGTGTGTGTGTGTGTGTGTGTTGCATAGATGTGTGTGGGTACACATGCCATAGCATGTCTATGAAGGTCAGAGGACAGTTTTGCGAAGTCTGTCCTCTCTTCCCACCTTCGTGTGGATTCTGGGGATCAAACTCAGGTTGCGAGCGCCTCCTTATTGGTTCCAGTTAACTACCGATTACACATGAGCAGAGATCTCTGGCATCTCGTCTCCCAAAGACACCAATCCTGCCTTGGGTTCTACCTCATGACCTAGTCTACAGCGAATCACCTCCCAAAGGCCCCATCCCCAAATCCTCCTGCTTTGGGGTCTGCTAGGATTCCACAGTAGCCTTGAAGGTAGGGAGAGCATAGATGACTTCCTGTGCCAGGCAATGCTGGGATACGGGGAACACAAATCTGATCTCTGACGAATAAAGAAATGAACAAAATCAGCTCATACCTGAGCGGTGTGGCTATGGTGGGAGAAACGAGCAAGGTACTGAGACAGAATATAAGGCAAAGAGATGAGGGTGCTACAGGCCCTTCTGATGACAGATACTTAGAATGTGGTCCAAGGCAGGGGAAGAAGCCAGCCATCAGGGACGAGCCAGGAGAAGGCATTCCAGGTAGCAGGCACAGCAAGATCCGGCATGGGGAGGGATGAGTGGCACAGAGGGAGTGTATGCTTGTTGCAGCTGCTTCTCTTTGATTGCTGTGAGACAACACTCAGACTCAAGCAAGCGAGGGGAGAAAGCGAGATTTGGCTTATAGTTCCAGTGGGGAGGGATATATAGTCCATTATGGTGGGAATTGCATAACACAAGGTGTGGCAGATAGCTCCTGGTGTCACCTTGGCAATGAAGGGTGGGACTCTGGGCACATTTAGAAAGTGTTAGTAGTTGGAGTTACCCTGGAGATTGTCTAATTGATGGGGAAGACCCAGCCCATGGTGGGTGGGACTAGTTCCCTAGGCAGGTAGATAAAAAATGGAGGGGACCGGTTAAGTAAGTTGGCATTCTTCGGCATACTTGAACAGACATGCCTTGCGGTAAGGGAAGTTTGTCCCCCTCTCGACAGTCCTGTGTGTATGGCGTGGCCATTTCCCTCTCCCCCTGCTGTTGATGTGCACTCTCCTGCCAAGCTGGAGTAAGAACTGTAAGCAGACAATTGTAAGACAAGGATAAAACTCCTTTCTCCCTAAGGCACTTTTGTGTGAATTTATCGACCTCAATGTAGACTAATGGCAACGGAAGGCAGGAGCAGGAAGCGGGTTCAGGTCACCGCAGCCATCGCGGAGGCAGAGAGAGCAAGAGCAAACTGAGAGGAGCAGAGCGGCCTACGAAGCCACAAGGCTCACTCCCTGTGACATGCCTTCCTCCAGCAAGGCAGGTCACCTCTGAAGGTCGCCATAACCTTCCCAAACATTAACATCAGCTACAGAACCAAGCACACGAGCTTGTGGGGGACAACTTGCAGTCAAACCACGACAGTGGCCAACAAGGGCTGGAGTATTGGTTGTTTTCTTTGCAGGCTATTGTGATACAAGGGGCCAGTATCTGTCTGCACCTGTGGTAAGGACCCTCTAAGATAAGGAGGGAATGTGGCTTGATACACAGCCAGTGTCTGCACGAATTGCTAACCATGACCTTATGATGTGAAAACCCAGAAACACTCACTCAGTGAGACCGGTCCTTACCAGACCTGCAGAATGACTGACATACCAACATGCCCCCACAGACTAGCAAGAAACTCAAGAGAGATGGGAACATACAGTGGAAACCTTGGGGATTAGAGCTGGATGAGTGAAGGGAAACGCCCCTATCAGTGGGGTGGCCCAAAGAGAGGCAACTTGATATGCCACAAGAAGCCTGAACCCCCACAGGAGTAGACAAGCCAGAGGGAACCCTGAAGTCCATAGAAACAGACAGGCAGAAGGGTGGGAGGGAGTGAATGGATTGATGAAGGGAAGGGAGAAGAATGGGAGGGAGAGCGAAGGGAGGGAAGCAGGGATAAGTACTCAGTGTGCTTGTAAAACTAGAAACAAACAAACAAACCCAGAAATCTGTTGCCAAATGTGGGAGATAAATTAACTATGTAGGGTTAGGTATAAAAGGCTGTGCTTTTGCTTTGTTCAAGGCTCTGTCTCTTGGACAGAGAACCCACAGGGTCTTTGTGCTTGCAAAAATGCAATCACTTTCACTAGTGCCAGTAATACCTGGGTCTTTTTTTGGTACCTTGGCCCTCACCATTAGTTAAACTCAATCACCTGCAGTCTTGATAATTTGGCATCTCTAATTCACTTTGCCTGGAGAAACACCCTTTGAAATCCAATCACCTTTGGTAACAGCAGGAAGGACTCAAGGAGGTGAGTACCATTCAATCAGTCCACTCCTTGCCTGAGGCAGATTTTTATGATTGTTATTCATCACGATGTCTCTCGAACCCCCTGACTCCACTCTGAAATCAGCTGGAGCTAGTGTCCTGCAGCTTATTTCTGCAAAGGGACTTTCCCTGCTGGAGGAGAAGGGAGAAGGGAGGAAGGAGGGGGAAGCAGAGAGGTAGAGGGTTCAGAAAACACGAGGAGCTCAGAAAAATGACAAGGTTCACTAGCCTCTCTCAGGGTTATGAAAACAGGAGACCATGGCTGGACACAGAGGCCTCTTCAGCAGAGCCGCCTGCAAGCTGGACCGGGAACTCCAGGGATACAGTTTTTCCGAGTCCTCACCCTTACTTCGAAGGCGATGCAGCTGCCTTTGAGTCTCCCCCACTCCTGTAAGTAGCCCCATATAACTTGTTGGTTCACCAAGCCCGACTGAGGAGGAATCATTGCTGTGGTCTGTCCTGGTGCACTGCGTGGATGGATAGAATCATTGCACTGTGTGGCTAGACAGATGCTCCTGCCTGTCTCCTCAGCAAGAGTCCGGCTACCCCATAGTCAGACATCAACCGTGATCGCCACTCAGAAACTGCTGCTTTTGCCTTTGACACCTCAACCTGGAGGGTTAGGTGGCGGGAGCACCTCAGGTTGCTTGCACAGTAGTGAGACTCCACACCACGCGTGTCCTCTAACCAAGCCCATCTGACCCTGGCGGTCATTTTCTCTTCCTCACTCTATACAGAGGCGTTTTCCTCCTGGCATGGAAGCCAGAGAAAGTTTGGTGTGCCAGCGATATCCTTAAAGCACGGACCATGTCTGCTCCCTGGGGTGTTTGCTTTCCCCTGCACTGCTCCCTGAATCTTGGGAAGGGGGTTGGAAGAACCCAAGGTCCCCAGGGAGAAGTCCTAGGTCATCCTCTGCTTCTGTGTGTTTCTGGGGAAAATTCCTGGAAAGCATGTATGTACCAAGTGGGGGAGGCGGGCAGCATTGTAATCCCTCTGATTCCCCCCAAAGCTCCCCCACTGCAGTGTCCAGGTGAGGTTTAGCCACCTCTCCAGCCTCTAGTCTTATGACTCTTAAGAACTTGATGAAGGGGGCAAGTTCAACCAGGCGGCGGTTAAACACCACTGAGTGGGTAACAGACACTTCAAGTGCTATTAAGTTGCAATGCTTAGTTATCAAAGGGGGAAAAGCGTGTGTTTTCTCGTAAAGGTCTCATCAATGAAAATCCAAATACCAAAAAGAGGAGGAGTCTTGAAAGGCGGTGAGGGGCAGGGCAAATCCTTAAGTTCATCCGTTGGTCAAAGTACTTATCCCCGCCATCAGAAGTCCTGAGGAAACACAAATTTTCTTTCAGTTTTAGGGTGTCACATGCCCGATGCTATGTCCAAGAAACTCAGTTCTCCCTCAGAGAGCCCACAGATCCATAGTGGACCCACTGTTTTGACCCTAGGCACGTGCCTCCTTGGGCTTTTTTAAATACTTTTGTGAACCAGATCACGATGTGAAACTATTTTCATATCAGTTGCTTGTAACGGAGTCTGATTACACTAATGACCAAGCAAATGCAACTTCATTTATTACATCACATTTCAGCAAGCCATCTGAACTGGCCAGTTCTCATGTTGGACTGCTATCTAAAAGCCATATATTTTATGGTATTTATTTAGACTGTGTTTACCCTGAACTATCTTAAATAAAAAAGGAGGGGCGAGGTAAGCATGGAGGCGCCACCGATCCCCACCATGTACTAAAGGCTCTGTCACCCCTTCCAAAAATGCACCTTCACGTGGCCGTAAGGAAACCGGAAGGAGGAAGTGGGGAGGCAAAGTGAGTTTGCAGAGCGCACATATTTTCTTGAACAGTGTGTTCTGGGGCTTTCTGCCCCACCCAGTCAGAGTCATTAGCTCTAAGTTCAACAAGACTTGGCATTGGGAGGGGCACTAATGAGGTGCGGGTGCCAGTGGACGCAGCACCACGTGGCACATCCGGCTGCGAAAAGAGGGACTCTCGGGCAGGTCAGACTCTTCCTCATCCATCTGTTGGTTCCACGATGCCGCTCCTGGATTCCCTGGTATTCGGCACGCGTGGATTCCTTCTTCCTTTGTTCACCTGTGCGTGCGTGCCAGGCACGGCCCTGGTCACTGGCGATCCTCTGTGGGTGTCTCACGGTCTCTGGTTTTCAGCCGTAAAGGAAACCGAGCAGCGTGTGTTCTGCTCCATCTGGATTTCCTTCCCCCGCACCAGTTTGTTATGGAGCAGCCACTAGCTAGATTCTACTGCCCTTGACCCGACTTTCTAGAAAGTTCTACCTCTGCGACCCGAGAGCGGGTGTAAATGAGAACAAGAAGATTCAGAAATGAGTTGTGGCCACAGAGCATCTTCTCAGCTGTGGTCATGGGCTGTTTGGCACAGGGTGGTGTCAGATCTTCCTGGTCTGGGTTTGGGGTGAAGCAAGTGAGGTGCTTGGGGTATAAATGTCAAGGAGCCCTGGGTCCCCGGGTTATACTCGGGTTCGCATGCAGGTGGATGCTCTCTCTAAAGTTGAGGGCCCCACATATTTTCACATATCTGCTAGTTCGGACACTCTGATTCTTTCCTACATTCCCTTCATATTCTCCCTAAAGAATCTGCCATCAAACTTGAAAACTATTTCCCTCAATTTACACATTCTTAAATAGCTCCACTTACATCTTCTGATTTATCCATACTGCACACAAATCTGTTAAGGATTATGAAGATTTATGTAGCAAACAGATTCTGTAATTCTACTTAATTCCATATATGTTACAAGTAGTGAACTGTCCAGTTTTTTTTTCCTCTTAAGACCGAACCTCACTTTTTAGTCCAGGTTATTCTGGAATTCACTATGTAGCCCAGGCTAACCTTGACTTGTGGGATACTTCCATCTTTGTCTTCTGAGTATCACAGATGTAAGCCAACTTTCTTCTTCTTTTTTTTCCTCAAAAATAAATATTTGAAATCCAGAAATGGTGGCTGAGGCAGGAGAATTGCTATGAGTTTGAAACAGCTATACAGGGAGAACCAGGATCCATGTGGGGGCATAGTGAGACCCTGTCTTAGGGGGAAATTGTTAGAAAATGATTCAAAACATGTACATATGTAATATACTCATTATTTTGAAGGTTTTTAAAAAAATATTAGATCGGTCAGCTTTTCTTTATTGTAGCAAAATACTGGAGAGAACCATTTTAAACAGAGACTTTACTTTTCTTCATAGTTTCAGAGGTTTCAGTCCACATGACTTTTGGCCCACGTGAGGCAGAACATGTTGATAGGAGAGGCTCTTTGCGGCCAGGCAGCAAAAAGGGAGAGGAGGGTCCAGGGTGCCACTGTTTCTTTAAAGGCCGCTTCTCAAATGATTTGTGATGCTTTTAATATCTTCCCCATAACATCTGCTGGAGACTATGACATGGTAGATAGTTTAAGGACTATATGGCAAATAAATGACATTTATGGAAAGAGTCTTGACTATACTATCTATTAAAGATCACGTACAAAAAATATTTCTTTAAAAAATTTCCATAGAACCCAGTGTGATAGGGTGTGCTTGTAAACCTAGGACTTGGGGAAGAAGAAGCAGAGGATCAATAATTCAAGCCATCCTTAGCTATACATTGAGTTTGAGATGAGCCCACGATAAAACCCTTGTTTCAAAAAATAAAAAGAAATCAGCAAACAGCAACAAAGCCTAACCAAGATCATCCCGCAGGAGGAAGGGAGGTGCAGCTCGGTGGTAGAGCATTTGCCCAGCCTGTATTAGATCTGGAGGTTGAAAGCCAGTGCCACAAACAAATTCTCTGCCATCTACCAGATAGTTAATTTAACCAGTTACTATGAGCACCGAACCCTGTGATTTTTATCCCCAAAGTTGCTGTGAGTGGCACACTTAGATTTGACAGAAAAATCTGGGAACTTCAGCTGTTCTAATGTCTCCAGTGTTCTCTTGCTGCCCGAGAGCATAGTTTTGACGACTAAGACCGACCACACACACACACACACACACACACACACACATTGTGTGCTACTCCACACCCACAATCCTAACACACACATGTACATATAACATTATATGTACACTAATACATTCTCACCACATATACATCATATCTCTACGCATCACAACCTAGCTTCCAGTGTAAGCTTCCTAGCTTATCAGTGTGTAGAGACACATGCACACACACAGAGTGCGTTGTATACTACCCCATATCTACATTCCTAATACACACACACACACACACACACACACACACACACACACACACACCTCCTCCTGTCCCCTGTAAGAGACACCAGCTGCAACTGCCTGCCTGGTCTGCTCACCCCGCATCCCCACTGTGACCTTCTATATAGTCACTGCTTGGAGGACGCTATCGGGAGACACAGAGCAGGTCCATCAAGAGAAAGGAAATCTTGTGGACACCCCAGCCAGACCCTGAGACCCACAGGGTGGTTAGCTTTGGGTGCTCCATGGTGCTGTCCTGAGTGTCCCCTGTGCCGGCCTCTGCTGCACAGAACATTCAGCTGCGTCACCTCCTCCTACCCATCTCAGCCTTTTCACGAGATGGATTTGAGCTCCATCACCTTGACTCCCCGGCCTGCCCCACAGTGTTCTCCAAACTAGAATAGGATTTCCTGGGCAACTTGTCACACATACAGATTAATTTGCCAAAATTCTCTGGGCACAGGCTCTCAGAGAACTGTGTTGGGGGGTTACAGTTAGGAAGCCTGTAACATGGGGCTCAAAGTGGGGCTTACTGCCCCGTTTATGGAAAGAATTACTGACTGATGAAGAGAGCAGAGCCTCCAGCTGGTAGAAGACGTGTGGCCGAGGGGCATGTGCACACGTGTCTGTGTGCCATGTGATCTGCCAGGCAGAGTTCAGCCCATGTAATTCAGGAACACGTGACGGTGCAACCAGAAGCCCCCTGAAGGAGCTGGTGCCAAGGGTCTGCAGCAACCTGGCTGCTGCTCCTTCTGCCTGGGGCTGACGGTAGTGATGTGGACCGTCTTCATGGCTGGTTACAGATAGCTCATCCATCCTCATGCCCAAAGGACCCCAAGGGGAAGTGAGAACACCTGTCTGTAAAGAATGAAAGCACCTGGCATTCAGAGATTATGCATCAGGTAGGAGTCAGGTCTTCTCCCTTCGCCATACTGAAGGCCCCCTCATGTCCTTCCATGGGAAAAACCTCGTGACTCGGGATCCGAAAGCCCATTGTTAACCTGTTTGGATTCCTAGCTCCACCCTTTGGCCAGGAGGCTGGGTCTCGTGGTCAGTGACTACAGAAACACAGGGAACAAGAACAGATAGTTCCCCAAGGAATGATGGTCATTGAGAGAGGGATGGCCTGTCCTGCTCTAACCGGCTCAGGCAGCCCGCCAGTTCCTGAAGGGTGCTTCTTGTGTCTGTGGACTGAGAGTCTCATTTGGTTTCTCCATTGAAACCCATCCCCTGCATACTGGGGACTGAACCTAGGGCCTTATGCAGGTTACCCCTGAATCAGCTCCCCAGCCTTTACTTTTTGAGAAAGGATCTTGCTAAATTACTCAGGGTATCTTAGAACTTGCAATCCTTCTATCTCAGCCTCCCAAGTACTTGGAATTCTCAGCCCGAGATACTAGGCCTTAGTAGGACCCTTTCTCTTGACATAGTAATAACTTTGAACATGGTTATTTTATGTATTTAGTGTTTGTGCATATGCATGTGCACAAGTGCACACTGGTATATACACGACACAACATACATACATGGGTCATAGGACAACTTTCTGACTTTGCTTCTCTCCACTGTGTGGCTTTCAAGATTGAACTCAGGTTCTCAGACTTGGCTGGCAAAGTGCTTTTACCTGCTCATCATCTTGCAGGCCAGTGAAGAGAGTTACTTGAAGCATCTAAGGTCAGAGTTCAAAGTAAGAGCAGACAATGTCAACTCATTTGGAAGACGCTTTGTCCAGATCAAAAGCATTCTGTGAATTTTGTGGTATCCATTTAGCTTTAAAGTAATGCTTTTCCTTCAACTTTAATTTTGAAAAATTTTAAGCCTATAGAAAAGTTGGAGGCAAATTAATCTGTATGTGTGACAAGTTGCCCAGGAAATCCTATTCTAGTTTGGAGAACACTGTGGGGCAGGCCAGGGAGTCAAGGTGATGGGGCTCAAATCCATCTACCAGTTGTGTTAGCACATGTCTGTAATCCTAGTACTTGCAGCCAGAGGCAGGAGGATCACAAATATATGGCTTTGGCCATATAATGAGACCTTAGCTCAAACACACAGACACACAGACACACACATACACACACACACACACAATCAAACCAGAAAACAATTTTTCAGATTCAACAATTAACTTTTTTACCACATTTATTTCTTCCCCTTTTTATAAGTGCGCATAGTACACTAACATACACATGGATGCATATGTACATACATTCATGCACATACACATGCACCTTCACACATACATATATACTCACATGTACACACACATACCCGCATGTACAAAACATACTCCCCCTTTTTTTCTAACTCCATTGAAGTTTAATCGTAGGTGTCGTGGGAACACTTTTCCTAGGCAGACAACACACAACTGTCTGTCCGCTCCAGTCAGGAGTTCCATGACAGACCGAAGAAATG
This sequence comes from Typhlomys cinereus, assembly GCA_023101885.1. Lineage (NCBI taxonomy): Eukaryota > Metazoa > Chordata > Mammalia > Rodentia > Platacanthomyidae > Typhlomys > Typhlomys cinereus. The sequence goes on along the minus strand of JALPQD010000183.1, from coordinate 2,400,337 downwards.
ACTTCACCAAGGCCCAACTTGACAAACAAGCAAGTTTATTGGGACTACTTACAGGAGTTGGGATGAGGGGTAGCTACAGGAGTAGGGGTGACTCAAAGACAGCTACCTCACCAGAAAGCCTCCCCAGCAGGAGTGGGACTCAGGGAAGCTGGACTCGGGAGCTCTTGGCTATGGAACTTGCCAGAAGAGTCTCCTCCAGGTTTCTGGGCTGCTCTGGGGTTTCTCTTCTGCTGGACTGTTGGCTGGTCTCCACCCCCGCCCCCCAACTTCTTGGCTAGTCTCTTCAGCAGTCTCTTCCAGACTGTTGCTCCAGGGTCTTCAGACTGTCTTGAACTGC